>OZ018317.1:247543322-248199656 GCA_963969495.1 Ceratothoa steindachneri | reverse complement strand
TGTATGTGTATTCTCTCTCTGTCAGTTTTGTGTGCAAAGATATCTAAAAATATAAATATTACGGAATTCGATGAAATTTCGCCGAGGTGGGTGATATGAGGGGGGATGCGCTTGAGCCCAAGAAGAGTTGATAAGATTTGTAAACGAACCCAGATCCAGATCCGGATTCTGGCCCACGAATCAAGAGGGGAAACGGTTGGTATCTTAAAAGCAAAAACTGACAGCGTCATTGCAGGTGATATTAAAGTAATACGCAGGGCGTTGCTCCCAAGTGTGGGGGAAAACAATCGCATGCCACGGATGGGTAAAGACGAACCCGTGTCTATGACCTCAAAGGTGGATAGAGCCACTTGCTAGGCGTAGATGAATAGCAACCTCCAGGCGGGCCCGTTTATCAGTCGGTCAGTGTCTGTATACGTGGATGTATGGCTCAGTATATGCACCTGTCTTTCAGACTTTCTATCTCTAAGAATTTCTTGCTATGTACTTGAGTGACACGGGACAAAAAATATATAAATTTCTTCTTAGGGATCATACATAGATGGATCTATTAGATCCAGGCAATTGCGTGTGGTGGATAAGGAGCCGCCCTCCAGGTGTGGCCTATGAAGTTGTGAAGGTAACAACCTTTCATCACTCTAATAATCGCAAATTCAGATAGACTGAATAAGTAATTTCAAACGGAGCCATTTTTTCGTTGTCGGATTTTAAAGAGATTCGCTAATCCGACGTCGCCCCTGAAATCCGGCGAGGAGACAACGCCGGCCGACAGCTTCTTTCTATCTTTTTTAACTTTATTATGGAATAGTTTGTTAGCGACAGATTTCAACTGCTTCTTCCTTCTTTTACAAACCTACATCCATCTGTAACCCCATTCACCTACTTATCAGGTACGAGTGAGCGTAAATGCACCGTCTCTTAGTGTCAAGTGAATCTATATTTGTCTGGTAATAGGTGAAGGAATAAAGCAATATTTGTGAATATTGTGAATATTAGTTAAAAACTAGTTTGCTTAATCTCGAAGCCATCAATTTGTCTTTGGTATTCCATCATAAGGACTAAACTCCAAAAGACGAATTGAGGTGGCCTTCATTCTATTATGTGTCAAATACTAAGTCAATTAGGAACTAATTAACTAATATTCAAGATTACTGGTTTCCTTGGTCCTTTCGTAGTTGGCCCCAATTGGGCTTAAGCAGAATCCTTCCCTTTCATTACCTGAGAAGAAAATTTTCCTCCATATCTACAACTCCTTCCTTGGCTGCTGCCTTGGTTAGGACAAGCAAACATTATCGGGTGGAGTAGTTATTCTACATTAAGGGTGGTAATTCTTCAACAGAGTCGAGATGTGGCGGAAACTGAAGGAGCTGTAATAATTATTCTCTTCTTTTGAAGTTAAAAGTATGTCTCGCTAAAAATGGATTGGACTGTGCCAATTCGAGGTTAATTCATATTAAAATAAAAATAAACGTCTCTCTTATCCTGAATTAATTGCCATCCCTAAAATTGATTCCCATAATCTGGTATCTTTTAAAATGGAATTTAGAGTAGAAATGAGCTCCTTAAACAAAATGAGTGAGGTGTCGGATTATTAGTTATGTTAGGTCGATGAAATTTTTAATCCATCGCGACTGCAATGAAAGATCACTCGTGACTGAATCTTTGTCACTACTTATGTCCTTTACACCCTGTCTCATTGAATTTCAGTTTGTTATGATTATCGCTATTAAAAGACGCAGCTTCTTTTATAATAACGGCCAAAATGTTTGATGAACGAGAGCAAAGTTCTTCGTGTTTTTAATGTGAGTCAACCCAGATTCTTTGAAATACATTTTGTTTTAGATTCTTACCCAATGCAAAATGTAACAAAGTTAAATCAAAATATCTTTGGAACAATTGAAGCCAAAATTGCCAGAGAATCCAATTTCTATGTAAAGACCCTGTATGAAAGATTAGTGTGCGTGAAAGAGGATTTACCGCGTTTCCTAAACATGGCTAAATGTATATTTAAAGATGATGAACCGAAAGACCTTGTAGTTGTACTCAATGGGATGAGATAACTAAGTATATTGAATGAGAGACAGTTCGCTACTTGCTTTTGGTCAAGGTCTTAAGCCAGTTTACCCTCAGTATTTGGGGAGTGAATGTATATACCGGAGGTACAATATTTCTATTAATAATAGGTAAATATTTCTTCTTTTTATTTATCTTAACTCAATTACTATTTATTTTGATAGAATTTTTATCCCCGGATATTTTAAATATACACATATTAAATTTAATCTTATTTGCTCTTCTCTTAGTTCTACTTACCATATTTTTATTTTCCTTCTTGAAAGAGTCATAACTACTTTAGCAAATGAAGCCTCTTGTAAAACATCTTTATTGTCTTAAAGAATTTCAACATCTTTCATGTGTTGAGAGATTTATAGTGCGAAACTCGGCACTACATTTTCCTCCCTACTCTCTAAACCTGGAACATCTTAATCCATACCTCATCTTAATATTCTCGCCACACAATTTCCCCTAAATAAAAGCTATGAAAAATAATATTCGAATAAACTGAAGATGTTACACGTAAAATAACGCAACGTCAGTGGAACATAAACAAATGCATATGAAATTACTGTAAGATCTTAAGAGAACTGAATTAAAAACATCTAAGTGAAATGCAAAGAAAACGTTAGTAAATCGGGGGCCAAATCATAAAAAGTCATGAAGCTAATAAATTTTCTTCTATTGGAATTATTAATATTATTATACACTGGCTAATCCTGACCAGTAAGTATAAAATAGAAGTTCTTCTATGGCGGGCGATCGGTTTGTGTCATTGTGGGTCTTCACTCTCCATCTGTTTTTCTTTCTGTCGGTCGATCTTTTCATGAGCTCAATTTTAGATTTAAAAACTGATAGTTTGTTCTCTTCGAACTGGAAGAAACGTGAACGGAAATATTAGTCACTTAGGCATAATTGATGCCGTTAAAGCTTTAGTGTGAAGCCGACTGACCGGTTTTTTTTCTTTAGCGTCTATCCTACCAGTATATCGTTAGGTTTGGTTTAGGTTTGGTCTGGTTTGGGTAAACTTAACATAACCTAACTTAACCTAACCTTACTATACCACCTTTTTTGATATAATATATAAGAGTACAGCCAAACATTTCAAAAGTTAATGTCAAAGTTAGTAAACTTTTAACCCTAATTAAATTGAAAATTTTAATATTTTTTAATTTTATGATTTCTGTCCAACAACAGCATTTTGGTTGAGAGATCATTCATTTTTAAAGAAGATTTTAAAAAGTCTCAACATTTTTATAAAAAAATGACTAATCTAAATTTTCCTGTTTACCCTAATACAGATACCAGGCAATGGTTCGCCACTTCCCCTTACGGGGGGAGTTTGCGCTCCGCTACTAAGATTAAAATTTAAAATCTAAAAAAAAGCAGCCATGGTTAAATTTTTATAAATTTTCTGAACTTCTTCAATTATAATAATTTTAAAAAGCAATTCTAAACTAAATTTCTCACCTTTAAAGTATCATGTTGCTAAAATATAGAGTTATAGAAGATATATAAAAAAAAAAAATTCTGAACTTCACCATTTGTAATTCTTTGGGTTTTAAAAAATTCACCAAATTTTGATACTTATATTTATTTCTGAACTTTACAATTTTATTTTTTGATATTATAAAATAATTATTAGAAATGTCATAAACAAACTAAGATGAAATTATCATTCAAATACTCAAAAAATCCCCTTCTTAAATTATAGAATTAGTGATGATGATAATGATGATGATGATGATGATGATGATGATGATGATATGCAGAGGTGGGACACAATAATTGGTAGGAAAATTCACTGGTACAGTCTCCAGCTGGACCAGTAAAAGGAATATGATAAAGAATGAGAAAAGATAATATGATGAATATGAAGGGTAATAAAAGGAGGATACTTAGAAAAAGGTAATGTATTTATAACTAAACAGAGGGACAAGAAAGATTAATATTTCATCTAAAAGTACCTGTGTGTTAATTAATCCAAACGTGAATCATAAGTTGGTCCTTCCATTAGGGAACATTATAATCTAGAATACCATACAATTAATCCTTTCTTCTCTATAGATTGCTAGAGATTATTAACAAAACAAACTAAATCTCAATTTTGACGTTTATCTCAAGCCTATAAATCGCTACTCGTTTGGACAACTGAAGAAGATTCGCCTCTGCTCGACCGAGAGATTCGCTATTTAAGACCGAAGGAAAAAGGTCTTTCTCTTCGCACTGCCCAAGTTCTGCTTGGAGTGGAAAAGAAATTTAGTCGGAGGAAGCTAAGAAAGGAATAGGAAAAGCACAGTAATACACATGCTTACTGAGGTGCACTGGATGGCTATTTTATGTAATCATTTTACCTACTTGCCTTTTCCTTATAAATGACTTTCTTGTTTACCTTTTTAAATTTAATAAGTAACTACGTAGTTGATGTTTAGCTCTCACTTGGAATCCGTTTAAAAACAATCGGAACTTAATTTAACATCAACATCAGCAGAACCCTCATAACACCACAAAAACAGCATCACTCTCTCTACCTAACCAACTTCTTTTCTATTCAAACTCAGCAAGTTTAATTGTTCGTTGAAACTCCATTGTCGGTAGTACAGGTCCTTCTTAATTGGTATGTTTTACCAATTTAAAGAATGAAAGAAATTGGTGCCATAAATAAGGAAATAAAAGGATTAATCATTGCCTCTTTTCTCCCCTATCTTTTCACTCTTTCAGTCTTTTCTCCATGAAGTAGCAGTGGTCTGTTTGTCTTCCTAAGTAATTTTTTACACTCCATCTATCCTCAGATGAACTTACATTTCTCGTCCTCCAATAGGCCTGACACACAAGGAGGAACCGTTGTTGTGGTAGGCTTATGAGAGATGCGCGTTCTCCCGATCCCCAGTGTAGCTAGTAGGCTCTCTCTTTGGTTATCTGGATTCGGAACCTCCCAAACATTCTTCTTCCATTACCTTCACCATTTCACTAAGAGCAGATTTTCCCCCCAAAATGTCATCTTAGTTTATTCTCGTATTTTGGGGAAAAAAAAATAAAACTCCACTTTTTTCCATTTAACTAATCCTCTTCGTTTGGCTCCAAACATTTCTTGCATTGCTTCGTGTGGTTGAGTGAAACTAATTTTATTCATTTTCAGGTCAATTAATGTTGTTGATCTTTTAATTCTCAAAGAGAGATAATGAACTGCAGAGAATTTTCGTAGCAAAGTTTTAAACGCTGTCCCATTTCGTAGAAAAAGTTTCAACACTTTTTAATTTCAAATCGAAAAAATCTCCTTTTTACATCACCCAAACCGTCCAATTTCAGATGCCAAGTCAGGAAGGAAATATGAAAGGAAGAGGGATGTTGAATAAAAGAGACGCAACCAACGAAAGAAAGAACTTATGTAGATGGTAGAGACGATCAGCAGCACCAGTAGACTTGAGGGCAGGTTAATTTCAGGCCCGCTTGATAGACGAGTAAAGGGTGTAGAAATCTGCTGATTTGATGTAAATGAACTTAATGATTAGTTCTTCATCTTTGTTTGTTAGACACTTAAATTATGGGTCCCTGAATCTAACTAAATACATTAAGTCGAAGTTCCTTGTCCGGTGAAATATTATTTCAAGGTTTTGAGCTGAAAATACAGTGCATGTAAACAGGGATTTATAAGCCACGAGAATTTAGATTTGGGGGAATTTAAGTCAAGAGGAAGGAATAAGTAAGACACTTTTCATTTTTTTTACGACGCGTTTGCTGCTCAATATTATTGAAAATAAATTTTTATCACGATATTTTTCTTTTCATCTTATCTTATTACTTGTGTGTTTTTGGCTTTGGTTAAATATATTCAATTTAATAATTCATATTTATTTATCTCCTCAAAACAGATCGCATCTCCCTGGTTACCTTATCTTTCTCTCTTTATTTGGGGTATGTTAATCTTTACAAGCTGATTCCTGGACTGCTGATCATTACAATGTACGAAAATTGCTAAGTGTACCGATCTCGTACCGCCCATAAAGCCTATTCTTATCGACGGTAAATTCCTGACCCATGAAAGAGTCCCTAATGCCCCAAGATACAAAAATAATCTATTTTCAAAATAGTTATTATTAAATCTAAAACACCACTTTGCTTCAACCATTTCGGCATGAAAGGAATATCTCCCCAACCCATAAATCTCGTTCAGTTTTATGACTTTAAACAATTTTCATCAGCGGCTACACCATTCCATTCAATACAAAGCACTTCAGTATTAAATAAGTCATTGGCGATGTTTAAGGAAGTAGCCTTTTTTATCAACCTTCTAGTTTGGCTTAGCATTGTGGTCTACCGTCAATTGTATGGTCAGAGAAATAATTGGATAGGAAGAGAAAAAAGAGTGAAGGAAAGTATTGAGATTCAGTAGTAATATTGAGAGGAAACATCACCCAAAGAAAGGTCAAAAGATGAACCAATGAAAATGGAAACTGTCGCACTTTATACATAAAGAAACCCAAAAGATGACCCAAAAACAGAATGTGAGACTGTACATAGTGCTCACATTCCAAAATGGAATGTGACAACCAAAGAGAACTAAAATGAGCACTTTGGAGTTTTACAAAGTCTTATAATGGGGTCGCTTTAAGCTAGAAATAACATTCAATTAAGTGAGTCCGAATAATGAGGGCTCTTAAAAGAGCACTGTCCCCAAATCGTAAATAACTCTCATTTTCATTATAATAAAGATTAAACAGCTTCATCATATTTCTCTAAATTATTGTCATTCTCTCAATCACTTCTTTATTTTTACCACTAACTAATTAATTTTTATTTCACTTATTTGAGAAAATATAAAAAAACTTTAAAAAGAAAAGAAACACTAATATAATAGTTTTGGGTTATTAAATATAAAATTAGTGTAAGAATCTACAGAAAATAATTACAATCTTATCTTTTTCATATATTTAATATTCATCGAGTTTAACTGACGAAAAAAAAAGGAATATATTTTAGGGCGCTGAATTAAGAGAAACAGTTACACTTGACAACCAAACAAGGACTAAATATTTCGCCCAATATCAAAGAAAGTGTTGTATTAATTACTTATCTATTATTATATAGCAATTATAAGACTTGATAATTGTGTAAGAAAGTTAAAATAAGTTAATGCAAGTAGAGAGAATAAATTTAATATTATGGGAAATAATTAAATATATAAATTTAGTATATGTAATTTTTAAAAGAACGCATTCAAAATTGTAACTAGAGAGATTGACTGCGTTTAAGGATGAACTCATTTATCAAGAAAAGATATCTGAAGACGATTCCAAAGTCTCCGCCGTTAAAAGAATATTGAATCCACCACCAAGTTTCCTTTTACTTTTGAGGAAATCTCTGATCACCAATTTCCCTACCTACCAAGGAAGAAGAGAGTTTTCTCCTCTTTTGGAGTCGGAGCCTTGTGAATACAAGGCATTGCAAGTAAAAGCAAACAGGCAGCCACCACGCCGAATTAAGAAACCCATTTGCCTGCTCCAAGAGTGGTAATAAAATTTGGTAACAAATCACCCTAGGTAATCAACACGCTCTCAAAGAGGTTTACGCAGTCTAGAAAACCTATAAGACTATAACATTTACTCAGAGTTAGCAAGAAAACTCGAGTGTTACAAATATTTTAGAGAAAAAAGAAAATTTCAAAGGCTTTAAAACATCCATGATTTGAGTTGCTACTATAAATCTCTGTTTTATTCATCATTACTTATTGTATTGCCTTAACTGAGAGCAGATTGGTGTGTATGAGTTTGTCCTAAGTTCTGTAGGATGATCATATAGAAGAAGTGCGACAAGCACTATTTGCAACAGATTTATTTTTACAAAGAAAAAAATGCTTCATTTATTCTCACTTCTCAGTCCTAAGTCAAATATTGCAAATGCTCTTTAGTTGCCATCGTAGCCTTCTTGTCTGCGCCTAATCATTGATATTAGTTTAATCACCATTGCTTGCACTTTCTTTAATACCTGCACTTCATTCCTGCAGGGAGGTGACCGCACACGTGCTTAATAGTTTCAAATGGGTCCTTGCGATGGAATTATACAAAGAAAGGACGATCTCTCGATTTCGAAATTGTATGTGTCGCTTAAGTTAACCCAGGTTCTTCATTGATTTCTTCTCGAACTGTTCAAGTTGATTTAAGTCACTCGTGACTTGTACCCGCAGATCTTTCTGTTTCTGTTCTATTTGCAACGTGCAATATAGTAATTGAAACTCCTTTCTCTGATTATGCTACTTTATATGCATCACATTGCATTCTCTACATTAATTGGCATTTACATTTTAATGAGAAAAAATATTTTTATCTCTTTTTTAATAAGTTAAAGACGGTTTCTCAGTGAGAAGAATAGTATGAACTGGTTTTAGAATTGAGAATTTTTTTGAAATTGATCATGTTTTGGACGTATCCGAGACTTCAATATCCTAAAAGCTTTTGACAAACTAAGATAGAAAGACTTTCCATTGGACCAAGGCGAATGAACAAACAAAATGGATGGTCAGTGCAAATGGGAGGGTTCGGAGTAATAAGTGATGGAATTTTTTATTTGCATAGTAGTTTGCTTTAATTTTAGTAAATTTCAATTCATAAATCAGTTCAATAACAGTCTAAGTCTAAATAAAATAAAAGTAGATATTTTCGTAGTTAAATAGATATTGATATCCTCTTTTGAACCGTAATTCAATTATTGGCTTCGTCTCAGTTGCTTGCAATTAATTTTCAAATGTCGGATCATTTAAAGTGTTAATTGCTCTAACTAATATTGTAGATGTCTTACTATTTAACTTTTTTAATAACTTACACTTCAGAAGTTTCATTTGTAGAAAAGAGTTTGCAATATAATTAGCCAAACTGCAGCTCAGGATTGATCTGAGTGTTTCACAAGAGATATGATGGATTATATGTCATCTCATGGTATTGCAAACGCGGGATCGCCTTTAATCCTCTCTTTAACTGCATAAATTCTACTCAATAAATGCAACCAGGTTCGATATCTTGTCTAGGATCAGAATACCTTCTGAAGTTGACGAAAAATTAATAGCCTTTCAGTAAATTGTCCACGTTTGTGTCCGTTCTGAGCAATGCTACATGCAATGGATTTTGGGGGCCAGAGGCAAATATACCCGAATATAAATGTATGTAAAAATGTAAAGTCCTTCGGACTTTATTATTAACAAAAAAGATCAATTTATGATAAACCTTTACTAATCTGGTTATACTTGAGTTTAGGGGCGTATGATAGAAGGCGCTATTTCAAGGCTACAATTTTGGGCTACAATTAATGGGAGTTTGGAGAAACTTCAGAAAACCTACGCCATGTTTATTTGTAGTAAAAACAGTACTAATGGTGTTTGTAGGCATTCTAGTCGTCATTTACGGCTTCGATTAGGCGCGGAAAGCACTTATTTTTAAGATATGCGCACTCTGAATACGACTCTGTTTGCAGCGATGCTATCTTAAAAATAATTGCTTTTCGCGGGAAAACGAAGCAGTAAATGATGCGTAAAATACCTAAAAACACCATTAGTAGTGTTTTTACGTACTTACTATATATTTATAGATTATTCGTATATACGTTTGGTTACTGGAATCTATTACACTGGTCTGCGTCAAAAATGTACCTTAGGTTGTCTGTAGTGTTTTTCCATAAAATTGACCTCCTAAATCCGAATCTGACATCCGTTTTTCTCTATCAGGTCCAGTTTTTGCGATACAGGGGGTGATAATAATTTTATAGTAAATTCATGTCCTATATTAAAATAAAAATTCAATAGTTTTTGCACTACTGTATTTGCAGGAAAATCTTGTGTACATTTTAAGTAATTATGTTAGTAAGTTTATATTTTTGCAGGTTAGAAATTTATTAGCATTATAATAATAATAAGAATAATAATAATAATAATAGTGGTTGAGTTAAAAATTAACAGAAAATGTAAGAATAGCTCCGGCAGATTTTGCTTTTTGCGGCAAAGTGACTTTTTCCGAGCAGCAATGTACAATCTCTTCTGTAATTAAATCTTTGTATCATGCATATGTTGGAGTAAGGCTACGAGATCAAGATAATAGCTTTGCACCACATATCTGCTGCAAGGGATGCTACATAAGTTTAAGACGCTGGAGTCAGGGCGAACAGAAGTCTCTCTCTTTTGGTGTTGCCATGGTGTGGAGAGAGGGCAAGTGCCACACTACGGACTGCTAATTTTGCAAAACAAATCTTAAAGGTGAGCATTATATCAAGTATTTAAGCTTTTTCCATTATACTGTCTCCTGAAAATGTCATTATTATGCATAGACTTAGCATAAAATTAAAAACTAACATAGTTCACTTCAGCATGAACATATCTTTTACTAAACATTTATGTACTATCTGAACTACAAATCAATTCCTTTATGTAATATGCAATTATATTTTCCACAGATATAAATAAGAAGAAGTGGATCAAGATTATGACACATTCATTCCAACTAACTGAAAATTATGAAAATATAAAAAAATTGCTGGATGCAATAAATTACTCTACCCACAATTGGAGGATATGTGGTGACTTAAAAGTAAGATAATTTTACACTTGGCATTTCTAAGCTCTTTGATATTGACATTTTCATTTTTAATTGTTAATACTTGTATCCACCTTTTGGTCAACTTACATTTTACAAAAATGCAAATCTGGAAATCATGAGTCATTTTCGAGTTATATCTTTTTGTTGAAGCGTGTCCTTATAGGTTAATACATCCTTTTGGGTTAATGGGGAATTTATCCTAATTGTAAAGGTATACAACATAACTCAATAAACTCAAAGTAAGATGTACATATATCAAATTAGTTCCAATACAATGATTTAATGCATCGGCATACATGATTTTTCAGTACATATTCATATTCTTATTGTTTTAAGAAATATAACTTTGAATTTGTTTTTGAAATGTTACACTTTGAATTTACATACCCTGCTAAATTTCTTTTCACGTAGTGTCTCTTATACTTGAGATGCAAACAGGCTACACGAAACATCCTTGTTTCCTATGTTTATAGCACAGTCGTGCAGATAGTATGCACTATGAGAAGAAGGTTTGGCCTCCTCACAAAATACTACTTCATCCACTGCATATAAAGCTTGGCATAATGAAAGATCATGTCAAAACCCTTAATAAAGAAGGCCAAGCTTTTAAATTTCTTTTTCAAAAATTTCCACAAATCAGTGATGCTAAGCTCCATGCGGGAATTTTTGATGGACCTCAGAGCAAGAACTTGATGAGAGATCAGCAGTTTGAGGCATCAATGACGGACATAGAAAAAAATACCTGGAAAGCTTTCAAAACTCTAGTTAACAATTTTCTAGGCAATAAAAGAAGCCCAGGATATGTTGACCTGGTCAATGAGCTCCTAACAAGTCTCAAACATTTGGGAGCTCGAATGTCTATAAAGAAACACTTTTTACAGTCCCATCTGGATTATTTTCCCGACAACCGCGGGGATTGCAGTGAAGAACAGGGGGAAAGATTCCACCAGGACATAAAAACAATGGAATCCAGGTACCAATGTAAATGGTACGTAAACGTGCTTGCTGATTACTGTTGGTGTTTGAAGAGTGATGAGAGGCACAAACGAAAATAGTCAAGGGCGTCTTTTCTTGGAAATTAAAATTATTTTCTTTATTATGTTGCATTCTTTAATATTTAGTTTTATTAAAAAGATTATAGTTTACATCCGTTTATTCCTGTTTCTATGATATAACAATAATAATGCATTATTAGATAGAGAAAGCTTCTTGAAATTATTTTTTCAGGAAAAATGAGGTAATCTCAATGAAAATGGTGTATGTTGTAGTGAGAAAAGCTCACCTGATTGAACAAAAATACATTCATTTATGAGCTCAGGAGGTTTGTTTCATTAAGAAACCACCAAGAAATCCTGAGGAACATAATATTTTTTTTCAAACGCAGGCCTGTGTTATCGAGCCGAGCTGCGCCCCCTCTCCATATCCCCTCCCCGGTCGCTTTGCTCGCGCCTCTGGAACAAGTATGTACAACGAAACCTTATCTAAAACAATTTGTAGTATTAATTAGGAAGCTTAGCAAATAGGTTAAAAACCAAAGACAAAAAACTACCTATTTATTGCTTTCAAAATCAGGCTATAATTTCTACAAAAGTCTAATAAATTTGCTGAGGAATTATGAGAAGTCTTATTAAAGATTAAAAATGTAAATACGCAAAAAACACATAACTTCATTGACAACGTTAAACAAATTGGTTTGGGTGCGAATACTTGTATATAGACTGCAAATGTGTGAATTAAGTGAGAGTTAAAAGTTTCCAGTGTGTGCAAATAATGGTTTTATTGTTACATATAGAGAAGGCAAGGCTGACACTTTTGTATTAAAATAACATAGGTAAACGAAAACAGAAAAAAATAACTAAACAATATAACTGAGTACAAGTGCAGACTTTTACTAAATAATGAAGAATAAAGGCCAGAAAGGAAATAAAAACAAATAAAACGCCGTGATTGGCCAAATCCAGATTAGGATAGCGTCTGACGTAATTAGGACTAAATTGCAGATGTTGTAGAATAGGGTCAAATTAATCCTTTCTGTGTTTCTCAGCCGAGGTCGAACGTCTATGTGCGTGGGAGATTTATAATACAAGCAGAGGGCCAATTAACTAAATGTCGGTTTGCCAAAGGTTTGACTATCTTGGAGGCTCCAGAACAATAGAAAGACGGGTACTTAAATAACTTTACTAATATGCAAATTAATATTCTTTTTACAAGGTTAAAACAGGTTTAAAAATAAGCTATATACACATTAGACGTACAAGAGTCTCAGCGGCTAAAAGAAGAAAGACAGCGAGGACGGTCGCCGTACAAACAAATGAACAATATTGATCCAGGGTCGCTCGAATGACCTTGAGCGTATACGAATCCGACGATGGAGGATTACACTGGGGGAGAGGGGGGTAGTAGAAATGGCACTTGAACAGTAAAGATGTGCATTGCTGTTACCTCGGAGATTTTTTCCAAGTTAGTAATTATTGTCTTGGCGCAAAGTTCAAATAATATTCACAGGACAATGACTATTAACGGGATGAACTTAGGTCTTGCCTTCGAGTTTAGACACGAATCGAGACTGGGCGCGCTGCGTTCGAGGAGCAAGTAGAACGGGTACGAGGTAGACTCAGGTGAATTAAACGAGAATATCGGGAGCTTGAAGGGTTCTGCAAGAATTGTGAAGGCTCCAACGGGACGCGAATAGCGGGTACCGACGGAGGGTGGGCAGACGGCGGATAATGCCTTCCAACTCTGGCGCCGTAGGATTTATAGTGGGGTCATATGGGGTGTTCCCCCCTCCGTCGGAAGGGGAGGGTTCCAGAGTCTTATGCATTGGCAGACGAGAGTATTCTCGCCCTTTTAGCACAATCGCGAGAACGTTCCTAAGCTGGCGAGGCCAAACTTTGTCCGACTCCCACTGGGAGCTTTTCAGGCTATCAAGATTGTCGCGGCTTTCTGCGTTAGCTGGCTTTTGGCCACCACGGCGTCTCATAACTTCACATTCTCATTGGCACAAAGTAAAATGGTCGCTCAGGTGTCTGGTGTCTATCTCTCCATTGAAGGGCGCGGCAGCACGTATCTTTCTCTATCTCTCTCTCTCTCTCTCTGATCTTTGACACTCCTCCATCCCCAAATGATTAATGGTGGAGTGGGTAATATAAGTTAAAGTCGCATGACAAAAAATGGAGCCAAAGTACAAAATAGTGGAGATTGTGGGGGTGGGGGTTTATACCATACATATACACAAAGTCATATAATGCTACAGCATGGTTTCGGAAGGAAATTTTTTCTCTATGATAACATTAAGTGGGGCTCACGGGCTTGAAGTTGAGTCTCTCCTACGATTATACCCCCCATAAGAATTAAAGATATAAACGGAATTCATTTTACACAGAGAGACAAAAAAAAAATATATATATACATAAAAGTATAAGCATTTTCTTATTATATGGTTGAACTTACAAATTCATTTTAGGAACAAAAAATTAATACAAGAAAAGGAAAAGGATCTAACAGGTTCCTACTTAAACTATCAGCCATACAGTTACCGGCTCCCTTTAAATACAAAATGCGGACTTGGAAATCCTGGATAAACAAGCTGTAACGCATCAACTCACCGTTATTATTCTTGACGTTAAGTAGGCATGAAAGAGGTTTGTGGTCCGTTTCCACTTCAACTTTCTTGCCTAATAAATTCATTTTAAATTTACAGATTCACTAAATGATAGCGAAGGCCTTTCTCTCAATTACCGCTTAATTTTTCTCACGCTCGATTAATTTTCTGCTTGTGTAAGCGATGGGGAAACTTTCACCGTTTTTCTCATACTGGAGGAAGACACATCCTATACCGTCATTACTCGCATAGGTGAGAATACCGAACAGTTTGTCCAAGTTAGGGAGGCGGGAAATAGTACAGCACCTCTATGACCGCATTGGTGGCTCCATCGGAATTCTATCTTAGACAGTTAGTTGTTATATTTCATTATCTTCATGCTTTTTACCTCTAAGTATTATCCTTGTCCTGATATGAGTATTTCTATAAGTGTCTACCTTTCGAAAAATATTTCCTCAAATGCATTCTTTATCTTTTCATCCGTTTGTATTCAATAAATGAACAGAGACATTCCACCCCCACCCTCCAGAAATGAATGGCCTAAATTCTTATTTCTTAGAATCTTCATTTCAACATTCCGCCACTTTTAAGTCCGCCCCAGGTGTGTCGGGTTCCTAGGGTGTAAGTAGCTCGAGAAAATGGACTGCGTCTCGCTGGATGAAGCGGTAATACTGCCAGAAGACAGCAAGAGAAGGAGAAGTCTCTCTCAGTACTGCGTGGAAGGAAGTACATAAATGTGTCCGTTGCCTCACCAACTACACAACTTAAGTGCGGACGCATTCGCTGCCAACAACACAACCCTTGGTAACTTACACCCACACTTTCTGCTTTTTGATTGGATTGGCTGTATGATTTTGTTCTTTATGTGGGTATTGTAATGGCTGAGGTTTTAGTTCTCTCTCTGTGTATTGCATGAGTGTGTTTAAGGGTAAGGACGATGACTTGTTTCTGAGTGTGTTTAATGATGAAGAGGATTATGTGCTTTTATGTGTGCATTGTTTCTATATGCACATGTTCAGGTATCTGAGAAAAGAAAAATAAATACAATGAAAAATAGGGACAGAAGGAAAATAAAGAAATAATTAGGAATTAGGAAAGGCAAAGAAATAAATAAAGATACACAAAGAAAAACGATTCTCGCTCCTGCCTCTCCCAATTTGGTCACGCTCAGAGGAAAATGCAAGTATTTATTCCAAGTCTCTCTCATGTCCTCTTGGATGACCTATAATCTTGCTCCTAATCAGATCGCTCCTCTACGCCCATGCACATAATATCATGCCATTATACGACTCACATACACAAACGTACACAAATAATCACAAATCTATGCTTGTGGACATAAAACAAAGGCCAATCACGATATGTACCTCTGCAATTTTACTGCTATAATATTTCTACTTCGACCAATAACATCAAGGTGAATGTAGTAGGATCAGTAACATCATCAGGGCAATGAAGATTAATAGTACAGGTGATATCAATGGCGAACTATAAGTAAGAATTACCAAACTGCAAACCTCCCATAGATAGGTAGATCCCATTAATATAGGTTTCGATCGGCGAGTCTCCCGAATTTGAAGCAACGACATTGAGCCGATTCATGGGATTCTTATAGAGGACAGCGGGGTTCTCGTGAGGCATCATAGGTCAGGACTCACTTAGTATGGTTTTACGAGGTGCAGCTAACACCTTGGTGGGGCTGCTTTAAGTGTTATTCTGAGAGGCACTAACATGTCTAGGTGCTGCCACATCAGGTCGAATTATGTGGTCTTTTGTAACTTTTCTCTCTTTGTTTAACTCTGTCTACCATTGAGTTCTCTCTTCCATTACATTATAATACTACCTTTGATCCTCTCTCTAGGTTTGAAATTCTCTCTTACTTGACTCTTAAACACTACCTTACTCTTCCATTTCTGTCTTTATGTCTACAATCGCTCTCCAGCACTTGCTCTTTCAATACTTTAGCATCACCATAATGTGTGGTTTCATCTCTCTCTGTTCACATTGAACGATCTCTTCCAATACAATTTAACAATGGTTTAGTCTTTATTTCTCTTTCTCTCTCTAACAAATAAATCACTTTTGACATACTTTCAAAAAAGCTTTCCATTCTCAATCGATTCTTTTCACCTAACTCCACCTTGCTTCCTTTGTTTCCCCTCCCATATTGCAAAATACTTCCAGCGCTTTCACTCAATACATCGAAATTGAATTGTTCAAGTTTAACGCACTTTTTTTTGGAGGTGTGAAAGATATAGGCAATGGAATGGATAAGATTCCGCCCTTCTCTCAGTCCATAAAGTACATTGCAACTCCAATAAAGACGATGGCCCTAATTAAATACCCTCAAGGGCAAAAGGTGAACAATTTAAATCAAGGAATGGGCCGACAAGCAGCCATTAACTGGGACATGAGAAAGATAAATATTTAAGGACCAAACATGGGAAAAAAGTTCACATAAACTCACTATTTTTAATAACGACAACAACATCTTTTTCGAGGATACCGAGATAAATAAAAACAAAGGAATGTTTCTCTTTATCTCAAATTCTTTCTTTTTCTCTTTCAGTTACGATGATCATGAAATTGGCGTCTGCATGATTGCATGCGCCATGCCTGATTCCAGTTCACTAAAGGCTTTCTTGAGTTTGGAAAGCAGCTCCGCCAAATTCTGATTAGCTAAAGATGACATGGGCGGATTTTAAGAGGATAAAAAGGTGTTTTGTGCTATTCAGGGATTAATAAAATTATTATTATTTTGGTAGAATTTTAAACATAGATTTGCTCTGTTTATCACATAGGAAGTTTCAGTTTAACTTTTTATCATCTTCTTCCTTTACTTTTTAGATTCTGCAGCCTGGCTTGTATTTTTTACAAAATGTGTAATTAGCATTGAAGCGAAAGCTTTATTCCCTGGGATTACTTTTCCATGATAGCAGTGGCCATTTTATCAAGAAACATGAGCTTTGGATTTTGTAGATACTCGTAAGGAAATTATGAGTTAACAAAACGTGTGTACTTCACATACGAGTACTTTTGTGAAGAGGCCTTTGCCTAAATGAAGAAAACTATTTAAAAAATTATAATTATAATGATATTCACAATGAAGTGCAATCTCCCATCGTATACTTGATTTTAGTGATAGGATGGGTTAAGTGAGGTCACACCGGGGTTACGTGAAGTTGGGGAGGTTAAGTCAGTGTTCGTTAGTTAGCAATGCAAAGTCCCTCTGATGCTTAACTTAGCTTAGGTTCAAGAAGGTAATAAAAATGGGTTGGTTAAGCTAGATTAGGTTCAGCATCTTAAAAGATTGTCGTTTCCGTTTCAATTCTTAGGCGAAAACACATTTACAAAGTTTTTTTCGTTACTAACATCTCAAAATAGGCTTACATTAAGTTAAATAATCATGTCCAATGGTAATACAGGGATACATGAGCTAAAATTAGCCACATAGCCGTGTGTTGTGAAGGATTGGCATACATTAGAGTACACAAACAGTTCACGGATGCGTCTTTCCAGAGTTTTAGTTCTTGCAATGTATTTGCGGAAGTTGAATGGTCCACCATCCAGCCTGTATTTTATGAGGGCAGGATCTTCTTATGGCATGGTGTTATTTTTTGGTAGAATAAAATTAACATTTGTAGGTTAAACTAAAGAGGATTGGCCCCAAATTTGAACATTTGCTACTTGTAATTACACCAGTTGGAGTGCCTTCATAAATGACGAAATATTTAGATGAATTATGGATAAAAACCGACTCTGGTTCGAATCAAATACATCAATTTTCTATTCGATTTTTCAAATAATTTGGTTAAGATGATAAAAGTTGCTCTAAAAGTTTGTTGCTTTTCTTTGCATTTTTTCTTTAATTTCTGCCAGATGAAAATCATGACAAGTGTCCGCCGTGACATTCTGTGCCAATGCGGGGGTCATTCTGTCTAAAGCCTATTTAAAGAGGCTTCTATATAGAATTCTATCTACTTCTAAAACCAATGTGGCTCGGTTGCTACCAGTAGGCGATTTATTCCATGTTTTGGGGTAAAAAATAACGATGTTAGCAATTCTCCGTGTTCCTGTATTTTTTTTTAATTGGAAAAAATCAAGGGCTTATATTAGGAAGCTTTGACTCCATGTTTCTAAATCTTTGATTGACTCCAATTGAGATTTCATATTCTTAAACTACGTCCAGAGAAGGTAATGCATCTGTTTCACAGGTCTTGGAAAACATCGGGCTTGTCTAATGATTGATGACAAAAGAATGTCAGATCCGACAATGGAAAAGAGCAAGGGCGTCAGATGAGTGGAAAAGTGTTCTTAGAACGGATACCTCCTAGCTTGTTTATATAAAGGACCAGAGCTTCTTCCATATTAGTAGTGCATCCTAAATTTCGGATATTATTTAGTAGCAAAACGTCTTTGGACGGCAGGATATTTAAGAAAGCAAGGCGAAATTGGTGGCAGAACGAGTGCCCTACTTGTTGCCTTTGGGATTGCTCTAAATACAGTAAGACCTCCAACAACTTTATTATAACAAAGGGGTTTTCATTTGTAATATTTTCCTGCACTGTTGTAGGATACAACTTCTGACGTTGCACTAAAAAATTCATCGGGTGTCTCAGCAGCAATTGCAACTTGCGCTCAGTAGAGAAGCTTTGACCTTCCTTCCTCTCTCCTCCCTTTAATTTGCGAGGAGGGTTTATCAGCGACCTCCTACACGGGTAAAAGGTTCCATTCATTAGAAAGGAGAAGTCTGCTTTACTGAATCCACCCCTTTTGGACAAGGAAATCACACTGCCTCTGGTTTTTTGGTCATTTTGACATTACCAAGTCTTAGGATGGGACATCGGCTGAACATTATACATTTTAGTCCCTGAATCTTCTCACCCACACTCCCAATTATCCCGACAGGGAGACTGAGGGTTGCTATCACAGTTCTGGATGTGTCTTTTCTGAATTTAGTTTTCTTTCGAGATTTTAATCCAAGTGCCATTCAATGCCATTTCGCAGTGCCACTTCGCCTTATTCAGATTTGTACGAGGGCTGCTCCATTATTTATAGAACACGATTCCTTTACATTTAGTATTGTTATCGTTTTTGGATTTCAATCATTTTTTAAATAATTTTTTCCTGTTTTTCTTCAATTTTCTGGTCGGTGATTACGATATTTGAAATTACATTTCACTTTCCAATATTCCATTACCTTCTCTCATTCTCTCTGCGATTTTAATATAAATAATAATTTCTTAGCCTTAATAATTGGTATATACCTCTTTCTAATATTATCCAATTTCAATTTCCATGAAGTTTTTCAATTCCAAATTCAGTCGACCATAACAAGCTTTAATTCTAATTCTCTGCAGTGAAATCGAATTCATAACTTTCCCTGAGAAAAATGTGCTAAATAGAAGAAAAAGACGAAATAAAGAAGTAAATACAAGAGCAATTTGAGATATTAGAAAAAAATTGAAAGTCTTCCATTTTATTTCTTCGGTGATGTTAATCCCTTTCGAAATGGGTCTCTTTCAGAGAACATAATATTCTACCCGTTCTGTCTATATGTTTTTTATGTATCAATTTCTTTTCATATCTACCTAACTCCCTGTTTATTACCGCTCCTGTCTTTTCTCTCTCTATGTCATCGGTGTTTGAGTCCTTGGAGAGGAAAGTGGTATTTCCCTCTCTCTTTAAGCGTCTCGTAATTTATCTTTCTCAAGATCTCTTGATATACATTTGTATGGTGTCAACTGTCTTTATATCTATCTATGTGCAAGTAAGAGTATGTGCATACACAATATGTCTGTGTATTCTTCGTGGGCTGCAAAATTTCCCTACAGAAATTTAGTTAGGAAAATCAGGAATAGAGGAATATTTTCTCCCTCCTCTTCAGTTTCTATCTAATGATATTATGGAAACCATCATGTCACTCTCGAAGGTGCTCTCGTTCGGCCATACAAATTATAATATAACTTCTTATGCAGATAATATTTGTCTTTTCCCATTTCAACAGCATTGGTTTAAATAATAACGAAGATATTTGGACCTGTAATGTATTCGCATACCAACTCATTAAATCATTGAATTGTTGCAAAATTATAAATTGGATAAATCAAGTGAACTAACTTGCCTTTAATCTTCTATGATCTAATAATAAATTATTTGTTGCATAATGTCTTTGTCCCTTCTACCGATTAACGCCTATGTTCTGAAGGGCGAATGAACATGTAATTATTTATCAGTGTCTGTTTTCCTTTCATGGAACTCGTCTTTGGATTCATCTTGTTAGATTTAATCATAATCAAGAAGCGATTTAACAAATTTTGAGTAAATATTTTCCACTAGGGGATTCCTTTTATGCATTCGCCATATTTATTTTATTGCAAAATTATATCATAATCAGGTTGGAATTATTAAATGGGTAATATAGCTACTTTTAGTCTTAAGGTAATTTGATATTTAATCCAATTAAATTAACTGTTTTTTAACTCTTTTTTTCTGTTATAAAAATATCTATTTTAAAAATAAGTTTCGAGAGTACAGAATAAATTTCGAATTGAAACTAAGTTAGAAATTATCATTATAATCAATAACTCTTAAGTTATAGGACAAAACGACATTTCATGTGTCAATCGATAAATTTAATTCCTTTTATATGAATATTTTTTCATCTTGTACAAAAGGAGTTTGGTGTTGAATATAAATATTTTCAAACGAGAACAGCCATAATGAGCGTTTATCCCACTTCAGTAAGTGCCACTTTAATCAATTATTCTTACTTTTAATTTTTCATATCTAATCACTTTACATTTATTGCATCTTTACCTTTTTAAAAGAATCTTCGGGTTTTTTATTTCAAATTTTTTCCTTTAACTCTTTAAAACAACTTGGAAATGTTAAGTTACACGCATTTTCTGAGGAATGAGAGAAGGTGCTGATGTTGAATTATTTATAATAGGGTTTACATAAATCTTCAAACATCGTCTGCTTAATCTTCACTTGGTGCAAGCGAGTGTGACGCACCACTACATTTGGTAGAAATAAAGTGCACACCCACTTCATAGCATCATTCAGTAAATTGGTACTTCTATAGGCTCAGTTGCTCTTTTTAAACCAGAATATAACTATTTTCTCCCTTGACGTCTAGCAAACCCCACACCTCAATTGCTTTCGGTAAGTTCGTCAAAGTTTCTTTTTCACTAAATGGATTGTTTTTAATTTTATTGTTTGTTTTGATACATATTATGTTTTACATACATAAAAATTTGTTTTCGTACGATTTTCAATTGACTTTTTCAAGTTATATAATTTTCGTTGGAAATTCCAAAGCTCGTACCAGATGCCATTCAATGTATATTCCTCTTTATTTGTTATGTGATTTCTTACTTTTATGCATAATATATATCCTTTTTTAGTATAAATATGTACAAGAAACGAATGAAGACATAAAAAATAGATAAAAGAAGTGCTGACGATGAAACGATAGAAGATGAAGAAAGAACATTACAAAATGGTGATTTGAATGAAGAATCACAATAATTAGGGAAAAGTATTTAAAAGAAGCAAGGAACGCATCCTCAAATATCATAGCATAGGGTGCTGGAACTACGGCTGTAGCGGACTGCTGGTCGATGTTTTTACTAAAGGTAATTTGATTAAATTACACAAATTTGGATCCAGGGAAAGGAAACCATAAAAAGAACCAGCCATGTCTCCGGTCTATTTGACCTTTGAAACCGCTTTTCTCAAACAGATTTCAACACCCGAAGAAAATGAGGGAAAAAAACAAACCTCACAGCTTGTTCAAGCTTCTCGGTGATCGGTTTTCCCCCTTAAAACCATAGTCTCTTTCCTTAATCACAACTACTGAATTCCTTGATACTTCTCTCCTGGGATCTTCAACATCCGCTCTATTCCTCGCCATCGGATAACTCTCCTTTTCCTTCACTACCAAAATTTGTCTCTCGCCCCACTTTCCTCCTCCGGGGACGTTACGTTCGTGCTTATTCCTTGCTTCGCTAAATCCCTGGCTACCCATTCTATCCAGAATCACCTCTAAACTTCTTCTTCCACACATATAAAACTTTTAGTTCCGCAGCTTCTTCCACCTCACTTCTCCTGCCACAATTTCGCGACATTGACTACTCTCTTAATATAATACAGCTCATCTTACCACCCAAGTGTCACTTACACTAATGCACTTAGACTGCTATTATAAATAGTAAGACAGAAACACAGACATTCTGCTCTCCCACAAAAATATTACTGCCCCGTTTTTCTTCATAGTACCACTCCTGTCAAAAAGGTCTTTCACGCAAATTACACACATACTATTGTCACTACCCCCTAGTTAGGGTTTTGATGAAGGTAGCCATTTTAACATCCCACTCCTTACTATTTAAGACATTGTCTGTCCTGACCTAAGTTATTTCCATGAAGAAGAGGTCTTTTAGAATAAAGACGAAAGCGCTCGGAATCGTTTTTCCATTTTCCTTTTGGGTGTTATTTATCATACTATTGGCACTTTTAGTCTCACATTAGTGCAAGTAAGTCCTACTTCAAAACTGTTGCCACTGCTACTACCACGACATCTACTTCCACACTATGACCTCGTTTGTCACAGAATAGCACCATGTCTACCTCTCCTGTAGTGAGAGCAACATCGACTATCACGCAAACACTTCTTTCACTCACCCATTATCGCCACTTTGCATCTCTTATTCTCACTCGGGTGTTTTTGTGTGTTCTAATTTCTCTCTTGTTCGCACAAGACAAAACAGGATATATGCCCGGTGGTGTGGTGTAAGGAGAGTTGCAGTTTGGAGTAGAAACAAAACAATATTAATGGAGAGATGGGGCACGCCGTGCCCCAGGGGGGAAGTTCCTCGAGCGAAGAAATAAGAACTTCTTTGAAATTTAGCAGCTCGGAAAATCGCAGTTTCTGTGGCCTCCGAGAAAAAGGAACCAATTATTTCTCCTTCTTCCTTTTTCTTTTTATTCTCCTTCTCATTTTTAGTTTTCTTATTATTTCATCTTATCATATCTCCTCTTGATTTTCTTTTTAAATTGGCCTTTCCCCCTTTTCCTTTATTATGTTTTTTTCTTCTTTTTCCATCTTTTTATTCTTATTTATTTCTTCTTCGTCTTAGGTAAGGAGAGAAGCGTCGCTGTTTGCACCGCATCGTGAATCAGATCCGACGACCTAATAATGAAAATCACATAAAGATTAAAATAACAATTGACGTCACCAGTGTGCGGCCTTTTCGTAGGGAGAATGAGCCTAGTATTATTTCGTTAAGACACCAGTCAGCGATCGAATGGGCCGTTCGTGAGCCGTGGGAGAGGGCGATCCAATCCACTTCAGCGGTCAGTGTGGGTGGGAGTGAGTAACCTGCCGGGTGTTTCCAAGAGCGGGGGCGAGACGGAATCTGTTGTGGTGGGACGACGGGAAGGGAAGACAGCGATGTTGTGATTACATGTGTAGGAGTTATTCACCACCGCGAGACGAGGCACAACACATCCACCAATAAGCGGTTAGTCCTTGAGCGACGCTAAAGTTTTATGTCCGCCTCCACTGGGATGAACACGATATCTAATAGTTAGAAATTTTTTCTTATTGTTTCAATATTTCTTCGCTTTTTCATATGTTTCTTCTTTTCACTTCTCTTTCTTTTCTTCTTTCTTCAAACTTTTCCGTGCGATATGTTTGCAACAAACGTCGCAAAATAATATTAATAATTGTATTGAATTGAATATTAAATGAGGTCAGAGGAGAGTTTAATGACAACTTGGCTCGAATGATGACATAATTGCGCCCTTGCCATTGGGCAGCGGAGGGAATCCGACCAAGACCGGCACCAAAATATGAAGACTCGGAGAGGTTTTAATTGGGTTGGGTCATCCAAGGTCACAGCTCTTAAGCAGTAGATACCCGAGCGATGAAGGGATATATAAAAGAATATGAGAGGAAATCTTTGCATTTTGTGCGATAATACAACTTAAATGTGAAGAGGAATTGTACAAGCGAAGAATTACCAAATGATATTCCAAGAGAGAAGTGAGGGAATTGAACGCCTTTTAGGTGAGGGGAAATGCGAGAATTTAGTCGAAAATGTTTAGCTTAGAATCTTTCGAGTTAGTAAGGATTAAAGGGTTTTCAGCCACTGGTGGATCAGACTTTGATGAGATCCCTCGATATTTTGAAGGGAGGTTACCTACCCCATCAACCTCGCTTACTAAAGGAGGGAAAGGGTGAGCGGGGAAAGGAGTACTTACTCCGTCTCCTACGATATCAAAATTCCCTATCCAATTAAGTCCAGAGCTAAAAGGATTCCTAAAAATGCAGGACTGTCCACTATTAAATTTTTTGCCGACTTTAATGGTGAGAATCTCTGGAACGATCAGTAATAATACCCTCGGCGATATTACTGTTTTAGATGAGGAAAATACAAAAAATAAACAAACCATGTTTTACCTAGCATTCATTTACTTTTATTTCAATCGTATTACATACTTTATTCCTTTCTCTCTTATTAAAGTTATCATAAAAATATAATTTTAACTGTTTATAGATATATTTATAAGTAATTGCAATTTTTAACTTTTTAATTTTTAAATTCCAATTAAACTGCCTTTATGTTTGAACAACTCGATCACTTCAATAATATCAATCCAGACATTAACCATTTTGATGAATTATATCCAAATTTTAAAGAAAATAACGTAAGAAACCAATACTATGATTGTGATAAATTTAACACTACATTTTCATTTGAAAAAACAGACCTGTCCATTTTAAATCTTAATATTCGATCTTTGCACGTAAACACTGATGAATTTTCAATATTTTTGTCAACACTTAATTATAAATTTTCCGTTTTGGCATTCACCGAGAGCTGGCTAACAAATAATAATAAACACCTTATCAGTGTCCCAAACTATAGCTCTTTTCATTCACTACGCGACGTAAACAAGATAGGTGGAAGTATAAGCGTGTATATATCTGACAGACACAATACTAAAAAAGTTAACGAAATTAGTATTTCCTAAACTATATTGAAACTTTGTTTATCGAAGTAAAATCAAAGGGTAAAACAATAATCATTGGAAGCGTATATAGACCTCCTTATGGTGACCCTGAGAAGTTTATAGATAAGATAGCTAGCTGAATTAATTAATTACTTCAATGTTACAAACTATGACGACATAATAATTACAGGAGATTTTAATTTCGACCTATTAAACTTTGAATCCACGCATCAACTTAGTCCTTCCTCAATACTTTTTACTCTCATTCCTTACTTCAAATTATAACAAAACCGACAAGAATAACCCAAAACTCAGCAACACTAATTGACAATATTTTCAGAGTTCACCCCGAAAATTACTCTTCCGGTATTCTTCTTTGTGACATATCGGACCATCTTCCTAGATTCATGATCCAAAAGTACTCTTTCAACTCGAATAATGTTTATCAAAACCGTACAATAACCTCCCGCTTAATTAACGAAAATACTTTGACAAACCTCTAGAACTATGTTCTAAATCAGAATCTATATAAAATTTCCTATATAAATGACATCAATTCTGCTACTGAAGAGTTCATTTTACGGCTAGACGATGCTTTTAAGCCGAATTGTTCCCTAAAATATAAAACCATATCATATACACACAAAACCAAACCTTGGATAACAAACGCATTTATAAATAACATCAAAAAACTTCAAAAGTACTTTTCACTTTATAAGCTTAGTCAAATTCGAGAACACACATAAAAATTTTCGGAATCAAGTTACTAACCAAATTAAAATAGCCAAGAAAAATTATTACCATGAACGATTTAATCAAACAAAAAACAATATAAAACAAACTTGGAAATTTAGCAATTATGTGATAAAACATGAAAATACTAAAGGAACAAACCCAATCAAACAAATTATCGTTGACGGCAAACCAGTTGATGACAATAAGGAAAAAGCAAATGAATTCAATATTTTGGGGGTCAACGTAGGCAAAGAAATCTTATACTCCTGCAAAATTGTCGATAAATCTTTTATTTTGTATTTTAATGAGATTAATATACCAAATTCCTTGTTCATTTCTCCTATAAGGTATTAATTCAATCTCCACTAAAATTTTAAAATACATCTCTGATATAGTTGCTCCAATTTTAGAATCAATAATTAATAGATCATTTACGCAAGGTATCTTCCCAAGTGTATTAAAAGTTGCTCGGGTAACACCGTTACCAAAGGCCGGAGACCTCACAAACGTCAGCAATTACCGCCCTATTTCATGTCTTCCAATGCTCAGTAAAATATTTGAAAAAATAGCATTGAATAAACTATATAATTTTCTGGAATCTAATTCACTGTTATATAAACACCAATTTGGTTTTAGACCTCAGAATTCAACGATTCACGCGATAATTAACCACCTTCAATATTTATATGATAACATTGAAAAAGGCCACATTGTATTCTCAATTTTTCTCGATTTTAAAAAAGCTTTCGATTGTGTCAACCATAATATTCTACTGTCAAAATTAGCTACTGTATGTACGGAATTAGAGGAACTGTCAAAATTGGTTCAACTCATATTTAACTGAAAGAAAGCAATTTGTCTCCGTCAATGGTCAAGACTCATCCCACCT
Organism: Ceratothoa steindachneri; assembly: GCA_963969495.1. Taxonomy (NCBI): domain Eukaryota; kingdom Metazoa; phylum Arthropoda; class Malacostraca; order Isopoda; family Cymothoidae; genus Ceratothoa; species Ceratothoa steindachneri. Next base: position 248,172,775 of record OZ018317.1, on the reverse strand, counting down.
TAATATTACAACTGGGGTCCCACAAGGCTCCTAGATAGGGCCACTGTTATTTTTAATCTATATTAATGATATTGTTAAATCCTCTTCTCTGTTTAAATTTATATTATTCGCGGATGATAGTGCCTTATCAATTCCCTTGCCATATGACAAACCGAGCAACATTGCATTTACAATAAATAAAGAACTCGAAAATGTCTAAATTTGGCTTAATGTTAATAAACTATCAATAAATGTAAATAAAACCAAATATATTCTTTTCTCTTACAAAAAATCTATTGAATTGCCCCATATTAAAATGGGCGGCGGAATAATCTATGAAACTAGTCATATCAAATTCAAAGACATCTTTATTGACAAAAATCTGAGTTTTAAACAACATATAACGCATATCTCAACAAAACTATCAAAATCGATTGGAATATTATATAAATTAAATGAGTTTTTTACTAAATCTATTCTCCACTCTTTATATATGACAATGGAGCAACCTTAGTTAACATATGGCATAGAGAGTTGGTATGAGAAATATCAAAATTATCTTAATAAATTAGTCATATTACAGAAAAAAGCAATTCGAGCCATCCATCAACTCGACTACAAAGAGCACAGTAATCGATATTTTAAAGAATCCAGAATTCTAAAATTAAATGATCTCTTTGTTTTTCAAACATCCTTATTCCTTTACAAAACAATAAAGTGTTCCTATAATAACTATATGTTTAATATGTTACAAACAGATGATAATACCAATAATCACCAAACCCGCAATAGAACAAAATTAATTTCACCCTTGTATTCAAAATCAAAATCACAATGTAGCTTTCTGTGCAAATCTATCAAAATATGGAATGGCTTGGACGACAATATCAAATCCCAAACCAATTTAGCTCAATTTAAAAAAGGTCTTAAAAACAATATAATTTCGACTTACTAAATTTCTATTCAGTTTTTGTTATTGTGTATTTATTTGTTACTGTACACTATTATACTGTGTACTATTACTCTGTTTTACAGATTTTAAATATGTTATGATTTATATACGACGGTTGACTATGTTAACTACAGATATTTTGAAATAATCACTAAAAATAAATGTTTTTTTATTTATCTCGAAATTTAAATACTATAATTATTCGTTATTTGCAATCTTTACAATGGTTAGGTTCTCAAATGTATACTAAGTTGTTTATATTTTTTATAACAAAGGCGTTCTCTGTTCGTGAACACGAAGGGATTTTTATTCTTGATTATGTTATGCTTATTTAGCTGTTAGTCTTAAGTTTTAAGTTTCTGCCCTAAAAGTCACTGACTTATTTTGGGCCCATAACTAACCTTTGTATATATATATATATATATATATATATATATATATATATATATATATATATATATATATATATATATATATATTTATATATATATATATATGTATAAAGTACTTATTGTAACTTGTCATTAAGATATAAAATGTACTACATTTATACTGTACATTGGATTAATATGGAATAAATAAATAAATAAAATAAATAAATGCCGGTATTTTGTTCTCTAGTTTTTGGATTTCAGCCCCCAAGTAAAACGGTCAGTCAAAAATAGGAATAAACACAAGACGAAATAAAAAAATGAAGAAAAGCAAACAATGATGAATCGGCTGAAATCAAATTCACTTTAATTGGGAGCCAAATCATTTTCTAAATTAAGAATTGTTGGTAAATGTGTTTCTGCCCAATTTGGATAACCTAATGTAACTTAACCTAACCCCTTTACATTCCCTCCTTGAACGTAACATAACTTAACCTACACACAGCCTCGCTTACCAACAAACCCAGACTTAACCTCCCAAACTTCATCTAACACCGGTGTGAACTCACCAAACCTAACCTAGCGCTGACATAGCCTCACTTAACTTAACCTAGCCCTAAACTAACCTTATCTTTCCTTCATCTAACCCTGCCCTAGGCAAATATTTTTCTTTACGACCGTATCAGGAATATTTAAGCCCCTTGGGTCGAATTGAAATAATTAAACTTATGTTGAGCATTAAAAGGGCATGTTTTACCTTGTGTTTTAATGTATCTACTCTTAGGAACACAAAATGCTAAAACATAAGTAATATGAATACATAAAATGAGAAGAATCGACTTCAATCGCCTAAACCTATATTTCAAATAACGAACATAGATCAATTTTCTCAAATTTAGTTAATGAAAAATCAGAAATATTTCAGTGTCGTAGGTTAGCTGAGATTATATATATATATATATATATTTGTTTCATTAATTTTTAATAAACCAAATAAACTTTGACTTAAGGCGTGCGTTCGTGCCTCGGTGATCACTTGAGGATCGTTCTCTAAGAGTGCTAATCTTTATATTTATTCTAGGGAACGAATAAAAGGGGTTTCTTTCTTGACCTTATTAAATATTGCCACTTCAACTCGTTCGAGGATAATTAAAACAGTGTTTGTACTAAAAAAAATAGACTTTAATGAACATAAACCCTCTCACTAAATAACTTAAAAAAATACCGATCTAATACACTTTAAAAAAAGAAAATGCGAATTACCACTGGGTGAGCTCTCAAGGCTAGATACGAGATAGAATTTTATGAGAAGAACAATTTTTTAAGTTAATATCTTTGTCCTTGGCCAGACATACACTAAACTAATTATTAGGCACGGGGACATAAACAACAAAATTATTCTCTACTTACATAGGGTAATGGAGATAAAAATACCCGAGACCAGTTAGAATATCTTCGGAGATTTGTTCCGGAGAGGCGTAGCTCGAGTAGTTAGTTGTTTGCTCAATATATGGTGTTCGTCGTCCTGCCTGTTGATTTGACGGGTGATGTCACAAGGGATCTGGGTTGGGGGATGCTCACGCGAAAACTTAGTCCTTCTACTTTTAGTCGGTTGGGGCGACCTTGACCTAAATTTCTTCCGGATGAGATGAAATCGTTGTGTTCTTTTTTTCTATCTAGTTGGGGTTTGTCCAACTCAAATAGAGTAAGATTTGGATTCCTTAAACGGTAGCTTGATACTCAATAATCTTGGGGCTCGAAGGGAGCTAAGCTTCCTTGGTACAATCTGATTTTATACAAGGACTGCAAGTTCTCCTTAACTTGCAAAAAACTTTCTACCGGGGATTTTTCTGTTTTCTTCTCGAACTCGAAAAATCTCTCGATCGGTGACTTTCTTGTCTCTTCTGTTAGAACGAACAAAGAGCCCCATTTCCTCGGGTCAACCTGTTATATACCCAAATTACTCCCGCAGGTGAAACCTCAGGTTGGTCTCCCGCGCTTGGCGTCTTGTAGCTCTGAGAGAGGGTAATACGAGATCGGCAGTTTGCACTTTTGAATGAATTGTTTATAAGTACACCCTCGAAGTCCTGCCTTTGAGCTGAAGGCAGGAATCTGTCTCGTAACATTTACCCTTTTGCCCGTTCTCCTATGTTACCGGAGAACATTACAGGGGGAAAGCTAAACCCAGATGTCTTTTGTTATTATTTCCTTGGCCTCGATACATATATATATATATATATATATATATATATATATATATATATATATATATATATATATACTAAACTCTTGTTATACCTCTACATTCAGGGTCATTGAAATATTTTATGGTGCAAACTTTGATCACAAGGCACTAAACTTTACTCTTCACAGCAATGCATCATGAGGAGAGATTCTTGGAATAAATACTTGCATTTTCCTCTGAGTGTGAGCAAATTGGAAGAGGCAGGAGCTAGAATTGTTTTTTTTTGTTTCTCTTTATTTTTTTCCTCGCGGCTTCTTCTCCCTCCTTTCTATATTTCTCGTTTTATGACTTTTCCTTTCTCCTTCATTCCTGTCTTCCTTCCTTCTCCTCCTTCTTCAAACCTTTTTCTTTCCTCTTTTTTTCATTTCCAAGATACTTGAACATCTTTACATCCAAACTTTACACACACAAACACAAAAAGAAACAACTCAACGTCAGTCCTCTTTGCAGAAACATTCATACAATGCACACAGATCACAAAACACCGCCTATAATTTAAACATCTAGAAAATAGAACCTTCAGCTATTTCAGTACAGACAGATAATACAAAGCCCTCATCCATTACAAACACACATGGAATACAAAACCCTCAGCCATTACAAAACAGGCAGAGAACACAAACCCTGACGTATTAAAAAATATACAGAGAAAACACAAAAATCTCAGCCCTTACACTACAAAAAAACCCATAAAATCCTGAGCCATCACAATGCACGCAGAGAAAAACTCCTCACCCATTACAATAGACACAGAGAACACAAAACCTTGAGATATTGCAGTACACACAGAGAGCACAAAGCACAAGCCATTAAAATACACACAAAGAACACAAAAAACTGCGCCTTTACAATTCGCACATAGAAAATCAAATGCCTGAGGCATTAAAATCATTCAGAGAACTAAACTCCTCAGCCATTACAATGCACGCAAAGAACACAAAACCACGATAAAACGAGGGATTTAGCAAAGCAACAACACTTTAAATGATAATCATCACACCTTTATTTATTTATTCATGAAACCATAATACAGAAACTTAACAAGTACTTCACAGGTGAGTTCAGACACTTCGATTGTTCATTATAAATATAATAAATTTGCACAGAACTTTGCCAAAAGATCGTTTTTAGTGGATTCAAGAGAAAAAGCAGTAAATAACTTGGCAAACATTTTTTTCAGATATTTAGTATAGACAAAGAAAACGAAAATTCAATTTTATCTCTTATTATCTTTTTATGTAGCTAGGTAGAGCTTATTAGCATTTAGTGAACATATTATGTATTTTTTAGTATTGATAGAGACGAGTATTAAATAATAAGTACTTTTAAGGTTGAAATAGAAAGTAAGAAGCCTAGATTTTCATTGCAAATTGCAAACATTTCATCTCTTTAGAAACAAGATTCTGCTTTAAATCCTCATTGATCAGTGAATCTCGTTTATGCAAAATTTTCTTCCTAATTTTCCTTAACTTTCTTATTTAGGTTGGATTTGGATACTTCCCTGAACAATCTAAAATGCTTATCCTCGGTTTTAACAACATTTTCTGGATTTGAATGGGTATATTTTACTCAGTATTATGTTAAACCTCTTGATATGTCATGCGACATCCATCCTTCAGCAGTGAACGTAAATTCTTGCAATATGAGCACTAAACATCATATTATCTGTTCCCTCCCACGATTACATCAAACGGAATTATGGTAAGTTCTATTAAACTATTCAATTAAATTTAATTAGAAAGTCGGTATTTCAAGGCAACCTTTTCAAATTTAATATCCAGGTCTCGCAAACTTGTAATTGGTCCATCGCTATTGCAGCTTTATTGATCGTCTGTGAATACTGATTTTGATAAAAGATAGATGGTTTTTAATGATTTTTACTTCTATTTTAAACCTCGACATTTTCATTTTTGTAGTTCGATTATCATATTTGTTTTTATTTCGCTTGTCAGTATTTCTAGTATATAATCCTTGTTAAACCATCACTCTCTGTTTTTTTGTCATAGTTTTTAATTATGTTTATTTTTTTATCGTATATTCCCATTCAGTTTAGGCTATTTTCTTTATATAGATGTAGTTAAATGTGAATATATAATACTATCTTTCATTTTGGATTCACGATTTAGAATTTTAGTGAATTGTATCAGATGGATTTTTTATATGGTAAATGTTTATATTTATGAGATAAAAGATTTATCATGCACTGATTTTTTTTATTCGTGAACTTGTTACCCAGATTATTGTTGTTCTGAATATTAATTTTTAAATTAATATTTAAACAATTTTATTGGTATTTTCTTAATTTCAACGTTTTCGCAAAGTCCTGAAACTTTGCAAGATTAAATTTTTCAATTCGTAGTAGAATCATTCTCTCAATGCGTTGAAGTTTCCCATAAAAGCCAACTGGAAGTTATTTCCTCCAAGTTCATTTAGGTAATGGTTCTTTTCTTTTTTCGTCCTCTTTGCAATGTTGTCGTGAGAATTTTGGCCTCGGGCGATTTTGCGAGAGAGAATTCTGTTTAGCGCAGGACTCTGTATTCTTACAAAACAAAACAGTCTCTTAAATAAAGAAAGGGTCAGTACAGGGTGTGGGATTATCTCTCGTTCGGTGTCTTGTCTCTCTTTGCTTGGTTGTTTTTTCTCTCTTCTCTGGATAACTTCATAACAAAATGAATATTGACTGCGTTTCCGAATCCAAATTATTGGTAATTGGATTAGAATTAAATAAATTTTGCCGTAGTTGAGAATTCCGATCTTACCTATTTAAGAATGATAAAGGTACAAAAAGTTAGATTGTTTTAAACTGCTTATCACTTCCCTCTAGAAAATTGCCTTATGAGCCAAATTAAGTAATAAGAGTGATTATTAAACCTTTATATGTAGAAATACAGTTTATTAAAAGCCATAGACAAAATTAGAGATGTTATATATAGATAATAATTCAGGTAGCCAATCAGTTTCTGTTCGATAGACATCGTATGACAATTTAAGAGCGACGGATCTTATGCCTTTCATACATTCTCTTTTTCTATAAAGTTGTAACTTTTTCTACTGTTTCTCCTTTCATAATTTCTACGAAGTTTTCATTCGTTGGTATTTTTCTTTTAATTCGAGAATAAAAGTTCTTGCATTACTTTTGTGCACTTTACTATTCTTTTTTATATAAATAAAACTTAATGATAATAAATCCTAGTTAGTGATGGAAAATAATATTATTAATAAAAATAATTATTATAATAAGCTCACTGGACAAAATATTAGTCACTTGTAACCATAGTAAGGGCTTCTTGCACGCCAGTTTGCTCCATATGTTCATGCCATGGAATTCCCTGTGTAATGTTCTTTCAGAAATGGGTGAAGAAGGACCAGAATTGACGTTTTTTTAGCAATTCCTGCCTGGAAGCAAATCAATTTGCACTTACAAGCCTGTCAACACCTTCTTCCGTCTGCAAATCTGGCGAGAGTTTTTCTAATTTTGTGAGTTCTGCCATTCCTTGTAAACCCGGATGATCGTACTCTTTGAGACACTGCCAAATTCAGCCACCTCCTTCACATGATGTCTTTCAGCGTGGCCAAATGCAATCACACCTTTTTGACATTCCATGACGTCCATTTTCCGGCCCATTTTAAGTAGAGCTGAATTGCTCTCTACAGATCTTCACACCGTCTGCACACAAATAAAGCCTAACTAACGTTTCGACGTAAACTAAGCTACCCCTCAAGGCTGCCTAAGGTTTCTACGCGCTTCAGATGTTAAATTATTTTTTTCTCCCTAATGTACTAGTTTTCTGTCCGATGAGCTTAATTACATTACATAATCAATAACAGTGGTTTATATTTTGAAAAAGAACCATGCCCTGTAAGTGTGGCTAGGAGACGGGGTAGTGAATGCACGTATATATGATTTAGACGAAAATAAACTGATTTACATCAATCAATTTATGATTCAGCCGGAACGTTTTCAGGTGTACGCCAGTCAATGGAAGATTTATACGGAAAATAAACGGAAGATGGATGTCAGTTAATCTATCGTTAGAGAGACTTTGATAATAGACACATTTGTAATAGACAAAGATGAAATGAGTAAAACAGAGCAAAAGTCAATATAGAATATATGAGAAAATGGAGCCTGGTGATAAGAATATTTATATATAAATGGAATAAACTATACACAAGTTATAGAATTGTTATTGGCTAGTGATTCACTATTGAATGAAATCATAAAAAATAAGGAATGTAGAACAAAGGGATTAGAAAAAATGAATTAAAATTTTATTACATTTTATGCAAGTAAATGAAAATGAAAATGAATTGATTGGAGTTTCCCCATTTCAATCGATTTAATTATTTGTATTATAGATTTGTTTCTTGCTCTATCTCTAAAACATTCAAATCCAAACACAAAGATTCTGTCTAATAATACTATTTTACTCTTACGCACAACTCTCGCAAACTATTGATTTTATTGTCCTTCATTCCCTACCGAGAGCTACTAATCTCTTTTTGGCTCAATGGCGCGAGCGCACTCTCCATTTTTTGTTGAGTCAATTTTCTGCCACAGTTTAATCAAATCTTGCAAAGACAAAAACAAAAATGGGGGAAAACCAAACTCGAAATATTACAATTCTGAATTGTTGAAAATATTTTTCTCCGCTTAACTAAAACATATAATTTATTAATTCCTACTTCCATATTTTTCTCCTCTTTTTACCTACGAAATCCAAAGTTTTAACCTATTTTCTAAAGCAATATAATTTTCGATTCACTTGTGCATTTCTTAGAGATTTTTAACTCTTAGAAATTTGCTTCAGTCTGTATTTCTCCGCCTTCTGAATTTATTTAGATCTGTATTGCTCATAGGTGTCTTTATATATTCCAAAGCAAATGTGTGAATTTGTTTTCTCAAACAGGGTTATTCCTATGAGAATTTGTGTATAAAATTGTGATAATGAAACTGATATATTATAATAACTGTTTTAGCTCGAAATTGAAATCTGACATAGAGATAAACTTCTTAGAAGTCACCTTTTGCACTAACATAAATGAGTCACAGTAAGAGACATTATTAAGAACTATCATAGAAGTATAAACCCTATTTTAAATAATATGGTATTACAAGGAAAATTAGCTTATGTATATTCCCTGGATACACAATAAAGATACATATGTCACTAAGCGCTTATAACATATTTGCCGTGGTTTGCTTAATAATAAAGTGTGGTAGGAGTGTGAATATTTTTCCAAAATGGGAACGTCTTCTTCATTTGGTTTCGGTGGTTTCCTGACCATAGATAACATATCGAACGAGGAAGACCGGACACCGTAGGCTTTATACAGATAAAGAGCAGTTTAGAGACGGGCCATTAGAGATTTGGTACCAAGCTAGTGCATACATACCTTCTACCATAGTCATTGTGGGTTGTGAGATGATCAGATAAATCCTGAGTTGAGGTTCGGTGATTCTTTTGAATAGTCTCTGGTGCAAATGGATGTTATGTAAGGATGGTATCAGAAGAGTTAGATAGCAAAGCCTCCTCCAAAATATTTTAATTAATTAAAACTTTCATGAGTTCCTAAAATTTTAAACACATTGCTCGTTCATGAGACAAATCTGATAGATCAAATTAGGTTCAAAAGCGGCTAGAACTATTATTTACTTACGCTGATATCTATTTTTAATTTACTATTTAAGTCTTTATTCAATTGATTTGTACTTGTTATTAACCAAAATTTATTCTATTATATATTGTTGATTTCCCCTGGAGGATTTAATTATTCTCATTCTCGTGTGAAGAGCTCAAATGGTTACCAGGGACCAAACACCTAACTCACTTTCGTGTGTTGCGATGGAACATAATTTGAATGTCTTTTATATTGTCGTTCCATTATCCAAACATTCTAGTTCATTTGTTTGGATGCGCAGTCTCTCATTTCGCTTAGGAATTAATAACTATGTTACACTCTAGTAGTTGTTTGAGATCCATCGGTAATCCTTAAGTTAAATGCTATGTCTCGTATCATTCGCCTTTTCCTTATCCTTACTGTTCCGATAGTGTGTGTGGTCATCTTCAACTCTTTGTTGATATTTTGCGTGAATATTCAAATCGATGTTTGGGTAAATTTAAGAGCAAATATGCTGATAAATGAGATAGAATTTGTACAGAAAATAGTAAAGTTTTTAATATACGGATAGTTTTAAGAACTATTCATTCTATTTTTAGTACAATTCTTTTTACCATTTTAAAACTCATCTAAATAATGAAACCAACTAATTTATGTTGTGTCACTCCAATGGTCAAATTGCAAATTAATGTGCACATGATGAATAGCACATGTGCCTTTAAGGACAAGACCCTGTGAGGCCAACTTCTTTATTATCACCATTCCTGTTACCCCTTATTTATTGTATATATAAATTAAGTAGGAATTTAGATCTATTATTTGAATAGGTTTAACGAATTGTTGGATTTGTTAATTACGCTAAGTTAGTTCAGGTTAGTTAAATGAGATTCAGTGGGATCAGGGCAAAACAGATTAATTAATGTGTGGTTAGGTTAGAATAGATTAAATTAGGTTATGGTAAGTTAACAAAGGTTTAATTAGGATGGATCGGCTAGTTTGGGTTAAAGTTGTGAATTCTGGCTACGTTAATTTAAGTTTGCTTAGTATGTGTTAGATGAGATTTCTTCTACTCCTTGGTGCGTTCGCCGATTCGGCCTTTGACGAACCACGGTGCGTTTTAAGATGGTAGCATTTATACGTGACTAGGCCCAATAGTGGAGTGGAGAGCCCAATTCTCCTTCACCAGGGTTTGAAATTAGAGTTTTTCCTTCTCTTAGGCGGACTGACTGTCGTCATGGCTACGAGCTCCGACTACTCGTCCCCAGCGTAATACCCAGTAACGGAGGTAACCTCCCGAGTAAATAATGTCAGCTTAATAAGAATCAGGACGAAGATTCGAACTACCGAACCAATGATTGCCAGGCAAGCGTGCTAACCACTATACTAGCCGGGAGTCTAGTAAATTAGATTAAATTAGGTTAGAATAGATTTACTACAATTCATTTGTGTTATTTATGTTTATGTAGTCAATTTAGGTTGACTTATGTAATGTGGGCGGATAGGAGAGGTTAGGTTGGCTTAGGCTAAGAAAGCCACTAAGGTTTGGTATGATATGGTTACCTTTGGTTAGGGCAGACTCGGTTGAATTATGTTTGGTATCGTTAGGTTAGGATTAATTCTGATTACATAGGAAAAATCTTTCGTATTTAAATCCATTAAATGACGTGTTAGGGTAGATTGGGCTAAATTTGGTTAGGTTAAGTTAGGTTAGGTAATTTATGAACCTTTTATTTAAATAGTGGAGTCAACAAAGGTATAATTATTTATGTTGGCACAGATAGTAAGATGTGATATCGAATATGGTGTTAGGGAAATCAAAACAGGTATCCCTCCTGTCAGGAAAGAGGATATGGTATAAAAGTCCCTTAGAGATTCCTAGTCTGGAGATCTAATGGGTTTAATAGGATGACCCTTTGGGTGGGTTTAAGTTATATATGAAGAGAAAATATAAGTTATGCGGGTGGTGACTACTACCACAGGGCTGTCGTCATATTTAATTTCTGCCTTTCAAACGCCTTTTGAGTACAGAAAGAAAGATGCAGAAACCTTGAAATTCAGACCATATATTAATATAGTACAAAAGAAAGAGAAATTTGAGGTAAATGAGCAATGAGACAAGAAACATGAGTTTTTAAAGGCAAGAGAAAAGGACATTGGAAGAACACAAGGATCAAAGAGAGCAAAGGATCGCACATTGAGACAATCCATACTTTTTTGCCTGGCGTTATTTATGACTTTTCAGTAAAGATTGCCTTTATTGTGCAGTCCTTTGCTCTCTTTGATCCTTGTGTTCTTCCAATGTCTTTTTCTCTTGCCTTTAAAAACTCATGTTTCTTGTCTCATTGCTTATTTACGTCAAATTTCTCTTTCTCTTGTACTATATATATATATATATATATCTATATATATATATATATTAGTAAAATGAATTCTTAAAATAAATAGAGAAATGTGTTAAAACAACATAAACCAAGAAAAATTAAAAGAATGCAAACACAAACAAAGAAATCGAATAAATAAAACAACAAGAAGATGCTACAGTCCAAAACAAAGTAAGTCACATAACTTGATCACTACATAAACTAAAAGCTATGACGATCTCTTAGACTAATGCAAAGCAATAGCTATGAGGAACCTAAGCAAACAAGATTGATTCTGAGCACCCTGGCACTGAGCGAGTTATAAACCTGACAGTAAGAGTTTCATACGAACTGTCAGAGGCCCGTAAGCCACATTCAAAGGACCAGAATACCTATTCTTACAATGTCGATATAAATGATTAATGCTGCCTCGGGTTCATTTATTCGTTCGAGACATTTGTATTTATTATTAGTGGTGGAATTTACTTTGTGAGGATCTTTGATATCTCAATCTTAGTGAATTGAAGATGAGGAGCGGATTATGCATTGGGAATTTGCCAACATGGCATTAGTTCTTGATATATTTTTCTCAATAGTTTTTATATTGTTATTTAAATTTCAATCTTTCCTGGATATGGGACTGAGAGAGGGGCGTTTCCGAATTAGCATCGATATCTTAAAATTAGTGCCGCGACTCATGAATTGGGTTCTATAAGAATAGTATATCATTTTCTCTTATCACTAGATAAAGAGAGTTGTAAATTTTCGTGTTATCACAATGATTCAAGATAATTTAGTTTTCTTCCAGAAAAGTCAAAATCTCAAAAAAATTCGAAAGTTAAGCATAAATTATTATTTTCTCCTTTATATAACATCTTTGGAACTGCAATATGTTATGAGAAGAAAGATCTGTCTCTATTTAGATAAGATACATTATACCTGTCGTTTGATTGCATAAAAGAGACCTAAGCATTAATAAAACGCTGATTTCTGAGCTTTGTGCTTCTCTTTAAGAAACCTTAGTGCAAAACTGCTGACTCTTGCTATAAAATTGACTACTGAAAATGAACCTAGTTGAGAAATATTTGAGACGCTGCATTCCTTTTAATTTCACGAATGATCATCTGCTTCAGAAGGTGTGATATAATTAGCACGGCTCAGGAAAATAAAATCTTTGGAGGAGAAATGAGAGCGATATTTTACTCTATTTGACTGGAAATCTTAACCATAAAATTTCCTCTCTGAAACCCAAGTTAATCATATGATGGTAAAGGATGACAGGAATTTGTCTTCAATTAAGCACATTTCACTCTTCTTCTATGTTTACAATGTATGATTCGAAGTCATTCCGAAAGATGTTCCACTATTTGGCGATCATGCAAAACCAAAAGTTATAGTATGAAGCCAGGAAAGATTCCTGCATTCGACATAGAAATTTAGCTTCATTCACTCTACTATAACAACCTTATTTAGTTAGGTCTATTTTAATAAAACTAACTCATTCCATAGACAAGAAAAGTTCTACAAGTATGACCAGATTAAAAATGACAGAGATTTTGCATTTGAGCCCCAAAAATTTAATTCTGTTTATGTCGGAAACGTTAGTAAATTTTCTACTTGATGGGAACATGATATCGATGATATAGCAAAATACTATCTAAAGTAAATATGTTAGTATATAAATAAGGTTAGTTTTCACAGACTTCAACTAAAATAACCATACTTTCTTTCAAATATATTCCATCGAATATATTTTCTTAGCTTGCCTCTTTACTGTTGTGGACTGACGATAGTTCACCTCTGGTAAATGTGCTTAAAGTTAAAGATTTTTTTGCCATTCATTAACTAATGGGTTAGAGGAACTACTTCAGTTGCCAATGACAACCAATGATTAAATTATTCTATTACTTGCAAGTGGTTATTTACTATTGGAAATTTCAATTTCTCATATTCAAAAGGTCATCGCATATCATGGGACAGTGAATTGAGGTCTATGAATCATTATACCCCGAGAATCACCAACCACAAGCTTAAACAGCATCCCACTAAAAACGGAAATTTTAAAATGCATTGCTTGTTTTATGTAGCGACTTTATTTGCACTTCATTAGAGCCATAAAAATATATTAAAATTATCCCATCATGAATTTATTCATGGATACAGAATAAGTTGGGAGCTTGTCATATACCGAGAACTATAGAAGACCAAGTGATTCAATGCCACATACTAGTTCACATGTCATCTGAGTCAGAAGATGGCGTACATTCTTAGATTGCGATAGTCAACGCTTCGAAAACCCTGCTTCTAGAGGGTAAAATATATTTTAATATATATTCCCAAGTCCGATAGTATAATTATACGTAAGGTTTAATCGTCGTCCTTCCAACACATACCATTAAGGTAGGAATACCATGAAAGTGCCAGTATAAAGTTAAAAAAGATACGAGGAATGGATTGAATAATCGAACTAAAAGCTTAAAAGACACAAAAAAAATATGCCTAAAAACGTCCATTCGCAGGAACAAAAATTAGGACTTCAGAATTCAGTCCTATCTCGTAAACGGATAACTCAAAGATGCACTCATTAAAGAGGAACCTAGCAAATTTAGTAAGGATATAATCTAGAAATTGGTAGTTATATTAACAAGCTTCATTAACACTGTTTTGCAGACAAATTGAGGCAAGCACAAAAATAGTTGTTCTAGCCTAATTTTGGTGGTGCTAATTTTAGATACGAAACCAAATTTTACTAAACACCTCTAGTTTTTAAGGTATACATGTATTAGAAATTTTAGGAATCGTGTTCTTTAAAACCCTTACGCTACCAATGGGACCATACATCCCAGAAGTTTTAAAAAAATATTTGTTAGCAGAATTCAGCTTAAATTAGTGTATATTTTTACCCCAATGTAGTTCTAATGTATTAGCATATTATTGAGTATCTGGCAACTCTCTATTACTCCTCAGTTGTTTTTGATGACCAGTAAAGTGAACACGTGCTGAAAGGTTAGCATTTGTTTTATCAATTTTTTGAGAACTAATTGTCTAATTAGTTCCTAGGTATATTATAAAATATATATCTTATATATTATTTATATATTAGAAAATATATATCTTGCACTAATATACCTATGCTTTCTACTCAATATAATATATCTACATGGCTAAATTCAGGCATATGGTTTGCACAAAATCTCAACCCCCTCTAACTAAACTTTAATGTATTAAAAATGTATTATAAAATATATATTTTATATATTATATATATATTAGAAAATATATATCTTGGACTAATATACCTATGCTTTCTACTCAATATAATATATCTACATGGCTAAATTCAGGCATATGGTTTGCACAAAATCTCAACCCCCTCTAACTAAACTTTAATGTATTAAAAATGTATTATAAAATATATATTTTATATATTATATATATATTAGAAAATATATATCTTGGACTAATATACCTATGCTTTCTACTCAATATAATATATCTACATGGCTAAATTCAGGCATATGGTTTGCACAAAATCTCAACCCCCTCTAACTAAACTTTAATGTATTAAAACCTTTTATAACATTATTTGGGCTAAAATCTATTCTGGTAGTGAAAGGATTAAAAAAAAATAAATGTCCTATTCTTAGATTATGATGTTAGGGCTGCTCGACAATCATGTTACATAACCATTTTATATGTTGGACACATGTCTATATTATGATTTTGCAACCATCTATATTTTGTAACCATATATATGATTAAGGTTTTTTCTGATTTTTGTCAGTTTCTACATATATTTACAATGGATTCAAGCAATTCATAACAACGAGGTTGCATCAACAAGGCAAATTTATTCTGTTATGTCTGTCGGAATTTCACCACAGTTGCACAGCGGCAAACAATTACTTTCCTCCTGAGAACTACTTACTTTCCTTATTTTGACTATAAAATTGGACATTACGACAAACTCTGGTCCCCACACATGTGTTTTAAACCCTGTTGCAATGGACTAACTCCAAGGTTTAATGGCAAGACAACAGCCTTCAACTTTGATCTCCCGATGGTTTGGAGAGAGCCAAAAAGCCATGCAGATGATTGTTATTTTTGTCTGACAAATATAACTGGTTTCAATGCTTCTTCTAGAAAAAGATAAAAAAACCCAACCTTTCCTCAACTATGAGACCGGTTCCCTACTCAGATGATGTTTCTGTCCCTACACTCCCAGCAAATAAAGATCTTCTTCCTTCATCAGATGAAGAAATGCGTTCAGGGTAAGATTCTACTAATTAGATCTCATTTGAAGTCAATGTCTCTGTTAATTCAGGAGCAAGTAGCAATGAGCCCCGATGGGTCACGCAGGAAGACCTGAATGACCTTGCCCGTGATTTGTATCCAGCTAAGCAGCAGGCAGAACTCCTGGCAGCCCGGTTTAAGCAGTGAAACCTGGTCAAGGCAGATATAAAGATCACCAGTTTCAGGACACGAAACAAGGACTTCACTTCATTCTTTGACATGGAAAACAGGTTGTGCTACTGTAAATCTGTCTCTGGCTTGTTCACCTTGCTAGGTTTTCCACATAATCCTTCAGATTGGCATCTTCTCATAGACCCTTTCAAGCGAAGTCTGAAGTCTGTGATCCTGCAAAATAGGAATAAATACCACGGCATTCCCATTGACTACTCAGTCTGGAGGAGTCGTAGGAAAATATGTATATCCTTTTGGAAGCTGTTAGGTACAAGCACTAGCAGTGGAGTCTCTGCTGGGACCTCAAGTTCATGGGACTCTTATGGGAATGCAAGCGGGGTTCACAAATTACTGTTGCTTTTCCTGTCTCTGGGACAGTCGGGCTGTGTCCAAGCACTATAAGCAGAAGGACTGGGAGTCTAGGAGAACTTTCGTGCCTGATGAACAGAGTTTCCAAGAACATCCTCTGGTGGACATGAACAAGCTGCTTCTTCCTCATCTTCATATCAAGCTTGGGCTAATGAAGAACTTCGTGAAGGCTATGGACAAAAATGGCGCTGCCTTCCAACACTTGTGTACTCTATTCCCACTTCTGACTTCTGCTAAGCTCAAGGACGGCATCTTTGCCGGACATCAGATCAGAGAGGTGCTGAAGAAAAATGAACTTGGGGAGCTTTTTACCTTAAACGACCTGAGAGCATGGGAAGCATTTAAGTCAGTTTGCCATGGCTTCTTTGGTAACACAAGGGTAATAGATTACCAAGAGTGTATCGAGAAGTTGTTACAGTCTTATGAGGATATGGGATGACGAATGTCACTCAAAATTCACCTTCTGCGCTCCCACCTCAACTTATTCCATCCTAACCTCGTGACATTTAGTGATGAGCATGGAGAAAGGTTCCACCAACACATTTCTAAGATGGAGAGCAACTACTGGATGCTCTTTCGTGACATCCCGGAGGCAAAGTACACAAAATCGTCCAAAAAAACTCACTTCTAACTGTCTGCTGTACTATGATTTGTGTGTATTTTATTATCCAAGTAATTTATTCCATTAATGTTGTGTATCTATGCTGTTTTTTCTCTAATACACCTTTGTAACAGATGAAATAAACACATTATATTTTGAATTTATATGCATTATAATAAAGATGGGGTATGTGAAAGCAAAAGAACTACAGCTGATAAACCAAAACTGTTCAGAAATTTGAATTCATCACAACAAAATTTGTAAAAAATACTTATTCACATCCTTGCCTCAGAGCAAAAAGGTTTTTGGTAACCAGTGTAATTAGTTAAATATGGGAAGAATGTTAACTTAGTGGGTCATATTTCCTTTTGCTAAGCGATAAAACAATCCAAATAACATCTGCTCACTCAAGGCTTTCATTCATAATAAACCTTGTTTAAGCCTATAAAACTTATTCGAGCGTTTGAGTTAACTGTCTGACCAGAGGCGACGATAGATTTGCCTTGGGCACACCACTTTTGCCGGCTTTTCACCACGCATCTGTTCCAAAGACTCCTACAGGACCTGTAGTATTGGCTTCTAATTTCCTAAAACAAATATAGCTCGAGTCCCAGTGGTGGTGGGTTGGTCTACACGAAAGGCTCCAATTCCGAATGGTGAGTTAGATTCAAAGATACCTTCTCCTCGTTTGAATCCTCGGGCCTAGGTCTTGTACCCTACCTTTCTTCATTGCCGTGCTGTTTAGAATATTCCGCTTGGTCCAGGCGATTGCGCTCTGAGCCCGGTTCGGACTCCTATGAGTTTGCTGAGCAATCTAATTGCCCTTCGCTCTGTTTAACTTTGATTGCATGGCGAGGAGCAGATAGAACCTTCGTTCTACATGGAGAAAAAAAATAAAAAAGACGCCCGCGTTTTGAAAAAGGGTATTGTGCCCCAACTTTTCCTTCGTCTTCGAATTGGGCAGATGCAATCCCTCAAAATTGAATCCCTATTTCTAAAAACAAAACTTTGAATAATGAGAATTAGAAATTTTATCAAATTATTGAAATGGCTAAAATGAAGTTCAAAATTTTCGCATGAGACTAAGGAGATTTTATATCCTGTAAATTTTGGAACGATAATAATGAAATTGGCAATTTTCACAAATTTCTGAAATAACAATTATGCGATTTAAAAAATCAAGTAATTCTTTGAAAATACTAATAAAATTACCAAATTTTTACAACTTGTTATCCTAATCTGTTTAGACAGAGATTCGCTCTAAAACCATTTTCAAGATTCCTTTCGATGTTGTTTAATTGGATGTTTATCCCTTCAGCCTGATTCACCCTCTTCACGTATTTCATTTTCTCCTTCTTTCCAACAACTCCTCGCGGGCAACCAGATACTTCTAATTTTACTTCTAGAAAAGTTTTTATATACTCTGCGAACAAAACGTATCTCTTTTTAAACTCCCAAAACTCGTAAATATTCTTGATCTTATACATCTTTTCCAGGGCAATTTTCAGTTTTGGGGTTGTGTACACTCCGCAAATGATACATTGCTTTTCAGAGTGATCGCATTCGCGTGAGTTTTGCTGAGCGCATGTGGTGCAGAGTGTAAAAGTAAATTTACCATCTATGGATTAAGGGAGAACTGGAATATACAGACCATTAGGAGGGAGAACATCAACTTTCACGATAACGAAATAAGTCTCATTCTCACCCTCGGTGAATTCTTGAATAGGCGGAATTTCTCGCAAATATATGTAAAGTCGAGGTGATCCTACGGGATAGGGATTGTTTTTAGTGCAGTAAGGATATAAGGAGCTAAATTCGACATTAAGAAATTTCAAGCTTTGGATGGTGGGTAGTATAATATAAATAGGTTACATCTGCCGCCAAAAAGTCCACTCCCCACATTCAATACACAATTCACTACATCGGTGGAGATTCGATTAATTGCCTCACGTTGTCCTGGAATGGTTTGCATCATGGTTTAAATTCACACTCCAAGAGAATGATAAACTTGTATTTTCTACCGAGAATCCAATCACTCACTATTGTCTCGTAGTAGCGATCAAACGAACCACGTCCACCAATGGAAACATCTTTGTTGTGATTATAGTCTTCCTTCTGGCACCCATGCCAATAGCATGCATGAAAGGGAAACACGGTTCCTCCTCCTGATGGTGAAAACCCCTCAAGGAAATTTACTCTTCCACCAACAGAAAGGCTTCGCTCACTACCGTTTCTTGCATGGAAAATTGTAATTCCTCTAACATCTTCTTTAAACATAAGCCAACGTATAGCGTTACAAGCAAAAGCTTTTGATTTCTTCCTGTTGATAATTGCAATCGAATTTTCTGGTAAAAACACATCTTTATACAGCTTGTAACACAATGAGGCTATTGTGATGTAAACAACATTAGATGAATGTTAAATCTACTGATGAAGAAACACCTAAACTTCTCAAAACACAGGCGAAGGATAAAAACATTTTGAATGCAATACTTAATACACTGTCCAAATATTGTATTTTCCTTCCTGGATATTAAAGTAAAAATTACTTTCAAAGTATAATTTTCCCTCATTGTTCATTTTCACATAGTTAAAATATCTTTTTTCAGGAACCGTTCCAGTATACTTCAAAGTTTATTCTGAAAATAACCCTTTCCCATTTCGGAGATTCCTATGGTTTTAGGCAGTTTTTAGAGTGATGAGGGCATGAACAATTGTGTATCCTTAAAAATTATGCCCTGAACGAGCTCTATCTTAAAGAATTTTTGTTCTTCGCTTCATTGGATTCTAAGTAAGGAGTTTAGGATTGAAATATTGAAGCAGCTCGTCATAGATGAATTGGGCATCGAATTTGGCATTGTTATGTGTCATCACATATATTTCAAATTTTCTCTCGATCCTCTAATTCGTATTATCTCTTCTATAAAGAGTTTACAGGGAGAGTTTTTACCATCTCTTTTAAAAATCCTTGTTCGTGAGCTAAAGTTGTTAAATTCATCATAAGTTTCATTCTCATTCTCAAAACAGAGTTCACAGATTATCTGCATAGCCAATATATAAGAAAAAAGTATGAATGATCTCACTTTTTTATAGGTTTCAATGTCATAGTATACGTCATTCCATTTCTTGATCATTGACTTCTCCGACTCTCCATCCAGCACGTATGCTCTGATACATCCGCTTTATGGTATGTATAACATTTAGAACAAAAAGAATCCAAGACTCGTGTCGTCTCATTCCGTTTGCACTATGGATGATTATCAGATTACATCTATTACACATACAAATCTTCACACAAGTGTGAATCTTCTTGTGCGTTTCAAAACAAGATTGGTTGTAGAATGATCAATTGCACTTATTACATAAAATCCCTGGATTTATTTCGCCATCACAATGCCCAAGACACTGACTGCACAACCATTCACAATCTTTTAGATAGACCGTTACATTGGCATGAAACGTGTAGCAAGAAAAACATATACGGTGATTAAAAGGAAGTATCTTGTTTTTAATATATGTATCATTACTATTTAGAATTGGATAATAGGTTTCACCTTCAAGACCAATGAATTGGAGTGAGGCTGATTTTTCAGGATATGTTGGTCTATAAGAAATTTGAATTTGTGTTCATCTCCTGTAGCCGTAAATACGAGGATCCTGCATCTAAGCTCGCGTTTATTAAATAGAACTGATCCACAGTGACAGCCTCTTTGTACCCGAGATTTCATTTTCTTGCCAACCCGTGAGCTTCATTTGTTATTGTCGGAAGCCAGAAGGTTTTTGAAAGAACATTCTCCTTCATTTTTGTCGCGATGACTGAAGAAACAAAGGCACAGCCTGAATTATTTATATATCCTCTATATATTTTATTTTGATCAACTCCTTCTTTGCATTATATTTATATTGTATAGCAATGAATCTGACAGCCATTTTTTTGTATGTGTTTTCTATAGCGTAATATCACTATACTACAATCGGCCCATTTATCACAATAAATGTATTGATCTATTTGGCCAATTAGTCAACAGCAGTTCTTCCAGAGGTCGTAGAACCTACGACCTCCGCTGCCAAATCTCTCTCACTTGTAGCGCGCACGAGATCAACTTATATCACATTTCAAGATAAAATTAAACTATTTACTTGTATTAAAGCATTATTGCTTTTAACCAGTGGACAGTGGTCCGTAAGTGGGACAAAAGTCAAGAAATGAAGTTTATAAAGTAGCATTTTTAGAAGTTTTGATTTCTTTCCTAATGTTTAACAATATCCTTTATCATGAATAAACTTGTCTGAGTTCAATCTGTTGGCAAACAGAAAAAGTCAAACTTGATGATACATCATTAGTCCTGATTTCCTGAAGCGAGTTGCAGAGTCGTGAAAAGTGTCGCTTCTTTCATTCTTACTTTCGTATCAGAAGTAGTCACAACATATGGCAGGATATCATTTCATAACACTTTTACAATGCAATAGTTAATTCACATTTGTAATGATATTTAATACAAGTAATGGTGTTGATAAAAATGCATAGTTTTTGAACAATATCTACCATTTAAATTTTTAAATAAAAAGCTGGCAAAATTTTGGCTATGGGAAGCTGTAAACCTGACATGCATTTTTTTTAATTCCATTTGCATGTTAAGAACCTGTTATAAGTAAAATAAATTGCTACTAACTGCTAGCATGGAGAATGTTAACATTATTCTATCCATTTCCATATTTGCAAGATTTATAATCAGCCGAATGAGTGTGAAAAATCAAGATCTTTTTGACGAATTTACTGAAGCTATGGTTGGGAAACATTTGTGTGGCTTCTCAAACACTAAATTCAAGTCCTATTTACTTAATTATTTGACTGCAAAGCAATTAAATTCCAGTCCTGATCATTTAGAATCTGCAGTCGTGAACTTTTCAAAGAATCTTCGCCAGACGGGGCAATCAGTAAAAGGAAATAAAACACTGCTCCTTCCAAAAAATCAAGAATGCCTCTACAATGAAATAATTTCAGCCCCTATTTCACACCTCTTGAAAGCTGGTCGCCCTTATGTTGAATTTCTAGAGGCTTGAGTCAAAACAAAAATAAGAAAGACTGCAGAGTTAAGAGTTGTTACACCAGAGAGGCTAAGATTTGCAGCATTAAAAACTCCATCGACAATTCATTCAAGGCAGCTACAGTGTAGCATATCTAAAAGCATTTATATTTTGCTAATGATGTCTTAGTATTAATAATTGATTACTCCCTATCAAAGCGAAATTAACAGCGATTGAGAAATAGAGCCAAATGTAAATGTGTTGATTTGTATCCCCCATATAACATTGTCAGAGAAGCTAAGAAAGCCTGTTATCCCTCTCCGGTCACTGAAGCCTCAGCCGAAATTAGCCCTCAATCTTTATTAGATCACACTGCAAAGCGCCATATAGAAGCCAACTCATTTGACATTGGACAACTCAAGAGTCTAACTTTGCGTGGAAAAATTGGCTTTGATGAATCAACGGACAGTCACTTTACAAACAAATATTTGAATTGGATAGCAAAAGAATTCTTGCAAATGAGAATTCTATTTTCATGACCTGTTATGTAAAAATTGAGATTACAGCAACAGACCTACATAATGAAGAGATCATTTTGTGGAAAAATTCAAAAGCATCCTCTACTGTATATTGCCGGCCTCTGAGATTCTCCTTTCAAAAGGAAACATGTGAATTGCTGATAAAAGAAAATGATAATCTGCAGAGAACATCCGATTACTTCGCCCAACAACTATTATGGATCTATGTCAAGTCAAACATTCACTTAACATTACAATGATTGGAAAAGTTGCAACTTCTCTATCAAGAATAACATCTTCATTTCAATGTTGCAGCATTTGTGGATGTACCCCAAAACAAATGAACTTGCTAGATGAGGCCTTTCGACGCCCAGTTGTTCAAGAAAGTCTGAAGTTTGGATTATCTGCACTATATTCTTGGATAAGGTGTATGGAATGTTTTTTACACAGTGCTTATAAGATTTCAAAGCAAAGTTAGAAAGCAAGAAAACAAGAATCTAAGATTTTAGTAACAGCCAGAAAATGTGTAATTCAAAAAGATTTCACGGATAAAACTAGACTTATAATTGATATGCCAAAACCAGATGGTTCTGGGACAACAAACAACGGAAATACACCACGAAGATTCTTTCAAGCAGCCGATGTTTCTGCCGAAATAACAGGTCTTGATGCTTCCCTTTTGAAAAGAGTTCACGTTATATTTTGTCTTGTTTCATCTGGAGAGAGAATATACATTTCCAAATTGTCTGATTACTGTAGTTTAACTGCAGGCCTATTTGTTTCCTTATACAACTGGTATTATATGCCACAATCACTACATAAATTGCTCGTTCATGGAGTCAAGTTATAGAAAATTTCAACATTCCAATTGGACTACTTACGGAGGAAGCTCAGGAAGCGAGAAATAAGGAGGTTGCTCATATAGGCAAAGCTTTTCAAGAAAAAGCTCAAGAATACCTGCAAATCAGGATATTATGTTAGGACTGCTATGCTCTTCTGACCCTTCCTTGAGCTCTATGCGCCAAACACCAGAGAAAAGGAGGTTAGAACTACCTTTTGAAGCAAAAAGTATGATCTACCAAGAGGACAATTTTGAAAATACTGATTCTGAAGACAGTGATAACAATTAATATAATATTACTTTTCATTTTTTCCAATTTTTTTATAGAAGTTTTTGTAAAAGTACATTATTTTATTGTCAGAAGGATTATATTTCAGCTTTTATCAATATATATACAAATAGAATATTATTTTTCATTGAAATAATTTTGTCCCAAAATTTGGCCTTCTGGCCCACTGTGCAGTGGCACTAACGCTGCAGATCTCCTGGTATTTTATGACTTTTGAGCCATTTTATCTATCAAGCCTGTTTGTTTCTTGAAGCAGATTTTATGACATTTATGAGCCGCATTAGCTAGGATCATTTTATAATATTTAGGAGTTCCTATGACATTTCTCTTCTTACCACTTGCATAAGCACCAAAGGATATGATAACAGGGTGAGGTTGTTTAAGGTGCAAGAAGAGCGATTTGAGAAGCATTTTTTTATGAAGATGAAGAATTACTCTTTTGGTATTTATGAGTTTTATGTCCTTTTAACGCTTTAGCCTTGTACGACAGACGCTTTTCCCCAATTAATCCATGTAATACACCTTTTCCATGTAAAAGCTCAATTATCGATGTCTTAAGACATGTGAGTTTTATGATATTTTAATAATTAAAGCTAAAAGGCTTTTTAAAGGATTTTATGGAATCGGAAGATTTGATTTAAGATTACCTTTTCCGCGCAGAAGAATAATTAAAAGGCATTTTCTTATTTAAGGGGTAATTTATTATTCGAATCCTTCGAATTAATTTCAGCCAATGGTCAAAATAATCTTTCATTTCTTCCTATTTTCTTCTCTTTGCTTAAATTACCGTTTAACAACGTTGTATTTGTTCATTTTGATTTGTTGGTTGGTTTGTAAATGATTACAAAGAAACTTCTTCATTTAAACTTTCAGTAAATTTAGGTCGGTGGTAAATTCATAGAGATGGATTCATTGCCTTCAAATCAATCTGTGGTTGGTAATCATAATTTCGTGCTGCTTAAGCATTTTTTATTGTGGTAGATTTATTTTTAGTTGGGAATTTTTGTTTGGTAAAGAAGATTACCATTGATGGGAAGCTGCCATACCAAAATGTTCGCCATTTCAAACAGTGAAACTCTACTTCGCTCCTTAATGGCCAGCGACCCCTTGGCCCCAGCTTGATTTATTAACACATCGGGTGTCACTTTATACATGTGTGAATGAGAGTATTGGGCACAAAGGGGCCGCTTCATACATATATGTATGGCATTCAATTGTCTGTGGGAGCCGTTTCATTCAACATAAATGACATGATTTACAAATCTAATGGAGGTTCTCAACTGTGGCATCTGCGGAAATATTTTATTGGATTGGTTTGATTTAAATATAATAATAGATTTTTAGAGGGTGCTAAAATAATAAAACTATTCTCTGTATATCTATAAATAAAAATTAAATAAAATAATTTAAATTTCTTGCCAATTAATGTAAAGCCTTTCGATGAAAATTTGCCTCAAGGCCATCTATCCTTGCACCCATTAAATAAAGCATATGGAGTACAAAAATAAATATAATGTTGGGGCAAAACATGGCAAATGGAAAATATGTTAAAGTAAATAAATAAATTACCACGAACCGAACTGCTGAGGTAAACCAATGATTATAACGGTGATGGTAAAAAATGAAGAGCAGAATAGAGGTAAAATCCGTGAGGCGAAAAATTGATCACCGAATTTATACGACATAAGACAAGTAAGATTATATGTAGAAAGGTAATTATCACAAATAAATAACACATAATATACATAAAATAATGATGAGCACAAAATAATTCATAAATTAATGACGTAAAATATTAATTCACGCGGTAGCTAAAAGAAAACAAAGAGTACCACTAAGAATTTATGGATTTCACACAAATTAGCACTGAGAAAATAGAGTACAAATGTTAACCAAATATCTGACATAAACTATTAATATTGACAAAGAACAAAAGAAACGAAATAAAAAACAACGAACACAACCCCAAAAGAAACAAACATTAGTCCAAACCCAAAATATGGGTAAACAGCGAAATACTCATTATCTGAGATGAGTACAAATACCCTTCTCTCGATACTTAACTTCTCACAAATCCTTCCCTGGCGCTACCAAAAATTCCATAGCTTATGAAGCGCCCCTCCCCCTCCCGCCCTTCCACACTTCTTACTTGCCCTAATACATTAAGTCAATGAAAAGCAAAATCCGAAAATGGATTTCTTTTATAAATTTGTCCACAAATTTATAGAAAAAAACAAATGCCGAATTTTTTCCATTAGAAACAATAACAAATTTAAAGTAGGTTCGAAGCAATGGATTTATGAACTATTCTTATTTAATTATTATTATTTATGGTATTATTCTTTCCTCAGGCAAAACATACACACGTGATGTTGTTGTTGTTGCTCTGAAGGTCCCTTCTGTCGGAGAG
Organism: Ceratothoa steindachneri; assembly: GCA_963969495.1. Lineage (NCBI taxonomy): Eukaryota > Metazoa > Arthropoda > Malacostraca > Isopoda > Cymothoidae > Ceratothoa > Ceratothoa steindachneri. The sequence goes on along the minus strand of OZ018317.1, from coordinate 248,146,726 downwards.
ATGGTACTGGTGGCCAAGGAGTCAAGAAAAAGGAAGAACCAGAATAAAGACAGAGAATAAAAATGCAAATAAAATTGGAGATAAGAAGGTAAAAAGGTACTTACAGCAACCCCCAATGAGGGCATCTGCCGATGAAAGTTCGTAGGGAGAGATGTGTAGAGGAAGTAAAAATGTGTGCTACGATGTCAAGCAGAAGATTCTAATGAAGGCATTTCTGCCGGGCCGGCATATAATTGGAGCCGCTGGGGCAAGGAGGGCTCACAACTAAGGGAATGAGGATCGAAGGGTAGGCAAACCTCCTAATTTGATCTATCCATACTATGCCCACCTGACACCCCCTGAGGGGAGGGGACAAAGATCTCCGCAAAGATTGAATGTGGTTGACAACTTTCCTAATCATTATAATTAATTCGTTTTGGACATTTTTTTAACTTTTTTCAGTTATTATATTTTATTCCTCTTTCTTTTGTTTTTTTGTCGATGAGTAAATGCATCTGATGCACCTAATTACATGCCACTACTTACATGCGCCTACTTACATGCCACTACTTACCAGGCAGAACCACTCCTCTTTTCTTTGCCCACCTCTATCCGCCTCCACCTACCTCGGTCTCACATACAATTTCTTCATCCATTAGTGACTTCAAATTGTTTTTTCGCCGTTTATTCCTCCATTACACCTTCTCACCCATGCATTTATACCCTCACTTCGTTGCAATCTTTTTATCATCCAAACTTCTCTTTATTTCTGTATTATTCTTAATCTCCCACGTTCCTCAATCTGGCATACTTCCTTTTTTTGCCTTCCAGACTTTTGTTTCTTTCTGTACACATTTATACTCCTTTGCATTTTCTCTTGTTCTCCCTTCCACCTTCATCTCTCTCCAACTATCATTGAATTCTCTACCCAAAGCCTAATTCTTATTTTATTTTCTCTTTCTCTCTCTACCACAGCACTTCAGCCCACCTATCTCCATTCGCTCCTACCAGACTGATTCTGTGCTATTCTTTTCAGTTTTCATTTTTTACTTATCTTTCTTCACTCTTCATAGTTCTCTATCTCTATTTTTTGCTCTTGATCACTGAAAGAAATTCACAAGAGAGGCAAAATGACTCGAATCATTTAGTCATGACAAGAACTCACTCACCTAGGAGCAAGTTCGTTCTTCTTGTTCCTTGGGGCCATTATACAATCTATTTCCTAAAGTTTTATAATGCCTTCCTCTCCTGCTCTACTACTCCTCTTTGACCGTACTTGCTAATGAGGCTCTTGGTGTCATCCATCGCAATTCTTATATTTTCTTCCAATACACCTATCCAGTTATCTTTTTTTTCATTATCTTGCTCTGTCTTGATGGAATGATAATCTCTTTGTGTATTATTATCTATCGATGTAGATGTGCTTCCTTTTTCTATGTGTTGTTTCTCATTCTTTGTACCCGAACAGAGTACTGTCAAACTGTGGTTCACACTATTTTCATATCTGACTGTCACGATTATTTATACCCTATCACTTTTTGTTTTTGTCTTGGTTTAACCACCATGTTTTCTCTTTTTTTGAAATCTATTTTACATCCTGAGTTTATTTGCTTACCTTTTAGGTTTCATTTCTATCTAAATTAGTCGCTACCTGATTAGAGTTTTCACATCGGAATTGTTTCCTTCGACTCTTTCCCCAATTACTTAATTTTGCCTGAGTTTGCAAGCGTGAGATTGTCTTCCTCCAGCTGACATTAATGGTCAAAATCTTACTAATCTCTCGACAACCTGTTAGCGTTTTAAAACGACCTTCTTCTTTGTTTGAGATATTCTTTTGCCTACTGGTTAATTTACCAAACTATATTAAGCCTGTTTTGTCATAGGCTGACTGCATATTATGGAAAACAATTTTTACAGTGGCTCCAATTGAAAAACTATATATATGGCGCAGCTTTCTGATCACTCGCAGGCAGAGAGTGAGGTAACAGGTTTCTCAGTAATGTCACCTTGACGCAGCTGAAAGAAGAATGAGTTAACGGACCCAGGGACTACACTGAATTTAATTGCAATGCAGACAATGGCGGTTCTCTTAACAAGACTCGTACTCGTCCGAAACATTTTGGATACTACAATTTTTAGATAAATAGCTTATGTGCCGATATATTTCGTTTTATCATCCATATTCGTATAATCTTTACCTTTAAGTGGTTTATTCATGTAAGTAAACCTACATGAATTTGGATTTTCCTGGATTTCCTTCTTGTCTTCTGTCTTTGTGTTTATATTAAAAGAGGCTTCGTGTCTTAAAATCTATCTTTTATTTTTTTATTTTCTCCGTTTTTCTATTCCATCTTTTATTATGTCTCTCATTTCTTCTCTCTATCTATTTTCTTTTGCCTAAGCTGTCTTTTCTTCTCTTTATCTTCTTTCGTTCTGTCAACTTTTGTCCATTAGTTTGGATCTCAATTTGCCAGTCAGCCCTCACTCTCTTTCCCTCTTTCGTTGGTGTTGACGCTAGATTCTCTCCAAAGGCAGACGTCCCGCACCCATTCTCTTTATTCCCTGCGCCCACAAAACAGGGCCTCATAGGAAGCGGCCCGATCAAAAGGCCTCGCCATTGTGATGCTGGTTAACGATCTGTAAAATTTGTTTCAATAATTTGTTTATTGCAAAGATTATCCCCCTAAGTGAGGGATGGCAAGGAATTTGGGGAGATGGGGGAAAGAGGAGAGGGTGATAGGGGAGCAACGAGTTATACCAAGCAAGACTGTTATTGGCTGCGTTTGAATTCTGCCTTGGATTCACATTCAAAGATTTGGGATATTTAAGCACGAAGGTGAAGAGAGATTCAATACACAGAGATCGGAAGAAAAAAAGGAACATAACGAGTAAGAAGAAACAAATAGACAACAGATGAAATTAAAGAGAATAAAAAATGGACAGCATGTATTTCTATTACCCTTCTTAAGCGCCTTACCCAATTAAGGGGTGGTGACAGAGTGCCAATGATACTGATAAAAATAAACAAATATTTTTGGGAAAATTCGGATATGTGAAAACTTTAAGCCGTTCTAAGCAGTTGGATTTTACGACTTGCAGCTATCCTCATGATATCGTTAATAAAACCACAATAATAATATAATGATAATAACAACATTCATAATAATAACATCGCTTAATGGGGGAATTTAATTAGCAAAGTATGCATGAGACTTTGCCATCATAAAGTGGCTCCCTTGCAACGAATACTTCACAAAATGGCACTGTCTTCATGTGGGGCCCAAGTTAAGAGCATTAGTATCTGGTTTCATTTACCTGGTGAGATGTTACATTTATCCTCATTGTGAACATTGAGAGTTCAATACTTGGCTATATTATCCCTTTGGAGCTCTATTCATTGTAGAGGTCGAATTCCTCCTTTGTAGCATTATGTGAACAATTGGCATCATTGAAGAAATATATATTGAAATAAGCCTTCGTTATTTGTGATAAGTACCGGCTTTCATTAAGGCGAGAACCCCCAAGTTTAATTCCTGATGAAAAATTCCTCCGACATTAGACAGAACGAAAACCCTCGTTGGTCGCTTATTTTTCCTAAACCCTCCTTTTCAATGACGCTCAGAGCAAGTAAAGTACTGACGTCTCTCATGGGTGATGAAGGGGGTGAAATGACTACTCAGATCAGATTTGTTTTTAGGTCAAAGATTAAACTAACGAAGGCATCTCCCACCGAAAGTTTGTCAGCAGAAATCGGTAATAAAAGTGTGGAAGATGGAGAAAGAAAAATAGAGTGAAGATAAAGAGCCCAAATCATCTTCCACGCATTCGGGCTTTAAAGACAAGCGGATGTTGGTATTTGGGGATCGAGAGCACGCAATCTCCCAGATGTCAACTGCAGCATGGTTCCAAATGCTCCACATAGCATTCCTTCGAATGAGGTACATCTCCGTTAAATTTCGTAAGTCCATGCTGTGGCAGAAACGCATAAATCGCGTCCATTTCAAAATCCTCCTTTTCCTAATGGCGACAAATATTTTCTGTAGATTTAAAGAAAAATACCTAAAAATTATCGAATTTTTTCCTGCTGTCAATAAAACTCCTATTTACAGCGCCCTCTTTAGACATGTATTTAGGCTGTTGTGTACAGATAACATAACGTAAAACGCAATATATATATATATATATATATATATATATATATATATATATATATATATATGTGTGTCTGTATGTGTATGTGCGTTAGCAGTTATATATGTGCGTTTATTTATATGTATGTTTGCACATTTTATTAGATGTGTACTTATCTGCCACTACATTTTGTAGTGGCATATTAATCGCCCTTTCCAGGCTTATTTGAACCCAAAGCAAGCTATTTAAAATAGCGACAAAAACTATGGATCTATTTAATTAACAAAAAGCATAGAAAAACAATTCATACGGTTTACTTATAAAGAAATTATTTAGTTTATTTCTTCTTCATAATTTCGATCTTTTTATTATTTTTTAAAAATACTAAATGAACATCAAAATCATCTATTTAAACGATATTTTATGTTCATTTAGTTTATTTACTTGTAAGGAAGGGAATAAAGGATATATTTATCCATTCAGTTTTTCTGTTTCTCGGTGAAGGGTAATTATTGGGCGTTTGATTTCGCTTATTTATCGAGAAGACAAGGCATTAAACTGAATAATATTCATTTGTTCTGTTGTTTATCGAGACGTTTATTTATTATTTATTCAAAGAGAACAGGCGTCTCTCAGTTGATGAGATTATGGTCAGAAATCAAGAAATAATTTCGAAAAATGTCTGGAAATTCCAAGGCATTTTTCATTAACAGTCACGCATAAGTTGCATAACTTTAAAGCTTGTAATGTATTATTTTTGTAAATGGAAGTAGAAATACAAACCAAAAATTTAGCGCTGATAAAGGAAAAACGCTCAATTTAATACATTCTTATTTTAACGTTTATGTTTATATTTTATTTATTTACATTTTACGTTGCCTTTTTAAGGCGTAGTCCATTTTAATTAAATTGAAATCCCTCTCAAATTGCATTTGACTACGATTATTGAAAGAAATGCGTCGATTTTACACGAATCCGTTGATTTATCCAAAATTCTAAAATATCTGACGATAAACATACAAACACGCACACACATGTAGAAGTTCCTAAAAACACACGCGCATAATTATCTCTCCTCATACACCCAGCCTTAACGCACATGATAGAAGAATCGGCAATTACATACACATATACTTCAGGAAGATCTAATCTCACGTTAACATGTAGAAGTTAAAAGGGAAGATAATTGGCCGTAACATACATATGTACTTGTTAACTTCGGATAAAATCCACTAAATGTCAGAAGCATCGAAAGTGCCCGAATATTACAGAGACAGCAGAAGACGAATGGGGAGTGAAAGCGAAGAGATTTTTAGAATAAAACAAAATTTTAGCGGTATATTTATCTTAATACAGAAAAACTACAAAACCTAAGACATGTAAAATATATTAATTATTATAACCTATGATAATTTAGATTAACAGAAAGCACGGGATGGATATAAACCAATAACCCGATCCAAACTGTCTTCTTTTACGACGCGCAGCAAGCCCCATAAAATCAGTATTGTTACAAACATTATAATAATGAAAATTATATCAATCTCTTAATGAATAGTTCGATGTACTCATTGTGAAGCACATCAACAAATTTATCGGTAGTTGTAGGCGAAAGATGTACATGTAGTAAAGTATTGCTGATAACACATCTACGAAAAAACTTACACGGAGATAAAGGGATAGAAGTACTAATAAAACATACACAGACTAAGTACACATAACAACAAAACATAAAGTGCGTGAACACACATCCACTCGGTACTCCAATCCTAATTGTATCTAGATAATGTCAATATATGTGCATATCAATCCGGCATACATATTAGTAATCAATGGCAAGAGTGTGTGTGTAAGTTTTGGAGAGAGAGTAAAGAGGGATGAACGCACACGCTCTCACTGTGATCATCGGCCGGGACAAAAAGACCGGGAAGAGCAGAGAATATTTTAAGAGGAGAGCTTCTCGCCGTTTTGGGTATCTGTCTCTCTCACTCCTCCTTGCTGCCGCCCCTCTCTATCTCTTTCTCGTTATTTTAATACTTCTTGTTCTTTTTCTCTCTCTCTCTTTCCATTGCACTTAAGATTTTATGCTTTCTTCAATTAGTGAATCGAGTTGAGGAGATTTTCAATGGTCTGCTTTGGCAGAGGTTGAAGCCGATTGAGGCTTTCATCACGCGGCAGGACATCAGCGCGAGAGACACCACCCAGTACGTCTTTTTAATTTGGCACTACAGGAGGAATGGTGCCATTTTATGATGTATCTGTGGCGAGGGGGCCCCTTTTTTGTGGACTGTCTCATACATCTTGGGCGAGGAAGTTTTGAATTATTTATCTTCTTGGAACTCAATTTTCTAATTTATTTCCTCCATTTATACATTATTTTATTAATCGAGGAAGTAGTAATAGTTTTATTATTAGGATATTATTATTGTTGTAATATTAGGGATTTGGTGAGGTTAGCTGCGCATCGGAAAATCCAACGGCTTAAAACGGTTTATTTTCAGCCTCAATCAATGTCGCTGCCCCTTAATCGGGTCATCTGCTTACGGATGACCAATCAAATTAAATGTAGGTCTATTTTTGTCTCCATTTATTTTGATATTTTATTTATTTTTTACCTTTTTTATCCTCTAATTCGCTTTATTAATGTTTCTTTCCATCTTTTTTCTCTCTGTTTATTGATTTTCTACACGAATTGTCTCTGAACATGATGCATTTGGGCACAGGTGGATAAAAGATAGATTTGTGGGGTAAATGAGACAACCTCTTCACGAAACCTTCAGCAATTCGAAGGTTTTTTGTTCGTTCTAACATGAATTTCACTCAATGCAGTTAATGAGGAGCCATTTCAATGCATTGTAGCAACATTCTTATAAAGTTGTCAAACCTTAAACGAACAAGCGACTTCACTCAAACAATTTATAGTATTCGCCCACACTCCGGTAACCAATTTCGCAATGGTTCTTCTTTTCTATCGTAAAATACGGTACTATTTCCTTCGATTTTAGAAGGGTGTTCCGGCCCTTCTCGGCTGGTCACTAATTGCAAGGCATCTAAAGATTTTTGTTCCCTGGGTTTCGGTTCAGGCGATCTTGGTGCTGGTCTAAACGTGCCTCATCGCTAGTTCTTATTTAAGGGGAAGGTGATGTGCGTTGCCCACCGCAGGGACATCCCCCCCCTCCCCAGTCGTGTTAGGGGACAAGGTTATGTATAATCTTCGAATGCAGAAAGTGGGAAGACATCTCAGAGGCAGTGTTCGAACTCTGCTAGAGTAAACGAACTAAAGATTCCGGGAAGGAAGACTCTTTAGTTGTTGACACAACCTTGCAATTTCCTCTTTTATTGTGACCTATTTTTGTACAGTCAAGTGCTTTCTGTTGCATCCTAGTAAATTCCATTATATTTCAGTAGATTTTGATGCGCCCTACTATATCCTAGTACTTTTAGGGCACTCTTATACATAAGAGTATATTTCATTACATTCCTATGCAGTCTGCAATATTCTTCTAACTTCCGTTACAATCTGTTACATTCTAATATATTCTGCTATATTCTATTATTTATTGATGCATATTGATAGATTATTTGAGGTTTCTGCATTGCATTTTGCTATATCATGATAGATAACCGTACATTCTTTTTCATCCTCTTATGTTTTAATTTATTCTTGTACATCGAGACTATATTCTGGTGCTCTATGATTGTTTCTGCCGTATGTTCGTATTATATGGTACTCTCTCTTACATTCAGGTACATATTGAAATATTCAGGTTTATACTGAGGGGCTTCAGTGCATTTTTCTGCATCTTGCGATCAATAAGTTTCGCAATTTGGATATAAGGAAACGAGATATGAGGAAAAGTGTGTAATTATTTTTCAAAATAATTACCTACGACTTCCAAGCACTTGCGCCACTTGTGCCTGAGGCTTCGGATTCCCGATAACCAGAAATCTCCTACCGACTGCTGTTCAATCCACTCCTGGACGGCGAGCTGGACATCTTCATCGTCCCCAAACCAGCGTCCACGCAGTGCATCCTTGAGCTGGCAAAATAAAAAGTAGTCGCTATGGGCCAGATCTGGACTGTAGGGGGAATGGTTGAGCTCCACGAATCCGCACTCGCTCAGGGCAGCTTGTGCAACTCTGGCCTAGTGGACTTTCACGACGTTGAAGTCGATCATGGGGCGTGAGGTTTCTAGGCACCCAACGGGCAGAGACCTTGGTCATGGCCAAATTGTCGTGGACGATGTTGATAACACTTTCATGTGATATTCCACGTTCTCGCTCGATTTCTTTGACCTTCACCTGTCGATTTTCGAGCATCATCCTCTCCACACGGGCCACATTATTCTCGTTGGTCACGTTTGACGGGCGTCCTGGGCGGGGGTCATCTTCAAGGGACTCACGACCATGGCAGAACTCTCTATTCTAGCGAGTAATGGTTGCATAGGAAGGAGCGGTGTCGGTGTACACTGCAACCATGCGTTCATGGATCTCTTTTGCATTCTTACCTTCCTTGGTAAAAATTTGATCACTGCGCGGTGCTCAACCTTTTCCATTGTTGAAATATTTGTGAGTGACGATGTATGATCAGCTACTGCTTCTTAAATAGACCAGGCAGGAGCATGCGGCTGCATGTCCTGACTTGTCATAACTTTTACTAACACCCCCACAAACAGCCATCCCCTTTCCTCTGTTTTGCCTTCCCGATTCGCAAAACTTATTGACCGCTCCTCGTATGTCAGGTCATTCTTCAACAATTTTATATACCAATTAGTGCATCCTGGTTTATTCTGGAGCGGATCCTGGTATATCCCTCTACATTGTTGTAACCAATCTATAACTTCTTTTAGTCCTTTATGTTCTAGTAAATTAGAGAATATTCTAGTTCAGCCTGGTTGATTCATTTACATTTTGGCACGCGTGGTAGTTTACCGGGATTTAAGTGGCATATACCAGCTTTAGCATTGATTAGGATTTTAGGTACTTTTAATCCTAGTAGTAGCAACTTGGTCATACATCTTTATACGTCTGAACCTTATTGCAAATATCCGTTAATCTTGTCACTAATCTGGTCTGTCCTGGTACTTTTTTCATATAACATTGAGTTCAGTTTTGTTTTGTGTTCTTCCTTTGAACTTGGTATTCCCTAGTAATTCTCTATATTTACTAATTTCTTCCCTCTACTCACTGGTATTTACTTTAAAAAGATTTAACATTTATTTTAACAAATAAGTTTTTAAAAATAGATTATAATTGAACGACTTCATTCAACTAAAGCAGATTTATCATTATTTTACCCTAATGATCGAATAGGGAAGCTTCAGTGACTGAAAATCACCTCCTACACGAAAAGGACCAGAGCGTGATTTAGGATATCTTAAAGCAATGCTCTTTTATTATTATTTATGACATCGTTATTTTTAATAAACCATCAATAATTTAAGCATTAAAATATTTTTTCTTATTAGTAAATTAAAAAAAAACAAGGAAAAAATCTAAGTCTTAAAACTTTTTTCCATATACCTACATATAGTGTGTGTCTGCATACGCGCCCGTGCCAGTCAGATTTATCTCCACAATGCCTCAATGGATGTTCCAGTTTATGTCAGAACTTCCAACCACGGACACTTTTCCTTTGGTACTGAAGACACGTAGAAATCTGATAAAATTATGCCTATTAGTTTTCTTGACCTTTTTAGTGGTGAAAAGCCAATTTGCTGCATACTGTAGATTTAAACGAGGTTATTATATTCACTACAATAATGGCCTAGGTTAAGCTAATTAATATGCAAATTAGACCAATTCGGGCAATAAACGTTGATAATTTGTAAATAATCCATTTCAATCCTCTGGTTCATGCAGTTCAATTCATAAAGCAAAAATTGGTCTAAAGATCAATACGGGACATCTATTGGTAGGCTTCATGGTGACCTCTGGCGATAGATCTGTGAAACTGATACACATTATTTCTTCCATCTTCTTATGCGCACTAGGCCTGCATGTTAATTAAATTTTAGTAAACTACAATCAGAGGGAATTTGAAAATATATTTATTATGAAACTAAACATAGTTTTATAATGAAATAATTATTACAAATTAGCTGAGCTCTATATTTATTTTTCAAATTAAAATTAAAGTACAGACGACATTTTTTAAGTAAAATATTATAATCACTCTCCAATATCTAATAAAACAACTAATAAAAAATATTATACACATTCTCTAGCCAGTGTCCAGACTCATTTCATAAAATTGTAATTGTAAAATCTTAATTCTCTCAATCAAGCCAGATGGCTAACAACAACTATTAGAATTATTGTTATTTATACAAAAATTGGAAATCCTAGTCCAGAATTTGTGATAATTGTAATTTTTATTCAAAAGGATGGGCCAATGTTGCTCTTCAGTAAGAAGATGAAATACTCCTAGAATCCTCCAGAGGTTAAGATAGATGATGATCTAGGCCATCAAGGAGCAAAGACACGAAATTCACGAGTTAGTTTTCCTGTCATCAAAAAGAATACCTTTCTTCTGCTACCAGAGACATTTCTTGTCTCTTATTTAGCTGTGGCTGATTACCATTGCACAGATAGGTTACGAAACATTTATAATCTTAGAGAAAATTCCCCCTCCTCCTCTCCATCTAAGAAGTGCGCAAGTAACCAGGCTCAACAGGACATCAGAAATTAATTTGAATGGAGATCGATGGGAGGAATTAATTGAAATGAGTAACATCCAAGTTTATGAGCCTCCACTGTTGAAGAATGAAGATAAAAAGATATAGAAATGATAACAATTATTCATTTTAAACCCACAAAGTTGAGAAGCAATAGCTAAAGTGTGGAAAGTGCAGCCAAAATGACTTCAGAGGCACCTAATTAAGCCTTACACATAATAGAAAAGACATTCACTGATTCTGTCAAAGCAAAATAGCAGGAATGTTAAAAAACTTTGTGTTTAGAAGTATTATTAGGTTTATCCTCCTCGGGCACTTTGTCCAATATATTAGACACCTTGTAAACTTGAATTATTAAGTCAATATAATCCATAGTTCAATTTAAGTCACGGTGGTCAATCTATTTGAAACCCCTAATACATTTTCAGGCGGTAGGAATGTTGCCAGCCGCGATTCAGACTCGGTGCATGCTTAGAACTCATAGAGGATGGATGTTCCATCTCAATCTGCTCGCCAATGTAATAAATATAATTTTTTACAACTAGTGTGAGCAATATTGCCTTTTGTGTATGCAATAATGAAAGTATATTGAATACTGCACAATTCAGAATCCAGTAATAATAGAAAAAGTTTTATATTCATTAGTAAAATAGGTGTTTTTGATATGGTCCAGTATATTGGACAGCATAATTCAAGACTTCCATTGTTGTTTTTCAGGCCCAATATCTCCTAAATTATTAGCTGAGATGTAAACTAACATATAATTAAAGTGATTTAGAATCCTAAAATCTATAATATACCACAGTTTCACTGGTTTTACAGGATAATTACCCCTTCTTGACTATATGAGCTTGTTGTATAATTAGCCTTTATTTTACTGTTTATCTTTTGCAGCCTCCAAAGTATTTAACTATGAATAAATGACGAAGGCATAAGCAGAAAGTGGTGATATTGACCTATCTGATGATGAAGATCCTGACTACATAACAGAGGACTGTCATAAAAATGAATATGAAGACGATTATAACTACGTAGATCAAGAGGATGAACAAGAAGAAAAAGTTAAGGTCAAGCAGCACTCAAAAAGAAGGAAGGTAGGAAAAGAACAACGTGGAAAAAGGAACCACTGAGATCTGGTTATCCTGAATAGAGGTTTCAGAATGACGAGACGGAAGAAGGCGTAGTTTCCAGTCTTCCTAAGCCATAGGATTTTTTCAAAGAATAAATGCCAGATTCTATAATGGAACTGATAGCAAAAAAAAAATCAATACACGGTTTTTAAAAATCAGGAGAGTTTAGGTAATAATAAAAATGAAATTGAAGTGTGAATTGGCATGCATATAAAAATGGGAACCTTAGGATTTTCTAGGCTACGAATATTTGGTCTCCAAGATCAGGAACTAAAATATCAGCACTTGCTGATGCAAAGCCGATAAACAGATTTTTCAAGTTTCGTACAAATCTACGTTTGTTGGATGTTTCAAAACCCAACGCAATTGATAGGCTTTTGAAAATCAGAGCACTAATTAATTGATTGCATTCAAAAGAGGTGCAGGAAGTTAGCGAGGGTAGAGTACTACAGCATAAATGAGATGAAAAATCCATTTACTCGTAAACTAAATATAAACCAATATATTAGAGGTTAAACAAACCCTTGGGGCATTAAATCTTTTCTTCTGTGCACTGCTGATGGTTTAGTCACTGATATTTTGTTTTACCAAGGAAGTACTACACCAATAGATGAGGAATTCAAAATTTAGGGATTAGGAGCAAGTATTGTTTTGCAACTTGCTAAATTTTAGCTAAAAATTGCAATTTCAAATTGGTGTTTGATAATTACTTTACATCTTTATCGCTAATGTGCCATTTAAAAACAAGGAGTATTTTCGGTGATGGGACCAACAGAAACAATAGAACAGAGATGTCCCTTACCTAGTGAAAATTAAATAAAAAAGAAAGGTAGGAGAACAAGCGACTATAGAATATACGGCAGTAAAGACGTTATGGTCGTTCGGTGGTTTGACAATAAGGCAGTAGCAATAGCTGGTTCAGTCTCAAATGGAGCAAATGAAGACAAAAGTGTACAAAGATAGAGCAAAGTTTCCAAAATCTATGTTGATGTCCAAATGCCAAAATTTATAGATACATATAACATGAAAATTGGTGGAGTAGATCTGAGTGGAAGATATATTTCCTATTACAGAATAACTGTCAAGTCTCGAAAATGGACCCTCACAGCAATTTTCCACATGGTAGATTTAGCAGGGTCAAATTCGTGGAGTGAATACAAAAAGAAGGCACAAAAAAAGGTATACTATCCCACCCCCCCTCAAATAGTAGACCTTTTGACAATTAGAGAAGATATCACGGATAGTTTATTACGAGGATATACCTCCTTGGAAAGATCCAAGGGAATTTCAATTCTCCAGTTAGAAACCAGCTGTTGTTCCACAACCAAATCCCTCCGTAACTAAAAGAAAAGACAATACTGGACAATGGCCAGTTTATTAAATAAAAATATGCATCCAAGTGTGCCAGAAAAGTATGATAAGTTGCAAGAAATGCAAAAAGACACAATGTTTGAAGCGTGAAAGTAATTTTTTTATAAAATATCATCAAATGTAAATTTGTGTAGCTTTGATCACAGTATCCAATACAGAAACATGTATTTTGGGTCAAATTTGTAATATTTCTTTTAAATAAATGCAAACAATGTATTTTATGCTTGTATTTTGTCATAAATAAAAGGAAGTTTGTAAAAAGAAATGTATTTTTTCTTTACCGTGACTGAGGAGGTTAAGTTTAAACATATGTCATCTGTAATAATACTTAACATTGAGAATTATGTAAATTTTTAGTATTTATATGGTAATAATATGTAATAAGTTTGATATTTACGCTTGAGTTGAGCAAATATAAGATGAAAGGTGTAAAATACTAAATTAAACTTACATTTAATCTTAACTGATATTATTTTTGAAATGTAGATATTAAATATAAATAACACCTGCTTGGAGTTTGTGTCTAGTGCATTTATATGGTTAGAACCAGGCATAAATCGCACTCCTAATTATCTCGGCGTGTGGGAGTACGACTGCTCTCGCACTTCTGGATCTCTTTTGTGCATTCAGGTTTTGTTTCGTCAGTCTTTTCCAAGTGCCATTTTGGCGGATTCAGATTTTGACTGGCTCTGTTTCACTTTGCCCCTCCTATTTCCTTTGTTTAAGATTTAATAATTAATGGTAGTTAATTTTTCTTATTCTATTTCATTTGTCTGGTCGGAGATTACACTTTTTTTAAATTACATTTTTCCTTCCATTTCTTCATTCCCTCTTATTTCTTCTTTGATTATTCGATTTAATTTTTTTGTTATTAGTAATTAGTATAAATTTTTATTAGATATTTTTTAACTTCACTTTCCTGCAATTTTTCGATCATAAATCAAATCCCCCGAAAATACCTTAACTCAAATTCGCAGAAATGATAAAGACTTAGCCTTTGTACCATCATAAAGACTCGCTACAACAACGAACGAAGAGATGCAAAATAAAGACGCAAACGGAACGACGTTGAGAAGAGAGAAAAAAACAGGAAAATCTTCCCTTTTCTTTCTTCTTTTGGAAAAGGTAAGAAGTAGAGTCTCGTTTCTCAGCGTCGCGTCTCTGTCGAAACAGGTTTCTAAAATCTGATTCCATCAGCTTGAGGAGACTTTCTATATATTTCTTTCATTCCCTCTCTTGGCCTCTCTCTATTTCTCCTTTTTACTGGCCTCCCCCTTTTATGTAATGGGGTTTTCGCTCCTTGGAGAGGGACGTGGTCTTTTCCCTCAATTTATCTCTCTCTTTATCTCGTATCGTCGGTCGTCCTGTCGAGTGGGTCTGGATCCGAATTCGGATGTTTATCTACTGATCAGAGGATTTAAATCTTCTTCAAAGGGAAGGGAAGGATAATCTCGTCCTTCCTCTTCAGGCTCTATCTAAATGATGTGCAAGAAACAGTCATATCCTCTCGTCCTGGTCGGCGGTATGGAACCTCCCATTATAACATCCTTGCGTTTGCAGACAATATTCCCCTTCTTGCCCCCCCCCCTATCGGCATTGCGCGAGCTAAAACATATCTCTGACATTCTCATTAAGACAAGTTTAGTTTGAATGGAGTTTTTCCCGTTATATTCGCATATCAACCTAATAAAACACTGAATTACTACCGCTTGGATTACTTTGAATAACTTAAGGTCAAATTTTTAGGTCAATTGTACTAACAATTTTACTAACAATTTCTGACTTGAAGAAAAAATTTAAGGGGGCATAAGGGAAGGGTCTGTCTTTCTTAATGGGGTTCTATTATATTTAGATCATTGGCTATACAATATCCTAATTCGCTAAATTCTGATGATTCTCATAGAATAAACGAGGAAATATAATTATTATGTTTGCTTTTTAGAGATTTTTAAGCTTTGGCTTGGTATTAAAAAGCTATAACTCATGTAATTTATATTACAAAATAAAATTATGCCTGTCTCTTTCTATTAATTTATCGGAACATGAAACAGCGTCGCTCTGCTTTATCTCTCGGGCCTTATTCATTTCTCGTATCCTTTTGACCAAGAATTAATTTAATCAGAAGATAAATAATCGAGAATTCTGAGTTTGGGGATGCAAAAGGTTAGATTAAATGATGAAATTTGAAATTGCCTAAGATTATTTAAGTATCTCCTGAAGCGATGATTATTATTTCACAATTTCCTCCACAATTAACCTCGACGACATTTTTGGCTGCTTGTCTTTCCGAATAGCAAATTACGGCGCGACTCTTACTTATTTTCTTTCGCCTCCGAAAACCGGTGCGAAATATTGGATTCATTATTCTCGGGTAAATGAGACAAATAAGGAGAATTTTTTAGTTCCACAACCTCAGAGAAAGAGGTCATTTGTCTCTTTTATTATTTCATGATGATCTGATCTAGGAAGGGTTATTCGTCCTCTATTGCAGGCGCTACATCATAAACATATTAAGGTTCGCAAATGCATGAGGACTAATTAATTACTTTCCAAGCCCCTTCTGATTCGTAAGATAAGTTTGCGATTTTAAAATCGGCATCGGAAGATTACTTGCGTAGCAATACGTGGACAAATTTAGAGGTTTTTCCTCTCCTTGTTATAATCTCGAGCATTTTATGCTTTAGTCCTCTCAAGTTGTATAACTCTAAGTTTTCACTTACCCTATTTCAACCACTTAACCAATCTTTTTCGAAATTGCAGTACGGACTGATACCTTCGTTGGTTTGCCACTGTTTTTAAATTGAAATATGCTTTCCGGAGAGAGAGAGAGATTCTAATCCGATAACGCAATTTCATTCCTCGTTCGACTCAAGCTCCACCTTGGAGGATCGGCCTTAATGGAGCCAAGTTTTGGTTAAGGATTAAGCATCTCTGCTTTATTTCAAAGATCAGCGATCCGGATTTACGTGATCTATGGCTGATGAGAGATTAAGTAATCTTATTTATATCTAATCATCATGAAGGATTAATGAGATACAATCATATTGAGAGATTAAAATTCAAATCACTTTTTTGTATTTTAGTCGACAATACCTAAGGCAATACCTAAACGTCGATACCTGAGCCGATTTAGTGTCGAGTTCATGTGTGATGTGGGGTGGGAAACCGTGTCTTTAAAATACGGATATTGCAGATGCTTGCTCTATGCGAGACAAACATGAAACTGAATGAAGTGTTTGTGTGTTTTGGAGTGAATGGAGTACGATAAGGTGTGGATTATAAGGGTAGGAGTAAAGAGGAGGGGCATTTATTCTTTATGTCTACCTCGTTCCTTCATACTGCTATATTTTTCCTTTATTTCCGCATTCAGTGAGGAAAAGAGACGTCTCCACTAGAAATTAAACCAGTTAAGACAAGATAAACTAATAAGAAGTGAGAGGGGTCGAACCCCACTTCGAAACAGCAAGAATGAAGTTACCACCAAGTTTCGTGCATTCGGTCGACAAAGGACCCTTTTGAAAGAATCCTTGAGAGCTTTGGGGGAGGTTAATGATTCTAAAGGACTCTTGAAGGAAACTAAATGGCTCTGTAGACCTCTAGGTTCTCTAAATGATTTTAAAGGATAAAATCGGTATTTTAAGAACGGCCTTTTTAACTGAGAAGATTTGAAAGGCGTTGATGATTAATTGATTTTGTTTTATTCTAATGAATAAACGATTAGATATGGGGAAAGGGGTGTTTATGATAGGGGAAAGAATATAGTATGGGTGGGTGAAATGTTGGAAAAAAGGGTTTTAAAGTCTCGTAATGGAAGTGGTGTTGTCGAGGTAACTAAAAATATGCGGACGCTCCTTAGTAGGGGTTAGACTGAGGAACGAAAGTAGACATTGTAGCCTAATATAGGAGGGTCCCTTTTGTAAAATAAGTTAAAAACATGTTCCTGATAAAAGTACAGATCTTGTGTGAAGTGAATGAATGAAGAGAGTGACTAGTCAAAGTAGCTGTTTCAGCCAGAGTAGACAAAATAAAGAAAGGCAGAAGCAGTGACTGAATAGCCAATGTAGCTACACGAGCGCAAGTGTATCTACAGTAGCCAAAGTAACCAGAGTAATGAAGGAAGCCAGTGTAGAAGAGTTGCCAGTAAATCCAGAGTAGTCAAACTAAAGTAAGTCATAATAGGGCGTGGGGCTCTTGGAGCCCTTAGGAGGGTAAATTAAATCACTTATTCGGTGTCTCCTAAGCGATCCATCATTCTCAAATATAAAATACTTAATTTTGTTCCAGGAATAAAAAGAATTAACTGATTGATTCCTATGAGGGAAAGATCCGTTGACTAGACTTAATTCAGCATTGGAAAATCTTTAAATCAAAATTCTAGAAGAAAATATTAGAAAAAAATGGCCATCGCAAATCTCTTGAGTGCTTAATTATCAAATCAGTTTTTAGTTCCAAAAATCCCGCGTGCCTATATCCTACAAACTTCCACCAAATAATAAGTGACTAGAAATGTAAAAGTAGGTGGAGATTTCATGGAAATTAGCCCATTATAAAAGCAACACAACTAAGATTACCTTAGAATATTCGCCACTCGCTTGGTTGAGGGAATGAGAACAAAGCTTTCTAATAAATGGGATGCACGCAGGGAAGCAAACCTTTATTAAATAGGATGGCTCATGGAGGTTTTATAATCTTCTCTATCAAATTGGGTTCTATTTTATTCTATTGGGATCCACTCAAACAAAATTCTAATAAGGCCATGCTTAAGTGTTTTTGATAGTCCTGGTAACTGAATCGGTGAAACACACTTAATCATCAACCTTCAATTTTCCTAAGTTGAGGCAGATTTTATAGAGAATTAGAGCGATCTCGAGAATGATATACAAGAAGTCATCAATTATGTGAGTTTCCAAGATGTTTTCATATCGAGATTGATAGATAGAATAAATTTCCAAGAGTGGTTAAAATATCAAATATTTGCTTGTTTTCAGCTGAAAAGAGTCAAGTTAAAGGCTTAAAATATCGGTGACATCCGGTTGTCTTTGTCTAAATTGGTAAAATCTATCATAAAAATAACAAACTAAAAAAATTACAACAATAACAAAGTATGTTCAAATTCATGCTTTTTTTCAATGTTTGTTTAGATGGAAGAAATAAATCCTTTTTTTGTAAGTACGAGGGGCGGTCAATAAGTTTTGAAAATTTGTAGGGCAAAACAGAGGAAGGGGAATGGCTCCTGCCTCGTCTATTTAAGAAGCAGTAGCTGATCGCAGATCGTCAGTCACAAATTTTTAAACAATGAAGAAGGTTGAGCACCGCGCAGTGATCAAATATTTGACCAAGGAAGGCATGGTTGCAGTGTACACCGACACCGCCCTTTTCTATGCAACCATTGCTCGCTGGAATAGGGAGTTCCGCCATGGTCGTGAGTCCCTTGAAGATGAACCCCGTCCAGGAAACCCGTTAGACGTGAACAACGAGGAAAATGTGGCCCGTGTGAAGGGGAGAATCCTCGAAAATCGACGGGTGAAGGTCGAAGAAATCGAGCGAGAGCTTGGAATATCACGTGGAAATGTTATCAACATCATCCACGACAGTTTAGCCATGACCAAGGTCTCTGCCCGTTGGGTCCTGAGAAACCTCACGCCGCATGATCCACTTCAACGTCGTCAAAGTCCACAAAGCCAGAATTGCACAAGCTGCCCTGCGCGAGTGCGGATTCGAGGAGCTCAACCATCCTCCCTGCAGTCCAGATCTGGCCCCTAGCGACTACTTTTTTTCCGCCAGCTCAAGGCTGCACTGCGTGGACGCCGGTTTGGGGGCGATGAAGATGTCCAGCTCGCCGTCCAGGAGTGGATTGAACAGCAGTCGGGAGATTTCTGCTTGTCGGGAATTCGAAGCCTCAGGGACAAGTGGCGCAAGTACATTGAAGTCGAGGGTAATTTTATTGAAAAATAATAAAACACTTTTTCTCATATCTCGTTTCCTTATATCCGAATTGCAAAACTTATTGACCGCCCCTCGTACCAGTTATGATTATCACCCACAAATTCAATATTGGGTTCGAATCTACCAAAATTTATATCTTATTTTTACCCAAGAACCTCTTAATAGGTTTTGCTTTGTGACAAGGTACGTAATCATGCTGAAAATTACAGTAATCACCAGCGAATTGGTTTTAAACTGTTGGGAAAAGTCCTGATGGAACATGTTTTGGTACCATTTTGAGTACATAGGTAAGAATGTTAGTATTCTAGTTCCCTAAGATTAGAAGTAGCCCCATAATAGAGATTTTCCGGATCCTTCACGTTAGCCGACATGGGACTTCTGAAAGGGCTCCTGGTTTCTCCTAAAGAGGGATTTTGCAGCAGATCTAAACCAGCGAGAGGAAACTTTATTAGAGAATATCACTTTGTCCTAGTCTTCAACAGCCCAGTGTTTCTATTTTATACAAAAGTAAAGCCTTACCGTTAGGTTCATCTTGGTGAAATGAGGATTCTTCGCATACCCTCTCAACTTGAGAACTTAATCTAAAAGTCTAAGCCTAACTGTGTGCGCTGAATCGTTAAAAACTACCCCTTTTCAATCGTAAGCAAGCTTGGCAGCGGACGCAACTTGAACCTTGTGATAACTCCCTATCAAGAGGTGATCTTTGCGTTCCTTTGAAGCTCTTCTGAGTCAAGAAGACATCTTCATAGGAGGTTAACCGGTCTTTATAAAGTTATTCATGATCCTAAAGTGGCAGCTCCTTGATTCAATACCTTTTGCAACTATCTTCTTACATTTCAGGTGACTTTGATGCGGAGGGTAACTCTGGTTGGATGTTTTTCTTTGGAATGAATCATTTCTTGAATTTAAAAAGATTCGAACCTTTATCTTTAAAAAATACGAAATAGAATATAATTACACATCATTAATTCCACCCATACATATTTTTCATCATTTTCCCTTTTGATAGACTAAAATAGCTACAGGGACTTAAACTCGCCTCCTACAGGAACAGGACAAGAGCACAATTTTGGATTCAACGAAGGGATCCACTGTTGTTTTCTATTATTTTGGAAATGCTAATTTTTAATAAACCTGCAATAATTTATTCATTAAAAAACTTCTTTCTATCATGTAAATTTTAAAATGATTGAAAAAAAATTATTCTCTAAACTCTCAGAACCGGATGGAACGCAACTCTCCTCACCCTTCTCCTGCTCTACAAGAAGCCAGTTTATATTGCATTAAATATGATCGAGAATTTCAACCAGGGAGGAAAAGGAATAAGTATATGAGCGTCAACGGCAAGAACATTCGAACAGAGTATTTTCTAAGTCTCTAAATAGGGAACGGCAAAATTCCTATGTGGGTACTTTCTTTGCTAAACATACTCCACCCACCCCATTGCAGTCTGCACTTGACTAAATAATAATAAGATCCAGGACCTCTTCGTTCTAAGTTGACTACAGAAAAAAATTCTTTATACAGTCGCACCGTAATTTATCATGCTAAAAGGAAGCAAACAAAGAGATATTTTGTGATTTATTGTGATAAAAAAATAGATAGAGAATAGACAAATGGTTTCCTCACTTTGGTGGACTATAATGTTCACTCAGGCAAACCACTGTCGATTTTACATATTTTTTTTGCTCATATCGCAAAACTTCTTTCTTTATTTACTTCTTTATTTTGTGCGTTTTTTTCCTCTTGGTAGCAAGTCATTATGTGGGTCAGAAGTGAAATATTTAGTATTGCGGATAATTTGAGCAAAAAAACTCCTGTTCTGAGTGATCGGATTTAGGATTGAAAAATTCCCGAAAATTTAAATTGTGAAAATGTCTAAAATAAGTACAAAGGAATCATTAAATAAATTGAGATCGCAAAAAAAGGTAAAAGATGGAATGGACGAATGGAACAAGGAGTGGAATTTCTGAAATTATAATCAAAACCTAGAAAACTAAAGTATAATACGGAAAATTGATTAAAATTTAGAATTGAAATAGAAAAGCAATAGACTCGTGTAGCAGAGAGAGGGGGAAAGCCCTTTTTTAAATCTAAACGCGCCGGAAATGGCACTGAGTGGCACTGAGAAAAGGATTCACGAAACAAAAGTGAATTTAGGAAAGAGGCAAACTAAGTGCAGCAATTCCTTTGTATCAAGAAGGAATGCGAAACGTAGGCTACGAAAATAGGTGGAATAAAATGCCTTCTTTGTCCTTAATCTCAAATGTAGATCTTCCGACTAAGTCATGGAAGAATTATTTTGAGACTAACTAATATCTATTTATATATTTTGCATTTGTTTTTTACAAATTTCGGGACAGGAATAATCATCACTACTCTAAAATTTAAGAGGAGGTTTCTTTTTTAGTATTTGAATAATAATTTCATCTTAGTTTGGTTATTGCATGTTTTTTATCAAAGTTATTTCTACTAATTCTTTTATATCAAAAAACAAAATGGTGAATTCAGAAATAAATATAAGTATCGAAATTTTGTGAATTTTTTACTACCCAAAGAATTACAGAAGGTGAATTGCCAAAAATTTATTTTTATATATCTTCCATAACTATATTTTAGCAACGTGATATTTTGAAAGGGGGTGAATTTAGCTTAAAGTTCCTTTTTAAAATTATTATGTATAATTGGTGAAGTTCAGAAAATTTATAAATTTTAATCTTAATAGCGAAGTCATTACCTGGTTATTCTAATATTTAAATCATTGCAGGTTTATTAAAAGTCATCATTTCCTATTGGAGCTGAGTTTTAGTGCCATTAGCTTTGCTATATGATTCAAAGGTAAAATGATGACAAATATGGGTTTATTGAATGAGTGATGATGTATATTTAACTAATATCTCTTAATTTCTTTTAAATAAATGTTGGAATCGTTTTCAACCACAGTAGTCTGAATGCAAGGAGATAGTTGCTAAGGGCAAGAAAGAGCACCAATTTAGGATCATACGTGACTTTAAAAAGAGTGGTTACACTCCTGTGAAGAAGTCTTCTGGACACCCAAGAGTATCAAATGAAGGCAAAGATCACCGCCAAGTATGGTCCGAACTCAACTATCGGTTTGCCTCCAGTGCCAAAGTAAGGTAAAATTTAGTGTTTAAAGAAGAAAATTAATTGCAGTCATCTCTGGGAATTCCGAATGTGCTCAACTAGTCAAATAAAAAAAAATATTTTAGCCCTTTTTGTGAAATAATTTAGGGGAACAATCCTTCCGTTTATAAATTAGACCGTTAAAATTGCAGGGCGATCAAAACTTTAGATTATAGAAATGTTTTGGAATAAATACCTTTCAATCATAAATGAATAAACTTAATTAATTGAGAGAATGAATGTATTCTGTAATTCTTAGATTACTAAGTAGAAACAGGAAATGGCCTGGCCACTACCCCCCTATGGGGGAAGCTTGCTCTTCACTACACAGATTAAAATTTAAAATCTAGAAAAAAGCATCCATGGTTAAATTATATTAATTTTATGAACTTCGCTAATTATACTAATTTTAAAAAGGAACTCTAAACTAAATTTTCCCCTCTTAAAATCTCACGTTGCAACTATATAGTTATAGAAGAAGATATATCAAAATAAATTTTATGAACTTCAACTTTTGTAAGGAGGAGTGGCGAAGCCCTCCTCTTGTTATCTCAATTTTTAAAAATCCAAAAAATACACAAAAAAATTTCCAAATTAAGAAAAAAAAGTATTAACTATTTTCCAAAAAATCATGTTCTTAAAATATAGAGTTAGTGAGTGATGATGATGTTATCGCCTGCCCCACTGAGACTGAAGTTGTTTACGACAAACGCTCACAAATCCTAATAAATTTTCTGATAACTAACAATGAGTGAAGAAAACCAGTATTAATAATCTTCCGTGTGAGAAAGTTCACTTATGCTTGGCAGTACCCGGATTTCCATTGCCAGAGAGACAACATAATTACAAGAATAAAACCGTTTATTAAACAGACAAAACCTTTGAGGGAATATTTTATTATCAGCTTATCTCTTGATTTGGCTTATAGTCAAACTAAGTAACTGTATAGTCCTTAAATCTGTGGAAATTTAATTGGTAAGAGAGACTCGCAACGTCCACAAGATTCCTGACTATAAAAAAATAGTCTAAATTTTCATTTAGAGAAATTCAGTCGCACATAAGAGGTACATCCAAGCGGGGAGGCTCTCTTGATTTGGCCATCATAAAGGATTTGTTTAGCCGTTATTAAATGTCACTCTTCTTTTGCTGGAGGAAGAAACTTGGGGTCGAAATTGTTCCATTTCTACTTTATAAAAAGGAGACACATTTGCATCTGCGTCTTTGGTTGCCGTTGTTTCTGTGTTCAGCTCTAATCTTTGTGGTTTGTTTTTTTGGTTGTTTCTTTTTCGTTTTTCTCCTTACTTGTCTATACTTTTCTTTGGTATGTTTCCTAGTTCGTCTATGTTTAGGTTTATTCTCTTCCCCAAAATATTGTGTTGTTAATTTGATGGGATTTGCGTTTGCGTTTGTTACCATATATGTTTCGGTTTGAATTTTCTTTCCTTGCTCATATATAGTTGTTTTAATTTATATATTATCTCCTCAAGTAGCAGGAATTTACCATGGCTATTATTGATTGAATTTTTGTAGTTTGTTTGTGTTTGTCTCATTATTCGTCTGTTATTGTTTTGGACTATTTCATTGGTTGTGTGTGTTTTTTGTTTCTTAAGGTTATATATCAGCCTAGATTGTTTCTTCACCTGTTTGTTCAGTTTGCCTTTTTATTCGTCTTTAATTTTGATTTGGGTTTGTTTGCTAATCTAAGTTTGGTTTTTTATAACCTAAAAGTAGCATTATTAGTGTTTTATTAGTATTTTTGTGTGCATCTGTTCCCTCGTTTGGAACTTATCTTGGTTATGTTTGATTGCTTTTTCTTCTATTTTTTTATTATTATTTTTGATAGTTTTCTAATTTGGTTATATTATTTCCTTATTGTCCTCGTTAGTGATGTTTTTTATTTTGCTTCGGTTTTGTTTCTTTTTTCCTGGTTTGTTTTATAGTGATTTTTTTATTTGTTTCTCAGAGTTTGTAAATGAAGAGAGACTGTATGTGGTAAATCCCCAAAATGTGTGAAGTTTTCATTGAGAGAATGAGGAAGAAAAGAGTTTCAACAAACTCAAGGGAAATAAATTAATTTTCATCGCAAAATTTCTATCGATAAATTGCCCAATTAAATTGGCAATTAAATAAAAAAATTAGATAAATGAAAATGGTCGTGGGAAGAGGGAGATGGTAATTTGGAGTTCTTTAAGGAAGTTAAGAAGAGTATTTACAGAGTGATTAATGAAACTAATCCTAATATATTAGTACAATGGTTCGGGATATATTAGTGATAGATTAATTTGTAATGTCCCATTGAAAGGATTCCGGGGTCTTCTAGCCATTTTGGATCAATGATAGGAAAACTCAACGCACCGAAATAATGATCGACGGGATGGATTTTAGGGCCGTGCGTTTTGATCAGGCCGGAATGGTTCGCAAGGGAAAGAGTAGAAGATTTAAATTGATTAATAAGTTCATAGTATGCTTTAAGAAGGAGAGTACCAACAATGGAATAAAATTGCTTGTTTACTTTGTCTCTGTATTGAGAGTATTACTCCTTTTAACGCATAAACAGTACACTTCTATCGGGTGGGTTAATTGTGATCGACAGACAGGAAAAGATCTCAAAGAGCAGCAATCCAATGTCGACCGTTGCAGGGAGCAAAGCACTTTATTTATTCATGTCTCCCTTTCTCATCATGTCACTAAATACGACAATTCCAAAGTCCCCTTTTGTTCCAGTTTTTAAAAAGATTCTGGAACGACTTTGTTTCGAATCATCACGAATTTGAATATAAATCCTTTTTATTTTCTCCCGACCCTTTGAATTTAAGCTTTATTTAAACGCCAAATAGTCAAAGTTTCGTGCGATTGTATCCGCTTCAGTCAATTCGTAATATAAGATGAAGCCCCAAATCTGATCTTCATTCTTCAAAGGGCCGTGCTTAATAAAGGCGAGACCCGCTGAAGCTTATTTTATTTTTCTTTGTTTAATTTACAAAATCTTTCATTAAAAGCAGGTTAAGAAACAAATAAAGATTATATCATCCAAAATATGTAAATAACACGCTAGTTTAACTGCCATAGAAGACCATTATAACTTTTTGCTATCAGAGACTAGTACTCTAAGACCAGCCGAACAAGTATGTGAGAGAAAATTGTGTGACATCTATTTAAAATAATAATTTAACTGTTTCTTACCCAGCAGAAAACCTGTATACAAATAAAAATATTACCCAAATAGTGTCATTCAAATTAATATTGCGTATAAATGTATTATGTGGCAACTTCGGTTGCTGAGGAATACAGGATATCGATGATAATACTCAACCTTCGTGATGACATGTCAAAGTGACTCTAGAATTATGATGATTTTTGAAGCAAGATACTCCAAGCTATGGTGAACCCTACAAGAATAATATACCTACGCAAAAATACGATCCCGATAAACATGGTCAGTATAGAGTAAAATCTTGTTTCACACTAGAAAAATGAAGCTCACTTTGGTTTCTTCAGTTAAATTTGACTTAGAAATTGACCCATTTTCTTCCGCGATATGAGAATATTTTCTTTCCTAAATGTACTAAATTGGTTTCATCAAGATGCGAACCCAGGACTTGAGGAGCCTCTTTGGAAAAAATCTAAACCTCGAATTGGATCGTTAGGAAGGCCAGACTATAATTGCGCTCTTACCGACTACTCAGTGAATTTTAGAAGATAGGAACCTTCATCCGCGATTTCGCAAAACACATTATCAATAAACTCCGCTTCGCAATCGCTACAGAGATCATAAAAGGGAGAAATGAGAAAGAGTAGGGCGGGAGGTGGGAGTGGAAATGTAGGGAATTAAGGATATTAAGGTTATAACCAGTTGCTAAAATGTTTGATTGGTGAAAGTGGTTAAGTCTAGACAGACGGTGCCATGTTAATGAAATGAGGCTGGAGTGAAAATATTGAGGTGAAGGCGATGTTAAATTAATAAAGTAAAGATGGGGAGAATGTTTAAAGTGGTGATCTGTGTTGTCAAAATAATGAAGTGAATGTGAATTAAAATCTTTGAAATGAATGTAAGTTTAAAGTGAAGAAAGAAAGTTATATTGAAATTGCTCGAGTGAAGGTTATTCCGTCAAATTAATGATAAAAGGGGTCGTAAAATTAACTGAATGAAGTTAGAGTGACAGTATTAAATAACGACGGTGTAATATTAATGAAAGGAGGTTGATTTAACTGGTTGAAGTGAAGGTGGTTAATTTATTGAAAGGAACATGGACTGTGAGTAATGAAGGGCATGTGAAGTCAAATTGGTGAAGCGAAGGTAGAGTTTAAATGATGAAAAAAGTAGTGCATTTGGAAAGGGAAAGATTGGTCAAAACTAAAAAATGAGGGTAGCGTAAAATTGGTGGATAGAACGTGTTGTTTGGTGAAAATTGTTAAGGAGAACAAAGATTTGAGGAGAAAGTTTGAGCACAAAAGGTAAAAAAATTAACTTCCCCTTATTTGGCTGTTGGGTTGAGAATGGCGGCAAATATATGCAGTTAGATTGTTGTGACATTTGTCAAGTGCCGATGGTATGTGAAATTTCGTAATTTCTTGAGGTAGTGAGGGGGAAATTGTTTCAGAGAAGAAATATATATTTTTAAGTGAAGTTGGGGTTTGGGGCGTTTTTAAATTGAATATTCTCTAAAAGTGCAGCATTAGTGGGAAATTTTGGTCAAGAAATTCATAATGTAAAACTAATGTGAATTTGTTGCAGTTGTGTGTGTGTCAAATATTTGAAGTTGGAGTGAAATTGATGATAAAACGTTGATGAAACTGATAAAATGAAAGCGAAATAATAATTCATAAAAGCTAGTAAAACACCCGTGTAACATTCGTGACTTTCTTTCTTCCTTCACAATCCAATCAGTTACAGCCTCCCCCTGTACAGATCAGCATAACATCCATAACAACATCAAATACATCATATCTAAGAATTGAGTTGTTGTCCCTGAAACATCCTAAAAATGGATAAGATTAAAGGTAGATAGATTTTAGTGGACTAAAAAATGGCGTATGTAATTTTCTAAAATTCGTATTTATTATTCTTATTTTATTTTGATTTCTTTTTTAGATTGATGGAGAGGTGGTTTCAAATATGTGAATGAGAAAACGTCGAGGTGGAATGCAATAAGGGTGAACGTGTCTTGATGTATGTGTGATCGCATGAGCTCACAGATCAGCTTATTCTAAAGCACTTAAGCAGATAAGGACCACATAGATTTGATTGCTAATAAAAGTCTTGGGTGGGATTTGACAGTTTGCAATTTCTAGGGTTCTTGGGGCGGAATGTGCCAGAAAGCTGCAAGGAAGATTAAAGGTACGAAATATGCTATATGGGAGTGAGACCAATTTCAGCAATATGCTTTATTATATTTCTCCTTTATACCATTTCCATTTTGTTAAGATTTTTGCAGTGTAGTAAATTTACATGGCTAAGATGAATTCTTTTTTATTTAAAGCGAAAATCTAAAAAAGGCATCTCATGCAAGAGGGTTGTAAGCAGAAATCTGTAAAGGAAGCAGTAAAAATAGAGGTAAATATGCACTTACTACCATTAAGACCCCTTACAGATGGCAGCTGCAGCACCGTTGCTCATGACATAACTGATATCTTATTCCTTCGTTAGATGGATTAGAACTTGACTACGATTCTTTGTGATAAAATTCTAGCAATTCGTCAGACATGATTTACTTTCATCTCGGTTATTTTCCTCAAAGTGCATTGCAGTCATTGATGGGCATCGGAAAGATTTCATCACCTCATTTCTTCAATGGAAATAGATATAGATGAAAATCTATTTCTTCATTTCTTGCAGGTTTTTGTTGGACGATAACCAGAGCTCCATCTAATGTGATATCAAGAATGGGTGCTAATAATCCCATGATATACAGGGCTCCACTGATTAACAACTGTGTATATAAACAGCCTCTCCCTCGGCTGAATTTAGTTGCTGATGTCAGTCACCTCAATTGGGGTCGACATCCTGCAACACATTTCGCTTGACCTAAACGTAAGAAGATGGGCTCTCAACAATTGAGTGAAGGGAAGCCTTACTTACGGCAATCATTCCTTCCACGTCTCGTGGTTCTTGCTTGACGCGCCTGTTCGAAGACTTGACTTATTCAATTTCACCCGAAATAAATCAGTCTTGCATCCTACAAAACATGATCAATACAATGAATTCCTTGCACCCTTCACAAACCTAATCTCACTCAGGTTTCGTGAACAGCCGGTGAATCACTATAGTCAAACATATATACCCAGAAAATGCCCCCCTGACTACTCATGCCAACGCCGCTTTCCTCTTGCCAAACTCTACGCCGCGAAAGAAAATTTCTCCAAAACGAAGGAGCGAGGCATAATTTGGTAATCTCAATTAGTTATCTCTTCCGTTCTTCTAGGATTTCACAGTTCAAATTGCCAATGAAAATTAGTTTAGATCTCAATCTGCTAAAGGCCTTCCATACCAATTCAGATGGAAACGTCTACTGTTGAGAAAACTTGTGTAATCACACCGTTTGCTAGGTAAGTTTTTTTGTAACTGCCACACGGTTTGAGGTCATCTTCATAAACGTTAATTCGTATTCTTGACAGTCATTGGAGATCTGCATTTCGTTTTTGCTTTAATAGACCACATATTTGTCTAGTATGTAAACTAAGAAACACAACTAGTACACTTAAAGCAGGTAGGTGTTCGATCACCTAGTGGCATATATACTACGTTGGCACCACACAAATACCAATTTGAATTAGACCGACACGAAGTTAAGGGACACCCTTTTAATCAACAAAAGCAGCTCACCTTTGCCTGAAGTAGTTCATCCATAGGTAATTTTCTTACACCCTACACATACAAACGGTGAAGCAGTTACCGTTTGTGACGATTAAGCAGGTCAGGTTTCTTTCAATCCATATTCTCTCATGACGTACACAACTTTCTCAGTCGGAGTCCATCACACAAATTCAATTCCTTACCTAACCGCATTACCACTTTGACGTAATTCCGGTATGTCGGTGAAGCTTCTCATGCCCTCTGAGAATATACACATAAGTATATGTAGATTATAGTATTTAAAGTTTGTATAGATAAGGTTATTCGAAATTTGTATAAATTAGGGTATTCTAACTTTCATTTTAGGGTCATCGGATTCCAATACTGACTAGGTCTCAGGGCGCAGCCAATGACTACTGATAACCCCCCAATGAAGACACTTAGCATCCTCACGCCGCCATTGTTCAATATTTCGCTGGCACTGAGAAGAAAAGAATCATTGTATAGTCATTGCCTTGTCACTTGGTTAACTTCTTCACTCGCACCTCAACAAATGACAGCCTCACAGGTCAACCTCCAAAGATCTCCATCCACGTGAGCTGAAGCTACTTGGCCTGACCAATCAACAATTATTTCGACCTGATCTTCTTGTAAATATACATAATAAATAATTGGAACGTGTTTGCATTACCAACCTATGCATACATATGATTTTATTAATTGCCTTATATATATATACCAGGGGCGGTCAATAGGTTTTGCACTTCGGATATAAAGAAACGAGATATGAGGAAAAGTGTTTTATTATTTTTCAATATAACTACCCTCGACTTCAATGCACTTCCGCCCCTTGTGTCTGAAGCCTTGAATTCCCGACAACCAGAAATCTCCCGACCTCTGTTCAATCCATTCCTAGACGGCGAGCTGAACATCTTCATCGTCCGTAAACCGGCGTCCACGCAGTGAGGCCTTGAGCTAGCGGAATAAAAAGTAGTCGCTAGGGGCCATATCTGGACTGTAGGGGGGATGGTTGAGCTCCTCGAATTCGCACTCGCGCAGGGCAGCTAGTGCAACTCTAGCCTTGTGGACTTTGACGACGTTGAAGTCGATCATGGGGTGTGAGGTTTCTAGGGACCCAACGGGCAGAGACCTTGGTCATGGCCAAATTGTCGTGGATGATGTTGATAACACTTCCATGTGATATTCCAAGTTCTCGCTTGATTTCTTCGACCTGCACCAGTCGATTTTCGAAGATCATCCTCTCCACACGGGCCACATTGTCCTCGTTGTTCACGTCTGACCGACATCCTGGATGAAGGTCAACTTCAAGGGACTCACGACCATGGCGGAACTCCATATTCCAGGGAGCAATGGTTGCATAGGAAGGGGCGGTGTCGGTGTACACTGCAACCATGCGTTCATGGATCTCTTTTTGCATTCTTGCCTTCCTTGTTCAAATATTTGATCACTGTGCGGTGCTCAACCTTCTCCATTGTTAAAAAAATTGTGACTGACGATTTGCCATCAGCTACTGCTTCTTAAATAGACGAGGCAAGAGCGTGCGACTGCAGGTCCTAACTTGTCATAGTCTATACATGTCTAGGATAGTTAATGGTAGGCTAGGTTATGCTATTCTAACTATGCTAAGCTATACTAGACTAGGCAGGGCATGAAAGGCTATACTAGCCTAGGCTACGCTATAGTATGCTAGGTTTGGCTATGATATGCTAAGCTATGCTACAGTAAGCTAGTCTTCGCTATACCAGGCTAAGATAAACGAGGCTTTGCTAGGGTAGGTTAGGCTATGTTATGCATGCTATGTAACAATAGACTATGATCTAATAGTCCAGTCTAGGCTAGTCAATACTATCATATACTATAATTTACTAACTATATTAGAGGAGGCTGAGGTAAGGTAGGCTATGATAAACTATACTAGTGTAGGCTGGAATATGGTAACTATGCTAGGATAGGATAAAATATATTAGGCTAGGCTCCAGTGAACTAGGCTAATGTAGGCTAGTCTTCGCTATAACAGGCTAGAATAAGCAAGGCTTTGCTAGGCTAGGCTATGTTATGCAACCCTAGGCTAAGTTCTAATAGTTTAGTCAAAACTAGGCAATACTATGATATAATATACTATACTAACTAAGCTAGGGTAGGGTAAGGGAGGCTATGATATATTATATTAGCCTAGGCTAGAATATGCTAACTAAGTTAGGATAGGCTACAATATACAAGCCTAGGATTCAGTGAACTAGGCTACTCTAGGCTATGCTAAGATAGGCTATACCAGACTAGGGTAAGCTAAGCTAGGCTATACTAAGATAGGCTATACCAGACTAGGGTAAGCTAAGCTTGGCTAGACTAAGTTTTAACATACAATTATAGGTTTCATTAAGTTATCTAAGTTTTACGCTGTTAGGCAGGCTTAGACTATACTTTGTTAAGCTAGGCTAGGCTAGGAAAGGATACTCTGTGATAAGCTCAGGTATACTATACTAAGCTAGGTTATTCTAATATATAATATGTTAGGCTATATATTCAAGTCTATACTAGGCTAGGGTATACTAGGTTACGCCAGGGAATTATTTTGTTTTGGACGATTCTAACGAAATTTGAACCCATTATGTTTTTTTCTATTCTCTTTCTAATGAAATTATTGCTAAGTTCCCCCCAAGGTTAGCCCTGGAATTAGTTATGTAGGGCAATAACATCATAACTATTTGGCTGATTCTAACGAAATTTGAATCCCTCATTTGTTTTACATTCCCTTTCAAATAATATAATTGCTAAAGACACCCAAGGTTTGCCATAGAATTAGTTTTTTTGGTAATAACATCATATCTATTCGGCCGCTTATAAGGAAATTTGGAACTGTTAAGGTGTTTACAGTCTCTTTCGAATGATAAAATTGCCAAGGGACTTCCAAGGTTACTCCGGGAATTATTGAAAGATTTCAAAGTCGTAAGAACATAAATCAGGATAAGTGAGGACACGCGATTTTTTGGTCAGCATACCTTGTTTATATCTCTACAGGGCTTTATATAATATATAGACTAGTATTTGTATAACATAAATTAATTTGTCAACCTAACAGTTTATTATAAACTTCTACGTACATGTTCTTACATAGAACTAAATACTTCAAAAGTAGGAACTTGAAATAGTTTAGGCACCTACAAATTAAGGGGAGCAAAACATCGAACCCTAAATTATAGAATAAAATCAAAGCTCGCAGATATCCATTCCCATCGTCTGGTTCATTGCGGGTCAATTGAATTTT
The DNA here is from genome assembly GCA_963969495.1 of Ceratothoa steindachneri. Lineage (NCBI taxonomy): Eukaryota > Metazoa > Arthropoda > Malacostraca > Isopoda > Cymothoidae > Ceratothoa > Ceratothoa steindachneri. Next base: position 248,114,269 of record OZ018317.1, on the reverse strand, counting down.
TTTTTTTTATTAGAGCTCATCTGGCGACTACCTACATGGGCATTAGTCGCCGTATTAAAACTGGCCTAGTTCTAGGCTACTTTGAAAAAAATTAAACGAAGAAAAAAACAACCTAAATGGGGGAAAGGAAAAAAACAAAAACAAATGCAAAAAACAAATCAAAACAAAAAAACAACCCTGCTTAAATAATAGGGAGAACGCCGGCCTTCCCCCAAAAGTCAATAAAGTCCACCAGTCGATGTGCACGCACTCATCCCGAGTACAAGGGACAGGCGGTAGCGACCCCGCCCATCCCGGTACCAGGACAGGTGTCTTGCGCGAAGATCACCCAGACTGGGACATTCGACAAGAATGTGCCGAACAGTCTGGGGAACGACGCAGTCGTTGCAATAGGGCGCAGGCGAGCGCTCCATCAAATAGCGATGCGTCACACGAGTGTGCCCGATTCGGAGACGACAGAAAGCAACCTGAAGCCGCTGCGGCATTGGGGAATAGGTGCATGGGAACAGTCGCGGCGCAATGGCACGCAACTTTAATTTTTTTTTGACCGTCTTCCATCTTCTTTTCCAAGCAGTCCCAAGAGCTGCCCGTATTTCTGCCATGTAGTCAATGTGAGGAAGATTGAAACGCTGGTCCGGTCGAAGAGTCCTCGCGGACTCTTTGGCGCCCTCATTGGCGCGCTTATTCCCCGCAATTCCTACATGTCCAGGAACTCAGCAGAAGAAAATCTCGACATCTTCCCGGCTCGCCAAAACCGTGGCGTCACGGATTTCGCGAACCAGGAAATGCGGAGATTCCAATGCCCCGAGAGCACTCAGGGTGCTTTGTGAGTGGCTATAGATCACAATCCGGTCTCAGAACCGGACACGTCGCGTAATTTTCCGTACCGAGTGGTGTATTGCCACCAGCTACGCCGTAAAGACAGACGCAGCACCTGGTAGAGCCCCACTGAATTCAAACAGAGGGGATACGGCGTGGAAGCCGACCCCCTCTTGGAACTTGGAGCCATCCGTATACACTGGCACGGTACCAGCGTGACACGATGTGTGCTCCAAAAAGGTCGAACGCAATACTCCCGGCGCAGTAAAAGCTTTGGAAGCAGAGGCGTGGCGACAAATAGCCAAATGTGGTACCCTCCAGAGTGGCGTCCTGGGCAGAGCCAGGGGCGCCACCGGCCCAAGAGCTATATCTAGCTCTCGAAGGAGTTTCCTGGCCCTAAACCCTAAGGGCTTAGGGTATGACTGGCGTCTCTCGGCGGCAGAGGCACCATCGAGATCAGCTGCGGATGCAGTGAGAGCTGTTGGCGACTGAGGGAGGCGCGGGCTCGCGCGTACAGGCGAATGATGCACTGCACGCGGCGCAGAGCGAGTGGCATCTCCCCAGCATCGACCAACAGGCTCTCAATGGGGGAAGTGCGGAAGGCACCGGTCGTAATGCGAAGTCCGGTGTGGTGGATCGAATCCACCTTCCGCAATAAACGCTTGGCTGCGGACGCATAAAACTCGCATCCGTAGTCGAGCTTCGAGCGAACAAAGGATGGATAAAAAAGTAAGGCAGTAGCCCTATCAGCGCCCCAAGCGCTGAACGTCACGGAACGGAGAATGTCCATGGCGCAGGTACAAGAGACCCTAAGGCTTCGAATATGAGCCTCCCATGTGAGGCGTCGGTCGAATACAAGACCAAGGAAACGGTGCGACTCAACCACATCCAGGCGCACCCCCATTAAGAAACAAATCTGGGTCGGGGTGGAGCCGTGGATGGCGGCAGAAGTGCACCACCTTAGTATTGGCCAAAGAAAACCGAAACCTGTGCGCTTCGGCATAGCGAGAGAGCGGTTCAATGCCTGTTGGAGTCGATGCTCCAGAGTTGGCATCTGGGCCGTGCCAAAAGAGATCAAAAGGTCGTCCACGTAGAGCGTAGCGAGAACATCTTCCGGCAGCACCGAGGTGATGCCATTGATGCTCAGGGCAAAGAGTGTGACACTGAGGACACTTCCCTGCGGGACACACTCTTCCTGCACCTTTAGGCCGGAGAGGGCTCCCCCCACCCGTACGCGGAATCGACGATCTCGCAAAAATTCAGATATAAACATTGGGAGGCGTCCCCTCGCCCCCATCGTGTTGAGAGTCTCCATGATACCGTATCACCATGCGGTATCATAGGCCTTCTTCAGATCAAAAAACACCGTGGCGTAGTCCTGTCTACGAAGAAAAGCCTCGCAGACGGAATTTTCCAGTCGGAGCAGAGCATCCGACGTGGAGTGAAACTTAAGGAAGCCGCACTGTGCAGAGGACAGATGGCCTCAGCTGTCCAGGAAATAGGCTAATCTAACATTTACCAGTTTCTCCATTAACTTGAACACGCAAGAGGTTAGAGAGATTGGGCGGAAACGAGTCAGAGTAGAGTGATCTCTCCCCGGCTTGCGAAAGGCGAGCACAGTAGCGATTCGCCAGGAGTCTGGGAGAAGACCTTCCACCCAGATCCTGTTGAACAAATCTAACAGAAAGGCCATGCCTCGCTCACCCAGGTGTCGAAGCATGGCGTACGGGACATCGTCCAGACCATGGGCGGTGTCCGCGCACGAAGCGAGAGTGGAACGCAACTCACTTGCAGTAAACTTGTCGTTGAAGGGTTCTCCGCCTCTCGAGGTAAAGTCCAGCCGGCGGCCTTCCGCGACATCACGACGTGCATTGAATGCTGGCGGAGCAGCACCACGGCTAGAGGATCCGGAAAAAGCGGTCGCTAAAGATTCGGCCACGGACGCGGGGTCCGAGATTGCGGTCTCATTCTCCTGGAGAACGGAAGGGGGGGTGCTGCGAGAACTTGCCCCAAATCCTTTTGACTCGCTTCCACACCTCAGCTAAAGGGGTCTTCCCGTTAAGTGAAAACACGTATGCCCACCAAGAAGAGCGGCAGGCGTGCTTCGAAATATACCGGAACCTAGCCCTAGCCAGACGAAATTCAGCGACAGTAAAATCGTTCGGGTGGCGCTTATAGCGCATGTAGGCATAACGCTTTTGTTTGAGGGCCGTCTCACACTCGGCTGACCACCATAGGAGTTGTCGGAGTGCAAAACGACCAGACGTCCTAGGAATAGTCTTTAGGCCAACGGCGATGAGGTTGCCAGAGAAGAACTCAACGGCCTCATCTACCGACCTAAACTCCTCGACTGAGATAGAGAATTCAGTCATTTCTTGAAATGCAGGCCACCGCGCCCGCGCCAAGCACCAACGAGGTGGTCTCTCAGGCGCCAGTTGCCCTGAAAATGATATTTAAATGGGAAAGTGATCACTATCATGGAGGTCATCGACCAACCCCCAATCAAAATCAAGCTGTGCATCCGAAGAGCATAAAGATAGGTCAAGGCAAGAAAATGAAGCGGTTCTCGGACAGTGATGCGTAAACTCATCCACGTTTAGGCCTTCATCTCAAGTTCTTCGATTAGATCGGCAAGGACTTGTCCCCTGGGATTTATGGAGTAATCTTCCCAGAGAGGATGCTTGCCGTTCAGATCTCTAAGCAAGAGATAGGGCCTCAAAAAACCGTGCCACGAGGCGGCGGAAGTCCCCCGCGTCGAAGTCAGCTGACGGTGGAATGTACGCAGAAATCAGAGTATATTTCCTATCCAGGTGCAGCTGCACAGCCACTCCCTGAAAGGAGGTATCTAAAGAGAAAGGAAGAACGGAGACATCATGCCAGGTGTAAACCGCGCATCCCCCAGCCCGGCCATCCCGCGGTGGTGGGGTCGCAAGACCCTTATACCCCGGGAGGGCAGGCAGGGGGCACGCGCCTAGCATGGTCGCCTGCAAAAAATAGCTAACGGAGAACAGGACGAGACGAGCCTCCGCAGCTCCTCCCAGTTGGCCCGGAGTCCACGGCAATTCCATTGAAGGAATATGCCCTCCAGGCCTAGCTCGAAGGAGACGCGGGGGCCCTCCTCAAATTGAAGACTCTCACGGGAATAGCCGTACGCTTCCCAGGGGCAGAACCCCGGGCGCTGTTGACCGGACAAAGCGCTGGAGAAGCTGTCGCTTTCGAGGACTTATTGAGGGAGGTTTGGCTCGCCATGCGAGTCTTTTCCTTCCTCCACCTCAAAACCTTAGGCGGGCATTGTGGCTTCGGAGGCGGGGGGCCCTCTTTTTGAGGAACCATCGTCTCCGAGCCACTCGCTCCACCTCGGAGCGTGGGCGAAGGAGCCGAAGCTCCTTTGTTGCTGTCCTCCTTTTGAGGAACAGCTTTAGGAACCCCCGAAGATGGCCTAGCGACCATCTTCAGGGGTGTTGCCTCTTGTGAGTCTAACGGCTCAGTGGACGGGCGTGGCCGTTTCGCCTTGCGGGAAACGGTCACGCTGGTGGAAGAGGGGGGAGCCATGGTTTTAGCCGGGGCTGGGTATGAACCCTTTTTGCCACCAGCTTTACCAGGGGAGCGCCCGGGTTTGGTAGAGCCCGCAGAAGGGCTCCGAATGGGCGCGGAAACAACCGTGCTCATTGGTCTGGATGAACCAGAAGCAGAGGGTGCCTTTTTAACTACTGAGGCATATGACGTCCCAGGCAGAGCCGGGCGCACCAGGACCTAGACCTTAGCCTCGCGGAATGAGAGTCTATCCTGGGCCTGAACGGCCAGGATTTCTTTCTCAAAAAGATATGCACCAAATTGCTTCGAAGAAGCAGGGTGCAGCTCTCCGCAATTGACACACTTGGCCACACACGATTTGGACTTATCGTGTGTGACCTTGGAGCAATTTACACAGACTTCGGGTGACCCCGACTTTGCACGTCTACATAAGCGATTCGTATGGCCGAAGCGGTGACAGTAATAGCACCGCCGCGGCAGTGGCACAAATGCCTTCACGCGGTAGCGGTACCAAGCAGCACGCTCCGACTCAGGGAGCTTGTCACAGTCGAATGTGACGAAGAGTGTAGGGGTGGGTCTCAAGGCCCCTCTCTGTTTTCTCATCACACGTTCAACCTTGACCGCCCCATGGTCATCCAGCTCTAGGGTGATGTCCTCAATGGAGTAGTCAACGAGTTTCCTCGCATAAACTACTCCTTTCACAAAGTTCATGGTAGAGTGCGGCGTCACACTCACCAGGGTGACATGAAGTGTCCGAAGAGCACTTATCTTGGCCGCCTCGGTGGGATTCGCCGCATTCGCCAGAAGGCTCCCGTCCGAGTAACGGGTCACCTTCGGCTCTCTACCAATTGCACTAGCTAATCCTCTCCTATGATGGATCATGTTGCTCTTGGACAACATGGTGCCATCAGTGGAGCGAATAACGAGGAAGTGTTTGAAGCTAGCGGGCTTGAAAACGCCAGGTAACCTTTGAATGAGGGGCCCCGATGTCATCGAGGCTCCACCCTGTGCACTCTTGGTATTAGTCATAGTCAGGGGCTCCGCCACCGGGGGGGCAGAGGGGGCGGATGTGCCGATCTTGGCTCGGTCGCTTGCCAGAGTGGAAGCAGCCCCATCCATCCCCACGGCCCCCACGGATGGAGAGGAGCCCCGAGTCTTCATAGTCTTTTTTGTCTTTTTTTTCTTTTTAGGAGAAGAGGGCGGGGAATGAACCCGCTTCTCTCCTCCGCCGACAGAGGCCCCCAGGCCAGATGGACCGGCCTCAGCCAGGTCCTTCTCCGAAATGGAAAAGGTCCTGGTGGTCGCAGGGGCACCGGTCAGAGGAAATCCCTATCCTCCTTGTGCTGCCTCGGAGGCCCCAGCCGTTTGAGGAGGACCTTGCATAGGGGCGGATTCAGGTTCGGTGCTTGGCGATGAGCCCGGATTTCCCCCCATGCAAGGCCCTACCGTCTGAGGCGGGGTCTCTTCAAGGACCATGCCTATCACAGGAGGGGTCTCCAGTTGGCCATCCCCTCCCAGGACATCGCAGGTCCCGTTGGTAGCGTCAAGAGTCATTTGTGGGGAGGCACAAGCCATAACCCCGGCAAGGTTTAATATCCTTGCCAGGAGGTCTTTTGAGGGAAGCGACCGAAGGGTCCTGGCTACCCTCTCCCCCCTAAGGGGGTTTGCCCCACTAAGCTACTTCGATGTGGAGCGGCTGGCTAAGGGCTGCCTGCTGGCTTTGGTGGCACTCCCCTTGGAAAGAAAAGAGGAGACTGCCGCTTGAAAAAGGGAGGTGCCCGAAAGCTGCTCTAGAAAAGGGGGTGGGGGGAGTCCCCTGCACCTGTAGGCGAAGGAGAGGAGTAAGCCTCCTCTCCGGTTAGAAAAAAAAAGGAGAGTCCCCTGTGCAAGCACAGGGCGGGGGACCTCCATTTTTTTGCTGGAGCTGCCTGAGGGCGGCTCCGTCGATGTTTGAGGGGAAGTTGGGGGTTGAGTTTTTTTTTTTTATCTTCATCATTGGGCATGGTGACCCTTTTTTTTACACATGATGGAAATGCGCACACCTCTCGCAGTGCGGGCTACTGCGAGAGGTGCTTACAAGCCCGGCAGAGCCAGGCGCTGCCATTTAGGACCACCCCTCCCGCCTGGTGGCCTGGCATTCCATCGGCATGGCGTCCTCACCTTAGACACGGCGTAAAATATATAGATTGTGAAGAGGAGAGGAAAAGGGATGTGGGGAAGGTATGGGTGGGGATGAAGCAGGTTGTTAAAAACCAGCCACCCCAGACCGGAACTCAAGGGTTAGGGAACATTGTCCCCCACCTCCTCAGCCTCAATGCGGGACGGTTGGCTGAAAGGAAGGTCAGCATCTACCCTGTGAAATTAGAGGCTGACCAGAGAAAGTTGTGGGAGAGGTTGTGTTAAAAGAGTGGAAACAAGTGTTTTGAAGGAAGAAAGAGAGGCTAAGCTGATGCCGGACGGGGTGCTGAATCCCGTCAGCATGGCGGCCAGGATGGCAAATCGCCGCGCCCCTTACGGGGGTGGGTCAATTGAAAGATAAAACGGCGCTCGGAAGATCCATTCGGGAGATCTACCAATGGGTAGATTTTCGGGACATCTACGTGAGAGATCTGTTGAGCAATAATCAAGTTCTTCCTTCCATCTTCATACACACACTACCTATCATCTCTTTGGGACGGGGGAGGTATCCATCAGGCTACTGGTTGAGTCTTTTCTCAATTCATTGTTTATTGTCTTGATTCTATTCCATGTGCCAATCAGTACCATTTCGGCCCCTTCAGTTTTGGACAAGTGCTGTTCCTCCCTTTATTATACACGATTCTTTGATCCTTTTGACATTTAGTATTATTATCGTTATTTACATTTTAATAATGTATTTAACCAATTTTCGCTATTCTTCCTTATTCTGATCGGTGATTATGCTTTTCTAAATTACAATGTTCGTTTCATTATTTCATTTCCCTCTTCTTCCTTCTTTTCGAATTTGAATTTAGTTAATATTTTTTTTTTAGTGTTATTAGTTTGTATATACTTGTTTCCAATTTCAATTTCCGGAAATTTTCAATAAAATCTACAATAAAAAGGATGTACTTAATTTCTTGGTAATTATAACAAATTACTTTCTTACTTCACAAGGCGTCTCTGCAAAGAAAAAGAAAGACGCGCAAAATAATGAATTAAATAAAAGCATAATTTTACTGATAAAAAAATAAGAAATTGAGAGTCTTCAATGTTAGTAACGATAATCCCTCTTGAAATGGATCTTTTTCATGAAACATTATAGTTTATCTTTGAGATAAGCCTCTCGATCTGCTTATCTATTTTTCTATCCAAACATTTCGTTCTATATCTATCGGAGTGTCTGTTTATTACGGCAAATGGATTTACTCATTTTATTTGATGGGTTTGTTGCTCTTTGGAGATTGAGGCGATATTTTTCCTCTCTCTTTAAACGTCTCATAGTTTATTTTCTCTTTATATAAGATTTATCTATAGGTAAGTAAGAGTATGCGTACTGATCATTATGTGTGTTCAATATTGGGTGGTTGTAGATCTTCCTACTGAAATCTCTGTAGTAGATATAGGGAAGGTGGGATATTTTCTCCCCTCTTCTTTAGGTTCTCTCTCAATGCCTAGCTGGAAACAAACATGTCGCCCCCGATGGGGCTTTCGTTTTAGTATAGTCATTTTAGCAGGAATGCTTAGTCAACCTCCCAAATATCAAAAGAAGCAAACTCAACAGATTTTGAATCCTAGATATGTCCTCAATGACAAAAAACGTCCTAAGGACTCCTCTGGGGGCTAAATCCTAAAATCACGGGAATCTAATATGTCTGTCACCTGGCTTGAAGCAAAAATTTGAATATTGTAAATATTGATATTTCAAGTTCTAAATATGTTTTTCAGCATTCTAATTGTTTCTATTTATGGTCATTATATGTATAAACAAGATTATTTTTAAAAAGGTAAATTGTATTCAGGCAAAAATAAAAGTTATTTCATTTTTGTCCAAATAATTCAATATTTTGTCTCCAGAAAATATTTTCATTTGAGAAACTTTGCTCATATAACAACATAAATATCCCCAGCGCCATACCTATTATATATTTCAATATAAAGGGACATGAGTGCTATCCTCTGGTTAAAGAATGAACACATGATGCTCATTTATATTGAGGTTTCATTAAATCAATTCTATGACAATATAATATAATAATTATGTAATTCTTTGGAAGAAGACAAAAGTCACAAATCCACTTGGAAAATCACATTAGAAAGTAGATTCTAATTAAGATTGTATTTTACTGAACAGTTTAAGAAAAATAAAGCATATTGAATTTCGAACTCGGCAATGTCGTCACGATCCTATTCATTGTTACATATAGTGTTTTTGCAGCCAGGTCACCTGCAGTTTCCACAGCTGGATTGCACTCAATGTTGTGTTTCTTGCATGGGCTTCTCATGGTGTGATAGTCCGCCTAGCAGTGTAATTTAATGATACGTAACATCTTGTTAGGAGCTGGAGCTAATGATGTCTGCTAACTTCATTCTGTCGGAAGAGGATGTGATATTTTACTGCTTCTGAAGGATGTGGTAATGTTTGCGGTTTCACGTAAGAGGAACTCGAAGATACCATGTTCCAGTATCGGTGATACTGGAGGGTGTCCAGGGTAGAAGTTGACTTTCTGTTGTAGATTATCTCCAGTGCTTTTTTTCCTGCTTCTGTCATATCACATATGGAAGCTAGATATGTATCAAAGACCTTGGCCTGCTCACAGAATGTGTTATTTGCCTTAATCTCTTTGAAGGAAAGCCCCTTTCCAATCTCATCAAGACGAGATTTTGTGTCGAACCCAAGAAGTACATCAAGAAAAGTTATATGCTTGCATATGTCTGTACCAAGCATTTCCTTTGTATCCTTAATGTTCCAGATAGAAGAACTCTCCATGTTCTTCTTTGGCTCGGGACAAAAGAAAGGTCATGTGATTCTAAACGTGCATGGTAGCAGAATAAGTGGAGGAGGCCTGTCTCATCACCAAGTAACACAGTATTGGTAATATTAGCAGAATGCACGGCCTCCTGTACAATCAGACAATCAGCACCCCCTCAGGCGTGGTGAATCTCACAGTTCTTCATTTTAAACTCTTCACTGAGCATAAAATTAATTGATGTTTATTCTGTTTATTGCCAAGGGACGATTCTTTCCTTATTGTGAGAGACATGTTAGCTGTAAATGTCACACTAGTTACAGCATTCCCTTTAGACCGACTCTGGTATGCTTTGTTCTTCGTGTTGTTAATTTCATAAGCATCAAACACGACTATGGCATCTTCGTACTTCTTTGATACATAATCAGTGTACTGGTAGCATATGTCTCTGTATGTAGATCCACAATACCATGATATTCGATGAAGAATTGCCCCGCCATCCAAAAAATACTGTTTCTCATCATTGGGTATATCAACTGGGACATCAGATTTAAGAAGACCACAGATGGCATCAGCAAAGACTGACCTGTGAGCTTCTCAGAGCTGAAGAGAGGAATCAAAAACGGCTAGTAGATAGCTACAGAGTTCGTATTTAAAGACTAACTCAGATTCTTCTGATGTCCGTGTAACAGAGATCTGTCTCTGAAATAGAAGTTGTGGGTCTTTCTGGACTTCATGCCGATAATACTAACTGATCATTCCTCTTAAATGTGTAACCGGCAAGAGTTTTCCTATCCATAGATGTCAATAAGATGGCTCCAAAGCATGTGCTTTGTCAAAATCGACGGTGGGGTGTGCATGAACTCCAGTGGCAATGTTCTTTAGACATGGATCACTATTGAATGGATTCAGTTCCTGTAAATGCTAAAAGACTGATAATGTGCTATTCCAGTCACAAGGTAGTCTTGCTTTGATTATGTCCTAGCCCTGCTCTCCCGGCTAGTAATTTACCCCTGTAAGCTTCTGCATTGCCTTGTGTATTTCTACAGAGGCAGGCACAAATCGAGGTCATAAGAGACGTTCTTGTTCTGTCATTCCTCGGCCTCGTGTTAGCCTCCTCTCCCTTTGTCTTCAAACTTGTCCTCAGAAGTTATTCGATGATTAGGTCAATTATTCAGCGAACCATAAAAAACCCTCTTCAAAACGTTGCTAAAAATTAGGATGTTGAGTTTTGAGGTTTGACATCTGCTGCAGATAAGACTTAGCAGATTTGACATACAGGTTGTGGCCTGAGTGTGCTAGGTAAGGGAGCATTTCCTCAATATCATGTAGATGTAGTGTCTAGTTCCCAGTGCGCTCTGCTATTATGTATTTGGGTAGAATGTCTAACATATTCATATACTGAACCCAAATCGCTGAAGTTCTAGAGGATATCTTTGAAGCTGTGTTATGCCCCCGAAGGTGGTCTTTGATTCGCTTCAAGATGGCAGACTTGTATTCTTCTACCACAGAGAGTGTCGTAGCCATCAGTTTCCCATAGAGGTAACAAGATTCGTTGAATTCTGTATTATTGCTTAGATCTGTGAACTGGTCATGTAGCTGCGTTGGAGCAGCTTCGGCTAAGTTCGGATCTTCATTCTCAGGGACGTTTGATGTTTAACGTAAGCATAGTAAAGGCGTATTGAGCATATTTGTCAACAGCAAGGCATTGAGGGCTGCGCCTGCTATTAGGTGTATACGAACTGCGTGGACAATGGCCTTGCCACTAAACATATGAATTACCGCATTGAGGGTATAGATCAACTCCATATGATGTCCAATATATCTGGAGAAACTCATCTCTGTTTGGAAGCCGCCCAATAGCATGGCAATTCCTTTCATATTGATTCCCATAGGCTCTAAGTTGATGATTATCAGGGCCTTCCCCTAGAGGAGCTGATCAAAGGTGATTACTGGAGTAACTCCGTGGTGTCGTGCATGTTCACTGATAAATATTAGGGTCGAGTATATGCATGTGCTGTCACTCGAGCTCATGCCTAACTTAAGTAGAAACTTAATAGCCGCCTTGCCAGGATTGTCATTCTTGTGTATGAATTTCATCATTCCTAACCATGTAGTTCTGGGGGCTCCAAAGAAGATGGATGTCATCCCATGACATAAAGATTTGCAGAGCAGTTCTGGTCTTTTAGGTTGACAAGTTTCTGGGACACTTGAATGTTGACATCCCGTTTTTCTCGACTTTTTGGTACCGTATCTGCACCCTTCCAACCATTGTGACATCATTAGATGTCACTTTAGCCCTGGCTATTGGCCGGATTGATTTGGTACCAGGAGTGACGGCGGCAAGCATACCCATGGCATGGAATGTGTCATAGCCTTTCCAGTGTGCAAATGTTGTGATCAAAAGTGTCAGCTGCGTACTCTACAAATTATCTTTTCAGGCTAGGGCTGTCTGTTCCATGTGAGTGAGCAGCAATTCGTTTAAACCGCTGCACCTCTTCATATGAACAGCAGAACATATGACGAACGATAAAGAGATTCAATGAGAAAAGGTGATGCAAAGTGAAGATATAGCTTCACACCCAATCCAACCTGCAGTGGTGCTAGTAAAACTCTGGATCTAATTGCATGCACTATGGCTTGGCCTATTGACTCGAATATTGTGCTGGAACTGGGTAGCACAACTCTGGGTATCCGAGATTATGTCACTGAATTGGGTGAGTAGCGCTTGTAACTGGGCCTTCTGAGGAAAATGGGAGCTAAGAGTTTATACCCAACTCGGTAGATGGGGAATGTGGGTATCTGGCAAGACGTGAAGAGGATATTCAGCGTCTTGTTCCACGTAGGCGACTTGTAACACTATCAAGGGATCAAGCGGGTAGCTGGACTCCAAGGCGAATTCTTCGTCCAGGGCCACAAGTTGATTGGCACAAATGCGTCAACGGTACTTTTTAAGCATATTCACGTCAAATAGCTTAGCGCCAGACGGGGTTTGGATCAAGTAGTTAACGAGGCCGCATCTCTCATTAACGGGCAAGGGGCCCTTTGATTGGCTCAAATGTTTATTGTTCTCCGTGGAGTAGCAAAAGGACTTCGTCACTGCTTTAAATTTTCGTTCTTGGAAATTAAGATCGTAGTAGGTTTTATACTTGCCCAACTTTGTCTTGGCGTTTTGATGCACGATCTGCGCATTTTCCTAACTTCTGCCTCATGTATAGGTAAGCGTTGGAGAATTGAATCTCCAGTTCTAATTTCGAATTGGAGAAGAGCTCCTATACAATGTTGTGGGGCCCTATAACATTACGCCAATACATAAGCTCAAATGAGCCAAAATCAAAAGTGCGATGGGGAATTTCCCGGTATGCGAAATGGGCTACCGGCAAGAAAAGGTGCTATTTTCCGGGTTGTTCGATGCACAGTTTCTTGAGGATGGATTTTTGGGAGCCATTGCCTTTCACACGTCCCGCTACTAGCTGGGTGAAAATGGGTAGTAAAAAGAGGTTTTACCTTAAGGATATTGCCGACGTACTCCATCAGTTGTGACAGGAAATAACGGCCACGATCAGACAGATTTTCCTTGGATAATCCAATGCGGTAGAAGATGGATATTAGTGCTTCCACGCAGGAGATACTGTCTATATTTTTCAAAGGAACGGCCTCGGGGTAACACGTGGCAAAATCCACTAAAGTTAGCACGTGACTGTGACCTTCACTCGACATGGAGTGTATCGGACTGATGAGATTAATTTCCACACGGGCAAACGGCTCTGAGATTAGGAGTCCTCTCTGCAATGATGGTAGCTTAACTTATCCTTTTAGGGCAGTTTTTTGGCATATGTCACAAGATCTGCAGTAGCGAAGGTTTTCTTCATGGGCGACTGGCCAATAAAAATATTTTAAGATCTTCTGGTTAGTCTTCGTATCGTCAAAATGGCCTAAAAATAGGCTGTCATGGGCAGTGATTAAAATGTAACCAACGTGGATTACACAGGAAACACGATACTCGCGTCGGAGGTTTACCGTTTTCTGAGCACACACGGGAAAGTTAGCCGTCCTTAACTTGGTAGTAGATCACCTTTTGTTCTCGGATGGCTTCCTGATCTTTTGACTGGGTCTTAGCCCACAGGGGTCGGGGGGATTTGCAGTTCTTTTGGTTCCTCGTGGATTCTTCAGTCGTGACCTTCTTGAATTCTGAGAACGCTAGGTTTTTTAGGGGCGAGGGCATCTGCGAATCTTTCACCACTTGCGAACGGTTAACCACGAATTGGGATACCAAGTTGGGGGAGACTAGTGGGCACTGGCCAATGAGGACGGAGCAGAATTTAATAGGGGCTGCTACTACTTTTGCCCAGCCAATGAAGTACGCACAATCTATGTAGCACTTAATGATGGCGAACAAATTGGCGCGCCCCAAGTAGTCGTGCACGACGGCAAATTTATTATGGCCCAGGGCTACTGGGGAAAGCAGCTTAGACAACACCTCTATGCAGGTGCACTCGGTATCTCACAAGAGTGGAGAGACGGCAGCCATTAATCGTTCCAGATTCAAACTTAAGGCCTCTAGGGGTATTCTTAGCAAACAAGAAGTTTACTTGGTGGCCGCTGGGATTCCGATGGTGTTTACGGAGGCGCAGGCGGGGCACAGATCTGGTGTACCTGGTGAGAAGAGTTATGGCTGAATTGAGAATTCTGGAAGCAGTTCATTTTCACATGACCCTCTACACCGCAGAAAAGAAAATGATGGGTCTCCTGGGTAAAGATAATGTAGGAAGGCCTGACGATCGCGGTTTCGGTTTCTAAGGCTCAGTTACCTTGGCAAAGCTGTTTCTATTTGGCGGGAAGAATTTACTTTTGGGGGGCTTAGATTTTGGGGAAAGTGGGGCTGGTTTCTTCACTTCTTTCGGATAAAGTTTGGGCCTTACTGAGTGAATGTCCCAAATCAGTATAAGCAGGGTACGCGATCATCGTGAATACAACTATCGTGTGCCTTTCCTCCTAATTTAACAAAGCCACCGATAGTTTGGAAGGTGGAAAGTAAATCGTTGCTTTTGGATGAAATACACAAAGACGGGTCTCCAGAACACACATCCATAATCCTGGCCATCGAACAGAGAGATATAGATGAACCCTTCCCTTTCACATTCCCCAACTTCCCCGCGAAGCTTACCAACATTACGAGTGTATAGGGATTTATATAGTGAATAGTCATTTACAAGCCAAGTGAGATATCCGAGATTCACTTATTAATTTATCTCTCCAAGCACATTATTTGTATATATATACATATATATATATATATATATATATATATATATATATATATATATATATATATATATATATATTTTCTTGTTTAGTGTTCATTAAAACTTTATTTTCATATTATTGTGTATCTAACTGTCATTGGGTCGCTTGCTGGCAAAGTTTATTCTAATCTCTCCGTAGCCAACCTCTAAGCACTCTGACTCGATAAACCCATTCAGGACACGGGCTGAACGAAGTATAAGAAGTAGTACGACGACTCTTCCGTATTCCGGATAATAGGATATATATATATATATATATATATATATATATATATATATATATATATATATATATATATATATATATATATATTTATATATATATATATATATATATATATATATATATATATATATATATATATATATATATATATATATATATATATATAAGAGGCGGGTAAAACTCCAACCCCCCCTTAGCCTATTCCTCGACACCAAGAAATCTCTACATCCTAGGTTTTGGTGGTCCAAAAGGAAACTTAATCCTCGAATTTAAGGTTACATTGAATTTATAATGACTAGGACTCTTTCGCCAGATGAGAGCACTGTTAACTTTAACTACCAGTGCCAATCGAAGGACAACATAGACCAGAAGGGATAAACTAGACATAATTAAGTTGACAAATATTTTGAAACAAATAAAAGTTTGTAACAAACTAAACTTAACTAGAATTTAGGATGTTAAATATCTTCTAAAAAAAGGGCAATTAAAAACAGGAAAACTTAATTTCGCCTCCAATTGACCTCTTTTAATATAATATTTTTTTTCAAAATAAGAGTAACAAAATACTAAATTAACCTCATTTGGATGGTTCCGTTTACTTTTGTCGCTCTCCCCAAATATGGGATTTCTCTTCCATTGCGAGCTAAATTCTCGCCTTCACCGCGGCTGGTTTAAAAATCCCTGTCTGTTTTTTTGTTTCCTGTTTGCTGTTTTCTTTACTGTTATATTTCTTTCAAGAATCACTGTTCCCATTTTCCTCTTTTGAAAAAATAAAGGTGGGAGTGCCCTTGAGGATAGTCAGTCTACTACGATTAAATCATGAGTTACTTTTGATTCGTCAAAGGTTTGGTTAAAGTAATGGTTTACCTCTTTCAACGCTTTCGTAATTATTAATGAAACTCATTAATTGTATTGTGACGAAACCGATTTAGACGTTTTAGATTTGATGCGATCATTATTTAATGATGACCAGCTGGTCTGGTAATCACGCTGAAATATTAATTCGTAACCAATAAGAAATCTAGCAGTACTCAATTCCACCTTCATCCAGACTACCATTCGGTTTCAGGAGAGGATGTGGGAGTATAGAATAACGTTACACTGCGGAAAGAGACGGTACTAAGTAAGAAGACCCTAAGAAGACTATAGAAAATAAAAGGAAAGATGGCAGCTCGAGAACAACTTTTATACTATTAATATATATAACTATTTAAACCTACATAATAATCTCAAATTATTACCTCTCTACCTCAACTCGGTGTCCTTGTACACTGTCTTACAGTTTTTCCAAATACTACATCTGGAACCGTACAGGCTTGACCATAGGTTCTTTCTCCTTTTCTTCGGTCTACTCTTTACAACCTAACACGTGTGGTTGGATTCATGGACGAAGGAGGCTGGATCAATGAAGGCGCCTTTAAAGGTTCCCACTACTCCTATGGATGAGTATGTGCTTTTTGGTAACCGAATACATTCTTAATGCAAAGGTAAATGAGATCCTCCAACCTTGCACGTACAAATGGTATAGCCACAAATATTCTCCGCTCCATTTGGTAAAGAACCCATGTGGGCGAACTCCCATTGGTCATGGTCGCCTCGGATAACTTTGTTCGGTGACTCTAATAAAAACGCTACACAGAAATGTCCAAAACATAAGAGAAGACGAAATTGCACAAATCCCGTCAAAAACCTGCTTGTGACTATACGCGTATACATACATCACATAAATCAACCTATCCTAAGAGAACGTTCATATATTCAAACTAAAACACTCACATGTGTTGGAATCTCTGTAAATATATATTTAAACAAAAGGTTTTCCTGGAAAAAATAGAAAAAATAGAAATTTTCGAAAAATTGTAAAATTAGGATATTAGATATTCGAGTAAAACTTATCTAAAAATTATAAATCTTCTCACAATTTATTAAGATTTTTTTTTATTTGTTTCAAAAATAAGTTTGGGGATACCGAATGTCAAAAATATATTAATGCATTTTTTTTCATCTGAACTTAGAAACTATTTAGAAGTTGAGCAAATTCTCACAATCTCAATCATCATTTTATTTTAGAATATTTCTTCCGATATGAAATTAAAATTGTTAAATCAGTTCAAAACAAAAAAAATATTGGAAATTTGAAAGTTTATGTTTGGTTTAAGTCACGATTTTCTATGGCTTTTTAGCCACATGGCTATAATAAATGCTTGTTCCATCCTATGTCAACTCCTAACTTTTTGGTTTCATTTAGTTTCTCTCTTTCTGTATTCATTTCTTCCCGTATTTTTTCGGTCGCACTCCCAGGGTTAAAGGGAATGAAAGGGTTGATTCCGCAACCTATGGAACGAAGGGCGTTTAGAAAATGACATCTATAAGATTGGGGATAAACGGAAGGATGTTTCTGGCAAGGAGAAAAACGAAAATGAGGGGGCGGGAGGAGGAAGAGGGGGAGAAGGAGAGAAGGTGGAGGTGGAGGAGGAGGAAAACCCTTTTTAAATTATAGAAATTAAAGTGAATAATTAATTGGCCCACCTAACTCTTAGCAATCGTGGGCGAGGGCTCCTATATTGATAAGGCTATTTCCATAGAGATCAATATAACAGTTGATGACAAGCAGCGAAGTGAGCAGTGGTTTATTCCTAGTGTAATTCAAGAGGAGAGCGAAGAGTATAACTGCGTTTTGCGATCCTTGAGCTAGAAGAGAACCCTTCGTGTCCGAAGAGTATGCCTACCGTTACGCGTCTTGCGAGTTTGGACATGATAATCCAGTTGATAGTTTACAGCATAGTACAATAATGTGTTGTTAGTGTGAATAAAAGATATATGTGCTATGAATGGCAATGTGTGTGATGGCGTTTTTAGTTAAAGCTGCTTGTGTCTAGGGGTCACACTTAACGCAACCCACATAGGAGTCTATCTCCCATTGAACTCTAGCCATTTTCTGTCACACATTTTTAAATGAGATTCAGTTGGGAATATTTTTCAGTTAAGTTTTTAATAATGTGAAAGTGAGCGTCTCTAAAATACATAAAAGTCTGTAGTAATAAATAACCAATGAAGTAAGGGACGGCAAAATATTAGGTTGACATCTCATGGTGGCAAAAACCACGAAAGTGAACGGTCAAAGTGACCCGTTAGAGGGAAAGATAGCGAGAATATTTCACCCGAATGCCAAACCGACCAGAGAAGATACCTCCATATTCGTTTTATAGGGACCAGTCCGCAGATCATCTTCCTGCAGTCGTCATAAATTTGTATAGTTGTCAAGTATCTCAAAATGAGTTGCTGGTTATGCAACACTTAAGGTGCCTTTCTCAAGACTCGTTTTGGAAAGGGAGGGCGAGCAGCTAGATAGGAATTTAGGTCAAAATGTTCTTATTTATATTCTTTATCTTTCCAAAGGGGCGGTTTGAAAGGACTCGAATCACGAAATATCTCACAAGTTGTTAGAGAAATAAACTACAGTCTCACTGTTTCTAATCCCTGGAAGGGAGGAGCAGTAAATGGCCATGCTAACTAAACTAGTCAAATATGAATAGGTTGTAATAGGAGCTGCACCTAATTTTACGGTAAATGAAAGTGTGTCATATCCTTATTGATTAGGATGGGCCACTCGGGTTAAGAGAAAAGGTTTTAGATGGGAATTGCTTTTTGTCTGTTAAAATAGATACATTATGTAGAGTCTCGTCTTTACAAGGTAGAAACTAACAGGTCCTTGAATTTGTCGCGACTTACCCATAGGTGTAAGTCCAAATTGAGACTACAATCAGAGGTCTTCCTGCCATCTTAAAATAGTCTACTGAGATATTGTCAAAGTATTCAATCATTGTGTTGTGTCGTGCTAAAAGAATAGACAGGTTTTGTAGACACTCAGACAAGTGTAATTTTCAATCTTCACTTTAAAAAAATTAATTAATTTAGATTGAACTTCGGAGATTCGAAGCCATCGTCTACATATATTCATTTTTAGGCAAAATTCATTTATTATAATACTTGATTATTTAGTTTATATACACAATTTAGCGAAGTAAACTATAATTGTTACTGATAACCCAATTTAGCGAAGTAAAATATAATTGCTACTGAAAGTTTGTTAAAAATTCGTTTTAACACATTTACGATTTTATACTTTTCAAAGACAAGTGTTTTTAGTTTTCATAATGAGGCTTACCGATGCCTTTTTTAACTTATGGAACTTAAAAATAACGTAGTTATTCACTTTTTAAAACTAAATTACTATTTAGCTAACTTCGAGTCTTTCGGCGTCATTTTCGACCTAGCTCTTTCAACAATTCGGCTTGATTCGAGCACCTAAACCTGGGCTTTGGAGATCTAGAGGCGATTTGTGCATGCGAGTTTTGGCGAAATTCAACCAAAACCGTGTTTTTTTAATCTTCAGCACAACTGCACATGCGTTTTTTGCCTTCTTAACCAATCACACGCTTCATCATTTTATCGTTTATGCCGGACGCTTTGCGGGTCTCCGTGTTTTTAGTTTTTTTGGTATAATGGTTTGTGTCCGGTGTGATAGATCATAATACCAACTCATAAGAGAAGATTTCGATGAGGATTGCCAGGCCGTAGAATATATAGGGTGAAGATTCGTTTAAAAGAATCTTAACTCTTTTATTAATAAACTCTTTTCTGCACAAAGCTTTGATTCAAATTAGAGGCCTAACGAGGTTTGAATTAAAACCTGAAAGTAAGCTTTAGAAGTTGGAATATGACGAGTCTTTTCAAAGTTGAAGGGGGTTCAGGAGGTAAAGGAGGCAAAGCCTCCCATTTCGACAATACCTAATTGTTTTTCATTTTTGGCGGAAATAGCCTAAAGTACGCGGCGCTATCGCCGCCTTAAATTACCAGGTTGGTTCTGGTCTCTATCTTTTAAATGAATTTTTTTTCTCATGTAGTTTTTAAGTAATTATCAGATCTAAAGCTGGTATTGCTGGAAATACTTACTTTTCCTTCGGTCGATTAAGGGAGAAGTATGCATTTCCTAGAAAAAGGAAGATCAGACATGAAAGGTACGCCTAAAACTGCATAAGAAAAACACATTTTGAAATTAATTTGCGAAAATGTTTTAAAAGGAATCTACCATTTTTTTTCTCTTACCATCCAAATAAGTGATATAGTCCGAATAAGCAAGGTGATAGAATTTACATATCTAGAGAAAGGTTTCTCAGACCGAGAAAGTGGTAAGAGCTTTGAAAGTATCTGGCAAGTATCCACCCGGTCGTAAGAAGGCTACAGATAACGAGAACGCCGGTGCCCCCTATATCCTTAGTCGCTAGCCAAGGATTGACTCTGCGGTCATGCGTGAAGGGAGCACGCCAGAAATTGAGGAAGTGGGATATAGATCACAGTACGCGGGTTAATTAAAAAAAAATCGAGTGCAGTTGTCCTAAATAATCAATTCTTAGTGGTTCGGGGTTTAGAGAAACTGATTGTAGAAAAATAACTTTACTATATACAAAGAAAATATTATTAACAAAAGTAAATAAATTACAATAAATAAGATAAGACCCGGGGTAGCAAAAGGGGTGGGGAGATACAACTGACTTGATGGGAACGAGAGTCCGAGAGAAGCTGTACGATGGTTGCTTCCAGAGAAAGTGGGAGAGTGCAAATAATGGAAGACTCACGTAAAGCCTAATTGACTGGAGGCTTTGGAGACGATGAGGAAGCGGGGCGCTGCAAAGTTCCACTTGCAAAATTCTTTCTTCTATGACCTCGCCAGGAAATGTACGAGAGAGTACTCCAGACGAGAATGAGGTTGATAACCGGGTGATAGATACCTGTCCGCGTCTATCGTGTGTCGGGCAGAAACTCTGGACCTAGGTACGATCGAGGCCGGGTAGAGAAGTGACCCGTCGCGTTCGTAGCTGTAAGCCGTTACAAGGGTGAGCAGGGCCTACAAGACTGTACGTGCGTGCTAACCAAGATAGGGCTGTATGGTACAAATTCCTCAAAGCTTTTCTTGAATTGTTCATACTGCCTCGGCGGAAGCGAGTCGCCTGAGGCCCCCCAAAGGGGAAGAGGATCTCATTGGACTTGGCGCGCCAGGGAGAAGGGGATATTCTCGGTGAGCACCACAGCCTCACGCGAAAGTCCTCGACGCCGTAGGTCTGGCGCCGAGGGAGAAGGGGAACCCAACACGCTTCACACGGCAGCGTGATATTCTTGGTGCTCCCTTGGGGCTGTCTGGAAGTGCAGGTGCATCTTTTCTCAGGCGCCACGGGTAGACGTTGGTTTCAAGGGGGAATGGGGGTCATCAGACTAATATAGGGTAATTACACGGCTAAATTTTCAATAGGGACACAAATACAAAAAGCATGGTACCAGGTACTCTGCACAAAAATAAGTCAAATACAGGGGACTCTGGAACTGCTCTGTATTCCTATTACCAAACCACATAAGGTAAAAAATAATAATAGTAATAATAAAATAAGACAGACAGGAATAGCTATCAATAGCCGGGTAAAGAATAGTCTCGATAATCAGGAGCTTACATACAAGCATATTAATAAAAAACCAATGTCTTAGAATACAAAAAAGCTACCTACGAGCAGGGAAACTCATTAAAAATTTATGCACAATAAAAAATAAATAATGGCAAATATTCTTATATGGCATTACACAAAACTACAAGAATGATCCAGTATTATCTACAAAAATAATCCATTTAACGTTACAATTAATTAATGGGAAATTACTCCCGAGACATATCTGTAGGTAAGAGAGGGGTGTATGGTCAGTTTCGATAATAAATTCTTTACCTAAGAGAAACATTTTTAAATTTGATGCCCCAAACGATGGCAAGAGCTTCTTGCTCGAGTACCGCATAGTTTTCCTCGCAGAGAAGGAGCTTACCACTCGCAAACGCTATCGAGAAACTTTCGCCATTGTCACCATACTGGACTAGAACACATCCTATGCCTTGGTTACTCGCGTGAGTTCGTAAGCCAAAATGGTGTCGAGTAAGCGGAGGATCACTGATGAGCTGGTCAAAGCTAGCGATCGAACGGAGTGTCAAGAAAAGCACTCGGGGGGCCTTTTTCTTAAGGAGCTCACACAGCGGCGCTGCAAAGTTCATAATAAAACGTCGGTATAAGAAGGCGGACCCCATGAATGACTTCAAAATGCTTTTTTGTTGCTGGCAGTGGCATTTCGACAATTGCCTTGATTTTGTCAGCTTGGGGAGTCATCGAATCATTCCCTATTTGGAAACTTAATTAGTCAATAGTGCCAAAGGCGAGGTGGCACTTGTTGGTGCCAATCGTGAGGTTATGTTCCCGGAGTTGGTACAGGAGGGCAAAAAGGGCAGCTAGATGGTGGTCCCATTCCTTGGTCACCACGTATAGGTTGTTGAAATAGAAGTTGATGAGGGGCAAACCATGCAATATTCGCTTCATCTTTTGGTAATAATTGTTACATGCTGTCACCAACCCAAAGGGGAGTCGCCGGAATTGCATCGAATCCTTATCGGTAGAGAAGGCCGTGTACCTCTTTACCTATTTCCTCAAGAGATCTGTTAATAGGCCTTACATAGATCTAATTCTTCAATGAGTTTGGCCTTCTCAAACATTTGCAAATTCTGATCGATGAGGGGAATCGGTTCGGGGTCAAACACGGTGGCGGTGTTTAACTTCTGGGAAGTCGATGCACATCCGGCAAGAATTGGCTGACTTCTTCACCATGATGAGCGGAGAGCAATACTCCGAATCCAAGGGCTCTATAATACTCATCCTCAATAGCTTGTTTACCTCTCATTGAACGTCTTTTTTCAGTGAATGAGGGGTGGGGCGTACGGCTTCGAACGGACATGTTTCTGGGTGGTGAGCAGAATAATGTGCTTGCAATGGGCAGCACAACCAGGAGCATCCGAGATTACATCAGTGAATTAAGTGAGTAGCCTTGGAACTGGGTCTTCTAGGGGATCAGTAGCTGCGTGTTTATACTCAACTCGGTCGATGAGAAATCCGAAGTATCTGGCAAGGCGTGTTCAACGCAGGCGACTTGTACCACGACCAAGGGGTCAAGCGGGTAGTTGGACTCCAAGGTAGAATCTTCAGCCAGGACCACAAGTTTGTTGGCGCAAGTATTTCGATGTAGATTTTAAGCATCTTCAAATGGAATAGCTTAGTACCAGAAATGGTTCGAATGGAGTAATTGACGGGGCTGCGTCTCTCAATCACTGGCAACGGACCCTTCAATTCGCTAAAAGGTTTGTTGTTCTCCGTGGTGAATAGTAAAACGACGTCGTCACCAGGTGTCGTGGTATACGGTCGAGTATGTACGTACGTTTGTTCCGTACATAAACAACTGCGTTGCATTTTTTCCCTCGATGAGTGCTATATTTTCTATTTATCTTTATCTTTTGATGTGATTCGTTAACCAGGGAGGATATATATTGCCATGTGCACCGTTTCGAGGATTTAGTTAAACAAGTAGAGCTAAAGTATACTTTTAATAACATGAAAAATGAAATATTAAAACTTTAAATCTACCACGGGTATAATAAGAAGGTCTAAATAAAAATTACTACTACCAATGAAAACTACGCGATGGTTGACACACAAATTCACTTTAGTATGCAATTTTAATTATAGACCATAATAAAATAGGAATTGTTTTATCTCAACAAAGTGACGTCAGACGAGTAATGACCTTGACAAAGAATCTCGTTTAGTTGAAGATTTAGTCGAGGTGAGGCGAAGGTCTAAGGAGTGAGTTCTCGCAGACGGGAGGTGGAATCGGACCCACAGCTGTTCTTCTTGCTGAGAGGTTGGCTCGAGAAAAGAGCTGATTTCGAGGTGGGTGAGACGAGGCGAGTTGATGCTTCTTGACGGGACGATAAAAACGAACGGTAAAGTGGATTTAGGATTATTCCAATCCTTGGGTTACGCTTCTGTGGCTTGTCGATGATGAGCGTTGAGCAAGAGGTGAATCCTTTTACGGGTGGGACTTCACTTTGGTATTCCTCATTGGTAAGGGATATCTCTGGTTTTATTTGAAAAATGAGATATAGGGTTTCTCTGACGAGAGAGGTATGAAAATAATTCTCTATACCGATGGTCTACTCTTCCATGTGACCAAAAGGACAGCCTTGGGATGAACTTTTTCTTCTTAACTACCGCTCGGTTGCAATTTTATCCTCGGACTGACGCCGGTCTTCTTCTCTCGACAGCTAACACTATATCTTGCTTTTCTCCAAATCGCCGTATATATATATACCTTACATATTCCCTGGAAGTAAGGGAGAGGGGGATGAGTGCCCATGTTTAACCTTCTCTCCTAAAGGCATCACTTTTCAGAGTGGTCTCACTTAGCCCTAATGGTCTCTTCTGGTTTTTCGTCGGAGAGAATGAAATTTACCTATTTGGCGAATCTAGACATTAACAATAGGAGGGGACAGTGGACCTGTTTATAAATTTTTATTCGAACTGCTCTACCCCCTCCTTTGTTTACACTCACGGGCTACGAATTCTGCAGATTCCAAGTTTCATGGCGAAGAATATCGAGGCTGGTTGTACCAGCGGGGCAAAAGTATCGGCCCACATGCCACGTAGCTCTTTACGCTGTGTAACCGAACGAGCGTCTGCTTTCATCCTCGCGATATTGACTTGCCCACACTTGGTTTAAATCTTTATAAGCTCGGGGATGTATGAGCCGATTAAGCTTATTTTGTACCTTTCAGGGCATTCACTCTCTGCATTGAGGCATCTTCCCATGTCCGTACATTTCCAATGTACTTTATTGATATAGTTGCCCTTGATGTTATAAACCTTAACATCCAAGAAAGGAAGCTTATTGCCCGTGCTCAACATGGGAACTTTTCCATCAAGAGATTGCACTAGTAAAGCAATTACTCGTGAAAAGTAATCATGGAGAAGTCGCTAACATAAAAGTTTATTACAGAAACCAGATGTCCACGGCCTATAAAATAGATGAAAAAAACATCAAGGAGATTATTAACCGTAACATCAAGGTTAAAAGTTAAACAGAAAAAAATTCAACTCATCATTTATTATAAAAAAACAAAAAACATCAATCTTTTGATGAAAAATAACATCTACCCAAACTCATTGAATCTCAAGTCAACCAACATAGTTTACGAGTTCACCTTCCCCAATGAAGACTGTAAGCTTATAAAAACTCTAAATTTATTGGCATGATAACTACCACACTTTTGAAACGGTTAACTATGCATCTACGAAGCCGAGGGCCGAAGAAGCATATGGAGAGTGTACATAATATTAACCTAAAGAGTGATATGATCGTTGATAACACCATTATTTAAAGAAAAGAGGTTAATAAACGATGCTTAACATCTAAGAAGCCATATTAATAAATGATGGTGAGCTGGCCATCAACAGTCAAACGACAAACTGGAATCGGACATTAAAACTATTTAAAAAATTCCACGCACTGGAGTGGCTCATTTCCTAAACGTTACGTTTTACCAAGGCGGAATAAATACCCCTTAAAATTCATATTCTTTCACTTTACTTTCTGCTAGATCTTCACTCCACTCATACATCGGTAATGGAGGGAAGAACATTTCAAAATGCTTCAAGGATGATCGAATAAGATGGAAAGCTTAGCAATTTAGTTTAGTTTTTACGAAAAACATTCATTTAAAAAGAAATGAATACTGGACAAATAATCCACCATCTACAAGATGAAATAAAAAAGATAGAAGAGAAAATTTCCAAAGGAAATTAATTAAGGTAAAATACACAGTGGTCTTCAGCAAAATTTGCATTCAAGAAAGACTACTACTCAACTACACTAATATATATATATATATATATATATATATATATATATATATATATATATATATATATATATATATATATATATATATATATATATATATATATATATATATATATATATATATATATATATATATATATATATATATATATATATATATATATATATATATATATATATATATATATATATATATATATATATATATATATATAAATATATATTTATTTATATATATATATATATATATACATATATATATATATATATATATATATATATATATATATATATATATATATATATATATATATATATGTATATATATATATATATATATATATATATATATACAAGAATAAGATGGAATTAGGTTCCGAATACTGAGTGGATAACTAGGATTATTAAATGATTATAATGAGAGAGATTCAGTTCCTTTGAACTGAATCTCTCTCTCTCTCTCTCTCTCTCTCTCTCTATATATATATATATATATATATATATATATATATATATATATATATATATATATATATATATATATATATATATATATATATATATGTCGAATTATGACCAAGTGTACGGGAATATACGCACAGGATATCTAAGGTTGGCTAAGCAAGGCAACAAATGTTATTCTTCTAAGAGTGCGATTTGAATAGTTAACTCAACCTGTGGGCCCAAAGAATATTCTAAACCCAACGATAAAATAGATTTTTAATATACACTAGATAAATGGTACACACTAAATATATATATATATATATATATATATATATATATATATATATATATATATATATATATATATATATTTATATATATATTTATATATATATACAAGTATAAGACGGAATTAGGTTACGAATACTGATTGGATAAGAAGGGTTATTAAATGAATATAATGCAGACATTT
Source organism: Ceratothoa steindachneri (assembly GCA_963969495.1). NCBI lineage: Eukaryota > Metazoa > Arthropoda > Malacostraca > Isopoda > Cymothoidae > Ceratothoa > Ceratothoa steindachneri. The sequence goes on along the minus strand of OZ018317.1, from coordinate 248,087,758 downwards.
GGGGAGGTGAGAGATTTAGTTCGTTTGAACTTCGAGGGTAAAGCGGGGCGAACTTGGTGGGGAGGGGGGGCTTGGTGACCTTGATTACTTACAGGTGTAGACGGGAACCCGAAGAGGGTAATGCTACTTTCCCCGAACTCTGATTTAGTAAAATGCGGGCCTCTTGTCCCCAAGAGGTCACCAGACGAATTTATAAGAGGGGGGGGCCGACTTCTCTAAACTCAGATTGAGCAAACTATTGGGCCTCTTGTCCTCAAGAGGGCACTAGAAGAACTTCTGAGGACGGCTTCTCCAATCCTTGATCTCAAGGCGGTTGAGAATGGTGTCGTTGCCGCAAGAGACTTTTCTTACTAACCTGAAGTTACGAGTGTGATGACCATCTCTTTCGTGGCCTGCGACAATCACTAAACACTTCTCCTGCGAGAGCTTCGATCAAGCGATTCTCCTTTCGCGGAGGCGTCTTCTAACTGAATCTGCAGGTAATCCTTAAGACGGCGCATATATACCCGGATTGCTCCTAAACAGGGAGAGGGAGAGAGTCCTTCTCGAACCTTCTTTATCGGCCGGGGCAACAGAGCGTATCCTTACTAGGAAGTGTAAGAGGCGGGGATCAGTGGGCCTGAAGGAACGACCAGCAGCTGGAGCCATAAAAGTTATCTCGAGGGGATCCAAAAAGAACAATTGGCAAACCGACAAATAGAAGAATAATCTCCTGACTCGGTGAGAGGAAAGATTAAGACGGCGGGAAGATAGCCTTCAATCACTGCGTCATGCCTCAGTGTGAATTTCCGTGTGACGCGCAGAAAGTCCAAAAAGGGTGAAGTCTTGGGGGTGGGGTGAAAGTAACGACTCGCATTCTCTCCCGAACATATTTTTCTCGTTATTTCATTACTTCTCATTATTCTTACTTATCTGTGCCAGGTGTTTCTTTCATGCACATCATTTGGGAATGAGTCTTAACTATTCGTTCGTTAAATCTTCCCATGTATATTACTAAAATGAACATATTCTCGGAGTTATACATCTATTATTCACATTCTTTGCTTTAATTCTCTATTCTTTCCTTTGTCTATGATTTTTTTCAATGGCGTTTCGTTCGATATTGGCTCACTATTAAGGTGATAGCGGTTATGACTTTCGAAAGTTTTATCAATATTCTTTCTCTACTTTTATCAGGAACATCTTTTAAATTTACTCCTTAACAAGAACCCTCCTATTTTATGCCCATGTCCTCTTTTGTTCCTCTGTCTATTGATTACTTTTTCTCTCCGGCTTAGGATCGTTCGCCTATTTTTTAAATAACTTCATACTCGTCACTTTCATTTAGCTCCCTTTAGAAACCTATTTGCCAACATTTCCCTCCCTCATATCATTTAGTTTCACCTCGGAAGAAGACCTTACCCCTCATTTATAATCGTTTATTTATTAAAATAAACAAATTAATTAAATCGTCAACGCCCTTCGAATTTACTCATTAAAAAGAGCCGTCGTGTACTTTCGTGTGGTATTTCGAATACTGATTTTATCCTCTAGAGCCTAGATTCCCAAACTGGGGACAATACAGCAAAATTTAGGGGGCCACAAGCTGAGGTTATGCACACATAAAAATCCCAAGCCCTACCACACTAGAACAGCCGGTCAGCAGCTGAGCCAGCCAAGGGAAGAGGCGCATCTGTACTCAGTATACGTTTGAACAAGGCCTCGCGGCCAGACGCAGGAGTAATAGGCCTCATTCTTTCTTTATTCGGTGCAATTCCATTTTTATATATGATTTTGGGTTTTTGATCAAATAATTCATTTCGATACCAAACAATTTTCACTCAATAACTTATTTAATACCTCCTATGTTATGGTTTCCGAATGAGAACCTAGTCTTAAATCTTAAGTATCAACCAGTCCACAGTCCCACTTTAGAGGTCACAGTTAAAAAAACAAACACCTTGTGAGTGTGTGTTGCTCTCATTAATAATCCGTTTGCGCCAACTTTAGTATTATTGGGACTTAAGCCACCATCAATACCAATTTAATAATGGTAGGTAAGCTTTGCATCATGAATTGTATTATGAAGAAGGGAAAAAATATCTGTTGTATTTTTTTACAATCCATGAAATGTTTTTGTTTTTTGAGAGATAAGGAACCTGAAATTTTATTTCTTTCCAACTTCTCATTGTTATGAACCACTTGAAAATGTTGTTTAAAGACGGTTTCACTCCTTTAGAAAATTAGAACATTAGGAAAGTTCAGATAATAAAAAGCCACTAGGCTAGGACCTATCGAGGTCATCGGCTTTTGGAAAAAAGTGATTGGTAAAGTAAGTAAATGAATGCTATTTTCTGGTCAAATGGCAAAGTCCACTTAGCTAACACCTGCAATAATCTACCCTCTCATAGGGTAGTCTACTGGAATAGCAAAGACATTATGTTAAATATAAAAACAAAAATATAAACACAAATCAATTGCAATAATCTTCCCTCTCTTGGGTAGTCCATTACATACCAAATATTCATGTATTATGAAGATTCATTTTGACCTTTTGTAGGCTCATTATGAGTGATGTCATTTAGCTACAGCAGTATTTCTTTCCGCTTCAGACCCCTCTGTGATGGCTTCTAACAAGAAATGCAAATACGATGACAGCTATCTGGATTTTGGATTTACAATCATTAATGATAAAGGTGTAGTGAAGCCACAGTGTGTGATTTGTCACAAAATACTCTCCTCTGAATCACTGAGGCCTAGCAAGCTTAAATTCGACCTGGTAACTACACATTCTCTACATGTTGGCAAGAATTCTTCTTTCTTTAGTCGACTGGAATTGAATATGAAGAGACAACGACTCTGTGCCAGCGGTTCCATTCACCAACAAAAGGCTGCATTAGTCGAGGCATCATTTTTGGTAACACTTGAAATAGCAAAGAAAAAGAAACCTCACACCATTGGGGAGGAATTAATTTTGCCATGTGCCAAAACTATGGTCAAGCTTGTTTAGGGCGAGAAAAGTGCTGAGAAGCTAAGTGCTATTTCTCTTTCAAATAATATAGTGCAACGCCAAATATCGCTTATGTCAGATGATATCAAAGAACAGGTGATACAGAAAGTTAAAGAAGATGGATTATTCAGTATTTAACTCGACGAGTCCACTGACGTACAGTCCTGCTCACAACTCATGGTTTTTGTTAGGTATGTTCATGGGGAGGATATAAAGGAAGAATTCTTTTTTGTGAAACTCCGAGCAATCTACAAATGGTGAAGATGCAATGCAAAAACTTTCAGAATTCTTTGAAGCAAATGGTCTTGACTGGGGCAATCTCTGTTGGATATGCACAGACGGGGCTCCAGCCATGTTAGGTTCTAAGTCAAGTTTTGTTTCAAGAGTTATACAGAAATCACCAAATGCTATACCTTTCCACTGCATGATCCACAGGCAAGCTCTTGCTTCAAAAACCCTACCCTCAGAATTACATAAAACCCTGAATACTATTATAAAGACAGGTAACTCTGTAAAAGGTAGTGCTCTTAACACACGCCTTTCCAAGTAACTCTGTCTTGATATGAATGCAGCTCATGAAATCCTCTTTTTTTATACAGCAGTTCGCTGGCTATCCAAATGAAATGTAGTTAACGTGTATTTGTGCTCAAAGAAGAGATCAGACTCTTCCTTGGGTTACAGGAGAAGCAAGATTTGTTGTCAGCGTAGTCTGTATATAGCTTCTAAATACAGCTAGTCTACCTTGTTTATATATTTAACCATTTAAACACACTCAACCTTGAACTCCAAGGAAAAGGAACTTTGATAATCTTTTTTGTTTACAAAATTAAAGCTTTCATTCGTAAGATCAAGAATTGGAGGCGGAAAGTTGCAATGGGAATCTTGGCAATGCTGGAAACAGTGTCAGACATTGCGGAGGAGTGTGATACTGCTACAAAGAATTTGGTTGTTCAAAATCTTAAAGCCTTAGTGGAAGATTTTAAAAGGTACTTTCCAGATATCCAAAGCCAAACCTCTCGGGTAGTAAGGTTGCCCTTAACTGCTCCAGTGACATGCATAGCTGATTATAATGATGATGGCTAGACTGAACTGCTAACACTTTAGGAAGTTACAGGAGCCAAAATGAAGTTTGAAACGAAATCTCTCACTGTATTTTGGTCATCAATGGCAGCTTCATACCTAAACTTATGTAAGTTAGGTTTCCACAGATTACTACCCTTTGCATCAACTTATTCCTGTGAGGCTGCATTCTTTCAACTTTTGTATATCAAATCAAAATATCGCAATAGACTTGATGTGAAGCATGACCTATGATGTGCTTTCAGTAAGAGAATGCCAAGAATTAGGATGCTGGTCGATGGCTTTCAACATCACCCTTCACATTGGGTATAATTCGGGTTTGAACAAACAAACTTGCCCCTGAAGGTCCTTGTTGGGAGAAGAGGTGATGTTTCCACTAAAGGTCTTGTTTTTGTTATTTATGACTCCCTATGATAGGATTCCGTTCAGAATTATTAAATTTGTCAGTAAAAAAACGATAAGATTGCTTTTGATTACACTTTTTTATTCAGTGAAATTTATTTTTTCTACTTCTGTTTATTGGAGAAAGGTTTTTGGAAATTATTAGTTTTAATTACAGGTAGGCTTATTCTCAAATTATAAAAATTATTCTATGTGAATCAAATTACTTCTTCAGTATCATTTTAATGTTTATTTGAGATTTGGCAAAAAGTAAATTACAAGTTTCCATGACACAATATTTAAGAAAATAAAAAATATGGGGTTGAATGAATAAAATTACAGGTATCGCAGGAGTTTTTCATAATAGACCTAAATAAATGTAGGACTACAGACAGTCACTGTTGTCACGAGATATGGATTGGGAAGGGGGGGCCATGGATAAGGCTTATATATGAAAAGTGGGTAAAGATCAAAAAAAGTTTGGGAACCACTGCTCGAGAGTCTTTCAAATCATCCTCCAGTTCTTCAGAGTTATTTAATTTCCTTCCAAAGTCTTCGAGAGTCATTAAGCTCCTTCGAAGCTCTCCAAGATTCTTTCAAGGTCATCCTTTGTCGATCGAATGTGGGAAATTCCGTGTTAACTTTATTCTTGCTGTTCCGAAGGGGGATTTGACTCCTCTCGCTTCTTCTTTGTTTATCTGGTCTTAACTAATTTATCCTCGAGTGGAGACCTCCCTTTCCCTCAATAAATGGAGTTAAGTCACACTAAGGAGCGTTACCCACCGTATGGGGTAGGCTGATTTTTGCGCTGTCTGGTGGATACATTTAACGGCCTGTGATTTGCATCTTTCATTAAAATATTTTCCCCACTGAGATAGCCATTGGATAGCGTGAATTAGTGATAGAAATTTTCTCACAGTAGAAATTCAGAGAAAGCAATGAGGGATTTTTCACTCATTACGGAAAAAAGGTGAAATTGAGAAGTATGAAGAAATGAGGTAAAAATAAAGAATAAATGCCCCTTCCCTCTTTATCCCTACCACCCTAATCCATTTCTGCATGTATCCATTTATTCCATACTACACAATCACTTCATTTTCTTTTAAGTTTGTCTCGTATAGAGCAGGCATCTGAAATATCCTTGTTTAAAAGACAGTCTCACAGCCCACATCAAACATGCCTCTTTCACACACTTGGTTTATACCTTGACTCGGATTAGTTCAATTTTTTGGTAGACTAAAATACTAAAAATTGTATCGACATTTAATCTATTAATTTGATTATATCACGTTAACCCATATTGTTGATTAGATATGGTTAATCTTTAATGAGATTTAGATCAAATTAATCCTGATCGCTGATTTTCGCTAAAATGCCGAGACGCTTAACCTTAAGCCGAATATTGGCTCGATCATGGCTAATCTTCAAAGGTAGACCTTGAATTGAACGAGGAATTTAATGCGTTAACGTGGTCGATAGCTGTCTGGCTATGTCAAGGTCAGATCCGTGACCTTTGCTCGCCTTGATCCGGCCAGATGGAGCACGATAAATCTTTGGGGTAATTTGAAACCCCGAAATGCGGCGATATCAATTCAATTAAGTAAGATGCGGTTGGCCAAATTAGTATAATTTTTTAGAGGTTCTGGGCAGAAAAACTGGTGAAACAAAATATACTTTACTATTTACGGGCAAATTACAAATAAAGGACTGGATTGGCAAAGTTACAATTTTAAGCTCATGAGTTAAAGGGACAAAAGGAAGCGGATGGTGCGCCGACCAACTCACACACACCATTCAAAGAAAACGGGACACTGAATACACGACAGACTTACTCGCGAAGCCTACTTTTAGTGGTATGCTCTGAAGAGTTGTCCGAGAGAGAAATTGCAGAATATAAATTGCAATTGCCACGTTTACCTTGAGGGAAAGGATGGAGAGCGTACTACGCCACACGGGAAAGGAGCCGATTCCAGAATAATAGTCACTTGCGGATAAACTATCGTTTAATCTGGAGAGAAATCTTGCATCCTAACTCGAGGGGTGGGGAGCCAATTCGAGAGTTAAGGCGTCGCGTTTAAGGTGCTGGCTGATACTAATATCTTGAGGCCTGCATTTGACATTTTATGCGGGGCTGGCCGGAAGTGATATGCCCCAAGGTCCCGGAAGGGAGTCTACCTTATCAGAAGCCGCGCCGACGGAACGGAACTTAGGCTGGTTCACACGACTTAGCGGAGCTTCCGCCGCTATCCTTGGTTTGCTCGGTTCACCCATCGCTTTTTTTATAGCCGGAAGTGGGTTGGCTTCCTAGGGCACTACTCGAAGATTTCCGTCTGCATGGACTTTTTCTCTCTAACTATGTCATTTCTTTCCCTCCAAAGATGGAGCTTTTGGAAGAAGTGACATTTGAATAATAACAAAAGGGATTAACCTACTCATATTTTTTTTCTTTTTTGAAACATCAACGATGATACAAAAATGGAGAGTACATGGTCCTAAATTCGAAACAAAATCAGAAAATACTTAAACAAATACAAAAGTGAATCCACATAGATAGATTTAGGGGGGAGGGGTACAATTGTATACCAATTATAATACAAAATAACAAAAAACAGTATTAATTGACGATAGGTACAATTATTAACGTGGCTCTAAATACAGGCTCGTTTGCTTCAGGTCAATAGCGACCTTAACTTATACACATACAAGAAGGTATGCATTTCGAAGTAATTAAAAATGTACCCTGCAAAGTAAGGTACATGTTTTTATAACTTAAAAAAAAGAAAGATTATCAGAGTATATATACGACATGCAAACACACAAAAAAGAAAAATCCTAAAATTTAGCAATTGGCTCCAGGTTAATAATTTAGAAGAGGACCTAGAGGATTCCTGCTCAAACTTTCTAATATACAATTGTAAGAGATTTACAAACTTTTAAATTGGAATACTTGGAACAACAGACTCCAGCGCATAAGACGTTCATTATTATTTTTAACATTGATTAGGTAGGCTAGGGGCTTATGGTCCGTCTCCATAATAAATTCTTTGCCTACCAAAAACATTTTGATCTTTCAGATACCACAAATTATCGCAAGGACCTCTCGCTCAATCACCGCATAATTCTTTTCACGGGAAGTATTTTTCGGCGAGCATACGCGATAGGAAAGCTTTAGTCACTGTCCTTGTAATGCATTAAGACACAACCTATTCCGTCATTGCTAGCGTCTGTCCGAATACCAAATGGTTTATTGGGGTCGGGCAAATAAATGATAGTTGCAGATGCTAATTTTCCCTTTAGTTGGTTAAAGCTGGCGATTGGCAGCGAAGTCCAAACGAGGCAGTCGAGGGACTTCTTTAATAATTCGCATTAGAATGTTATATTAGATAACCAGTCTAATAGTCGGTCATCACCTGATTTTAGTTGCTGCTAGCCGTGACAAGGCCAAAGAGTAGCTGACGAAATTGTATCAACCCTTTGTCTGTTAAAAGAGCCGTGTAATTTTTGATTTCTTATCTTAAAGAGATTTGCTAGTAGGCCTTGCACAATCCAGTGCCGTGATGTATTTGGCCTTTTTGAACAAATGCAGATTTTGGTCAATGATGAGGATGGGTTATGCGTTGAACACAGTGACTGAGTTTAATTTTCTGAAGTCGATCCACATTCGGTAGGATTCGTCTGAATTTTTAACCATGACAACAGGGGAACAATATCTTGACTCGAAGGGTTCTATGATTTTCAACTTTAATACATTATCGACCTCATTATTGAAGGAATCTCCTAGGTAGATGGGCAGAGGATATGGCTTGGATCGGATGGGTTTCTCTGTGGTAGGTTTAATATTGTGCTCGAAATGAGCAGCACAACCAGGAGTTTCGGATATAACGTCACTAATTTGACCCAGTAGCGTCTGCAGCTGGTTCTTCTGCATGAACGAAAGCTGATGGTTCACCCTCAATTCTGCCGAAGGAGAATCAGTGGCGTCTGGCGAGACGCGCAATGAATACTCATTATCTTGCCCCACGCAGGCAACTTTTTACACGACTATGGATCTAAAGGATAGCTTAATTACATGGCCAATCCGTCCTCTATTGCCACGATATGGTTAGAACTTAGCACTCGCAAGACGGTGGTATCTTTTTAAGAAATATTGACTTGGAATAGCTTTCTTCCTGAGGGGTTTGAATTAAATAGTCAACAGGGCCAGTTTTTCGACCACTTGATAGGGTCCCTTCCATTGACTTAGTAGTTTATTATTGTTAGTCGGAAGTAACAATATTACGTCTTCACCAGGCTTGAATTTCAACTCCTTGGACTTAAAATCAAAGTACGTCTTGTATTTGTTCAAGTTAGTATCGGCGTTCTGGTAAGCGATTTCGGCACATTTTTCTAGTCTCTGCCTTAATTCCAACAGATTAGTGAGGAGGATTGAATTTCCTGTTCCAATTTTTGATTAGTGAAGAGCACTTTAAGATGTTTAAATGGCCTCAAACGTTCCGTCCACACAATAGTATCTAATACAAGTTTTTACATTTGATATAATTAAAAAAACTAACCACCCTCCCCCCAAAAATCTCTCAAATTGCCTGATAGCACCTCATATTTTTGTCCTTGGTCAGTGTCGGTTATCCCTATTCGTCGCCTTATTTATTAAGCCTTCGCGAAATTTGAATCCTATGTGTCTTTTTACTCTCTCTAAATAGTGAAGCAACTCCGATCCATGATCAAATTTGCTCGTCTCAATGATCGGTAAGAGTTGGGATGAAAATATTATTGAAAGGTAACCAACCTCATTTTCTTGATTTTGGTTTGACCTTTCTTTTTTAGCTGATTTGGTACTTTACCAATTTGCATTAATCCTCTATAAAATGAAAAATTTAGTAACAAACAGTAACAACAGGCCCAAAGTACAGGTGACATAAAGAAATGGGAATAAGTGGATCTACAGGCCCTTGAAACCCACCTTTCAACGTCTTTCATTTAGCAAAAAGAGCAAAAGGTTTCGCAATCTGTAATTTTGCGATTACATTAAGATTGCCTCTACTTAAGTCTACATGAATCGTCATTTCTACATACAAAGAAACCTAAACATCATTTAGTCTTTTTCAATGCATTTATTCTTTTCCTCCTAGTATACTCGTCATATATCTCAACTATATTTCTGTAGATACTTAAGATATTTATGCAGAAAGCCATATAATCTTTCTATACATCCCTCCACTCTATTTATTCAAATCCACCTCAATCTCTCATCTTCTAACTTCAATAATTGCTAATAAATTAAATTACATTTCAGAGGTGAGGAAAATAACAGCAAATAAATTCGAAACTCAAATAACAAAGATATTTTAGGCGTTGTCCGGCAACTTGAGGAATAGCACGGGTGAATAACTCTACCGTTAATTGTAACGAAGCTAACGACGCAAAATCAATGGCCCTTAAATAACTAACTACAGACAAAGTTGAATATGGCAACCACTAATTTAAAAGCGATTTTGACCTTTATGAATCGACGCTATAAAAGACAATTTGGGAAATAACGTATAATTATGCCTATGCTATTGTGCAAAATAGACCTGCTGACCGCAAATTATAGCGAGGATTTGGATGTGAATTTAGTCTTTCTACCCTCTTAACCTACTTAATAGCAAAGATGACAAATTTAGTTTTCAATTTTAGGTATAGAGTAATAATATTATGTTAATAGGTAACGAGCTCGGCTTCTTGGATACGAATGTCTCCCGAAACAAATAAAGAACAACATGCTGATCGCATTAGAGCTCGAGGGCCCTTCGATCATGTCATCTTAAGGGAGGGAGAAATGTTAAAATCCTTTGCGTTTTCGATTCCAACTCGCGATCAGGGCGGAACCTTTGCTAAACGGGGGCAGGAGACCCGATTCCGCGTTTGGAGCATGTGGTGGGTACAATTCCCCATCAGCAGGATTCCTTGGAACTGAGGAGAAGAGGGTTTGTGTGTGGTGCGCTATAAAGAGTGGAGATGAAAGACAGTGGTATTTCGTTCCGCTGTGTGTGCCCCGCGCATAAGATCCACCTATTCTCACGGGAGTAAGCAGAGCGCGTCCACTATTCTGGGCACAGGCCTCTACGTTCGTCTCTCTCTGCGACTCGACCAAACCCATCCACGACGGAAGGATTTTCCGATGAGAAAAACAAAAAGAAGAGACAAATATTGAATTTTGTTTTTTTATTTTTTAAGGTACGAGATAGGCTTTATTTCTCCCTGATTGAAGAGAATTTTCAGACAATATTTCCCTTCCGGCCCCATCCTAACCGCCATTGAAAGAGCTTATAAATATCTCTGATATTCTAATTAAGACAAGTAGAGCTTGTATATTAACTTGGATACATTTTCCTCCATTCTATTCACATACCAACCTCATAAATAATTTAATTAATATTTAAAGTTCAAAGCTCTTGAAACAAATGAAGTAACGAGGCGTTAATCTTTCCATGGCCTAAATTAAAACTGACCTTATCATGTTTATGCGAAAGAGAATATTCGTCACTATATACAGATATTTTTGTGTTGTCGCAGGGAATGTCTCTATATCTTGTTTGATCTCTAAATTTAATTATCCGTTAATATTAACACCTAAGTAATTTAAATTACTAAATATAACTATGCCCGTCTTTATATATTCATTTATAGGAACATTCAAGCGACGTCTCTCTGCTATATCTCTGGGGCTATATCTATTTCTCCTATCTTTTGACCGATATTTAATTTAATTATAGGATAATAAAGAAATTCGCATTATGAGATGCAAACGCTCAGATTAGATGGGGAAATTGCATCAGATTACTTAAGTATTTCCACAAGCGAGGATTATTATGTCATAATCTCGCGAACATTTTATCTCGACGACATTTTCCTCTGCTTCTCTTTTCGAAGATCAAATGACGGCGCGACTCTTGTTTACTTTCGCCTCCGAGAATGAGCGGAGAATAACGGATTCATTATTCTTGGCTAAATGAGATCGGGAAGGACAATGTCATAGTTCCATAAATACAGAGAAAGAGGTCGTTACTCTTTTTATTACCTTATTATCTGCTGAGCGGTGGATATTTGGTTCTCTGTTTGAGGTGATACATCATACCCATATTCCTGTCCACAACTACTTGAGGACCAATTAACTACTTTCTTGTATCCTTCTGGCTGACGTGGCTCATATTCTTATTACTTTGTGGCGCAAATTAAATTTAATTATCTTAAACTCTGCATCGAAAGATTAAGCCTTTGTAGACCGAAGACGAATTGGTGGAGGACAAGTGGGGGCCCACTTGGGGATGAACCTCCCCCGCATTTAGCGCTCGGTTTTCTTCAGCTGTATAACTGCAACATTTCACTTACCCTAACTCAACCATTACAACAAGCTCTTTTCAAAATGTTCTAAAGAGAGATGCCTCCGTTAGTTCTCCATTATTCTTACTTGGCAAAATTCTTACCAGATATGCCGTGAAATGTCTACCTCGATATCGCATTGAAATCTTCGTTCGACTCAAGATCCGTTGCCATAGGGATGGATCAGATGGAAGTAGAGATTAAGCCTTCAATTAGAGGTGGTTTTGAGGTTCATAGCAACGTTTTGGGATTCTGATACTGGTTGCTACGGGGTCTCTTGTCTAGCAATGGTAGCCATGCTGCAGGTGACATATCGGTTCTTGCGGCCCTTCCAGCTACAATAAGGGAGTGGAATAAGAATTGGTGATGTTAAGTAAGTTCAATAGAAGCCAACACCTCGCTCCGGCGCACTATAAGTAGTCTTTATATTTAGACTACTTTCCGTAACCTCACCATTTCTTTCTAAATTTCTTACAATCATTCGGGTGTAGATGGCCACCCACGCTGGTTAGTGGGGTTTAATAATAATGATAATAAAATTTGCTCGCCAACTACCTTTGATTCTTACTAATAACTATTGAGAGGCAGAACAAAGGGAATAACTGCGGCCATTACCATGGTAACCAAAGATTTAAGGAAAGAAAGCTTGAGTGACGTCATGAATGCCAAGTTTTCACCATCTTCGGTGGGTGTATTTTTCGATGCAAAATCCTAAACTGGCCAGGGCAGAGATAGTGGTGATAGTGCATAATCTTGCAAAGCCATCAATTAGTAATCTCTGTGAGGGCTATGTAAAGGCCTGAATCAGTAAAGAAAAGTAGAATGGATGTTAGGAAGTCTTCTTTAAGTGAGGATAAGGCGAATAAGCAGAATTCTTTCATAGGAGGGATCTAAATTGTTCGATTACAAACTATACAATGTTGTTAATAGTTACATTCCTCGTTGGTAATCATTTATTGTAGCAGGTTAGGTCGGATAACGGTTACAAATGTTGGTGAATTTATTTCCTTTGGTTTAGTGAATAAACAATGGGAACTCGGTATCGGAATTTTGGGAAAAAGACGGAACGTGGAGGGAAAGAGACGAGGCGAGCGTTGGTGAATCACGATCAACTGAAGAAAGGAATATGTGAACCACCCCCCACTCGTTGGTTTCACCAGATTCCAGTGACTTTTTTCACCATTTTTCCCTACTGTCTGATGCCCATGTCAGTAAAGGGTTTATTTTAACGATGAGACCGAACCATGGGCCATTAAGTAGCATGCAGCAGAGTCAACAAAAATCAGGGGCTCCTCTGCAATGGTTAACAATACTAAGTGTGGTTTAACTTTACTAACATTGAAAAAGTGACTTCTAACCTATAAAATGGCTCACTTAAGGCGACATAAACTAATGGGAAGTGAGAGGGGTTGAATCCCCCTTCGAAACAGAAATAAAATATTTTAGCACCAAATTTCCCCGAGTTTGTGGAGAGCAGAATTCCGTGGGTCGAGACAGAATGAACTTCAAAGTCTCCTGGAGGCCCGTAAAGGAGTTTAAAGCCTTTAAAGGACTCATGAAGAACAGTAAATAACCCTAAAGAACCTGAGAAGAGTCCCAAGGACTTTAAAGGATTTAAGAGAATATTACCTGCGTTCTAAGGACCGCACGGAAGATTACGATGGTCCTTTTTAATCAATAGATATTCTAAGTCTCATTTTTATTCCAAGAATTTGAGTTAATTTCAATTAAAACACGACAATGGCCTTCTTCTTAAGAGGATAGGGAAGAAACAATAACAAAGACAAAAGAGTCGGTAGAGGGTTTGTCTCACTGGCAGAGTTTTTACAAAAGGTTCGTAATGGAGGAGACGACCCCTTGCTAACTCAAAATATGCGGACGGTCCAGAACCAATGCAGCGAAAGGACTCACTAAACCGAGTAGCGATGGTAGCCTATTTAACCGAAATCATAGGGGTATTAGGCTGGGTACTTGTTAAAAATTAAATTAAAAAAAAATCTTAAGGAAAATGGATTAATTAGAGAGGTAAATGTTCGAAAAAAGTTCGAATGCATTTTTTAGATGGAGAGTTGCGCCCCGCCCTTTAGTTCCGAGTACAATGGATAGTATCCACTCTTGTCTACAAAGGCATAGTGAAGATTGAAGGGAACGCAACTATACTTAATGTTCCCTCGCTCTACAACGTAGGCAGCTTTCATTGCATAGATTAAGATAGTGACTTTTAACCAGAGAGGAAAAGTAATGAGTATATGAGCGTCAGCGTCAAGATCGATCGAATAAACTAGTTAATAAGTCCTTAGGTAATGGGGACGGCAAAATTCCTATGTTGCCTTTTATTTTGTCAAAGAAACCCCACCTGGCCCATTGCAGATGACCCTCAAACAATATAAAGCCTCAGGGCCTCTTTCCTCTAAGTTGACGACCTAAGTAATTCATCTTTCAGTGCCACCGGATTTTCCTCCTAAAAAAGAAGCAAATGAAAAGATTGTCGGGTTTAATTGTGATAAACAAAGAGATAGGGAAGAGATAAATGGTTTCCTTAATGGTTGTTAGTAGAATGCTCACCAAACGAAACCTGTTTCGATAGTTATTACCGTCATTAGAAATAAAACTATAACATTTAACGAAACGATGGGTTAAAATGCATTAATAGTGAAATCCTTATTAGGTTAGATTAGTGAAATTATGCTAGGTTTGCTATTTAAATGGAGTTTAGAAAAGTTAGGTTAGATCAGTTTAGTTAAGGTTTGGTTATGGTAAATTAGACTACCTTAGGTTATGGTAGCTTAACCGAGTTTTAATTTGGATGGGTTATTTATGTTAGGTTAGGTTTGCATAGTGAGGACAATTTAGTTCCGTTTAGTTATGTCTGTTTTGTTAATTAAGGTTGACTTCGGTTAGGTCGGTTAGAAAACGATAAGTACGAGAATAATTAGGCTAAGAAAAGTCACCGATGTTAGGTAAGATAAGGTAACGTTTGGTTATGGTAGACTAGGTCAGATTAGGTTTGGTATGGTTAAGTAATGTTCCTACCGTTCCTACCTAGGCGAAATGTTTATCTTTTAAATCTGTAAATGATTCTTAGCTAAATATTGAAACTTAGGGTAGGTTAGGTTAATTCTCCTTGGAAATAATAATTTGCCTTGCCTCGTTGGTCAAAGAACTTTGCATGCTTTCATGTCCCAAACTGTTTTCAGACTTTTCATTTCTGCCACAAAGGATTAGTGGTGTTTAGGCTTTCCCCGAAGTTATTGAGCTAAATTTACACTGGGAAAATTAGTGGTACTTTTATAAGGTTTAATTGAATGGATAAAGTGTGAGAGAAGGTGCAAAAGCTTACTAAGTGGGATCATATATGAATTCTAGAGGATGAATTTAAGGCTCTCTGTAGATGTGTGATGTGTGTGGGTTTGTGTCTGTGTGTAAAGGATATGACATGCAATCACTTGCTACCACTCATAATTCCCGCACATTCACTCTAGTTGTCTTCCACCTGACTGTATTTTTCGTTTTCACATTTGAAATCACTTCTTAGCCTCTTTGGAAAAGAGAAAATGATGATAATGAAAAAGAAAATTAGAAACCAAAGTAATCCATTTATCTGAATATCTAAAATTGGCTTGTTTTTAAGTCCTGGCAGTCCCCTAACCCCTTTCTTGGGGGGCTTCAGGGACACCCATCTAGTCTGGATCAGCTGAATATCATGTAGGTCGTTCCGACAGATGTTATGGAAGTTATGTTGTTCTGTAGTGGCGGCGATGGTAAGTAATCGAATTGTTAAGGAGGGAAAAATATTACGATTGTTTCCTGCGACTTTTACTCTCACTAAAATAATTTGCCTTCGCCTTTACTTTATCAGTTTTATTCACATTTACTTCATTAACTTTACCCGCACTTCTGCTAACTGCAACAATTATTTAGCCCAAGCTTAATACCAACAATTTTACACTCATGTTTCACTCCTCTACAATCATAACTATGACAATTTCACACAGAAATAATCATTTGAGCATTTTAATATTTTTTCATTCAAACAATTTCACCCCACTCAAATATTTCACAATACATTCACTTCAACACTTTCACACACTATCGTCCCTTGAATAACATCATACGAACTTAAGTGAATAAAATTTCTCCAATTCTCAATCCAACAACATATAATTGGTTTTTTTTTTAAATATTTGTGTTAAAAGGTTCTCTCAGGTGTTCACCACTAATTCATTGTTCTCCTTTACTCTACAACACCTACTGCTGGATTTATTTATCTTTCCGGTTTCTTATTCTTCGACCACGGTCGACGTTAAGTTTCTTCGTTACACTCTTTTCTTTTGTCCATTCAATATCACCTCAACAGATTGACGTTCCATTCACTTAAAATTTGAATTCAAATTTATTTTGACATTTTATGCAAATTTCAATTCAACAATTTTCAACTTTACTCAACCTTCATTTTGTTAATCTTACGCAATCCTTTCGTTAATTGAATGCTACCTTTCTTCCATCAATTTTCACTTGAAACTCATTGTTGGCGCAAGGTGTGCGTCACCCTCGTATAAATTGGAGATTGAAGGAGTCTCAAGATGGCGATCGCAATATCTTAAGATCCTGCCTCAAAAGAATAGTGAATCCTAGTGCTGAAGATTTTCTTAACCATAAAGAATCCCCGATAAACTTTACCCAGCCTCCTTTCAATAAAGAAGAAAACTACCGCCTGTAGTGCCTTACGCAAAAGGCACGACCAAAATAAGAGAATTGGTAGCCACCAATACGAACCTGAACCATAGCTGGTTACCCAGGAGCGGTACCATAACGTGGTAGCAAAAAGCACCTATACACCTACGAAGTCCTTCACTCATTTATATCCATCTTCCTTTAATTCTTAAAGAGAGAAGAGTGAATCATTGCAGATCTAAACTCGCCCGTGCTCTAATTAGTGACGGGGAAATTTTACTGGTAAAACTAGAATTAATACGAATCCCCCACCAGAAAACTATTAACGCTCTAGTAACATGCCAGCCACATCTCTAAGTTAGTGACACCCTTTTATATTTTGGGGAAAGGCGAAGATAGTCTTTGGAAGTTTGACGACGCCGTTTCAATGGAAATTGCTCTTAAAATTCTTGTGTAACTTTGAGCCGCGAACCACAAATTTGTTAAACCTGAAGGAAACTCTAAACTACGGTGTAACTTTATCTTCACATTTCCCATTTAGGTACTTTAATATTACATTTAGAGGATTATTACTCAATGTACAAAGCGAAGGAGAGTAAACAGGTTAAATTATCCCGTGAGGCTAATCCACGAGGTTTGAAGGAATATGTATGAGCAGAAGCTTCTAAGTTATCAGATCGGGGGAAAGAGAGTGACTTCAAACTGAACAACCACTTCCTTTCATACATGGATAACATAAGATATAAATGTAGGCTTTTAAATAACATTAGCTGAACAAAGTTTGAGAATTTTAATTAACTTAAATATTGTTGCAGCGGTTTATTAACAAACAACACTAGAACTTTATGAATTATAATAATAACTTTAAATTGGGGACGAAATTATTTTAAAAATCGAGTTGTTATGAAGGAAATTTACTTTTTCTTCTTTCTTCATTATCTCAATTGTGAAGATTGCAAATGATTATATGATCACGTATACTGAATAAACAGATTAAAAACTAAAAGTAACTAGCACTAAACAGTGAAAAAAGAAGGATTAACTTATTGAGGCATTCTCCTTTCTTTCTTCTGTACTACATTGATCACAGATTTTAGCTGCTTTAGTTTGGTACCTGATTTTTCTGTTATCTGCTAGATTGGACTCGCGGCTTCATAGGTTTGTCTGTTATGGTTTTATCTCTCTTTTCTTCACTGTCTTGGTTTATAAACTTCGATCATTTATTTTTAGTAAAATGTGATTAGTTTTCCCTTGTCTTGTTTTATATTCGTTCATTTTTAAAAATTAAATAATAATAATATATTTTCCTTTACAATTGTAACATTACGACGTGGCATCTTAGACTTGAGAACCGTATCTTTCCTTGGGGTCGTCAGTCCATTTGACTCCTTTTTCCGTTATTTCTTGAATTAATATTTATTCTGTAATTATTTTGGATGAATTGAAGTTGTAATATTCGTACAGAGGTGAGATCGTTGATGTTTTGTTTCCTTTAATAACTGTGTCGTTATTATATAAACTAAATTTATTTTCACGAAAGACTTTTTTTCAAATTATTAGGGTAAGAATATAAGAAATATGGATCCTATCTTTTAAAGAAACCGGGTCTTTTTAATTCTTCCACCGTTTTTATATGTCGCTATTTATTAACCATTCCAGTTTGCGTCCATAAAATTCCATGTTACCAAAAGTTTTCCTTAGCTTCGCATTAATCTTAATATCCCTGGTTTATGGATTTGACTACGTCAGAAAAAGCGAATCCTAATTTTTATTTTTTTCTTGGCTCCATCGACATATAATTCCATCCTCCATCGACTGATGGCGCTGAAGTCGGTAAAATAGCCTCGGACTAATTCGAGAAATAAAATGAATTATTAGATTATTATATCACTCCATAAATGTGCAGGAAGGCAGAACTCTTTATATTTAACTGTGAACAAGTAATTTGTCTCCCATGAGAGTGCTCAGAAAGCAGAATTAACAAAATGTGTCCATTAATCTTATCCCTCATTACAATATCGGGCTAAAGTTTCTCCCGATCAGGTCTAACGATGGGCTTCTAGAGATATCATTAGGGAGAAAGACTTGCATCAACAGCAGCAACTCAGGCCTCGAATGGCACACACACAAAGACCAAATTTGTGGTAAAATAATTGGAACGCCGAAACATGATATTAAACACCATATACCACTTCCTTGTTCGAGGAATGTCTATCACGCCGAGAAACCTAGAGAACAGGTCATTATTGGCTCGCTATTAGGGTGGATTGAAAAATGGGGTTTTGCAAATATTTTTGAATTTAATTTTCCTATCCTGAACTTTTGATGGACCCAACTCCAAAAACTATTGTGTTAAAATTTCAAACTTCTAAATTAATACTTTCAGGTTTCTCAACGCAATTAAAATTTTGATTAAAAAGCAAAAATATCGGAAACTTCTATTTGTTTTCAAACTTTAAGTTCTTACATCAATAATTATGTCCTATATTATTTCTATAAACCTTTTAAAACATATATTTCCATAAAACTACAATCAATACTTCTACTCCAATTTTATTGAATAAAAATGATGTAGTAATTACTCGATAAGTTTTCCTTCCCCTTTTCCGTTTGTTTCCATGCAACCGGTACATTTTTTATCACATTACTCTGAATTAGAAGAAATTGAACAATTTACAGTCGAATATTTAAATTTCCACAATTATTTACTAACCATTGATTTAAAGCAATTAGATCTTTGTAGTATTATTACCTTTTATTTCGAAGTCCTTTTTGTTATTAAATGAGGCTATTGTTATCCTGGACTTAATTCTAATAATTATTTAGCCGTCCCGTATGTCTTCTCAACAAACTGCTAGTGACGTTTCTGTGACCAGTTTGATGCATCTCTTAACCGCTTGTGTGTGACAAGGAAACTTCGGAATATTCAATTTAGGTGGTTGACAGAAAAATTCTTCAAGTTGATCATCAGAGAGCGTCCTCGTCAGCGGAGGTTCGGTCACAACGGTCTGCACCTAATTAAGTAGGTGGAAGTAGTCCTTAGCTTCAAAGTTTAGGTCTGGGATCTCGAAAGTGCCTATTAATTTGCCTTTATAATCTTTTCGTGCTTTAATAATTCTTCTCCGTGCGAGTTTCCGGATATGATTTCTTTCATCTTGCAGAAAACAGAAGAATGTTTTCCGCATGTGCAAAATAAGCATCCTTTTGAATCACTGGGGCAACTATATCTTTAATATGATGGTTCATCCCTTGCAGTGATTGCACTATCTTAGAGTTTGAGTGCTCCATCTTTCAAAGAAGAGTTAGCCTTTATTTCAAACCAGCATGGTGCATACACCTTCATGATGATCAAGACAGTGGGGTTCAGCGTGTCAGAAGGGTCGAAAGTTGAAACATATAAACGAAGTATCTAATTTGCCGTTGTAAGCCATCGTGCATGCTACATTTTCCAGGATTCTTACGATCCATTTCATCAGAACATTTACTTTGTGAGATAGAGAGAAGGATATCAAACATATACTTTTGATCGGTGCTCAGATTTACTCTGTCAGCAGAAGGCAAGTTAGTCGGAATTGGCTCGAATTCAACAAAACTTAGTCTCACATTTATCCAGTTGTTTCCCTATAGGTGCTACAATCCACGAGATCCCGTTGTTTTCTCATCCAAATTGCTAATGAGATGGCGAAATTGGAGCTCATTTGCATGGAGATGGCAAATAAACCGATGCAGCTGTCTATTAATTTTTTTTTTAACATTCTGATTACTGCTCCCTTTGTTCCTGTATTTAGTGCCGTTCCATCGAATCCTACAGCAACGAGTTTATCAGTTGCAATGTTATTTGCTTCTTAATAGAAGAATAATGCATCGCATATAGGTTCTGCAGAACCTGTCTTCCCTCTTCAGGTGTCCAAGGTATTCTGAACCAGATTCTACTAACCTAGAGATGTGCTCTTCCATTATCTTCTTCTCGTAATCAGTTTCCTTCATCGTCTCAATAACAAATGTGCTATCTTTTCTACCATCAAAATAAAATAAATATAATGGCTTATCCGATCTGAATTTTTGCTGTAGTCCAGTATGCTCTTTGCCACGCTCTCTTCTAACCTTTGGCATGTCAACTACTACAGAATTTTCTTTGCCTTCGATTGAAAATAAATCTTTACGGATTGAACTTATTATTAAAGCACACCAGTGTAGTCACATGCCAACGCAAATTCTAGCGATTCTTTCGTTAGGGTGGAGTCTGCTATTCTTTGCGTTTCACAGATGAAGGAAGCTCATAGTCACTACCTTCGTCAGCAGATTCTGTTTCTGTGCTGGATGAAGGAAGAATCACCTCAATATTATCTGTCGAAGTAGATGGTTGATTTAAGAGACTATAATCATGATTCTTGATTACTGCAATCTGAATATTATTTTTTGATTGAATTTGATCGATATTACCTATTGCCCTTTTCTTAGTTGTTCGTTGGTCTTCCAGAAACGTTTGCGATAATGGCGGCACTTTTTCTTTGCTAAAAGAACAGTTTTCAAAGCTATCTCATTTACAACACGAAATATCAAACATTTGTTCTGCATTCTTTGTAAAATCGTCACATTCTTGTTTGAATGACACATTTTCATGTTAATATTTCTCATTAGAGACTGGTATTTTAAATAATTATTTAAAATTCTTTTTTAACTGCCTCTATTGACACACAAGGGATTTATGCCGTTTCAAATCGGAATTAACTTATCCACTACTAATGTGATAGTTTTTTAATTAATGGGTCTTTTATATTACGGTCCTTTTCCTTTTCTCACTCAAATAAAACATATTATAATACATCTCTTTATGTTGGCAACACTCGTTCACTAATAGCGCAGGGTGCGCCAAACAAAAGATTTTCAATTTCATGATGCGTTCTAGGTTTAAATGGCATAATTAAATATTGTTTTGATTTTATTCTTACATATTATTTAGCTCTAAAATATAATAAAACGTGAATAATTATTTATTATACACTATAAATAACTGTTCTTAAATACAAATATAAGAATGTGATCAAAACAATAGACACTAGACAGAGCCACAGACGGCTACACACAGATCCACTCTCAACGATATTCTCCGCACTACTGAAACATAATTGTCACGTATGGCGCTATAATATGTCATTGTGGAACCTGTAAATATCAATCGATTACTTTTAAATTTCGTTTACTTGTTCTTTAAAATACAATAATTATTTGTTTGAAGGTATCGATTCAAAATCCGAATTCAATTTTCAGCTATAATCCAGGAAATTCCAAATTTAGTTTAAAATCGCATATTTTCAATTTTCACTGGCTTTAAGGAACCTTTAAAAATTATCATATCAAAAGATCTTTTTCAGAGGTTTAATTTGACAGAAGGCCCCATAAACAAATCGTGGTGGGAAAATGAATTTCAGACAAAATGTTTTTCGTTTCATCCTTCTCTCTATGGAGAACCAAGCATCTCTAAGTCATTCGCTTGGAAACCACGTACATACAAGGTTTCAAAAGATTCTGATTATTACTCCTGCGAGTTCTTAAACATAAATCCCACAAGACCAAAGAAAAATAAAGGGAAGTACTCATTATTCATGGTAGGTATTGAAAGCAAATAGCTTGAAACTACCCTCAGCTTTTTGAGGACCATCCCGAGAAATCTGTGAGATTTAGAACTTTAACTTCTTTCAATCTTAATAAACCAATTATATCCGTTGTTGAGTCGTTATTTATCCCATAGCTTCTATATACATGACCCTAGAAATACCATTTTCTCGTTTAAGCAAATTAAGCTTTACTCCATTTGGCTTTCCTTGAAGGAAAAATGGAAAGAATCCGGTGAAACGGATGACATGGTATTAACTCAGCTGTTGAAGAGATAAGAAGGGGATGCAGACCATAATACAGAAGAAATCAGTGGTAAATATAAAAAGGGAATGAAAATGAATGAAAATGTAGATATAGATAATATGAAAACAAATCAAGAGGAAAAACGATTAGGGGATGAATTTGAAAAGCGTCCATTCCAACAGTGGCACAACTTCAGTCATGATAATACAACTTTATTTATGTACCAAATTCTCATCTATGACCACTAGGGAGGAATGGGCATAGCCCTTCGGGGCTAAGTTTGTGGACAAGAACCCAAGTCGTAGATATACGTACATTGATCGTTTCTTTCGTAAATGTAAACAAAACAATTGATGCGATCTATTAAGGAGATTACTCATTGATAGGTAAGAAGAAAACAATGACGAATGCAAAGATAACTAAGCAAAGTAGATCGAGAATAAAGAGAAAAAATCATGCTGTACAATAAAATATAAAATGAGTAATATATATATTATTGTAATATTTCACCGACATAATCCAAAATCTCTCTGTGAATAGCAGCTCATAAGTTATGACAACTCTGATAGTCATTATAATGCCATTTATTGATGGTTACATCTAATATTTCAAACAATTGTATTAAAATTAAAATATATTGATGAAAATTTAAATATATTCATTGAATCTAGACACTGTATAATTACTGCATTGAAAAATAAGAAGCATCACATTGTTATATCTATAACTTATGTAATAAATTTATTAAACGATCATTTATCAAAAGGATTTACATGTTCACGGTGAACGATGAGAGTGTAGTCATTTGTTTTAATCTTAGAGAGCAATATTAGCGGCTGTCAACGAGGATATGACCTAAAAAAATGCGAAATTAGGGGATTATAAAAGCAGCGACAAGAGTAAAAGAGGAAGATGAATAACAACATCTAAAAAAGAAAAAGTCAGTGAACGACAATTCAAAATGGTTAAATAGTATGGCAAAGGTCTCCCTCTCTACAAACTCCATCACATAACCATCTGTAAGGTCAAGAACGAGGGACCTAGATCTTCACTCTACGTGGACAGGCACCGGGCACAAAACACCCTAAGGCTTAGAGGATAGTCCCTCGTCCCAAGCAGTCTTCGCAGGAAAGTTCAAGGGAGCGCTTTATCCGAAGGCATAGCGGCCTGCTAGTGTGTGCAATTTCAAGACGATAAAAAATGAATCTATGCAGAAGAGACATCAAGAAGTGATTCAAGGAAGAGGTTCGGATTAAATAGCATCCACTAACTTGGTATCAAATCTCTAAGGGGACATCTCTAAGCGGCTCTTTATCTAAATAAAGCCTACGGTGTCCAGCTTTCTCGTTTGATATCATATTTATGGTCAGAAAACCACCGAAACCAAATGAAGAAGCTGTTCCGCCTTTGGTAACAATACTTACACTCATACCACACTTTATTTTTAACCAATCTACGGAAAATATGTTATGAATGCTTAGTAACATTTCTATCTTTTTTTGTGTATCCAGGGAATATATGTAAGCTACTTGTCCCTCTATTATTAATATAGGAGTATATCCTTAAGTTAGGGTTTATACTTCTCAGATAAGATATTAATGTCACTTCTTACTGTGAATTATTGATTGAGTGTAAAAGGTGAGTGCTAAGAAGTTTATCTCTATTTCAGATGTTACTTTCGAGCTATAGCATTTATAATATATCATGGTCATTATCACAATTTTATGCACAAATTCTCTTAGTAATGACCATGTTTGCGGAAACAGATTTACACAGTTGACGTGGAATATATAAACAGATCCTATGAGCAAAAAAGATCTAAATAAATAGAGAAGATGGTGGGATTCAGAGTGATCCAAAGTTCTCAGAATAAAAAATCTCCAATAGTTCAACAATTGGAAAAAATAGGAAGAAATATTGAATATTGCAACATAGTAAAATTTTCCCTAATTATTTTTTTTGTCTTTGAAAACTTGATTGAACGCTATCAGATGATCAACTCTACGAAAAAATGGAAACTGCTCTTGCAGCATTGATCCTAAAAGTGAGTATTGTTCTCTGTAGGAAAAGAAGGACAATGAATCAATATTTTCCGAGATTGTTCGGAAGAGAGAAATAGTAATATCAGACCTAATCTTGGTGTTTGTAATCGACTATTTTGGAGACAGTAAGAAAGAAAAATTAGCCGGTGAAAATTGAGCAAAATCGATAATATAATTCTAATTCCTTGTATTTAATCTCTTTCTCACCCATTCCTTATATCTCATCATTAAAATCAATAATCAATCTATAGCAAATCTATATCACGTCTATAGTTTGTCTCATTTATGTATAAATATTTGTCTGCCAAGGCTCTTTTCGTTCATATATTCTATATTGCCTTTTTTTGTGTTTTGTGGATTTTAACTAATTACAAATCGCTCTAAAATGCAGGTCTCTTTCGAGAGATTTATTCACTAACGTCCTTCTTATGTTTATGACCGGTTTATATTAAACGCTCATTGACGTACATCTGTTAATGTTACATCTAAATCATGTAGTGACGACCTTACATATGTTAATATTCATTCTAAATCATACATATGTTCATTCCTTACCATGTCTCCTGGCTACAATTGCAAGGTATTGTCTTTTTTAATAATATAAATCACTGATATTTATTAAATAATGTAAGAATTAATATTATTGTTATTATTATCTATCACTTACCTGGATCTATTAACATTATTATTATTTCGTATTTATATAAATAACAAATAGTAGAGTGTAAAAGAGTAAGGCAAGATCTTTTATCCTCTAGTTAAAATAGAAATACCAACGAGGGAAAATCTCAGAGAAACTACAAAGGAGAAATCTGTAAAAAGGGTGGCGACTTTAGAAAAAGTGAAAATGTATGAAAGACATAGAACTACGGATCATTCGGGCAACATTGAGGCCAGATGTCAACTGGAGCAAGCTTACCCGACACCACTTCACAGTTGAGTAATGAAAGCACAAATAATAATAATTATACGACGTGAATAAATTAATCTCGTTTTTCTAAAAGGAAAGTAAAACAATAAATTATACTTTAATATATTTTTCTGCAATATCGTTACCATAATTTTCGACACTGCTTTCGCATCGGATCGGATAGAAATTTATATCCTTTTCTATCTATTTCATATCGGAGTAATTTTAGGCCATTTAGATGATGGCTTAAACAACTCTTAAGAAGAGAAAGAGGAAGAATTTTGCCACCTAAAACACTATTTTTTACTTGATTACATCTCGCAAGTTTTGGTGTGCCTTGTGATGAAGGAGCAGGTTAGACACCCATTTATTTGACCAGTGAAGGACAATATTATATAAGGGCTTCTTTCGAATATTATTGTTCTGAGTTAAACTTTCGTTTCTCATTCAAGAGTTTATAATGTATAACCCCTTTTACATATTTCCATCTGAAAAGCAAAACCTTTTTCATTTCATCGTGTGAATCGCTAAAATCGATGAATGGTTGGCGTACCAGTTTGGGGATATGTAATGTTTATTAGCACAACATTAATTATACATTAA
The DNA here is from genome assembly GCA_963969495.1 of Ceratothoa steindachneri. Lineage (NCBI taxonomy): Eukaryota > Metazoa > Arthropoda > Malacostraca > Isopoda > Cymothoidae > Ceratothoa > Ceratothoa steindachneri. The sequence goes on along the minus strand of OZ018317.1, from coordinate 248,061,855 downwards.
TGGCATTGTATCAGAAGCCATTGCTGACATAAATCTGGGACAATAATTCACTATTTTATAGTTTATCAAGAGCAAATCATTTATTTTGATCCTCATTATAAGATTGGAGATGTTTTCTTATTTGGTTGAATTACTATTTTCTCCTCAGCTGATCAACAATTTGTCATGAATTGATGTCTATGGAAAAACCAATTGGTTAGAGAAATTATTAATTAAAGAGAGAATGTCAAATTTATATATGTGTACTATAAATATGAATCTATACATATAAACTTTAAATAAAAACTCTTATCACTTAATATTGCCCATAAGGTAATTATATAGATAAAATTGATTAGCAGATAGATCGTAATTTTAAACTAAGGCAAAAAAATTAATTCTTATGCAATTTCTGATAATTACCTAGAGTGATCTATAAGAACTTTTAATGAATATTTTTTTATTCTCATTTATTTTCTTCTTCCATTTGTCTACTAATATTAAATTTGATTCAGGAATAAGGGTGCAATTTATAAGATAGCATCTACCTTTTAAGCTAATTTAACGATCTATATTCAAATTTCTTATGAAGTTTGCCACATAAAAGCTAAAATGTAAACAAAAACAAAGGAGAGCCAATACACTGAGCGAGACAGATAATCCCGCACCCTGTAGAAGCATTCTCTTTAATGAAGACACTTTTGTTTGGATTGTTTTGGAAAAATACATGTCTAGCGCGAAGAAAAATTCTCCCTCGCAAAATTCCCTGCAGCCATAAATCCCAGGCACTGCAAAGAAGACAAGCGAAGAAACAAAAGAAAAACAATGACCCAATTAAACTTAGAAGGGAATAATTTTCCACTTGGGTTTTAAGGAAAACTTCAGCTTTGGGAAAGAAGGATTTAACTTCTAATGGAATCATTTAATCTTGCAAAGTTGCAGAATTTTGCGAAAACGCTGAAACTAAGAAAACACTGTGCTAATTCTATTAATATTAATTTAAAAAAATAATATTCACAATAACACTAGTCTGGGTAACAATTTCGCTAATAAAATATTCAGCCCAAGAGTCTCCAGAGACCGTAATCTTCACACATTGTAAACAAGTACTGAGAGAAAGTTAATTAAACTTGCAGGAAATTGTTTCTAGTTGAGTTTCAAGGTAAATTACCCCGTGTGGAAAGAAGGATCTTATCTAATGAAAATATTCGATTTTGCAAGTTACATGACTTCTCATAAATGATGACCATAAATTCGATGTTAATTAAGTATAAATTCATAAGTTAATATTCAGAATAACAATAGTCAGATTACCAAATGCTTGAAGTAAACACTTAATAACATGAATTAAAACTTTATCTCATAAATTAACATTTCACAAAAATTCCATGAAATAAAAATCCCAAGAATTACTAATTGTGAATCCAAATGAAACAAAATTATAAATTCCAATTAAATCATATCTGAATTAATGAAAGTAAGTAAAGCCAAATAAGGTAAATAATTGGAAAATACAATAAGAAAATATACATAATTTCATAGTAGAATTAAATAAAACACAGAATGAAGGCTTAAAAAGGAGAATCCACTCGAAATATTGTGAATGAAGTAAAATAAAAGATGATAACTTGAAAACAAAATTGAAGAAGTTAAGAGTTAAATAACAGTAAAAATCCTTAAAAAAGAATCCAATTTTTAATAAAGTCTTTATTTGCAGACGATTAATAGAGGTGCCAAATCCCATAGCGTTGGAGTAATCACGAGATTGTCGACTGGATGCTGCTGAACTCGAGAGGTGGCGCATAAACACCGACTTCATAATAAAATTTAATTGAAAAGGCTAATAGAGCTTAGAAGAGGTGGGTCTGATGTAGTTTCTGGACGGAGAAAACCAGGAGAGTTACGTGACCTTTAGGTACCTTTCAATGCTACCCTTCTCATTAAACTACGATGCTATTTTTCTATAGGACCCTTTTCCCTCACCTAACATCTCTAAATTCATAAGAAAACTCCTACCATTAAACTACCACATCACTGTGAAGTACAGTAGAATACGCAATCTCTTGCAAATATACACAATTTTACCTACATTGATATGTGTTCATGATGGGAAGAACGCTGATTCTAATTCCTGGAAAAGCGCCTTTTGAAATTGAAGCTCTTATGAGAGACGAGCTGAAGAGGCGTACCAAAGGGAGACACGTAGTTATTAAAGAATGCTTCAGCAACAGATGTAATATTTTAGAGCGACTAAGTTACTAACCAATTGGTATAACTGAACTCGATTCTTAAAAGTTATTTTTATTCCTCTTTCTTGATCGGAAAGCTACGAGTAATTAAAAAGTATACATATATCGGTTGAAATCCTGTCCCAGTAGCAGGAAGTTGTGTACTTTTGATTAATGGTAAATTATGCAATTCTTAGCCCATTTACGTACATTTTTGCCGATTTATTTCCAAATGAACTTGTCTGAGAGAGAAGACAGAGTGGAATGAGATGCCAAATGACCTTATTGGGGATAATACTCCAAAATAGGTTCTTAGAATCTAGATATGAGATAAGGAGGCCATGAAAACCCTGAGGGAGTTCACAGGTGATAGAGGGTATTGTTAAGAGTAAAGCAGCGTCATAAAATTGATTTATTATGATTTCTTTGGCATGGAATTCAATTGAGAATCGGTTAATTGAAATTTTGCCAGAACCTCATATTTTATGGTGTAGAAGGAAGATTTGTTGAATTAATAGTGAAAATGTGGTAGTTTTGTTCTCTATTCGGCTCAACTAACCTTGCCGAGGAACGACACGGTGGGGTCACTCTCTATACAGAGTCAGGCTCCCGGGTATTCAATAAGGCCGGCAAGTCCCAGCTAAGGGCTTGTACCCAATATATACTCGAGTACGTTAATCCAAGGTTGGCTAATAAAAGGGGGGAATCCAGATTACCGTTTCAGCTCAGGAGTTATTGAAAGAAAAACCTCTCAGAAAAAAAACTTTTAGTATACAAGTAAATAATAGAATTATTATTGGTCACCAAAACGAAGCAAACTAAAATAATAATGAATAAGTAACCAGTTGTTAATACAGGCGGGCAAGGGATAAATGGGAATAGCCCGGAAATTGTAACAATTACTTGTAAGACCGTTATTAACGCGGGTTGAGATAATATTAATTAACTGCGGGGAGTTACGGGAGTTTTCGGGGAGTGAATTAAATGGAGGAAAAATCACGGGACTGGGACCTCGGTTTTACCTATGCGTGGGCGAATTTGATGGCGTTACCCGTTGAAGGCTCGGGGGGGGGGGGACTTCGTAGAGCGGAAGATCAGCGTAGATCAGGTTCCAAGTTGTCCTTCAAATGGAAAACACGAAGGGTGGGGGGAGAGTCCGCTCCAGGGACTAATGTCGGCACGGTGACCAAATGGAAACTACACGGAAGGACTTCTAGGAATTCCTTGCACTTTTCTCACGGTTGAAGTTAAGGTACACGGACCTTGTAGAGTGGAGAAAATGAGCGGAGAGTTGATCTCGGTTAGCCCTCCGAATTGAGAATAATGAACGAGAGTAATCTGTCTCTGACCAGAGAGATTACGGAGGTAAGATCCGCTAAAGGTATCACAGGCGTCAATCGACACGGCGACCCAACGGAGAACGATCTGATGGACGGACGTCGGAAGAAACGCTCGCTGACCATCAATGGAGTCGCTCGCATAAATAAGGCGGGTTTCTAAGGCGACGGGGTTATGGAGAGGGGCGTAGGACACCTGTCGTCCCATGGGAGACTTGGGATGTAGCCGCATAAACAGTATCAAGTCACTGGCGTCTCACAGCTGCTAATAGGGATGGAGTAATAGTTCTCGTTTTCGACTTTTCACTTGGGGTAAATAACCGAGAACAATCGAGGGAAGGGGGGTCACGCGACAGAGTTTCGAACTGATTAAGCCTTCTGAAGGCCATCAACTAAGGTGATATGGCCAGACCATGTTTGGCAAAGTTTGCACCTTTGGCTCTCTTGGGATAACCTCCACACACCTAATGTCCACCTTTAGTTTCCGGTTTCGGCGAAGTATGGAATACAATGCTGCCTAGAACCAGTGTCGGACCCTCGTATTTCGGCGAAGAGTGGTTTTATTTTTCCCTCCACCAGGATGCTTTAAAAAATAGGAGATAATTTAAAGGGAAAAGACAATAAGACCCTTTAATGCGTATATTAAAAAAAGCGTATGTGTGTGTGGTGTATATGAGCAAAGGAGATGGATATGTAACAGCCTTGAGAAAACGAGCAGGGGTAATACTTGTTGCTCTTCTTTTAGATCCTAGAGTCCCGATACTGTCGTTTTGGAGTGTGGAGCAGGGAAAAGTAGAGAAAACCGAGCTCTAATGCGGTAGTGTGAGCCACGATTTAGGGGCCACAGCCATCCACTCTCTTGGTTCCCCGTGATAGAAAAAGAAAGAGAACACAACTTCGCCCATTTTACCCAACCACTCTCAGGGAATGCAATGGTACCGCCCCAAAGGCGCGACTAAACGTCCTCGAGCAACTCAGTGGCCATTTAATAAATGAGCCGGCTGAATTAATGGTTTTGTGGTGTCCACGATCGTTAGAGAGGGGGAGAGAGAGAGAGGGCGGACATAATTGGCGCTGTATATAATCCATTATCTTTTATTAGGATAATATATGTATATTTATTCTAAGTGTATGTAAATTGAATTTATTATTGAGTGATATTTAGTGTAGATGTACATTATTGTATACTTACTCTGGTTAGTAATTGCATTGGGTGGTTTATATAGTGTTTAATAAAGAAAAGAATATATCCTCGTCCCCTTAAGCCTCCTTCCAATCTAACGGGCGTTTCACGAGCGAGGGACCGGAATTGGTGCCCGGTGGTTACCGGCAACATTCGCTGCAAAATGATGGCATGAGAATGCCATTGTGTCATGTGGAAGAACTGTGTTCCATACATTGATTGTTGCAATCGTTGAAAGGGGCAGAGTAAAGCGGATCAGTAGGAGTGTCATTTTTAGCTATGTAACGTTTATCATTACTGTATTGAATAATAATGTCCATTTGATGGGCTTAACTAGGAGTGTATACTCGTAATAAATTTGACCTTGCATTCGGCAAAGACATTTATGTTATTGCCCTAAGGCATGCATTTAATATTTTTTATTGCAAGAGCTATAGCAGCTAATTCCTTGCTAAATGAATAATATTTTATTTCTATTCACCTAAAAGCTTTACTATTAAACCCTGTTAAACCTTAAATCGGAGTCGTCGGTAATCAGACCCAATTATTGGAGTCGTTTGGATGAAGTAAAAGAGAGACTTTTACTATGTCGTTGTTCTTTTTGCCATTAAATGCGACTTTTGCTTATTCATCTCATTGCAATATTAAATCAAACAGGAAAAGGTTGACGTACCACTGAAATGATTGGGACAAATGTGACAATGCTTGTGGTAGAACAAGGAATTCGTGTTGAGTAACGGAATAATCATTGCCGGTTTTTTTTCAATTGATGATGATTGTATTTGAATTTGAAATCGTAATCTCAAAAAGTCGCCCAAAATGAATATTTTACATCTATGAATCTTGGGTTGGTATCGAGTTTAAACGCCATTAATCGCATATAACAGGATAGGAGTTGTCTCGGAGTTTGACCGAGTGAAGGTGCGATGCATAAATTGAATTAGTAGGGAGAATTAAGTTGTCTTTCAATGAGGTTTGTACACGTTGAAGTCTCTCTAAAACGGAAGATGCCTTTGTAAATAACATTGTGATGTAAAAGGCAGAACTATTTAGCGAACTCAAATGTTTTTTGCATCAGTTATTTGCTTTGCAAAGCTGACTATATCGATTAAAGGAGCTGATGCACTGTGAGGAGCTGTTTAGAATTCAAAAGGGCAGCGAAAAAGGAGTTACACATTCACTTATTGCCTCTATTGATAGGTTGGTAATGGAATCATCAAATCGTTAATGATGGGAACAATTTATTTTTCAATTAGTCCTTTGGAAATAAGATCGTAAATATTCGGCGGATTCAAACGAAATTTCAAACCTTTATGTTGTTTTACATTTGCCTTCGAATGATATATTTGCTACGGTCCTTTCAAGGTTATTGTGGGATTTATTGAAAATTTTAAAGGGCGGAAGGTCCCAAGCCATAATAATTGAGAGCACGCGACTTAGGTCTGTGACTTTGTTTTCTTCCACTCGAAACAAAGCCTCGACTTAGACATCGAAGCGGAGGAAATTTCCATAAGAAGAAACTTGGCAATTTTTTGCCGACGCTAAAAAAACATCCCAGAAACCAATGAAAACCTGAAATCACAAAATCAGTTAAGATAAATAGAATGATAGGAATAAATAAACAAACGAATATCACAGTAAAACAGAGACAGACGCAACATACTCCACTCATGTGGGAAAACACATGACCCCAAAGTCTACATAAACACATAAATAATCAGAACCCCCTTTAAAGATCCTTGATCATCCGTCTTTCAAGAAGGAAGGGCCTATTGCATGTATCTAATATTAATTAAGAAGTAATTAAAATAACGATAATTAGGGCAGTAAACCAGGGATATAATGGTCTGTAGGGAGTGTAGAGGAGAAATGAATAGTAGATAAATAGTGTATAAACTTTATGGATCTCTATTTCTTTTTATGAGTCTGGGGAAACAGCTAAGTTTAGGATCCGTCCATTTTTGGCATCTCCGGACCGAATCCAGAGTGAAGAATGAGACTCATTAATTTCTTGGCATCAAATATTCATTTTCTTGCGCCAAGGTATGATGGGGCCGTGTGATGGGGCCGTGTGATGGGGCCGTGTGATAAGGCGGTGTGATGGCAGTGGGATGAAAAGGTGGTTAGTGCCGTTTTCTCCCTAGTGAAGAATCTTTATAATTTCTGACATTAGTAATAATAATATTACAAGTGTGTCTATCTCTTTAAAGATGACTAAGAGCCTATTTAAGCCCTTTTGCTTTTTTCGACGAAATACTTCACTTCTTCATTTATCTTTCGCCCTTTTACACCCTTTCATCTTAGAAAAAAATGATCAGGGTGGTGGCGACAATTTGCGATCTTTTCCGACATGATTAATCACTATGACTCACTTACACAACAAATAACGTACATATAAACGTTTTTCCTTTATGGATCTTATTGACGACGAACCGTCCAGGAATTTAACTAATTAAATATCGTTGGGTCTTTTTCGCATTTTGAATCCTGGAGATTCTATAATGGATAGCGCCTGTCCGTCCTTATCGAGACAGCGGCTCTTATTAATCTCCCTTTTATGGGCTGCTGAAGAGCTAAATAAAGATAAAATGCCCCATTAATTGTTTATTTAGCGCCACCGAGTTATGTCATAGCCCATATTATTTCTGTTGTTGTCTGGTCGTAAATGTCATACATCGATTAATGTATGAAGGAAACTTTTAGATACCAGTGACTACCAGTCGTGTTTTGAAACTGTGATGACGGTGGGACTTGTGTAGGGTCAATTACGACTCAAGATTTGAGTTAGCTAAACGAGCAGCCACTAGAAATGACGGTTTTAAGCTAGCAAACAAAGGATATGACACTCCGATAGCACGAAATTTGTTTTCTTAAAAAGTAAGACAGAATTAGATTGGTTTTGCCTAGGAAATAATCGATTGGGTAACTAATTCTTCATCCATATTCTCTTTTACTTTTACCTTTTTTTCACCCTTGAATTCTCTATTTTCACTTCTTTCATGACCTCACCTCAGATGGATCTTTGAGCAGACACAGTTTTTTCCTCTATACCTGTATGCCCTAGCAGGTAACCCGTATATATGAGGGTGTTGGATGGGCCTATTTGCACTCTGCAATTTTGCTACAGCGACTCGCTCGACGGATGCCCTTCCCAACATCATTTCCAACTTCATTACCGACGTAATTCTTGACATCATTCTCGTAAAACTACCTACGTTAACCCTCTCATAACACACTCAAGTCTTATCTTCACTTTTACACCTTGTATCCTAAGTAAAGCTTTACGCGATAAACCACCTCATCTTAAGAAATGTGAAGTAACCATTTATTTATCATTCAAATAATGCTACTAAAGCACGATATAACTAATTGCTTTCATCCCATTTAGAAACTGTTAAGTGGAGTTGAGAAATCGGCAACACCAACCACTTCACTAACGAAGAACCACACACAGATAAATTACATAATACCTGGAATTTCTGAAATGTGAGAAGAAAAATTATTCGCCTAAACTTTTTTACCGGTGGCAAAATGAGATGGCAACTTATTTTCGCACCTATTAAATGATAGTTTCTATCGTTTGTTTTGTAAATATAAGATGTTAAAGAAAATCATAAAACTTAATAAAATATAATATTAAATAATTACAATATTTGAAAAATATATTAATAATTTTTAAATAATACTTAATTTGTTTTGAGAATCCAATAATTGAAATGCTCTCATCAAGGAAAATAGGAAGCCACGAACTGTAACCGCAAAGGAGGCAGACCTGATTAATTCGCGAATGTGGATTGTGATCCAAAGACGTTCTAGTGAATTATGATTACTAAAGGAAGAAAACTACTGAAAGCCTCTGTAGGTCCTAAGTGTTACACGTATCGATGAGAAGTCAAGAAACGTAATAAAAGATCAATCGAATTTTATTTACCCGTATATACTCGGTCGTCTATTCATAGTCGGGCCTTTGATTACCAGATATATGTGCTAAATATTTGTATTATTCGTGGGGAGGAATCTTTAAAAATATTGGAATTTGATGGGGAAGGAATGTTACCATATATACTTTATAGAACATTATATATATATATATATATATATATATATATGAAATTCGCAATGAATGTAATGTCCTGCAGGAAAAATAAAAAGGTGCTTCCAAGTACTTTCGAACTATATTCAGTTCATTCTTAAGGATAACTACAAGAGAAAATAATATAATAAGGGTATATATAAGCAAGTAACAGATAAATGAGCGCCTCTAAGACAAGAAATCACCAATAAGAAAAATAAATTAAAAGAAACCTTGTTTATTGTTTCTGTATAAGCCAATTTAATCACTTTAACATCTCCCCTTTTGCCTTTTTAAAATTGAGGTTTTTATGAAAAAACTCCTTCTTAAAGAAATGAGTTTGGAATTATGTTCCTAATTTTTTTGCAATTTTCATTTTTATGGGCACCCGATGTCTCAATTTAATTATTGCATTGATTTTGTATTTACCTTAATTTATATCTCTTCCTCTCTCCTTGTCCCTCTCCTCTTGGTTTCAATTTACTTCTCGTGTCTCTCCAAATCTCCCTCTTTAAACTATCGCTTTATCCGTTAATCGTTTTAACCCTTTTAGCTCCGTTCTTGACTCTTTCTTACCTCGCGGTTTGACCCATTCCTCTGCTACTTCCTCATTGGTGATTTCTTTTTTGTCTTAGAGGCGGGTCTTTATCTTTTACTAGCTTATATATACCCCTATTCTATTATTTTCTCGTGTAGTCATCCTTGAGAATAAAATGAATAATGTTCGAAAGTACTTGGAATCACCTTTCCATTTTTCCTGCGGCACATTGCATTCATATATATATATATATATAGATATATATATATATATATATATATATATATATATATATATATATATATATATATATATATATATAACTTAAAACAAGACACTTAATATAATAGATGCATTTAAAGGCCCCCCAAAAGGAAAATTTGCATCACGATACTAAGGAAAACTGAGCGTCGTGGCCACAATAGAGATATACGCTTGAGTACACTGATTCGAATCCTACTCCTTTATTTATTTTTCATAACGGTTAAAATTAGTTTTTACCATTTTCTCCGTCTCTACATCTCACATTTTCTTTCTTAAGCTTTCAATGGTCAGCCTTCCTTAGTGTGGTGATGCCAATTTTCATTTCTTTGGCTGCATATATACTCGTATATATATATATATATATATATATATATATATATATATATATATATATATATATATATATATATAGAAGAAGGAATTTCAAACTTCTTTCCCCTTGCGTTATTTCTGTCTTCTCGGTAAAGGATTGCCTTCATTGTCCCGCCCTCTGCTCTTCTTTGATTCTAGTATTCTTCTAATGTCCCTTTCTCTTACCATTAAAAAACTCCTGTTTCTTGTCTCATTGCTGATTCGCGTCCAATTTCTCTTTCTTGTATATATATATATATATATATATATATATATATATATATTGGTTCCGATAGCGGGGTGTATGCCCAACAAAGATGTGGCGAAAGATTATCTCGGGCGTATGTGAAAAAAACATGAAATATGGAGGAGCTCCAAGGAGTTACAAGGAAATAAAGTACCCTAGAAGACCTTACAGTCCATTCAATGAGGGTACGTTTGGCCTAGCTAACGAGCAAGCACATCTCCGCTCAATTGCCCTACGTCCTTCCTAAAAGGCCACTTTTCAAGACCCTGTCTACTCTTGACTTGAACTGGTCAACAGAATTGCTGTTGACAACCTCCACTGGAAGTGCGTTCCAGCTACATCAGATACTGTACGTGAAATATTTCCAACACAGATCGCGGTTGTAACGCTTCAACTCAAGTTTAAAGCCGTGATTTCTTGTTCTGCTCTCATTAAGGCTGAAAATATTCCTGTAGTGAACATTGTCGAACCCTCGAAATATTTTGAAAACTTCGATGAGCTGACCACGCAGTCTACGGGTTTCCAACGAGAACAGATCTAATTTCCTTAGTCTATCCTCATAACTTATATGTCTGATAGAGGGAATCAGTTCAATTTCCGTGGCTTGCACGCGTTCCAATCTCGCGATGTCCTTTCGAAGTGAAGGACTCCAACTTTGTACGGCATACTCCAGGTGCTTTCGGAAAAGTGAATTGTACAGACAGAGTACTATTTCCTTGTTCTGTTGTCCAAACTGGCGCTCTATGTATCCTAGCATCCTTTTGGCCTTTTTCTCGCCTCAATGCACTGTTTCGAGAACTTGAGTTCACTAGTAATTGTTACACCCAACTCCTTCTCAGTGTCGGTGGATTCCATAGTAGTGTTCTTAAGGATATACTGAAATTGGGCGATTCGGTGACTGATATGCATCACTTTGCAGTTGTTCACGTCCAATAGCATTTGCCACGTGACCGACCACTCCCTAATCTTCCGAAGAGCATCTTGAAGGTGGGCAGTATTTCTTTCCATGGCGCTGTTCATACCAAGCTCAGGATCATCGGCAAATTTACAGATCTTTGCAACCATGTCACTGTCCATGTCGTTGACGTGGATGATGAATAGTAGTGTTCCCAGGACAGAACCTTGAGGAACCCCGCTAGTAACGGGTACCCACTCAGAAGCCTGTCCATTAAACACTAAATGTTGCCGACTGCCGTTTAGCCAGTTCTCTAGCCAACTTGCTACATTTCCGTTTACGCTCAGCGCACACACTTTCCAGAGGAGGTGGCGGTGTTGTACCTTATCGAAAGCTTTTTGAAAGTCTAAGGAGATAACATTCACCACCTTATTCCGGTCCTGCTCACTATAAACGAAGTGGGAGAATTCCACAAGATACGTTAGGCATGACCGGTGCTTTCGGAACCCATGCTGGGAACTCCTCAATCGTAAGCTGGACTCTTAATATGACGTCATTTTGTCCACCAAGATGTTTTCCATGATTTTACCGACTATATATTGAGGTTAAGCTAATAGGTCAGTAATTCAACGGCTGGCTAGGGTCTCCTTTCTTGAAGATACGAATCACCTCCACTTCACGCCAGTCTCTAGGAACGCATTCGGTTCAGATTGACATTTTGAAGATCGTGCTTAGATCTCGTGACACTTCATCGCGCACTTCTTTCAACTCTTTAGTTAGAAACCTGTCCAGTCCAGAGAACTTATTCGTCTTTAGATCAGTGATCTTTTTTTTTATTTCTCCTTGAGTGAAGTCCATTTCCTCCAGCTTTTCCCCCAAGTAAGATAGGATTGGACCATATTCTTCAGTAAACACTGAAGAGAAGTAGTCGTTGAGGAAGTTAGCATTTTCTGCATCTGAGTGCTTTAATGCCCCCTCCTCATTTACTAAAGGGCCAATCGTGCGATGGATTGGTTTACAGCTATTTACATAACCAAACGACTACTTGGGATTCTCCTTGCAGAGTCTCGCCACTTGGATCTCCTCGGCACGCTTTGCCGCCCTTCTGCTGGACTTCACCCTCCTAGCTAGCCTAAGTTACTCGTCAAAGTCTTTAGAAATCTGTGACTGCCGATACACCGTTCTCTTCTCCCTCAGAAGTAGATCAATTTCTTGTTTAGACCACTTTGGTTGAACGGAAGTCCGACGAAGGCTTTTCAAACGGATGAAACGTGATTGATGACTAATGAACGTAGTTTTGAATCTATTCCACGAATCTTCAACATCCTCGCACACTTCTAGCCTCGCATCATTCGAGTCAGCACGAAGACCTGCCAAGTCTGCTCTTCTCAAATCAAGTTTCCTCGATTTACTAGTCGCAGACGAGGAAGAAGTGTAATGGTATGGAGAATGATGTCTGCTGCTGGTCCTGGTCCACTTATTCGTCTACAAGGGAATTTCAATGCTGAAATCTACAAGCAGATTCTTAGCCAGCATGACCTTTACATCATAGGAGTTATTGAAAAACAAGTGGAACAATATTATCCCATCATTTTCCAAGAAATAATTCATTCCTGTGGTAATAGAGGTCGGTAGGTCATGGCTAGTAAAGGGATGTTCAAAAAATATTGATGGTAAGGGTTTCTTTATTGTTCTTGTTCCAATTTACATTGTTTTTCTGTGACCTTAACATTTTTCCGTTGAAATCTGGAAGATAGTATGGTTATTTCCTCAAAACATTTGAAATATTTATTCCATTTACTTGAGGTTTCACGAAAGATAGATATTAGATACATCTAAATATTTGTATAATATATAGTCTCAAAGTTTTGTTAATCTTTTATAATAAATATGTTAATCAGTTGTTCTTACTGACCCTTATATTTTGGCAGCTAGTGTATGTTGACTATGCCATTAAATCTAATATTTTGAAAGGTTGTTTCAATAATCCAGCCAATATTATAATCGTTTCTCGAAAGGGCTCCACCGCCTCAATATGCTTGGTACTACTGTTCTGTTACTTATGTCCAAAAATCCTTCCAGAAGACCGATGGCATCACGCTTATTTTGCCGATAAATGATTATGGTAATATTTACATACTAACCTTTACTAAACGTAGACATGCTATTAAATATATGTTTATTTTTAACGTTTTTACTGCGTTTGAGAGAGAACAAGTAGAGATCGAGGGACTCTGATGCAGGTGGCTTATTAACACAGGGAGGATTCGCCTTTAAGATTGACGAAGAACATTTCAGACGCACCTGGGAGAGGATAAATTAAAAAAAGCTCTTGAGAGAGCGAATCTCACTTGAACATCCACCCTCCTTAAATGGTGATTTGAAAATGCTCCCCCTGTTTATTATGTCGAACAATATCTTCTTTAACATTATTTCTATCATTTATTTTTCTAATAAATCTTTGGAGAAAATTTTACTTTGAAAAGGGAGATTTGAATGGTGCTTCTTTAGTGGGGGTCTTTACAAATATTCACTTTAGAGAGTACGTAAGCGATTGAGGTTGCTTTAGGATCGGTTAGATTAAGTTCCGTTGAAGACCAAATAATATTGTGTGTGTAGAGATTCTAAGTTAGTGAAAGGCTTCCATTTAAGGCAATCTATTGAGAATGGTGGAAATGCGAATGATCCTAGAATTGTTGTGGTTACTGTGAACATTTTCCTGTTAAATATCTTTGCCAAACACGAATGAAATATCCGTGAAGTGTTCCCAAATTTAAAACAGGACTTAGCTCGCATAATGATGCGACTAACAAACTACGCGTTGTTTTTTGACAAATTCTTTGATCAGCGTGAGAAAAAGATATCAAAATAAGATGCCATTAATAAATACGAAACAGGGAAGATGTTAGTAAATAGGAAAACAGGAGAATAATTATTAAGTCTAAAATAAGATAATAAGTAAAAGCTTTCAAATATATGATAGAGGATCGTATTAGGAAGAATGCTGAGGGCGTGTACCATAGCTAGAGAATATAGTCTGCTCACCAGTTTGAGACCACATACATAAGCATATATAAGTGTAGGCAACGTCAGACATGACGTCTAATCTTGTGCTCCACTTGTCTACTCTTCACTTTAAATCCGTTGTTCGTGCTTGTATTGTGGGAGGAGGAATATTCTGTTCCTCGGATGGTATATTTAAATCATTTGAATAGTAAATTATACATATTAAATCTATGTTTATTTCGTATAGGAGTTAATAATATGGAGTGCAAAGAAGTAGGACACATAGAAAGCATTTGTGTTTTAATAATAATTTTATAGGGTTGTTTTTCTTAAGAACCGACACTTCGATTCTTTCAAAACGTTTTCGAAAAGATTCTTGAGTAAATTAGGACGTTAAAAAAGTCTAGGATAGCTGCTAATTTACATGCTAGATTTTTCATTTGTTCTCACGACTTTGATGAAGAAACAGTTCCAATGGCGCAATGCTGAAAAGCACCATTGCGCTGTTATACACCCTCTATCGGTGGCTTTAGTAGCTCTTTACTTTGCTTCACTACAAACCAACTAACACCTCTCCTTATCCACCGCTTCACTAATTTTTGCTAGACGTCTGGAGAAGTGCAGACTGTGGCAGAAACTGATTTTGTTAAATAGAATTGATGTGATCTAGTGAGCACCGCCAATTGGTGGCAATTTATGAGACAAATATGACCGGACGGTTCCCATGGAGACGCAAATGTGTAAGACGGTAGTCAAGTACCTGTTTCCAGGAAGAAAGGAAACGCATCGCGAGTCAATCTTCAAACTCTCTTCTCGTGAAGACGGAGATGCATCATTTGGTAAACTACATGTGCTTTCCCATGGAAACGGAGAGGTTGTATGGGAACATTACTTCCGATTATAGCAAACATAATCCACACCGAGTGTGATAAGTCGCCATATGGATTCCGGTTTGGTGCAATCTGGCTGCGGTTGCCATTCGCTGTAGATACCCGTGTTTCAGCTCACAAGTTGAGCTGCAGATCACCAATGGCAAAAAAGGTAAATTTAAAGCGCGTAGATCGGTCGTAAAAACTCACCCTGTACATGTTTCCCTTGATAAAGTTACGGCTAGCCTCCTTTTGATCTGCACATTCAGAGAAGTGGAACTGAGGAAATATAGTGAAGGGAACGGAGTTTTAGAATTTATGAAATTTACCTGAAAATTTATCCTTTTTAAGTAGCTCCTCTCGCCCCTTCCGCCATAAACAAAGAATTTTTGATCCTTGTAATTAAACATTCGGCAGCTTTGTCCAATTTGGATTAAAATTACACATATTGGCGTGCTTTTACCTAGAATGCTCGTATATATAAAACGATTTTTCTCACATCTATGAATAAGAGAGTAGCTTTGTGGCTGTTTGAATATAAGCATGTGTGAATGAAGGCATGCGAGAATATTGTTATGAATAGAAAAGCAGATATAAAAGATATAAAAAATAATGCAAACTCGAAGCTATATCATAAAAGACGTTAAAGTAAATGACTTTAGAGCGGTAGCAAAATTGGAATTCTCTTCCGTTCGAATCCATAAGAGATGAAATTAGCAGATGGTATGTAGATTAGGAGTGAAATTGAGTCAGAATATAAAGCAAAAAATGTAATAAAAACAAGATAAATATAGAATATAGTAAAAAATAACAGGGAAAATACAAGTATGTAAGATTTGCTTACCCATAATATTATGCGTATTTCTCAAACCAACGTTAAATTGACGTTGGGATCATCGTTGCGCGACAATAGTCATGTCAAATAATCGGCTGCTTTTCCTCGTCCCCTCACACATTAAAGCTCGTTTTCTTAATATTTAAATTGTTTCAGAAAAGTATGAACAAGATAACCTTTATAATGACGTCATCCCTTCGATCTCCTCAATATACACGCGTACATAACCGCATGCGGTATTCTGCGACGGCGTAATTTTGTCTGTTTTGCGAAGCGCGAAAAGAAGCCACCGCTCGGTTACCACCGATACCAACGTGATCTCATCCGTGCGCAACGCCATTGCTACCTGGAATTAGTGGACAAAAGCGTGCAAGATCCAAGGGAGAACCGCGCTGGGCAAATGCCTTGAAAGGGAAGGTTTGGCCACATAAATAAATAAGGAATTTCAAAGACGCTTCGACCACGAAAGCAATTATGACCTTTGACTATACAAAGCAGGAACTGCCATACCAAACAAAGAAGACGAAAGGCTGTGCAAAACACACACACACCTACCTCTTCCTTTCCACTCTCCCTCTCTCTGTTCTCAGGTGGGAGTTGCTCCTTATATATCTAAGTGGTTGTGGGAAAAAGAAAAATGAGCTTAAACGAGTATCAAGATTAAGCCAACTTGTAAAAGAAGTCAAATACTTTTTTCCAAATATCATACTCGTTTCCTTCGATTTACTCCAATACACTTCATACCATATCCCATCTCTGCCACCACTTCGCCCCTCCCCGCCTCGCTAAACGGTTGGATGCTCGCCATTTTCTCTCCGCAAATGTCTTTTATTTCTTTTTATCTTTGTGGCTGAAAACCTTTTCTCCTTTCTCGGTCGTTGAAGAGGAACCTGGTCTGTTCCATCTCCTATTTCTTCCAATACCTTTTCTTTAGATACCACCACACGCACACTCACGCATCCACACGCGTGCCTGAGTTATATCGACCTTTTTTAGAATATAAATAATTTCCTGAGTTAAATTAACAATTTCTTCTTCTCATAACTCACTTTCTTTTTTTTTATTTGTGTATCAGGAGCCCCAGAGTCACATCTTACCCTATTGCTTACAAATGTCGGATAAAAGTCACATCAAATTCCATCGCTCCGAGAAAATGAATTTCACCTTTTTCACAACACAAAACTGCAAATCTCTTTCGCACCAACGCATAAAACAAGGAATTGAAACAAATAATTAACGAGGACTCATTTTAAGAAGGACTATTAGATTCACATTATTGGAAGATAATTAATTCAACTAACAAAGCCTATTTGCTTTTTACAGGTTTTTCATGATACACAAGCGACTTACAATGAAAATGTAAGCTTGCTATTATTAGGTTAATTTTGACCAATCACAAATTTAACTTTATTGATAAGGGAAAAGTGTTTATTGAAATTTTATTGGGAATTTCTCGTCCTGCGTTCAGACAATTTAATCCCGAAATTGACTCGAAGAAAATATTTGCCCAAAATATATTCATTTTAAGGCTATTTATTATATATACCCTTTAAATTTACAGTTGTATTTTCGGAGCTACGGTAGCATGATTTCTGCCAATAGGCTTGATTCCTACCATAAATATTTAATTAAAAAGAACAATAATTATATTTATTTTAAAAGTAATAAAAAAAAGTTAATTTTAAAATTTAAAAAGTAAATAAGTTTTGAATGCTGAAGCTACTGTTTAGCAAGACAATAAAAGTGTAGGGTTCGATGAAAGAAACTTCATTAATTAATTCCTTTTTGGTCTAAATAGCTCAGAGTAGGCGGCACTACGGTCTTTATTATTTCAATAAATGTGCAGAAGATCGCATTAATTGTATCCCAGAAATAACGCCCCTAAACTGAAGTATTATCCAAACACATATAAGAATAGTCTATAAATAAATAACAAGTACGTAAAAACCGTACTAAGGGTGTTTGACGTCAGTTTAGTCATCCTTTACGGCTTCGTTCTCGCTTGGAAAGCAGTTATTTTTAAGAAGGTATCGTTGCAAATAGAGTCACAGTCAGAATGTTAGTATCTTAATAATAAGTGGTTTCTGTGTCTAACCGAAGAGGTCAATGATGATTAGAATGCCTAAAAATACCAGGACAATGCCAAATATGTACATAAACTAATACCTTTCATCACGTTCCATTTGCAGCCTTCGCTGACTCTACAACATAATCCAATGCGATAAAAATCGCAAAAACAACACAGGTTATATGTTATTTACTCTCTGGTCACAGCGTTACGAGGATGCATGCGTCTACATTTATGTAGCTGCGAGCGGACTCGTAGATAGCAAGCCATTCTTGCTCCGGGGGAGAGGGGAGGGTTCTTGATAAAGATATGGTTTGGGGGCTGATTGGCAGAGAGAGCATAGAGAAGGAAGATGCCCCCTGGACATCATATAGGAATAAGGGATTCCTACCTTCGGGATCCATTTATCCCATTATACAAACAGAGGACTCGGTGTTTGGCATCTCTTGTACCCAATCGGAGAACTCATTCTAACTCTATAATAAAAGGAAACAATTAATAATAATAATAATAATGGCAAGGATAATAGTAATAATACGACTGATAATAATTAGAATTAATACTCAAGTGAAAACAATAAATAGATTCATTAAAGTTAAAGATCGGGAATGATAATTCCCCCTTCAATTAAATCAATTAACCCCAAATTCCCGGGTCGTATTTGAAATCAGATCAATTGATCGCACAACGGCGTACTGAATGCCAGAGATACGAACCATCAGAGTCCCGGACGATTGTAGAGAATAAAGGGTAAGGAGTAACAGGAAGAGGGAATGGAGAGAATCATGGGGAGTGGAGGAGAGTTGTGTTGGAGAGTGAAGTTGTGAGTTTAATGGGAGACATCGCAGCTATGAATATTTATTGTCAAAGTTTAATTAAAATTCCTGGATTCGGAAACAGAAAATTGCCATTGCGTAAAATTATAATGGTCTTATATTATATATATATATGCAAATATATATATATGCAAATTTGGTTGAAGACCATAGTGTATTTCTTCTTGCCTTAGTTAATTTCTTTTGGCAACTTTCTATTCTTCTAACTGTCTTTTTTCTTCCGTGGTTGTGGATGGTAGATCACTTGTATTCATCTCTTTTTTAAACGAATGGGTTTGGTCAAAACCAAACTAAATTGCTGAGCCTTCGATCTTATTCGATCATCTTTGGAGCGTCTTGAGAGATTCTTTCCTCCTTTACCAAAGAAATGTGGAGTCGGAATCAGACCGAATGAAAGAGAAAAAATAATAGTACAAATCAGCGTTACAAAAAATAGTTAATCGTGGTGAAAAAAGTTGAGCGGAGAAGAGGAAGTTACAAGTAATAGTAAGAAAAGAAATGGGTTCTCCAGGTACACAATCAGAGCTCATATTTATTTACATTTACACAGTTATTTTAATAATAAATTAAGTTGAGTTCTCCAGGACAAAATGGAAGTCAAATATTTGAGATTTTACAATCAGGAAATCTTTTCATGGCACAGAATTATATCTCAGAAACTACATTTATTTTAGTATATTTTTGTCTTATGTACAAATTTCACGAAATCCTTGTGCTTTCTATCAAATGTTCATTATTAATCACGGTTTATTCAATGTTTTTATAATTAATATTCTTAATCACCAAACTTTGTTATTAGCCACTAAATATTAGCTTCATTATTAATTATTGAATTATTATTATTGACTAATAATTATTCAATATTGATCACTGTTTATTTACTGCTTTTAATATTTCACGAAGTCCTTTTGCTTACTACTAAGTATTCATCATTAATCACTGTTTATTAATATTATTAATCACTTAATTTTGTTATTAGCTATTAAATATTATATTCATTATTAACCACTCAACTATTATTACTATTAAGTGTTAAATATTCAGTATTAATCACTGTTTATTTAATGTTACTATTAATTTGCTTAATCGCTTAACTTTGTTATTCTTATTAGCCATTAAATATTATGTTCTTTATTAACCACTGTTTTTATTATTTATTCACTTAACCACTTTCTATTAAATGTTTTTATCATTAATCGCTTAACCTTTGTATTTTAGTATTATTATACACTTTTTTCCTTTCTTTTTTTTAACCACTGTTTATTAAATTAATTCGCTTAATCGATGGATTTACTATTAACCACTAAATATTATATTCATTATTAGTCACTGCTTATTATTCTTAATTGATTATTATCCACTGATTATTAAATGTTTTTATTTTTACTACGTTTAATCACTGAATTTTATAATTGTTAACTATCATTCACTTTTACATATTTTTACATTAATCGATAACTTTTGATTTTCTTGTAGATTGACATGTTGACTGTGTATACACACGAGTCTGGATGTAGATGGCTCGTTCCTCCAACATTCCTCCTCTTTCCTTCGGCGACCACGGTTCTTCGTGGGCCTATTTGTATTCCCCGCAAAGAATTCCATCGATCCGGCCCTCTAGGTCACCTTTCGGGGGCTTGCACACTAAGGCGCCGAAGACCTTGAGACCCACGTCAGTGGCGTTAAAGAAGAACCCACGAATAGGATGTTTCTTTCTTCGGTGATGGATATTCCTGGATAGTCCAGGATGTGGTCATCCTCGTCTTCTTCCCCTTGAAGTTTATATTCTTGTTCTTCTGTCTCTTCTTCCTTTCGGGATTTTGTCTTTTTTTTTTGCTGCTTCATTTTGGGCTTTTCTGGGGACTTTCGTTTTTGTCTCTTCTTCTGTAGTTATTTCTTCTTCTGTGGTTTTCACCTGAAAGAAAACGGTATTTAGGGGGTAATTGTTCCGCCTGGTTTATCATAACTTTAGGGGAAACGAGCCAATCTGGTGATTGGAATTTTAAAACAACTTTAATGTTCGATTCGAGCTTAACCCCTTCACTACGATGAGGAAACTGCTTTCGTCACGTTTTTCCGTTCTGTAATTTTGCTGGAGTACACCATGAACATTTCTAAGCATTATTCGAAGTGTCTGTCTTATAATGACGTAATTCTCAACTGACCAATAAAAACACTTTGTGGGCGGGATTTGTTTATCCCCTCAAAGGGAATCCATATTCTATGACAGTTGGAAATTACTCGTGATTGATTGCGTAATATATATAGATAGCATAAACTTTTAATTTTGTGGTATATTTTGACGATTTCTTCAAGCAATAGTGATAATTATGAAGATAGTGACTTCAAATCCATGCAGAATGACAATAAATCAAATGATAGTAGTGATAATGGAACTTATATTTCAATCAGTGATGAAGAATCTTTCATAGTAGGCCTACTAAATAAACATTGCATTTAGGTGAGTAAGCAATTTTTTTATTTAATTTTTTGAAAGATATTCTCAACATGAACAAACATCATAAGATTAGGCAAATTTAGACATAACAACATGAATAATGCGAAATTTATATTTAAATATAATGTCGTATACACCTGTTTGAGAACAGCATGATATAGATTCTCAAATGTTTGGTTTGAAAAGAAAGGGGTGACGTTGATGGAATGGCCCCCTCAATCTCCAGACCTCAACCCCATTAAACATTTGTGGTCACACTTGAGGACAAGATTGAGGGTGAATAAATGTTCCTCAAATTGTGAATTAATAGCCAAAATTCATACAGAGTGGCAGAAAATTGAGACAAGCAACTATCCCAATTTAGTTTTAAGTATGCAAAAACGCATAAAAGCAGTTATAAAATAAAAAGGACACATCACATATTATTTTTTATAGAAAATACGCAAAAATTTTTATTTGTATTGTGTTAAGTGAGAAATAAATAGTTCCAATCATATTTTTCCCGTTTTCATACCTGCCCCATAATTTTGGCCAAGGCTGTATAGATCATAAACTGTTGAGCTTTTCCCTATGGGAGTTTCAATATGAAGGTGAAAACGAAGCACGCTATTGATCAAAGCATCTTTAGTTCTCTGGGTTTGAACCTTTTCTAGGATCTAGCCTCATCATCGACACTTAGAAAACTAAGATAGAAAAGGGTTAAAATTTATAGTTTCATAAAATACTAAAATTGAATAAAGCAATTTAGGATAATCTGCTTAATGCAAGAATAAAAATTACATTAATTTATGATACAATGAAAAGATTGGATGCAGTGTGATTTATATTTAAATTAGGTTGAGGTTTTAGGATGAAACGTGATTATAATATTCATAGTTCGTTGGGATGGTGGATATGGCTAAGTATTTTAAAGTTATCCAGACTAATTTCAGACTTGCATACTTGGATGCGATCTCGTATGGGCGAGGGTGTGGTTTGTTTAGAACCAGCTCTGTGCGGGTCGACCTTCCCCGCTGTTGGTCGACGGGTTTCATCTTATATTGTTGGAACCAATATAAGAAAAAACCGCAAGATCCACAACTATATTTATAAATTCCCAAGGAGCAGCAGGGGAATAAAATTCGGTCCTTTTAGTTGAAATATGACCCAATATTGTGCCTATTTTTTAATGCGAATTTTGTGTTCAGATTTGGATATTATTTATTTAGCGTCTTCTTAATTTCTTTAACAAAGTCGTCCAATTTTTTCACCAAAGTATGGGACACTAAAGAAAATGGATAATTCCTCTACAGTATTTTCTATTGGATTTTCATGGTAGAGAGAATTAAGAAATTTTTAATGTGTTTACCCACTAATGAGTGGGAGTAGCCATTATTTTTAAAGAATGGTTTTAGAAAAGAGAATAATTCTAAATGCAGGAGTCTGTATGAAGAACATATATTCTAGGCGCGATAAATGAGGGCTTTTATCGAGGATAACTTCAGGTTTTCTGGCACGAATTGAGAACAAAGCAGTCGCTCGCTGCCTCAGTGTGCTTGGTTCGAATCCCACCGCAGTACAGATTTTTCCAATTACCAAATAACATTTTTCCGAAGAAGAATTGGCAAAAGGTGTTTATATGATCTAACTTACCATAGAGCCCCTACCGTAAAGAATTAAGCACAGCATTCCTGGCTTGGATTATATCGTGTATTGGTTAATGGGAAATTAATGATAAACGTGAAAGAAAATAATGCGAAAAGAGGCTGGAGAAAGGCTGAATATTTTTAACCTAATATATATTTCCGATAGTCTGTTTGCATGTATATATATATATATATATATATATATATATATATATATATATATATATATATATATATATATATATATGACGACTATAGAAGGCCACTTAGAGCGACCTTAAAGGCCAAC
Source organism: Ceratothoa steindachneri (assembly GCA_963969495.1). Taxonomy (NCBI): domain Eukaryota; kingdom Metazoa; phylum Arthropoda; class Malacostraca; order Isopoda; family Cymothoidae; genus Ceratothoa; species Ceratothoa steindachneri. Next base: position 248,038,775 of record OZ018317.1, on the reverse strand, counting down.
AAAGTTGACCATTGAGAGTAACTTATCCCAGGGAGTATGAGAGGCTACTGAGATTTTGTAAAACTGGCACCATCTGGTTGTTAGTTTATGTTAGGTTAGGTTAGAAAATAATAATAATGATATATAAAACTATGAATATTGTGCACCACGAAGTTTTGAGGCGCTGCTGCAAAACATTAATTATAGTTCATAGAATGAAAATATAGTTTTGTGAAAGAACAAAAGAACAAGATCAAACCTCTCTTACACTTTTTCCAAAAGCATCTTTTTACCCGCGCAACCCCGGGTGCCTCTTCTAAAGGGTAATAAGATAAAATTTGTAAGATATAAAATTTCTATAAGAGAGAAAATCAATTCAACAAAATGGGGGAATAGAATTCGATAAATGTTATGGTGGCATCCGAGATCATCCATGTCTTAAAATAAAATTTGATGCAAAGGTAAAAAAACATCTAAATATAGAAACGCTAAAAAAGACCGATTTTAAAAAGGTTGGGGAACATTACGCGAGTTCCAACAGCAATTAGTTCGAAGAAGTTGAAGAAGGTGTCCTTCATTTGGCATCATTAGGAGATTACGTGTCCAAAGACACGTATTTTTGTATTGTGTTGTCAACGTTCTTGTTTAGCTGGGAATGACTGGCATATGAAGGAGTAGGAAGAACGCTTTTACACTGCCATGACAAAATGTGAAGAGGAATGCGCTACCTAATTGAAGTCATAGCCAGGACGTCTTGGAGGGATGCAGTGAGTGAGGTTTTGGAGAGAGTAATGTAAAGGTGAAAATAATGCGAGAAGGAGGTATCCAAGGAAGCTTGGATCTGACGGTGTCGGTAGCAGTTAAAGGATTATAATAGGAACGTTTAGGAATAACCAAAACAGTCAGGTTTCACTTGGAAGTGGTATCGAGATTTGAGAGGATTGAAGAAAGTCCTTGATTGCTCCGCTCGATAGCAAAGGGAGTGCAGGAAGGCGGTCAAACTAGAACCTTGACTACCTCGTTAAGATTTCTAATCGGTGCCTGCCAGAACTCAACAACCGCGTATGTGTATTTGTTGTGTATGCCATTGTGTGAGAGAAGGCTGCCTACAGATGACCATAATTGTCATTAAGACGCCATAATGGTAGAGACGTGAGTAAAGAAGGCTCTGGAATAAAATCGGAGAATACATAATTGGGAAAATCCCCTCCCAATTCGGAAGGAACTTCTCTTTTTATTGTTTAGGGAATAAGAAGTAGGGGCCACCTCATGCTTTGGAGTCAGAGGGGTCCATGAGTGAACGTTGCTTTTTAAAAGTCAGAATCAAAAAAGTAACCGGGGTCAGGGCACCCAGGGTCATGGCACCATGAAGAGAGAACGTGGATTGAAAGAACTTTACATAGTTAAGCATCATCGATCATGAATACTGTAAGGATGGGAGTAATATTCATTTTGGTGAACTTAGGATATACGACGAAGCGTCCTGTAGCCATGATTAATACCTAGAAAAACTGAAGTGAAGAAATTTTGGTCAAGGATGAGAAGAAATGGTGAATAACGAACTCATTCCTGTTAAGATAGGAGTGGAGGAGCAGAGACAAGAATATATAAGTAGGGTATGATACACAAGTGGGACATTTCACACAACTTCAATCTTTTGCTAAAGTATTTTTGAGTTCAATCGATAAGCATAAAAACTAAAACAAACATTCATACACACAGCCACCATCACCACCCTCTTTCTTCTCCATGCACAAAAATACATTGCAATCCTCTGTTGATCAGAGCTACTATGGGTTCCCTTCTATTTAAACAACCATCCAGCCTGACAAAAATTAAGAAGAGAACCTTGTTATCAAATGATCAACCTCTCTTTCTGACGAACTTCTTGACTCATTTGACTAATTTTTAACATGAAGAAAAGAGCCACAGCGAAGCCGTCTGCCTCCAGTGTGTTATTCTCTAACCATTAAATAAACCAGTCACCATTAATCATTTACATATATCGCCATTGTAAGACTTGTCTTTAGGTCCATTAAAGAGATTTTCCGGGCCTTTCTCAGTTCATCTTTACATTTACTGCCATTGTTATAACTTCTGCCATGCGTTGGAGGTATATTGACTAGTGCTGGTTTAGGAGATTTCATACAAGTTTGTCGCTTCAAAATCTACCTAAAATCAAAGCCCAAGGCCACCTCAGCTATAATTGCCCCCAAAACTGGAGGCTTAAGTCGCCCTCGACCCAGCAGATACATAACCTGACGGCAACGTGGGAACCAGAACAACCTTCGTATCCATCACCTCCGTTGACCACGGCGAATTCCCCTGAACAGCAGGTGAATTTCGTATACAGCAAAAATTCTCCCGAAGGATTAAAATTCGAGACTGGGGCCGTAAATGGTCACCGAATCTCAACCGTTTTATGCGATACGGGGTGTACCTGTATTGTTGTATAAAAAAAATTGCTTCCTCCTATCCGCCCCCAACACCAGAAGTTCGTGGTCGTCCAGGATTTCCTGGGTAGACCCACTAAGTTACCTGTCGTCCGATGCCACCCACATACAGTCGAAGTATTTTTCTAGCTGGACCGACGTAGTAGCAGTGCCTATTAGATTCTGCTCTGTATTAATAGGCCAGATCGCCCAGCTCTCCCCAAATCCGATAGCTCAACTAGTATTTACTCGGATGTCCGCGAATGAGAGACACACGGTCTCGACACATTTGTTTTCGTTCGAGAAACATGTGGACGAATGGATATGTTCCCGAGTCGTCAATACGGCGACGGATGTGGTGCCGACCTTGCGACCTCCGGAGGGGAAGGTAGCGAAAAAGGAGAATGAAGAAGAAGAAAGAAGAATAAATATTAGAAGAGTAACACATACGCTTAATAAGCAAGCTGTAGCCAAGCAAGTTACTCTTGATCACAGGACAATCAAAGAAACTTTCCAAGAAAAAGTTCTGACTGAGAAATCTTCACAAGATCAAAATAAAAGTGCAGAATCGCTGCCGGAGAAAAACCCTCAAAATAAAAATTCTCAGGAGACAGACGGTGACCGAAAACTCAAGGTCAAATGCATTGATTGAAATGGGAGTAAGAAGCTACTTTCAAGAATATGACTGTTTTATAGAGGGTGTAATGAAAGAAGAAATCAACGAAGAATTTCGGGAAGATTAATCTCCTCTCCCTGATGAAGATCAACCCTATTCCCGTGAAGAAAACTCAATAGTAAATAGACAAATAAAGATTGAAAGAGAAGGAGAAGCAAGAAGAGGTGTAGGTGGTTGGAAGGCAGCATCCTTCTATTCTGACCACATGTACGTGACTACCTATACACGGGAAAGGCACTTACATGCCCTTAGCGCCATCCAAAAGCGTCACTTTGAACGCTTTCCCAATGGGTGAACTTCTAAACACTACTTCGCCGGTGAGGTCATCTCTGAGTTAGGAGTCAAAATTGGGAAAAACGGTCTATCCACACAACAGAATAGGGTAGACGCCATAATAAAGATGCCGCTACCCCGAACCAAAAAATAAGTACGTTCGTTCGTAGGGACCAAACAATGCTACCGAAAATTCATTCCACATAGCTTATGCCAGTCGAAAACTCACGATGTGAGAAACAGCGTATGCGACTGGAGTACTGAAAGTATTAGCCATAGTGTAATAGCAAGTTAATGTAGTTTACATACGGTAATTCTTTTTTGTGTGGAGATAAGAATTTTTTTCTTGGTTTATTTTGTACGTATAAGTGTATACCTAATGTTGCAGTTTTATTTTTGTGTATTTCGAAGAATCGGTTACGATAAGTGTTAATTAGGCGCGCGGTGGACTTAATTCAATCAATAAGAGTAATGTGAGCGGAGCGTTCCCACTATCGGTCGAGTAGCTTTTGTAAAGATGTTTTAGTAGGGCTCTTTGCGTAGAGCACAGGCAATTTCCCTCACCACCCTCAGGATCATCTGAAGGGTGAAGGAATGTAGAGGAATAATAAGAGTTTAGCATATATATATATATATATATATATATATATATATATATATATATATATATATATATATATATTTTCATCTCATTCCGCTTAGAGGCAACTATTGACTACTCAACATTAAAAGCCGAGTTACTTTCAGCCTACAATTTGACTTAGGACTTTTAGCGTGCGAAGTTCTGGCACTGTTGCATCTAGCCGAAACAAACCTCCCGTCAGTTTGTCTACACCTTTGCAGCGTCATTTTAACTTCTGGCTTGGCACATCTAAATCTTTCCATTATTATGATGCTGTGGTCGACTTCGTCCTAAAGGATCATCTTCCGACGTCACTCCCTCCAGAGATTAGATCCTTCGTGATGGACCGGAAGTGCCTCAACTTCAAGGATCGCATCGATGAAGCTGATGTTACGCGGCTAGTGACAACTGTTACCCGAAAAAAGGCAAAAAGGCGAAACCACCAGGTCTCAAGCAAAAGCTGGTAAGAGTAAATTCATTCTCCACAACAGAAGTAAGTTCATTAAGGTGACTGTTCCTTCCAAACCCAAACCTCTCTTCTCGCCCAACAACCGCGTAGTAGTCAAACCCTTCGCTTCTAATCCTTTTGCTTTATCCTTCCTCAGGAGGAATATCGTCTGATACTCATGTGGATTCGAGGGTAAGGGGAGGACTAATTGCCTTCAGAACTCGCAATTTAGAAATAACACTCTTCTTCAGGAGCACCAAATAACTAGTACATCTGCTCTCATACCGTTGCAAACTAGAGCTCCTCTATTTTTAAGGACGCCTAGTACAGCAGGCCACCAGGGGAACTTTTTTTTTGATAGGAGCACCACTAGGGGCTTCCATTTCGAAACTGCAACAGTAACGGCTGTCGTATTCCCATCCTCTTTCGCAATACAAGGTGCACATGCATCGTAGTTTTGGACAAGACACTTTCATCGGTAGCCCCGGATCACCACAAGTTCGCCACAGTTCATGACTACTTGGGGCTGCGCAGAGCGCACTAGCAACGAGGCCTTTTATAAGTCATATTTTGTTTGCGCCCTTCATTAGTGACTCTGAAATCAAACCAAAACCATTTCAGGGGTAGAGACCCAATAATGCAATTGATCTCGACGTTCTTATTGGTATTTTACAGTCTAATAATTGACAGGCCACACGTTGAAAAATTACAATGTACATATGGAAAGGGAGAATGAGAGAAACCACAAGTGGTATAAGGTTCTTTATTACTGACGTTTAGCTCCTCTGAAGCCTCTTCTGGGTAAATGAACGGGACCACCCAAACGAGCAGAATTTCAGAACTAAAGAACTTTATACCACTTGCGGTTTCTATTATTCCCCTCTCTTTTTGTGGTAAAAGACACGCAGTCAAACGTACATATATGTATATGACGCTCATGAACAAAAAACTCTTTTACTAGCGAACCGAAAATGTGTCCTCTTCCTTCACACACGTGGCACTTTTAACTCAACAAGAGAAGATCTCGTAAGCCTATATTTGGGTGCAAAAAACATTGCCAATAATCAAGTTAACGATTTTTCTCAATAAATGTTTATTTTCTTTTACATTAAATATGATTTTTAACTTTCCAAAAGTATACTGATCTTTCCCAAAAAAATTAATATGAAACAAAAACATTAAAGTGATATTATCCATTCCGTGTAATATGAATCATATAGAAAGTTTAGCCCTAATATAATTCCGATCTCGTATCAGTATCACCATTATTTTTTATGGAGTACCGAATCAATTGTATCACCTATGATCCTAAACTCACCCAAATAATGACACTAATCATCGTTATGGTTAGCAATTAACACAATTTCAATCAATTTGAACTATTGTTCATGTTAATTAACTCACAGCTCTAAATTTATTGTATCAACATGAGAAAGTCGTTAAAATACCTTGTCATCTAAGACACAAAGACCTACTTAGGAAGATATGAGCTTCAATATTTATTAAATAAAAAAATACCGCCTAAACTCTGCCTCCTTAAGAGTATGACAAAATTTGCGACCTTGTAACTTCATCTGAGAAAGTAAGACAACACAAAAAGCATATAGATATATGTAGATTTTGCCTCAAGGTAATAATTTTGGTTCTTTTTAAATGGATCTTTGTGAAAAAAGTGTCTGAAGAAAAGGACCTAAGTTATAGGTTAACTCTTATACTGTCATGTTGCCGTTTCAATTCACGTCGTCTTTTACTAAAGTTTGGCAAAGTTTCTACGAAAGTGTAGATCTTAAATAACGACCTTTGGGAAAAAGTGGTAGGGGTGACTTTAAATGAAAGGGGATGAGTATCAAAGTATGTATAACTTAGTGCAAGGACGAGGAGGGGTGACTAAGAGATGAGAGCACAGGCGTGTTGAAAAGAATAAGAGAGTCATTAAGATAGGGTTAGAGATAAAAGTAGATAGATAGATAAGAGATATACATAGACCCATGCATACTGAAATAGCTATGTAATCCAACGATAACATGGCACTTATTAGGCTACACCAAAAGCGCAGACAGAAATACAGTATCGTCCTAAACTAAAGAATAAAATATCCAAATCTTAATTCTTTTGAAAATACTCTCTTCTATAAGAATTTTACCGACTTGCTCGCAATAATGTTTATGTTTCACTCTTTAGAAGAGAATCTAAGAAAAATTATGAAGGTAGTGATTCTGATACATTTGAGTTTTCATGGGAAATCCTGCTGATGATCTGACTCACTTTTTAAGATAACAAGGCGAGGAAAGGTCAAAAATCCTTCAGAAAGCAAGTATTCCAGTAGAAGTGTGAACTAATGACACTGTTTGACATTTTGTTGAATTGCACTTGGTGAAAAAGGGTGATTTCGCATATAATAAAACTCGATGATGGTACTAGGTCCTGCGAGTCAACAAACAAAACGAAACAAACCACTCCCATAGTAGGTCGCTTGATGCACCGTGTGTTGAAGAAGGACGGATTTAAAACAGCAGAAGAAATTCTACTTCAAGTTGCCGAGAACCTGAACCTGAGTGTGTCTCACCTCGCTTGAGAGAATCAGGAATCATCACACACTCCACTTTAAGAAGCAAATCATAAGTAAAATGAATGGAGCGGCTAGGTCAACTTTGCTAAAGAGCATGTCCTGTTGCCTGCTCTTAATTGCAAAGTAGTGTTATAAATCGACAAAAGAAGATCTAATTCGATTGGTTCAAAATTATAGAAGCAGTTAACGGGTTATACAAGTGAAAGATTGAAACACACATTCAAGAAAAAGAATGTTAAATTATGGTGTTGGTCATGTTTGGCGGCAAAGTAAAGGCTGTCGTGCACAAGACTGTGACAATTCCTCACGCCACACAGCAAAAAAGATGAAGCAGTTATTGTATGTTGGAAATGTTGTTGTGATTAACTTGCTTGGGATAAACACTGATTTAAACCACAGAGACAACCGAGGCAAGGATTTCTTTAAGAATCCTGCGACTGGGAAGCCAGAAATGAAAAAGATTACTTGGGAAAATTGGAAGAAGAGCAGAATAAATTAATTGCCAAACAATGCGATAAATGACTCAAGTCCCATGGCCGAAGTTGTGCTCAAGTCATTCATAACTGAAGCCTGCATATTTCTTTTTATTTGTTGTTTTAATTCAATAACATTTAATTATGTTGTTTTTTTGATATGGTTGAATTTCTCGTCATCGTTCTCTAGTGAGTTGTCATAACCTTTTTAGCCGATGTTCCAAGAAATGATCCTTGGAGACGTTCAGAGGCAAATTTCGAAGGATATTCTGGGCAATTTAGACAAAAACATGTAGATTTGGGCATTTTGGTCTTTAGATTTCGAAGCTCCCTTATCAAATATATGGATGGAAAGAAAGAGGAAGTATGGGAAAGGATCCGTTATAGTAAACAGAGTTGGTACCCATAAAGTCCTGACAAATGAGGGTACGAGAGAAGCGGTCTTATGACTCCAGGATTAAATTCACTCAGTACATAATTCAGAATGATTTGCCGTCGCGTACTTATGTGGTGGTCAAGTGACGTCTCTCCCGTTAGGTTAAAGTAAATTATGCAATTCTGCTCAGGTTTGTTAGTTTTGCTTAGATTAAGTGAAACAAGATAAGGTTAGTTTGCCCTAAACCCTATTAATCTGAGCGCTAGTAAATTAGCTTGGGTCAGTTTAACGTCTGGTAAGGTTATTAAATGTCAAAAAGATTACGATATAAGAAGGGGAGATCTTCCCAGTAAAAGTCATTTTAGGTTAGGTTAGGTTAGGTTAGATCTCGTCCTGTTTATCAGCTTTGCTTATTTTTCTTTCCTTTGACAAAATATCCCTAACTCTTGAAGCTTTAAATTTGATCTAACAAACCCAAACTGATTGCAAATAAACAAAAAACAAAGCCCAATCATATGCAAGCACGAATCCACTTCCATCAAATCGTTCGCGATCAGAACAGATCCAAATACCGGACCCCTTTGGTTTCCTGGGAGAACTTGCCGTTTGGCGCTATTTGGCGACTGGTGCAAACAAGGATGGGAAGGAGAAGTCTTTGTTTCTGATCTGATCCTTTGCTCTGATCGCGTCAGGGCGAGTGAGAAGGATTACGAAGACGCAGAGGCTGGCATGTGATGTCTCAGTCTTGTTCGGAGCAGAAATTCTTTTCTGTTTGAATAACGATATGAAAGAATGGATCGAGGCGGTGTAGTTGTGGTTAGTGTCTATCAATTTGTTCGTTTATGCTTTCTTTTGCGTGTTTGGTGGCGTTATAGAATCCCCAAATACTCTCTCTCACCTTTAACGGTATTAAGAGAACTTTCTTTACCATAGGAGATATCTTTCTCTCTCGCAACTCTCCTACCTAATCTTTTAAAGAAATAAATAAAATTTTAGATGTCATTAACTAAAATGATATTAATGGGTGCTTACATAAATGACATTAATGGGCTCTAATTTAAAAGGTTAATTATTCATAATAATCTTTAATTTAATGGTGTTAATTCTTTTTATTTATGAATATAGATAGATAGACAGATGCCCTCATTGTTTTCACTTTATAATAACAAAAATGAAATAGATCCTGTCATCAAAGTGTAATGGAATCTACCTAAATCTTGATATGACGAAGGGGGGGAGGTGCCAATACAAGAACATGACCACATTGGATTACCATTTTCTTGCATTTAAGTACGTAAATAATAATTATTAAAAATAATATTGATAATAAAGAAATATAACAAATAAATAAAGATAATAATAATAACATACAGTACGATGACAGTACATTCCCCCTACTCACCAATTTCTTACAGCCCAGCTAAAACTTCGAGGCATGAGTATAAGTTACGTTTGATGCTGCGAGACGATGAAGAAAACGAAAAAACCACTCCTATAGTTGGTTGCACGATGCAAAGTGTGTCGAGAAGGACGGATTTAAAAGAGGTGACGAAACTGTACGTCAAGTTTCCCTGATCCTGAACCCAAATGTGTTTAACCTCTTGGTTAAATGAAACAAGGTAAGGTTACTTTTCCCTGTCACCAGATATATTTCACCTTCAAATTATTTATAAACAAAATGTAAAGTTTGATTATTTATATTAATTTAAGTATAGGAAAAATATGTTATTCTCAAACCTTTTGGCCATAGCTGCACTACCATGCAAGTCAAAGGTAGAGCTTAAACCAAAGAGGCAACTCGCAAGCATAAATATGAATTACAGAAAAAGCCTTTCAAAGTAAAATTAAGATAACAAAAAAATATTGAAGATTAACACGAAAACAGAATTATCTTGTGTAAAAAGAAAAAAAAAGCAGGAGAAAATGAAACATAAATGATTACAATCTTCTCATTTACGGCATTGCTTTCGCCGAAAATCCGTGAATTTAAGGATAATAAAGAGATTTTATTTCAGTCAGATACATTTACAGCGTTAATGTAAATTAAATGCCAATCGTTTCCTTTTAATATCCTCACATTTAAATAATTATCCTTCTCTCATTCATGGATTAAATTAGGAAGATTTGGGTATATTACTTTTAGATTGTTTACACTATTTTCTGTAGTACATTTTTGAGACAGAAATGCATCACATTTCTTAAAACAAAGCAGGACCATCTTTATCTTCTATCCCTTTAAACAAGAGATCTGCTTTAATATTTATCAGCAGAAAGGAGGACCTTCATCCTTTGGCAGAAATCTTTAACATCACGACACATCTCTGCAGGACATTTAAGGGGATTTTTAGAGGGAGGAGGCTAAGAAATCAAATCAACCAACTTTAAAAGGGGAAATATTTTTCCTATGTGACCTCATCAGGAATTACATTATAAAACAAGGTAAAGATAAAGAAAACATCTCGAAACAAAGAAATTTTTAAGGAAATTTCGAAACGAAAGTAAGGTGAATAATGGAAAGTAAGAAAGTATTATTTCATAAAATTAGTAAAATATGATAATTAACAAGAAATACATGAATAAAGTTTAGGAGTTAAATGGGAGCTCCAATTCCCTAAATATGCCTGCACCTAGACCAGAAGAAATTTCCTGTATAAAACAGATTAGCAGATCTATCAAAATATTAAAAAAATCCAAATATCAGGAATATAAATAATATATATTTAAAGAAAGTTAAGCTTCGTCATAAATGTTGAAATCCAACTATAAAAGATCAAAGCAATAATATCTTGCTTGTTTTCCTGATAACAAAGAACAAAATCCTCCCTTGATCTAGTCGTTAAAAAAACCTGGTAAGAAACTGCAAATAGAAAGATGGAGGACCGCTCCCGGGTTCCATCTCAGTTGTGAGAGATATATTTGATCCAGAAAGAGTGGAAAGTACAGAGACATAAAATGAGATTAACCTATAAATCCATGCCACATAGAAGATTACACATAAGGACAGAGAGAACTTTAGCGCGAACATATTACCTGGCCATTCTATGACTAAAACTCTCCTAGTCAAAGACACAATTACGTAAGCATAAAGGGGAATATGATTTCTCATTACAGTCTTGAGGTCTCGGATAAGTAGCAAAATAATAGCTGGAGCACATTCTTCTTACAATTAAATTATATATATATATATATATATATATATATATATATATATATATATATATATATATATATATATATATATATATATATATATATATATATGTTCAATTTCACGGTGAAGGTAAGGACATATAGAAGGCTGAGGTACATGTGATTTATTTATGGAACAACGTTTCGGGCGTATCACCTATCTTCAGGTTCTAAAACATAAATTAATCTAATACAGTTAAAGAATATTAAAAATAATTAGGTTATGACTATGTAGGTAAATAAAAAGTCAGAAAATATATATATATATATATATATATATATATATATTCATATTTTATATTGGATAATGTTATGATTTAAAAGTATTCATCTATTCTGCATCTGTATGTAATCAAATTCTCTTTACTAATTTATTGACGGCTTTCTGTTAATGTTCCTTAGTCCTTTTTGGGGAAGTTCATGGAACGAGTGTGGATGATGAAACCCGAAATGAGAATCACAGGAAAATGTTTTAGTTCCGTGTAGATCCGCTTCATGTTTTAATGCAGGCCTAGACAACCATTTGGAAAAAGGTGCCGGATAGAAGTATTGTAAGGACTGAGAAACCTCACTCAGACAAAATATTAAATTAAGGTATTAGTATAAGAAAACACAACAATTAATATACAGTATATTTTTTTATTAAACTTTACAAACATTAGTTCAACATAAATTGCTATTAAACAAAATTTAAAAAAGATAAACTTAGTCTCATTGAAATTAATGAAAGTCTGATTCGCCAAAGCTTTTAGATTTTAGGATGGATGACTACATTTGATGCCCCTAATTTTATATGCAAAATGGGGCGCTAATAATCAGTTGATTTATTGATTGTTCCTGGTTGAGTACTGCGTCTATATTTAATAGGAGGACTTTGAGAAGAGATCGTGCGCTGTTTAAAGTCAAATTAAATATGATTACTCTTGTTTGAGTGATTAATTTCTCTTTTAGTTTGATGAATAAAACATTGTGTCGTTACAAGTTTTGTGTATCTTGATGTGGTTTTCTCGACCATGCAAATAGGTCTTTGAGCTGTTAAGGACTTTAATTAGAAACAAAGGAAATATATTATTGTTCCTACCATGCTATTACATTGAATATGGGGTTTGTCCAAGCGATATTTTAATTTATATATTAATTAATGGCCATTATGTTTAGAAAATATCCGCACAAATAGTGAATATTGCTTGAGGCTAAATTGATCATTCATAAACATTTAATGGAATCATTATTCTTTTCCTTCAGTAAAAGAAGTGGGGTCTAATCTTCTTAGTTCAAAGTTGTAGCGAGCAATCTTCCACAAACTTTCTGCATATCTAATAATGAGATAGGAAAATCTCTATCCTTATGATGAAATTAAGTAAAGTTTTCCATTTCGAATTTAATATTAAACATTTATGGATATGAAAAATTAAATCAAGTTAATCTCATTCAGTGGACATAAGCGGAAAATAATAAGGAGATTACGTAGCACGAAGAATGTAGAGATCGAGAGGGAAGCGAAGCGAACAAGTAAGATTTGTAGCAAAATGGAACCAATTAAAAATAGGAACAGAACTTACATATACATACATGAGAGAGAAATACACCGAATCTAAGTAAAAATTCGTGCATACGAACAAACATAAAACACTTATGTGCCAATCACACTCCATTAAATCGTTAACCAAATGTTTTTCTAAACAATATCGAAAATTGGGAAGATATTCAAAGACGTGTCTATTTAAGATTTTGAATTGATAAAGACCGTCAAAGAATGAGAAATGTGATCAGAAATTATTAAAAAAAGTTAGAATTTGTAGTCTTTTTTGTATTAAAAATCAGATTGGAATAAAATTGGATTACAAGGCAGAATTCCTTTTGAAATAAGTTTTTTTTATTTAAAAGAAATTCCAATAGCTCTTCCAAAATAATGAAAAAGGAGACACTGGCTTTGCCACTTTCCCCTACGGGAGAAGTTTGCGCTTCGCTACTAAGATTAAAATGTAAAATCTAAAAAAAAAGCAGCCATGGTTAAATTTTTATTTATCATCTGAACTTCGCCAATTATAATAATTTTAAAAATGGAATCTAAACTAAATTTTTCCCCTTTTAAAATATCACGTTTCTAAAATAGTTATAGAAGAAAATATATAAAAATAAATTTTCTGAACTTCAGCATTTTTAATTCTTTGGCTTTTAAAACATTCCCAAAATTTCGATACTAATATTTACTTCTGAACCTTGATAAAAAACATGTCATAACTAAACTACCTGTAAGATGAAATTATGCGATTCTCCCAAAGTTTTCCTTATTTTATTTTTGAAACTCTACTTTAATATCAAATACGGATATTAAGAAAACTTCACCGGCTAGGCCGGTGCTGGCAATTGCCAGTATAGTCACTTTAAACCCCTAGTTGAGTTCTACTTCAAAAACCCCCAAATAAATCTCAAAAATATTAAGTTACGAAAGATTTGTTCAAGACATATTTTGTACTCATAAAACGCAATACAACAAAGGGAGTCTACTGTCAATAGGGTAAGTAAGAACCCCAAATATCGTTAATAAATTTAGTAAGACCCTAATCCAATCCTAAAAACGCAGCCATAATAAACGTAGCAAGCTCGTCCCACTACCACCCCCAGACACCCACACCAAAGAAAGAATCTCTCCCAAATATCAGAATCCGAAAATAAACGGGCGTCTTCATCTTCTTGGCCAATCTGAATCAAGTATAAAAAGAGAAGTAAATCACAAATATCTTTTCTCCAATAATTTCTTCTGGAGACGAAACAACATTTGAACAATAGGAAAACTAACGTCAGAGATTCCTGAAATGTGGAATTTAACGGACATAAAACAGAAGGAATCCAAAAGAGATTTGGTTTCCGGCGGTGATTTTACAACTTAGTTCCCACTTTTTGATTCGTAACTTAACGGCGCTCCAAATTAACTTTAGTGTTGTTATAAACTTCTAAGAGCAAGTCCTTGCTCAGAACGCAAGCGGTCCTACGTATGAAAGTTAGCTCCTTTGGGGGTTAGATGTAAGTGTCTGATAATTTTATATGTACATTAAGTCGTGACTGTAGAATAGGTGTGTATAATGTCTAAAATGTCTTTGAATGTACATTATTAAATAAATTCCCAGCATAATGGTTCCATACCATGACCTCTCGCATGAGAAATGGCGAGAGATACCACTGAGCCACACTCCTATGATTTCACTTACACAAGGCGAACAACACCTTCTCTTTAAATGGTAGAGTTCACATTATATTTGTAGTATAGATTGTATAATGTGTATATACATATATTTTTACTCTTTCATTAAAGAGGCAAGTTTGTATAAGCATAATTCCTGCATTTTCCTAAAATAGGCGTGTGTATGCGTGTGTAATAGTGATGCTGTATGAATAAAACGATGGCAAGAAGAAATGAAATCAGGAAAGAAAGGCATAAAGAAATGAAAAGAAAATCCGACGGCAAAGTCTTTCCTGTCTCTGAATAACGAGAGTTAATTCAGGCATGGAAACTAGACTAATCGGGCATCTTCGCGGGAGATCTAATAATGCGGTCTACGTGGGAGATCAACTTACTGGAATGATGGGCGTGGGATATCGACTGAAGAGATCAAAGGGAAAATAAGGATCTAATTCCCCATAGAATTGTCTCCTTATTCACTCTAGAGGCAGGTCATGGTTGCTTACGTTTGCGTCTTTGTTTACTTCAGTGTTTCTCTCCTCATTCTTGTTCCCAGTGCCATTCAGTGCCAAATTGCTGTGCCATTTTAGACACATGTGGAATTTGAATCCAGGTTTTCTGCTATTTTTCTGACACGATTCTCTTTCCTTTTAGTATTATTATTTTTGTTTCTGTTTCAATAATTTATTTAATCAATTTTCCGTCGTCTATTTCAATCGTCTGCTCTGTCATTAGGATTTAATTAAAATTACATTTCTCTCTCTATTATTCAATTTTTTCTTGATCCGCTATTTTCTCTTGGATATTTATTAAAAAACTCTGATTCTTCATTATTTTTGTCCGCTTCTTTACTATATTTTTACATTTCTGATTTCTTGAGAGGTTTCTCTCCTCAATTAAATCTCTGGCGATAGTATTTAGCGTAAATTCTCCTTAATGATAAAGACTATGCTTCTTACCCGCATAACGACTAGCTACAAAGACGTCGGATCAACCCTCACAATAAGAGAAAGTAAAGAAAAATAAAGAAGGTTTCTGATAAGAGAAAAATAATGAAAATTGAAACTGTTCATTTTATCTCCTAATTTTGGGAAATTGCGAGACCAGATCTCGTTTCTCAAAGACGAGTGGGTTTCTTTTAGGGAAATTTAAAGGGCCTCCCAAAGAAGGAATCTCTTTATTTGTCTATCTATTTGTTCAGTTGTTTGTCTACTTCTGCCGATACCTGTTATCGTACCTATCCCCTAATACGCACACTATCATGCCGTTATACTCTTTAGATCCACAAACGTACACAAAGTCTCACATACTCATACTCTTGGACATAAACAAAAGGCCCAATCAGGTGATGGCCGCCTTCCTACAATTTGAGTGCCATAATGTTTCTGATTCCACCCCTACAGAGAGATATTATTATTAGTAGCAGTATCAGAGAAATTGAGAGTAATAGTAGAGGTAACGCCAATGGTGGCATAGAGGTAAGATTTAATGAACTACAACCCTCCGATAGATAGATAGATTCCCTAAATATAATTCCAGAACGGTGAGTCTCCCGAATATGAGCCAACCTCATTAATCTGAGTCCTCGCATTCTAATAGACGAAAGTAGTTTTCTCAAGGGGCGTCATGGGTCATCTCCCCCATCACAAAGGCTCGTTTATTCTAGTTTTACGGCGCGCAGCTAACACCCTGGTAAGATCACATTTAGTTTTTGGCAATGGAAAAGAGCTGAGTTTTGGAAAACCAAATTGATGTCAGTTTAGCACTCTCTGGCACTGTTGTATGAATAACACTTCTATGGCTCAGTGCGGCAACATCAGGTCGGATTATCTGTCCTGTCATAAACTATCCACCAGTCTAACTCTTTCTTTAATTGAAATCTCTCTTCCATTACATCTTACAACTACCTTAACCTTCGATCCCATTTCTAAGTTTGAAACTCTGTTTTGCGTTAATATTAAACCTTATCTTACTCCTTCATTTCTTTCTTTCTCCCTGCAATCGCTCTTCCAAAAATTGTAACAACGCCATAATCTTTGCTTTCCCACATTTACATTAATAGAGCGCAACAAATAGAATCTAGGATATAATTGCATCAATCTTTTCGCAATACGAGCAACAATCTAAACCTCTCAGACCAGTTCTAGCGTGAATCGGCGCCAAGAACTGGCCGTTTACTAATGGTCTACGAGAATGAGATAGAGCCTTAGGACCTGACCAAGATACAGGATGGTATGAGGAACAAAGAAGCAAGTACTAGTTTGGACTGAGTCCTACCCCCTAAATTGTTGCATGCAGGGGCCAATGATGAATGGACACATCACTTAGAGTACATATTGTTCATTTGAAAGCTCAGCACCATATCTGGTGGTGGACAGTCGTTAATGCCTTGTACTCTGGAGTACAGGCAGCAGGGGGGGGGAGGGACGGTTTTAACATGGTTTCATTGATGCAGACAATATAGAGGAGGGAAAGATAACATACCTGCGCATATCTTCCCAGTTAACCAGGTGTCATCCCAAGTTTCTCTGCAAACAGTTGTTCTACCATAAAGGGATAGTCTGAGGAATATTTGGTAGAGAGAGCCTCATTGGAATGTTCTCAGTCTAGTCGGAGAAAGATTCACGATGGGGAATAATGGGGAGAGCATTTTTAATTACGTTTCCGCTTCGAATTCTTCCTGGAGAATTGAGGGGTGGGTGGAGAGCCTTCTTTTTCTCCTTCTACCTCGAGTTCTTCAGCAGGTGGGACACATTTGTGGTCGGTTCTCAGTTTGCCGTTGAGGAGAACGAGTATTAGTTGTTTCCCTCCGTCCAATTGTTGACTCATTTATTTAGCAAAAGCCCAACCCTCTGGATTTTGCAGTGTTGACAAATAATGTCAGGCTTCACCTTTCGAAGCGTACGACTCTCTCACTTTTCGAATCTTTTTACAAAGGAATCAGATTTCTTTACCTTTGGCCGAGAGAAGAGCAAAATATTTTAATTTTTGAAAATTTAAAAGTACATATTATTATAAAAAAATGAATTATAAAACAAGTATTATTTTAAAATTAGAAATAGAAGCTTACAAATCAGAATACAATTTCCTCGAGATGTTTCAGTAGCAGAAATTGCATATCCTTAGATATTTTGAGCAAATTTTCTAACAGTCATTGGCATTTTTATGTCAATTTCCTTATCCGCTGGATGGATATGGTTCATTATGCCAGAGAAAAATGGCGTTTCCTACTTGGAATTCCATTTTATTTACCAAAGGAAACTTCATAATTGTCAGGTACTGTCTTTTTTTATTCATTATTTTCCTCGTAGAAGCTTTCCCACATATGTCGGCCTTTTTTTCATTTTAACAACCACAACTTTTTTCAAAATGTTAAAGAACGGAATATTTGTCAAATAATTTTGCCATTATATCCAAACATAACGCAAAATATGATCTGAGAAATATTTTTATTTATTTGCCAAAATATCAAAACTTTACGCAAAAGATATTTATAGAAATATTTTTGATTCCTATGATAAGATAATAAGAGGCAGCAATTTTATGGATTCTTGCACACGATTAAATCGATATAAATCGTTATAAATTCAATTATTATAAATCATTATAATTTGGGCAACCAAACGAGTCGCTGATGTCTGCTTGTATTACAATTAACAATTTCAACAACTTTTTATAAAACATGTTTAATTTTTAACACTTATACATCTTTGTAATTTCTTTAATTTATTGCTCACTACTTATTATATTTTAATGTCCTTTGTTATCTGCCATTTTTATTTAGCACAACCTCCATTTGCCTTTGGATTCTATAGTGGCCGCTCTGGTTCAAATATTCTCTCAAATCAGTTGAATCACTTTCAGCAGAATTTGTTTTTACAGAATAGAATCTTAATATTTGATAATATTTTATGGATAACGAGCAGCAAATATAACATAAAACCTTCGTTTGATGAGAAAATCCCCGTAAATTTAATTACTGAGAAAAATATTTATTTACTTAACTTGGATGTGCCTAAATAAAAATTGATATATGTTATTTCTTCTTTCTTTCTCACACCTTAACCATTTTGGTGTGTGATGGCAGCATACGTGCAGGTGTACACATTTTATCTCTATCAGATTCTCTCCAATCTTCATCACTCTGATTATCCTACAAAGCTATATAGACAAATTGGAAATTACGAACGCAGGCACAAAGACACTCTGTCATCTATTCTAAACATAAAATGGCTCTTAAAATAAATTGAAGGGGAACTCACAGGCGTGAATAAGCGCGTTATCGATAATTTATGACCATTTGAGGCATCAGACCACTTGGCAAGCGTGTTATGAACATGCTTATTTTTCCGTGTATTCAAATTTATGGTGAAAAGAATATGGAAATAGTTGGCAACGCTTATTTTTTGTTTTATTGTCGTTTGTTAAGGTCAAGGTAATTGGAGAGCTGGTCTTGTTTATTACTCGAGTATAATTATTATATGCTCATCGTATTAATGTATCGTTAATAACAGCCTTTTTTAATGGGAATTGGATTTATATTTGGGGTAATAGAGGACTGGGAGTAAAATGCCGTCTATTTGGAGTAGTTGTAAACTAGATGATTGGACTGAAAGTGAAGGCGAATTCAGTGATACTGGTAAGAATTTAAGAAAGATTGAATTGGCCTCATGGAAATAAGCGAATAAGTAGTATACGATGCTTAATAAAAGGGATTGTTTGGTTATGGTATATGAAAACTTCGACTTCCAAACTAGACAAAAGATTCCTATAAACAAACTGCAAAATATTAATTCGATGTGAGATTAACCAAAGATAAATTCATTTAAGTCAGGATAAAAAATCTTAGAAAAATAGCAGGAAATAACAGAGAAATTCCCCAAACTTTCTTTTAGTTTTTGTCTTTGTCGTTAAATTCTCTGCGAGACACAGAATATATTAGTGTGGCTAAAAATATGGGATTATCAATGAATCAAATGGACCGTCATAGAGAAGAATGAAGGCAATGAGTTAGCAATTGATTGCAAAGTCACAACATGGCCGTGGAATTAGTCTCACAAGCGCACATTGAAGGGTTGGTCTTACATACCGAGACCTTATACCAGAGCAAAATACTAAAATGGAAGATAATCTCACAGGGAATGGAAAAGACATAGGGCAGAAGACTGAAGAGTAAAGTGATGATAATGAGATGGAAAGGTCGGTAGGTAAATAAATGAGGCTTTCACGTTGAACCGTTAACAAAGCCAGCAGGAAAACTGTAATAGATTATCCAAACAAAACGTTTTAGTTTATTTGTAGGCAAATAGTGGATCAGAAATTAAGAGGAAAGACTGAAGATAAAAAAGAGGTCTAAACCTGTCCTTTATTAAGTCACCAGCCAGGGAAGCAGGCTTCGGTCAATGCGAAAAAATGGCTACACATTGTTCACCTGGAGCAAATGTAATTGACTGTCTCATGTCGTGAGAGATAAGAGCATCAAATCTAGTGTAGGTACATCTGACTATATCAATAAAACAGTTAAAAAAACCGAGATTATCAAGAGTGCTGTAACCAGAACCTTACAATGAAGTTAAGTTAGTCCCGCCAGTGATACAGACAGGAAAATCCACGTAAGAGACACTTTATTGTTTGCCTTCCATAAAATCTTCTCGTGATCTATCTAGTCTTATGGCTTCTAACTATGTTCGTTTAACTTTTTGTTCATTTTATAGTGACAAACAATAAAGAAAGAAAAACACTCATATAACATTGAGCTCTGTTCTGAGGCACGCAGTCTTGATTCTGTCACTTGTTTGGTTTAATTTTAGAGAATGGTATTATTTACCGATGTTAGGAAACCTTACTATGAGAACGTTATGTCAAACTACTCTCAGGCCGGTCTCTAAATGCACCATCGTAAGTATAATCTATTAAACAAGACTTTCCCATGATCCTCAAAGAACCTAATTCTATATTTCAGTCGTAAAACCATATTAAAATATTACAACCTTTTTAACTTACATGAGCGCTGATGTTACGTTTCTCGAGCCTCTTTGTACTGGCTATAATTAGAAGCGTAAGGTAGTCAAGGTTACTTAAATTGGAGAATCGAGAGAGAATGACAATGTTTTGTTCTCCTATTATATATTAATTGAATTTGTGAAAATAGGAGAAAGCTCGTGATTTATTGTTGGTTGGGAAACGTCCCCAACTTTGGGTATAACAGCTCACCTACACCTAAGTAACTTCATCATTTAAAGCGACCTTTACGGGTTCATTTTTATTGGACCATTCCTGTTTGCACAAATGAGACCCAAATCAAAGGGCAAAACTATAAGAAACTTACACCACAACAATTTAATTCGTTTTTGCTAATTGGCGTACGGAAGCACAGATCAGGTGTGAAAAATCCCCTCCAGTTCTTTGAATTAAGGATTTCTGAACATGATTTTCAAAATCAGTTTACTCATTCTACCTCAATTCCCAAAACGCCGTTGCCACGGCATAACTAATTACTATAATATTCAAAAGATATATCTAAAATAGGTTGAAGATTAGCTGAGCTAAATCAAATATTTATTGTAAATGGAATTTCAATAGGATTAAGTTAATTAAACACTGGAATTTTCATGGATCCCTTTGGGGACCAATTATCTTTATTGTATATAGCATTGAGATCATCACTTTTAGGCGATCTTATATCGTAGTTTTAAGGAAGAGTGAGCAGTGATGGAGGAAGAATAAATTACTAACCGACATTATTAGCATCTTGACTGGTTAGTTAAAGTGAAACTTTTGCTAAATCTTAAAAATTTTATAGTACTAAATCGGATGGAAGAAATTACAATGTAATTATCGCAGTTAGACATTTTGACTGGAAGAGTTAGAAGCGCGCTGAAGGTTCTAGTTCGTTCTCATTTGAAATGTGCAACCCAATTTTCCTTTTCATCTGTATGAAAAAATTTCCTTATGGTTATCATCAAGTATTTTGTAAAAGGTGCTTAGCCGTGGCACCGAGATTAGAGCTGACGGAAATTAAGAATCACTAAAATTGAAGATCAACTCCACTTTCATCGCCGTAGAAATCAAAAGGTTAACGGCATCCATTTTATTTTCCTTTCCCTGCCACTCAGGTGACTCCAAGAGGCTTTTGGTTATTACGTTTAAATTAATATTCTTGGTTATTTATCTTAAGCTTATCCTATTCCGTCGTTATATTAATATATCTTTCCCAAGAAATTAAGTGAGATTTCACTCAGGGTATTGAGTAAAGACCTGGCCGGGCTTTTTGGTCTTTAAATTGCATATATCCTAATTTGTTTTGGCGAAATATTTGCGGTGTTTCACTTAATAGCGGAGACCCAAGAGTAAATCAGGGGACTTTTCAAGAAACGAAATTGGTCATGGGTCTTTTATCGATCTATTTCACAACATGAACAAGGGGCAAGCAGGAGAACGATAAGAGGTAAAAAGCAAAAAATCAAGGGGCGAGCAGGAGAACGATAAGAGCTAAAGATAAAAAAATGCGGCAGTGTTTCAAACAAAAGACAATCGCCGACATGGTATTAACTTCAAATGACTCTCGCTATCTTAGAAAACAAAAGACTCTTTATTGGTTAATGGGTTATTAATAAATATAAAAATGAATTTTTATATCTAAATACAAAACTGATACAAACCCAAAGACAAATACAAATAACACAGACACAAATACTACATACAAATAGATGTAAACATGTATAAATAAACGTTAAAACAATGAAACTGAATAATTTGCAGATGAAACAGTAACAATATTTCACTTCCTGAACAAAGAGATGTGAAAAACAGCTTTTATTTGAATCTGCCTTTTATTTCCTATCCCTTCTCAACATTCTTAGAACTACATCGTCTAAATTGTAACCTGTAGAAATGTTCGGTTTTCTAGTTGAATTAAGTTATTAAATAATGTTTCTCCTGATTAATATTATCGAGGCATTTTCCAGTTTGAAATTTTCAGGTTTATCAAAAAGTGGAAATTTGAAAGTGTTGAAAGCAAATTTTGACTTGAACTAAAAGGTTAGAAATTGCTAAATAGAGTAGTATTTATTCAATTAATTGAGGCTTATTAAAAATATATGTATTGTTTATTTTCCCAAATTGAATTTTAGGGGAAATGAAAATCACTTAGGCAAAAGCTTTGTTAATTTCCAAGTACTGGAATTTAAATGGATGTAGCTCGAATATTCTCCACTTACTAGTTTAAATAATGAAATAAAATGGATATATTAAAAATTCTACTCCATTTTTTACCACTATTGTTGTATTTCATCTTTTCTCCTGTAATCCTCTTCCATTTCTTATTCTATTCAAGGCAAAGAAGCAAAGGTGAAAGTCGCCTTTGTATAATAATTGCAGGAAAAATTTTAAGCTTTAACCTTATGTCAGGTATCAAAGGGCCGATGATCTATTAGACAAGGATGATCATTTGGGATCGCTCTTCAGAGAGGAATCATCTCCATCTCATCCTCGATGCAAGTTAGCTTAGCGAAAACTGACATGCAAATTGTCGCTGAACAATACAAGTTTCTATTCGAGCACGTCTGTCCTTTTCTATTGGGCTAGTTTTCCATGGTTTATCTCACCCGTTGCCAACCATATTCTTGTGGATTTGTAGCTTAATACAAGTTTAATGCACAGAGTAACTATTTATTGCCTGCCGGCGATTATGTTATTATTTCTTTCAATTTATTTAACCTTTTTTCCTTCTGTTATTTCCCCTATTTTCATAATAGTTACAAATGCTATGGTTGTTTGTCATTTTTCTTACATAAAATGTAATAAACTTTGAATTAAGTTTATTTAATATAAATACCTAAATTTAATAAATTACTTAAAATCATAGACTAATTTAAGTAATTAAGTAAAAATGATAGAAAATTAAAACAGAAATTTATCGCAACAGTAATTTTTCTCTTTCTTGAGTTTGTCCAAATTTTGGGAGAAAAAATGTCGATATCGATAAAAATCTAAATTTGAAAATTTGAAGACTGACGATGGATATACGAATAGAAAAGAGTAGACAGCAGAGATCATAGGATAAGAGGGTGATAGGATAAGGAGATTTAAGTATTTTTCTTTCGTGCCGAAATGTATTAATGATATTACTAAGCCATTTATGGGGGAAAATTGGAAGCGCCATTTTAAAGACGCGTGGCAGTTTCGACCACTTGTCGCCAGAAAGACGGTGATATTTTGCTTCAATCTATATAGGCCTACTCCAAAAACCCAAAGTTGTTTGATTTGTGATTGGCAATTAAAAAGCAAGAGAGAAAAAGAAGTTTTTATTATTAAAATTGGACAAAAATTACCAGTTAACGTCTTACTTCATAAACTCCTATTTATAAATTCATTTAATTTCTTCATTTTATGTTCAATACCAATTAAGGTTTAGGTTATGTTAGGTTGGCACAATAGATACATTTGGGCATCTCATAACTTTATTTAGATTAGTTTTCAATTATTTTGTACTTCAAAAAGCCAAACGGCCACATATGCAGAGCATAATATTGAATGAAACTTAAAAATGTATAAGGAGGCCTCGATGTTATTGCACTATTTGAAGTCACCCGTTTATAGTAGTGGTCCTTGTGTGATGGTGCCTGGCTGAGGGCGTCGTGACGGGTTTCGAGAGCTTGTAGATAGGTGGCCTACTTTTGTCTTCCAATCGAATGAGTTCTGACTCCTTAGGTTTCTCACAGTGAATTCGCGTTTAGACAGAGTTCAAGGAGGTGTCTCGGTAATCGCAGGTAAAGAAAAGGACTTCAAAATAGGACTCGGCGATAAAAGGTTTTATTCTTAATTTGGGCCTATCAAAATGGGAGCAAGTGAAAACGTTCGATTCCTACGCGGTTATGTGTAAGTCTTCCCTTTTAAGGCTACATATGTGGCCGAGATAAAGGCGGTCGGATTCAAAGGGGAGGTAACAGATTTGTGACGCCACTAATAGCAATGAGCAGCTGAACTTCGACTTGACTGATTTTCTCTCTCTAAAATTCTTCCTCCCCTCCCACCACATGTGTGTGCATTAATATATATGCGTCCCGTCTCGAAGAGGCGCGACCTTTTTCACTTCTCCTGGACGAAGGGCGGAGTCAAAGATCAAGAATTTTTGTGGGCTCCGTCCTTGGGTAGAGCTACAAGAGATAGTTATGTGCAACTATTGAACTTACATTTTTTTCCACGTTTTGGGCATATTCCATATCAGAGAGATCGCTTGCTTATCGCAGTTCCTTGAAAATTTTAACCGGCCAAAGCATACATGACCCTGCATTTGTTCAGCTTGTCCCTGTTATCTATCATTCAGACCTTTACGCCTAAGCAGCTGTTTCCTAGGGCTAGGGTGCGTAGGTTAGTGTTTGTCTGCTCTGCTCTATACTTATTTCCTTAATAAATATACAATAGTGATATATTATTTCTCTCTATTACATGGCATATTATTTCCTTAATTCATGTGTGTACCCATTTTCAGTTTTTTATAGATCCACCGAGCGCCCATTTGTGTGGGATTCCTCGATGGGCCTAGCTATCCTGAAATTAGGGTGCCACAGGACTACTTTCCTTGAAATTCGAGTGCCACATGTACATTTAAGTATTTTTTTCCTGTACTTTCGCACTATTTCTTTGTTAGGTGTTTGTGTCCGCACACAATAGTATTAGAGACGTAAAACTAGGTACTATAGCATTTAAGGTAGTTACAACCGAAAATTTGAAATTGTCGAGCTATAAAACAAAGAAAAGCAAAACGGTTATTATTCCATCCATTATGATAAGAGATATGTTGTTCCAATAGGCCTGGAAGACGGTTTTATGGAAAATATCTCTACAATAAATTTGCCTACCGCAATATCATGGGTGTAAGATATTATTTAATAACGATATTAGCTTCAGCTATATTATATAATTGTCTGGTAAAAGCAAAACATGACCCAGATAAGTAGGGATAATTTGCCACGTAATATGTGTACGCATTATGTACATTTTCTTCAAATATACAAAATATTATGAGTGCCTGGTAGGAAAGACTAGCCTTTGGATCACAAAACTAGGCCTTTTTCGTATTGATTTGTGTTGAAATGTGTGAAAGATCGCTAAATTGCAATGTCTGTGACCTAAATATTCCTGAATTAATATTTAAAATTATAGAGATATAAGTTCTTTGAGGAATCTTAATGTTCTACTTAAAAAATAATTGATTTAAAAGAGAAATTGATTATTGAGCACCTTTTTAAACGTCGTAAAGTTTCATAGTAAATATTTTCAGGTGGATTCAGCCTTTACTAAATCTGCCTCCTTCTAGCGCCAGAACAAGGGAGCCCATTTGCCTTATTAAGGCGAAACTCTTCGTTGAGGTTGTGAAATCAACGTTTCACAAGACATCAACGAACCTGCCTTTTTCTTACTCGTCAGTGGGGGAGTTTTCTTCACGGGGCCGATCTTCGTCTTCAGTGTTTAGCTTTATTACAAGACTCTCCCTACAATCCATTGTGTGGGTCATTTTCCCCCGGTGGATTACATAAATATCTTTTGGTAATTAACCCATGGTATGATAACACTGTGTAACAAAATTTCACTTCTGTCTCGTCCTTGGGTTAAAAATGTTATTTTCCAATTGTTTGTTGCTCTTTTAAAAAAAACAAGGTCTGCTGACCAAAAGGTTGCGTGCTCTCACTTATTTTGATTTATAACTTTACAACCTTCGAAACTTTCAATAATTCCCGGAATAACCTTGGGAGTACATTGGCAATTTTATCATTCGAAAGAGAATGTAAAACAACATAAGGGTTTCAAATTTCGTTATAAGCTAGCCTAAAATAGAATAGCTTGGGTGTGTCGTTCCTAACCTAGCCTAGCTTAGTATAATCTCGCTAGCCTAGTATAACCTAGCATAGTATAGCCTAATTTATCTTATTTTTACTTAGTATAACAATGCCTATCGTATCCTAGTATAGCCTAGCCTTGTTTAGTAAACCCTAGTCTCACCTAGCATATCATAGTATAGCCTAGCTTAGCTTAGCGTAGCCTAAATATTCCTACCGTAGCATTGCCTAGTGTAGCCTAGCTTACTACAGCCTAACCTAGCCTACCCTAACCAGGTATGGCTTAGCATTGCATGCCAGAGCCTAGTCTATCGTCGCCTAGAGTAGCCTATCCTAGTATAGCCAAGCTATAATAGGCTACTATAGCCTAGTCAATATATTCTTGAATACGAGAGCCTAGCCTAGCATATTATAGGCTCTCTTTTTATAGTTTATCCTAGCATAACTACAACTAACATAATAGAACAATGCGTTTCATATTATAGCCTAACTAGTATATCCTAGACTATTATAGCATACCATACCTTAGACTAGAATATCTTTGCATATCTCAGCCTATTATAGCATTGGTTAGCTAGCCTATCGTAGCCTAACATATTATTACCTAACATTGGCCTCCCTAACCTATTATACTTTAGCCTACACTATCATAGCATAGTATAGCACTACTTAGCCTAGTATAGCTTAGCATAGATTAACCTAGCATAGGATAACCTAGTCTAGTATTAACTATCCTAGACAAGTATAGCCTATATTATCCTATTAAACACTGGGACAGCATAGCTTGGTATTGTATAGCCTACCATGCTATAGGCCATCCTAGCATAGCATTTTATACCTCAACTAGGATAGTAAGTTTTACCCTTCAACATTATATAGCCTATAATAGCCTAGCAGAGTAAACCCTATCCTAGGCTTGCCTAGCAGAGTAGGGCGGATCATACTCTAGAATTAATGAAACTGGTGATAAGGGGTATTCAAATGGTGAATATTGGTGAAAAGAACATACATTTGGCCTTGGCCTCAACCATGGCGCAAATCAATTTCACACAGGCATCCCTAGGGCACTTGCACACAGTGCCAAAGCCTTTCTAACCCGAAGATCCCAAGAAGTTAAATTCTGATTGATCTA
Organism: Ceratothoa steindachneri; assembly: GCA_963969495.1. Classification (NCBI taxonomy): domain Eukaryota; kingdom Metazoa; phylum Arthropoda; class Malacostraca; order Isopoda; family Cymothoidae; genus Ceratothoa; species Ceratothoa steindachneri. Next base: position 248,011,582 of record OZ018317.1, on the reverse strand, counting down.
ACCTACATCAATTTGAAGTTGAAATATTCTAAGTTCTGGGTCATTTACTATATTTTACTATTATTTTAGTTACCCATAAAAGATCAAATTTACCGTTTTCTATCATCAATACATTTATGTAGTCTGAAAGATATTTGTCTAAAAAATGTAAAAATATATTAGAGAGACATGAGAAGTAGGAAACCTGTAAAAATGACCCTTAATTTAGTATGGTCTAACTTCAAAATTGCAAGTAGCCAGTACTCATTACTCAGTGGAAGGAAATATTTTAGTAGTGTTGCCAGTTCTGGTAACTATTGTAACTGGTAACTGTTTATAGAACATTTACATTTTATTTGAATGCTAGCAAAGGCTGTGGATCATTTTAGAATAACATATAATTATTTGGTAGAGATTATTTCTTAATCTAAGTGCCATCTTTACATTTGCAGATATACCTGAGATTAGTGTGACACTGGCAAAAATCAAAACAAGGTCCAAATCAAGTTCTCATCTGACTAATATTTAGGGGACTGGGCAAGAGCTGATGGTGTCTGAGTTACCAACAATAAGAGGTAATTTGAGGTACGGCATCTACCTGAGAAGCAAAGAGAAGATGACCGAAGAAATTATGAAGTGGACCAGCTGGTAAAAGACATTTATCAGGACTTGATTAATTAGTGGACTAAAGCTAATGCTCTCTTTAAAACACCTGTTGTAACCCAAAAGGTCACAATAATATAAAAACTTAAGGAGGTGTGGAAGGAAGCAGTAAATGTTTCCCTTGGTAAAAGAAAAATTGAAGCAAAAGAAAGGTTCATGCAAAACTAGATAAGTTATTTGATATATTCACATGCAAATGTAAGTTGTAATGGCTGAGACTGAAGCCCAAATTAAAAGTTGTTGTAGTAAAGAGAAAAACATACCAACTAGGGAACTACCTTTAATTAAAGGACAAAAGGAGAAGGTTGGAAGTAAAGGTACCTATCAAATTGGAGGTCCTGATATTCCAGAGCATAATAGACAATTAAGAGCTTCAGAAAGGAAGGAAAAAGAAAGAATAGCAGAAAGAAAGAGAAAAGGTAACAAGGAAAGCGCTGTTTTAGCAGGAAAAGCAGCAAAAAAAGAAATCGAGCATCGTTTGACAGAAGTTGAGATTTGGAGGCAGAAAATTCTGATGATGACAACAGTTTGGGTGATGAAATAACTTTGGAAACTGTCCAAGAGCCGGAATCTTCCACCAGGAATAGAAAAAAGGTATGGTGTCGGATTGATACCAACTGCAGCTATATCAACAGCAGCTTTAATAGATGCTGGATTTATTACTAAGGAAGATACAAATAAAGTCATTGATAAAGAAGAAGGCAAGAGAGCACAGGGAAAGCTACATGCTTTTGAAGAAAACTTAAGGACGGATGGGGAAATTTCTCGTGATTTCTTTGCTGAACGAATTGATGCGACAAATTTTATGATGGAGGCAGAGGGAAGTGAAAAATTGTTTCCAGCAAAAACAAAGGAGGAGCATTACACTGTTTTCAGTGAGCCTGGGAGCAATTACCTCTTTCACTTTGTCCCAGATAAGGCTACGAAAGAAGAATCACAAACAGAGAAGATCGTTAAGGCTATGTTTGAATGGCTGAGGGAAAAGGGTTTGGATAAAAGCTTAATGGCCATTGGAGGAGACTCTGCGAATGTAAACACAGGTGGAAATCCTGGATTAATGCGATAAATGGCGCCCCATTTTGGGCTGAACGCTTGTTTGGTTGGTCTGTGTCGTAGAAAAGCCTCTCGACGATATACTATATATCTATTTTTAGTCGGGATTATTCTATATTTGAGTGCGGGGTTTAATCAGATGGCTGAGTATTATTCTACGTTAATAAATAGGCCTGGAGAGGGCTTATTTATCTTCAATATAATTAAGAAGTGGAACGGAGCCCTAGGATAATTAATATTGCCAGCATTAACAAAATATAATTTTATTAATTAAACTAACAAAAATAATACATGGAAAATATTTACATGACTGAGATTAAAATGGGAGATGCACATCAAATAAAAAGGTCATAAGATAAATTTGACTAAGCGGTGGATCAAGATTTAGAGGAATTTAAATGACAAAACAAACAAGAATGGAAAGGGTCGACTAAATCTGTGTTAAAGCACGGAGTTACGTTGGCAACAATGTTAAATAATTAAATGCAATTCCTAGCTTACGTATTTATAAGGTCGGCGTGCAGGTGAAGGCGATTTGAAGGAATGGCTTCAGTCTGACTGGCGATTTCCTTCCCCGGAAGAGGGGTTTTTAGGGGGGTTGTCCTCAACGAGGGAGAAGGACAAACTTTGAGGAGTGGGAGCGAAGTGGGTCTCGGAAGTATGAGCGATCATTCAGAGAGGATACCGGAGATGTTCTGGATGAACAATTGAGGTCATTGGGGTAACCAAGCGTTCTCTTGAAGAACCTTAAAAGGGTGAATTAAATTACCACTGACGTGATATCAGGGGAGCGAGAACCGTTTCAGGTCGAACGGGCTCGAATAATAATGACTGTTCTAAAGATATTCTCTTCTGAACAATTGAACAACAGGGCAGGGGGGCTGTTCACTTGGCGTCTTGAGGGGCACGAACCTTGGCACTCAAGGATATTGTCCTCTTCTGGACAATAAGGGGGTTCTCTAGGTAGAGAGTTCCTAGGGGCACAAGTGAGACCGGATCGGCGTGATGCCTGACGAAGATAATCGGGATCTGATTCAAATGCGAAATTCTATCGCATAAATAGCCTGAGCCAGCCCCTCGGGGTATGGGGCAATGGGGGAATTCCATGGAATGTCCCGCTAGTGATTCGAACACTCTTATCTTCTCATAAGCCTAACTCAACCTGGCCAGATCGACGCCTGCAGGCAAACGTGAGTTTGAACCTCCTTGATTAAACTTGGGGCGGGGGAAGATAAGACTCGGGAAATGTTCGAGGCGAAGAGAAACGCCATGCTACTCTCTTCTCGCGGGATACGCGTGGGAAGCATGAGTACAAATATGTGATAGAAGCAAGGCATGGCAGCTTCAGGCAATTCTATCACAGTCTGTAACTTGCACACTGGGGAACTCCCTCTCCGTCATCTAATTATCAACATGAATGGCCCAACACTATCTGTCAACAGATATTCCGGAGCATTAGGAAAGCTCCTTGACTCTATTACAGACTTAGATATCAACCCAAATTCCACTCAAATATCTTTAGGTCCTCCTCTTACCAAGATAGCTCAGAAAGTGGTGCAAGATCTTTCCACTGATCAACACTACGGCTATAGAATTGTATCGGCAATCAGAGATGGATTTCTTCTTACAGGGCTTTCTCTATTGGAAATAGGACCAGTAAACCACAGTCGCTGGCTGACCACAGCCAACAGACTTCTTTGCCTGTGGGTGTCAAAGCATGAGCTCAAAAGGAAAAGCCTTTAAGAACCTATGACTGATTGTTAGGTTCATCCTTGGTGTATATTACCCATACTGGTTTAACTTGAACAGCTATCATTTAAGCACCCCTCATTAAAGGATTTAATGAAAATATATGGTTGCCCTAAAGTATGACCCACCCTACTAGCAGAGTATAGCATATTATAGCCTACTCTAGACTAGCAGAGTATCGGCCGAATGTTATGATGTTATGGCAAAATAATATAATTCTCGGTCTAACTTTGGAGAGACTTTTGCAATTATATCATTCGAAAGAAAATGTAAAACAACATGAGGGTTTCAAATTTGACTAGAATCGGCCGAATAGTTATGATGTTATTGACAAATAAAATAAATCTCGGGAAAAACTTGGGAGGACTTTTGCAATTATATCATACAAAAGAGAATGTAAGACAACATAAGTGTTTCACATTTCGTTAGAATCTGCAGAAAATATATGATGTTATTTCTAAAACAAAATAATTCCCCGATTAACCTTTGGAGGACTTTGGCAATTATAGCATTTGAAAGAGAATGTAAAAAAACTTAAGGTTTTTAAATTTCGTTATAATCGGCCGAATAGTTTTGATGTTATTACAAAATAATTAAAAAGCCAAACTGGAACCGATCGACCGAACGACATAGTGAGATCTAGAGTCACTCGCGACTAGAATCGCACGCTCCTAAAAAGTTAATCTTAATTCCAAAACTTTGCTTTTGTCGTTAGGACATTGAATTTTATATTATCCCATTTATGCTAAATAACATTATTTCGATGCAAATAGTAAAATATATAAAAAGTTCAAGTTTATGTGTTTTTTTTAGTTTTGGTATAAACATGATATACTGTATTCAAAAAGTTATAGAAAATGTAATACAGTATTAATAGCTATTATTTCCCTTGTATTTTGTTTTTTGCTAACTGGACTGCAATGGCGGTTTTCTTACATTCCACATAGATTCAACACTAATTTGGTGATAATTAACCTGTAGATCTTTTTAGCACTTTCGAGAATTTTTTCTCTCTTTGAAGAATTTCTAGAACATTCTGGCAAAGTCGAGGACTGTATAAATACAAAGAATGTCTAATCCACAAGTCAGTTTAAATCTAGCCATCACAAGGCCGATATCGTCACTCGTTATTGATAGAAGCATTCGTCGCACATGTCATCAAGTAGTTGTAAGTATCCAACAGACGCATTTTGCTATAATTGCGATGAATTTATTAGGACAAAGCGAAAAATTACTGTGTACAGAGATCTGCTAAAATGTGTGAGGCGTAGGCATATTTTGGCATGCCTGTCGGAGATCAACTTTGGGCACCTCATTTCAAATGCCAGCTCTACAAAAAGAACTCTGGAAGGTAAAATATATATAAATATAATGTGTTTTGTTTATTTGGATACAAGATTTATTTATATTTCTAATAAAGTAAGTGAAAAGTATTTGTATATTTATGCTTATGTTTTCATTTTGTTTTTTTTATAGGATTCTACATTGGAGAAAAGAGAGCTATGAGTTTCGAAATCCCACGAATTTGGAGGGAACAAACTGACCACTCAAGCAATTATTTCTTCTGCATAGTAAATCCCTCCAAATGTCAAGTAGGCAAAACACGCCTGTTATTATGTATCCAAACTTTCATTCATCTATTGCGCCAGTGCCACACAGTTCTGAACTCCCCGTACACACTCCACCAACTCTCTGACTTTAATTCTGGCAAAAGTCATCCTTCACCATAATGAAATTTACATAAAGAAAAGAAGGAGAATCCCTGGATAACCGTATGACACCAAGGAGTATCTCTCATTGGGTGCAAGCGGTCCTACTCTCCTTTAATAACATCTAGCATGCGATAGGAACACTTCGTGGCTTTCCCTTCGCGACAGGAGAGGGGGGACATGGAATCGCCCCTTTGGAAGTTTAGGGGAGAGAAGAGTGAAGTGTTGTTTGTGTGAAGAGAAGAAAGAAAATGAGAAAGTGTTGTTGCGATGTATGGCCATCGCACGCCATAATTGGTGCTTGTCTTACTCAGTGGGTTGTGTGGAGGTCGATTGTAAGGCTTTTTCTCTTTGGCTTCGTCGCTTTTTTTTACCACCCATTTCTTTTTGGTTCGGGACAAAATGGGGCGGCACGATGTCCTCTATTCTGCTCTTCTCGGTGACGGAAGAGAGGACGTCATCTCTACTTTTTGCATTCATTTACATCGGTCAGCTGCCGGTAACTTCAGGGATAGCGAGGAAGAGTATTAACCATCTTGGTTGCGATACTTTACTTTTCTCGATCCCAATTTTCTAGATTCCTTCCTTTGCGGGATCCGCCTCGTTGTGGCTTTAGGGGCCTCTCGATTTGTTACTCTATGGTAATTCTTTTATGCCCATTTAAAAATTGCCTTTTACTTTTGCATTAACAAGGCAAGATTCCATTCCACTGTGTTCAAAGTACTTGTATGTTTCGCTCTTTTCATCTTTGGTACCTGTTATGGTTGATTCCTTGTACTTTTATTCTCTGCCACAACTCTTTAGGAGACTCGCCTCTAACTACTAGTTCACAACATCTAATCTTTGATTTTGTTCTGCAGATAATTATGTCTTCTAAGACGACCAATTTTCCTTCTTTCTGGTTTACAAGTACCTGGTGTTATAAGTTCCTTCTCTTCTTATTTATCGCATATTTGGACTATCCTCTTTTTTCTCTTATTTCTTCTTTCCATTCTGCCCCAATCAGTAATTACGAGGCCGCTCATCGTATTCATTCTTCGCCAGCATCCAATGGATCAATTCGGATCTTTTCTACCTTTTCTCGAATCTCTTCCAGAGAAGGATCCGAATCCTAGCCATTTTGATGTCCCTCGCAAGGAGAAATATAGCATGGGGCAGATGTGTCCCCTAGGGGTCCTAGAGAGGAGTATACCTATAGCGATGGGGGCCTGGTGGGGAACGCAACTCTCTTGAAGTATCCCTCCATGTCAATGAAGCGATTCCCCTGTGAGATGAAAATAAAGAAGAAGAAAAGCGGATGAAGAAGTACAAGACTCATCAGCGAAATGAGGCTCGTTTGCGACCAACAAAGTATGCGACGCCGGGTAGTCTTCTCTAGAACTACCTCGGACTACATATATATATATATAGATATATATATATATATATATATATATATATATATATATATATACTTATCACTCAGTCTTTCCTAGCCTAACTTCAGTACCTTCTTTAGAAATGTCACTTCATGAAAATGATAGCAGAGCAATAATAAGGACCAAGTAAAGATAATCCCCAGTTCTGTTTAGCCGAATTATCTTCAATTGTTCATTGGGTACTTTGCCTACTCTAGCAAGTAGGTACTGAGGCTACATTAGTTACTACGGCTATGTAACTTTTCTCATAATTTTGCTTTTAACAACTTCACCAATTTAATCACATACCATTATAAATATGCTGCCAAGAATCCTCCCGGGTCTTTTTTATGTTGTTATTTTTGCTGCATTAGCTATGTACCTCTTTTGTGTATCTCACTTTCTATAAAAACCATTTTTTAAAATTCATTCCCCTACAGTTCCTATGACTTCTGTTAATTAGGCTACTGAGTTTACTGACGCCTCTAAGGACATGGAGCGTCCGCATATCCTTACTTACCCCAACATCGCTGCTTCCATTGCTATAACAGCACTAAATAACATTTAAATAACATCGCTTCCATGTATTATCTCCCCGTCTGGCATTGTTTTTGCTACACTGTTCTTTTACCCTCTGGAGAAGGTCCTCCCCCTCCCCTTATATCTCATCGTCATTGCATTAAAATAAAATAAAATAAACTCTAAGAGGAACGCCCTTGAATTATAAGGATTAAAAGGCTCCCTCATTTCCTTCAAGGCGGAACTCCGCCTTTATACTCTCAAAAAGCAGTTAAGGTCCTTTAATGTCCTCTACCGTTCTTTAGATCCATCGAAGGCAATTCAAGTGTCTTCTATGATCTCTATAGACTTCTAATAACCACAAAGAATCCTTCTAGGTCCTTAGGTGTCGGGTCGCCAGAAGGACTTCAGTTCTTAGCAACTTTATGGAAACCTGCTCTCCTTAACGGGGATTCGACCCTTGTTGCTTCTCATTTTGTGTTATCTCGCCGTCGATGAGCCACGATGACTGAAATTAAGCCGCACTGTCTATGCTTAGTCAACAGAAGGGAATTCCGATTCGGGTAGACTCTGTGATGGATGCCATTTAACGGCCTGTGGTTCAGACCCGTCCCTAAAATGTACGTCTTCACTGAGATTGGAATCAGACAGTGTGAATCAGTGGGGAAAAAATATTTCTAGGGGGAGGGGGACTTGTGTTAGGGTAAAATCAACGAAAGAATTTTCACTCGATACGGAAATAAAGGCGAAATACGGAAGTATAAATAGGAAAGAGAGATAAAAATAAAGTAGATGAATGATAAAATAGGTTAATCCGACCAAGATTGGAATGGAAAACCTCGTCAACAAGTTCAAGGAACAAGTTCTTATCTGAGCACACAAGCACCCTAAAGTATGAACTCTCCACGCAAGGTCGAGGTTCGAATCCTGGGTTCGAAGAACACGAGCAAATTATCTCCTTCTCTCTCTGTCGTTTCGTGATGCACCCCGTGTACAACGCATCGAAGGTTCTGCCGAGGGCAAGAAAGCTGCAATTAATGAGGAAAGTGATTCGGCGATCTAGCCACTGCCCAGGCTGTGGTCAAAGCACACATTCCTCTCCTGGATTTGAGCGCACCGTCTCCTGGCTCAAACCCGTTGACTCTCTTTCTTCATGTTCTCTCTTCTTTGTTTCCAATATTCCGTTGCCGATTTTCCATCCTTTATTCCGTATATGAAAGAATCAAGATACACCAGCCTTTATAGCCCTTATTCGACCTAACCTGCAAGAATAAATGATGATCAACGAGGTCTGTAACCATTAACAATTTAAAACTTCGCCTATAAACCTATTCCACGATTTCGATTCACCTTTGATTAAAGAAGACATCTTACCATCCCTTCTTCTTCCCTCAATCGAAGGAGGCCTTTAAATGTACAGCCCTCATTAGGGATTAGTAGCGGAAGAGTTTCAACATTTATGCAGTATTCTCACTTTCTCTCTTTACTCCGTTTTAGCCGAGTGGAGATTTTTCATTGAAACATTCACCCTCATCTCTTTTGTTAAACTTTTTGTCTGAGAAATAAAATAATTTACCCGCGATCAGAAAATGGCCCACTAACTCATTCACCCTCGTCACGTCACTCGAGTTTTCTGACCTTACTGAACCCTTTCGTTACCCTAGCTGGCCCTAGCCCTGGCCCTAGATTGCCCCTACGTACCCTCTCAATGGGGGTTAGTATCGAGTGCACACTTTGGGATTAATTATTATTATTGGACCCAATAACCATCGCGACCATCATCTCCACCGTAGAGTAACGAATGAGTTTGTAAAGAAAGTGGTGTCGTTAGTTAGACCTGGCAGGAGACTACCGGAGTCTTTGAGGACTGAGAGGGTTGGTATCTAAAGAAGATACTTAAGCTTGAAGACCTCATTTTTTACGGGCATTGGAGCTGGAAGGGCACGCAGTCAATGTTTTCTCCGCATTGCCTTTTCCAAATCAATCATTTCACTCTTAATGGTCAAATCTTTTAAATTTTGCACAACTTGAAAATTAAAATTAGATGTTCCCTGAGTCTTCTCAGGAAAGTTCCATCAAAGAACCAATGTTATGAATTTTCTAAAGATTTTAGGCATTTTTGAGTCCCTATGATGATTATTTCCTTACCTTTGGTTGAAGAATTGTGTAATAGAAATTTTATCCATCCGAATTTTAGCTAAATTATCTGCTATATATAACTAAGGCATAGAGTGAAGTTGGCAAAGGCATTCTCTATTCATTTAACTGTTTATAATGTCTGACATTACGACCGAGCTGGTATATAAAATGAAAAACTCACAAAGTATATATACATCTAATATAATATTATTTCTTGTAGTTATCCTTGATAAGGAACTTAATAAAGTTTGAAAGTTTTTGGAAGCACCTTTTCATTTTTTCCTGCGGGACATTTCATTCCTATATATATATATATATATATATATATATATATATATATATATATATATATATATATATATATATATATTATATTATTTTCAGACGAAGTGGGGGGCCAAGGTCAATTTAGTGATCTTAGCTCGTGTCCAAACAGTGGCAGACGAGGGAGAAGGTAACTAGAGGGGATCGGGGTTCCCAATCGAGTTCGTGGAAGAATTTAACTACAAAATCTAGTGCAAGTGGCCGTTAGCATAATAAAAAAGGCTGCCGAACTCTGGGACTATGGAAAGGAGAAAACCAAAATAATCTTTAATAATTACAATAGGTATACGATATATACAAATGTTAAATATTGCAAACGGATAATTAATGTTTACAGAGATCACACTAAAGATTTACCGAGAGTGAATAGGTAGGCTCAAACGTGAGCCCCCAAGGGGCTGCTGTTGATCCAGTATACGAACATACACTTTATGGGTTGACTCATTAAGAAACCCCAATTGTGTCGCTGAATCCTAGCTTGTGATTGGGGCTTTATAAGAGGACGCGAGGAATAGATTCAACGAGTATGTAAATCGTGATCGATGGAGCTTAACATCTAGGATTGAATTCGAGGGAGTACTTGCGCCAGACGAGGTTAAAATCGAATCATAGGATAGCCAATTGACTGGGGCTAAATTCCTTCGATAATAATTCTTGTCTTCAAGCTAGAAAAGGGGCAACGGAGCTGAATCGAGAAAACGACATGTCTCGTGCAGAAAGGCGGGCCTAAACTGCTTTTTCCCGGCTGTGTCTATGATTGTATCTGGGCCAGCTGGAAGCGAAAATGCCGCAGGCCAAGGAGGGAACCCTTTTTAACCAAACATTCCACCGGGGGATATGGATAAATTCCAGCGGGCTTTTTTTTTATATCGCCCTGAGAGGCAGGCAGCGTCGTTTTGCTCTTGCGCGCTTATAATTCTTGCTCCTAACTTATCGGCGGAAGCAGCTTGATTCTCTCACGGTTCCCATGAATTTTATCTGCGTTTCTCTACCTCGTGCTCGGCCTCATGGCGGTATTAACCTCTATTCCCGACAATGAACTCGATCACTTAAGAGTTAGAATGGAAAGCAAACTAAATTTAAGTCTTAAATTTAAAATTCAAGAAGATTTTTTTTTTGTCGTACTAATAACTCATATAAGTTAATAGCCAAATCAAATAGGATTTAGCCAAATTGTTTTTATAACCGTTATTTTTATTCTTGGGGGGGATTTTGTCCGCCGGCGTATTTTGTCGGGTTTAACTTTGTCCGCTAGGGCTGGGGGAAATTGTTCTAGAAACAGTTTATCTGCTTAACCTATCATAAACGAACCTATACCACCCACCATTATTTAAGCCATCCCTAACTGAATCTTACTTATCTCCTGGACAATCTATGATCTTTTCTTCTATTTAAATATTAATTTATTACAACCAAATCAAGCATTTAGCCACTTCCAGGCAACGATTATACCCCTACTCTATGTATTTTTGCCTAGCTTAAACGATATACCTTAATCTAATCTAATATATCTCTTATCTAATTCTTGGTCTACTTCTAGAACCCTTCCCTTCTAGTCAAAGATTCGAAATCATTCACAACTTGGCTTTTTCTGGATGGAAAAAACAAAAAGGTTACTTTGAGCATCTTTCTACCGTTGAAAGTTGATTAGATTGTTTAGTCCCGAAATAAATCTGATGTCATATGTCGTGGTATAGCTCTATGCATCCTACATACATCTATTATATTTAATTTAAAGTGCGCGGGGGTTTCCTTTTTAAATCGTCTGTGTAGGCCGAGGTTCGGTTACAAACTCAGATCCTCGTAAGGGAGGGTTAGTCCAAAAGATGCTACTTTAAAACTTAGTATTGGCTGAGAGTTCCAAATCTCACTTAGTTACAGGCTATTGTTATAAGGCTATAATAAGCTCGAGGGTCAGAAAGCAAAGGAGTACGCAAAAATAGACTTTAATAAATATTAAAAATTAACGTTAATATGATACAATAATACACAGTTAATTAAGACTCATAGTTACACAAATGATAATGGGGTAACGATAGACGGCAATTATAAATTTAGGGAAGCTAAAATATTCGTTACGATACCTTATACACAAATGGAGGGGTTGGGGAAGACGATGGTCGCTTCCGGCGAAGCGGTGAGATGATGATTGGGTCACTTGGACAAGGTCCAAAGTCAACTTGTTTATAGTGAAATATTATTTTGAGATGACGGGGAATGGGGCAGAATCTTTGAGAAAAAGGGTTGGGAATTTTTCCGATGTAAATTCCTATGAAGAAAACGGAGGGGGATTACCTCCGAGACGTCAACGGTTTTTTTTGGTCGTAGATGCGTAATCAAGGGGGTATTACGCTAAAATGAATCTTCACTAAAGACTTTTGGGTGAGGAGTTGGTTCTTGTTTGGAAATGGCGTCGATGAGCGGAATCGGACGGGTATTCTTACGGGGAGAAGAGTTCTTAACTAACTCTCAGGGGTGGATATTTGTATTATCCAAGAAGGGTTGCTTTGGTTTTGTCCCACAACGTTTCCTTGCCTTCGGTGTATGACAAACCCGAATCGAGGAGGAGTAAGTAGGTCTGCACTCCTAAGCGTCTCTCGCACCAATCTGCCTATTCCTCGTTACGCGGGTAGATATGGACACCAGAAGTGAGGGAGCTTACCCCATAGGAGAGGGAGAGGGACTATCTCACATCGTTTGAGTGATAGCAAACGCGGCCCGGATATCGATTGTCTCAACAGCTCCCAGCGTGGCTGAAAGGGGGGAGGGAGACTTCTTGTCTTGTTCAAATACTCGCCTTGATAAGGGCTACATTCCATGAACCCGCCCCTATACTTTCTCCCGCTTTGAATGAACCGTAAGGTCTCCTAGGGTACCTTCTTTCCTTGTTGTTACTCCTTGTTGTTACTCCTTGTTGTTTTGAGCTTCGAAAATTGTTTGTAAGCTACACGAGGCCTATAAGGTGTAGGCAATGCTTAAAAGCGACGTTTTTTCTTCCCTCACATGCTTGTTCCATTACAGGATAAAACTTTCTTTCCGATTCTCTACCATTGTCACGTCCTTAATGAAAATTTAAATTTTTAAATTTCTTAATTCCACCATATTTTGACGCAAAATAAAGGAAAGCTTTGCACATTTGTTAAATCAGTAATAGAAAATTAAACATTTGTTATTTAAGAGGCACTTCATTAGACGGAAGATATAGTAAAGTAAATGTAGGGAAGTTGAAGAGTGTGAATGAAGATGAAGAACAATAATTGCGCAATAGATAGCTGTTGAAATGACTCACAGAACACATTCTTTTGAACTCAAAAAGCCTGAAAGCACAGCTATCACTCAGGGTTTCGAACAAAACCGACTAATCTCATTTCTATATAAGTACATGACTGCGTATGTCTATTATAAATGAGACTTGCTCATAGAGGATATTTATTCTCCTAGAAACCCAGCCTTCAGGATCATTCACCTTTTATCCATTCCGTTGCTAAAAATCAGATAAAAAATTATATATATATTTGAATTAAGGACACGGCGAAGCCAATTAATGAAAGCCCCTAAACTAACCCTAAGACTCTGGCAAAATTTGTAACCACACACAGCCCCACCCTCCTCCCAAACTTTTCAATTAGAATAGGTTTAAATTTATACGATTATCTGCGAACTGAAATAACGGTGTGGCATAAAGTCTTCCTTCGATATTTTTTTACCTCAGTCAGTGCAAGAGAAACGTCTCATTTTAATAATTAGAACCAAATCTCGATTAAAATTATATTGGCCAATGGAGATGGAAGGGATTGGGCATCAGAGTGTATACATGTACGTAAAAAAGTACATTGTACTCAAGGATATATAGAGGAAAACAACTTATATAGGATAGTTCAAATGCCTTTGCAATCACCGGAAAGCACCAATCTGACCGGTTACTCAATATTGAAGCATTGACGAGGGAATGAAATGATTCCAAGTGCTTTTGTTTATTTCAACAATTTAAATAAAGGGCGTTGGAGGAAGAATATTTCTCGCTTCTTAATTTATTCTTCCTTCTCCTTCCGCCTAGTAAAAACCTTAAAAAAAAATGGAAGAGTTCAGAATCTTTATAATCAATCTGCGTTATATTATTGCTCATTTTACGATTTACCGTTAATTAAAAGACCTCAAAACGCTCCAAAAATAATCAAATTTCAAAATCCATAATCATGCTTTTATAAAATGGATGTTGGATGTTTGTAAGAAAAGGTCTGTTGTTAAAAGGACCTAACTGTTAGGGCATAATTTTTTCCTTTGTAGCATCCCTTAGAGTCACTCCCTCTTGTGTCAAAGTTTGAGAACGTATTTAACGAAACTTCCCAGCCTCAAATAGGACTTGCGACAAAGGTAAGGAAGCTGATTGTGAATGTGAGGCTACATGTCGAAGTAGGTGTATGCGGGAATATGAGTCTGGTCCAATAATTATTCTAGTCCTTGATCTGGACACACCGCTTTTGTTTTAGTCGGTGGTATTGATTGACCCTATGACTCAATCCTACAATCATATAAATATATATATATATATATATATATATATATATATAGGTAGGATTTAATTTCTACTGAACGTGCGAAAGCTGGTTAGAGGCGTGTTGTGCCGTGGCAAGGATTCTCACTATAAAAGTCGCACTTGTTACTGGGTGGAGGTTTGTGATTGTTGAATTCTAAGAGTGCATAATACAGGTTGGATAAATTAGCCGAAGGGATACTTAATTAAAGTCTTGCCAAGGGTACGTCAAAAGGGAGGAGCCACAAATAAACACCCGTACTAAAAATAAACTTTACTTTACACAAATATAAATAATTAGCAATAGTTAACAGGCAAAATTAAAGATTATATATTAAACACTGACGTTAAGCGTCTAGATTTATAATGCCTCAATGGAGAGTATCAATCACCTTTAATTAAATAGGTAATTTAAGAATATGTAGAGGGACACTGGGTTTACAGATTACCATTAATTGATGGATTGAAGAGACGACTACTCGGGTCCAGATGGGGTGGTTCGGGTGGTGTTAACACGAGTTCTCGGGGAGAGGAGGGATAAGACGATGGGTTCAGGGCTGCTGGCTGCAGTTCCGGTTAGTTCACTCCTAACTGGATGTGACACTAACAAATAGTAACTTCCAGTAACTATTTGGATGTTCCTTTTCTTACTCAAGTTACGTTGAGCAACAGAGCGTACTGTTCTAGTCACAGACTCTGCGGGGCGGGATTTACTTCCAGGAACACCTTTTGAGACAGCGACCAAGTTGACTCGACGGCACGTTGGTAGTCGATACGTTACGGCAACGACTCTCGTTCAACATGACGATTATGCGAGTAGATTTGGGACACTGTTGTGGAGAGGTAAACGGCCATGTTATTTATATCGCGGATTGTGGGATATCAAGAGAGAGAGATTTCATTAATGACAATTCGCTTATCGCAGCGCCATTTGGACAATTTCCATGCTATCATAAAGAATGCAAATAAGATTTAAGCTTCTTCGAGAGATAGGCGTTCTTTCGTCCGACTTCCTGTCGCTAGTGGGGGGAAGGGTGGGGGGAGAGAGAGAGGAGACGAAGGTCAACTCAAACGACAAATTTCTTTCGTTTCCACGATTGTCTGGCGGCATGTGAGTATGTACGTTCTATACCCTCACACGCCTACCTATTTCGAGGAACATTATTTTGCCATGAAATAAGGAATAATGTGAAAATTAACTTCACCGCGGGAATTTGTTATTATCTTCCTCGACTCGAACAATTGAGTGGGTAATTTTAACAAAACCGTTCGGAATTTACCTTAGAATTTAATGGCTACAAAATACTACTGCTACGTCAGTTTCTCTAATTTACGTATACAAAACAAAACAAAACACATACGGAGTACAGGCAAGATATAATTATTAATACAAAGAGATACAAACAAAAAAATCAATAATTGACTATTAATCGCTACCTGAAATTGGGTTTCTCGAAAGGCTGTCTGCGAGTACATTGTCAGACCCTTTTAGATACCTGATTTCATAACGGTACTCCGTATTAGCCTGCCGTTTCGGTTTTTACAAGTTTTTAAGTAGGCTAACGGTCTATAATCAGTCTCTATGAGGAATGGACGACCTACCAGATACATCCAAAATTTTGTAATCCCAAAAACAATCGCTAGAGCTTCTAATTCTACCGTAGCGTATGCCCTTTCGCGAGCCGTCAGTCGGCGACTCGCATAGCTTATAGGAGCGGGTTCTTGGTCCTCGTCATGTTGGATTAATACGCAGTCAATACCCAGTTGGGAGGCATCTGTCCTTACGCCAAATTTCTTGTGTGGCAATTTTAAGATTGGGGCGGAGACTAGCTTCTCTTTGAGTTCTTCAAAGTGCGCTTCGGAGTCGGGTTTCCACTGGAGGGGGTCCGGGAGTTTCTTTTTTAGCAGATCGTTAAGGGGAGCTGCTACAGAAGCGTATTAGGGTAGGAAGCGGTGTTAAAATGACGCAGCACCGAGGAATGACCGTAATTGCTTCTTGGTGCGTGGTAGGGGCATATTTACAATACCCTTTACCTTCTCTTTCTGTGGGTCCAGATGAATTTCGCCTATTTTAAATCCAAGGTATTCTATGTAATTATAAGAAAAATGGCATTTTGTGGGTTTAATAGTTAAGCCATGATGCTTTAAGCGTTCTAAAAGCGGGCTGAGGGACAAGATATGGTCGTTCCATGAACGTGTAGCCACATACACGTTATTAAAATAAAAAGAAACGTTTTTTAAACCGTCTATTACACGGCGCATTATGCGGTTGTAGCTACTGCAGGCAGTGTCTTAGCCGAAAGGAAGACGAGTAAATTCCATTAAACCTTTGTCTGTAGGAAAGGTTGTTAGTTTCCTCGCTGATGCCTCTAGGGAAATCTGATAATAGGCCTTACATAGGTCTATCTCAGTGATGTAGGCAGCTCCTTCGAAGAGATGTAAATTTTGGTCGATTAGGGAAAGAGGCTCGGCTTCAAACACGGTGACGGTGTTTATTTTCCGAAAATTGACACACATCCTAAAGGACTGGTCTGGCTTGCGGACCATGACTATTGGGGAAAAGTAGTTGGACGTAGATGGCTTGATAATCCCTAATTGCAAAAGATTGTCGAATTCCTCATTGAAAGCGTCTCTTAGGTGCACCGGTACGAGATAGGGCTTACATCGCACAGGTTAGAGCGTAGTGAGGGCGATATCATGTTCGAACTGAGTCGAGCATCCTGGGGACTCGGAAATGACTGGGGTTCTTTGCAGGGGAGCTGGGGCTATTCGACCTCTCGCAGTGGTTTTCTGGAACACTCGCACGTTTTGCAGAATTCTGCAATATCTTTGGCTGCACCGGGCCAAAAAAAGTATTTAAATACTCGCTGATAAGTCTTGTTATGACCGAAATGACCGGCCATGGGACTTTCATGTGCTACTCGCAGGATTTGGTCCACATGTTTTCGCGGAAGACACATGATCTTGAAAGGTGGGTTGGACTCATCTTGTGAGGTGCGAAATATAAGGGAGTCATTAATGATGTACCTTATGGGTCGGTTTCCTTGAACGATCACCTCTTCGTTCTTTTGGGCCTTTTCCCAAAGGGATTGAAGTAAAGGGCAGTTCTGCTGAGCTCTGAGGAATTGTGCATTACTCGTTGGGACCTCTAAAGGGGCCTAGGGGGTGAACAGGCGCGTTAAGGAAGAGGCCTCGTGGTTAGCTTGCGCTCGAGTGACGACAGCTTGAGTCACTTCACTCGGGGGAGAGTAGTGCGCTCTGGCCAATGAGTACCGAGCAAAATTTGATGGGGGATTCCCCTACGTCAGCCCAACCAGTGAAATATTTACACTTTACATGGCAGCGGATTACCGGGAATCTATTTTCTCGACCCAAGAACTCGTGTACAATTGCATACTTCTTATGTTGGGGGTCGACAGGGGGAGCAATTTGTCCGACACCACAATGCATGTGCACCCGGTGTCTCTGAGGAGGGTAGACACTTTCCAGTCATTGATCGAGGCGGTTTCGAAATTTAATCCCCTGGGGGTACTCTTGTTGAATAGGAAGTTCACTTGAAATTCCTGTGGTGATGGAGACGAGGGGGATGACGTAAGCGCGGCCGGCTTTTCCGGGGCAAGGGTAGCAGTTACTTGGTGGACTTGTTGGCTCTGGGTAAGACGTAGGCTGGAATTCTGTACACATTGGGACTTATAATGGCCGCGGGAACCGCAGGAGTAGCATATAACCTGCTTATTCTGGTGCTGGTTATTGTAGGGGGTATTGAAGACTGGGGGTTTTCTGTCTTCGTGGGCTACAAAAGGTTTATTCTTTGGCCTAAACAGGGCTGTGGTCTTTATCAATGGAGAGGGTTTCCTTTGTTGGGACTTCCATTGACTAAATTTAATCTTCGGGGACGGGGGACTTTTCTTCCGGGTATCCTGTGGGTATAGGCGATGATTTGTCGCATGGAGATCAACTTCCTCAAGCCATTCTTGAAAGGTAGACGCTCGGTGGTCTTGCACGAATGCTCGGATCTTCTGGGGAAGGGTGGACAATAGCTGGTCTTTTAACATAAAGTCAATCAGGGCCTCATAATCCGATTCGACTTTGGAGGATTCTAACCAGAACTGGAGGTTTCGCTTCAGGATATATCCAAAATGTCTGTAAGTTTGACCGGGCTGGATTTTAGCCGAAATAAAACTTAGCGGGGTAGAACTGAGGGCTCAAGTTGAAGGCAGATAGCAATTCGGCCTTCAAGGTGCTATAGTCTATTGTAGCTTCGTGTGGTAACAAGATGAAAATTTGTCTTAAGCGCGGACTGAGCAATGGGAGCAATCTACTCACTACTTCGGATTCTAGGGCCCATCCGTTTACTTCGAAGATCTTTTCAAAATGTGTCAAGTGTGAGTACAAATCTTCTTCGTCTATATAATGGGGAAGTTTCATAGCAGGGGCCTGGGGTTGATGATCACGGGATCCAACAGAACTGACTTCAACTTGGTCTCTGCTTAATTCCCTTTCATGTTTTCGAATCCTTTCTCTTTCTTCAAATTCTTCTTTTCTTACTTCCATTTCTAATAGTTCTTTTCTTCTCCTTTCTTGCAATTCTTCTTTTCTTACTTCCATTTTACGTGCTCTTTTCTCTCGCTGTTCGCTTTGGACGAATTCTTTTAGACTTGTCCTGTGAGACCAAGAGCTTGTCCTTGCTTGACGAAAACTTCGAACGATTGTGAAGCCATTGCGGCTCTTGCTGACGCAAATGGTGACTCATTAAAGAACTTACGCACCTGGTAAGAGAATTAGAAGCTGCAATTGTTCCTAACCGATACAATCCAATAATTTATCCCCAAAATAATAAATATTTTCCTAGCTTTGTTTTTGCTATCTGGAAACGGTTATTAATGGTTATTATTTATATTCCTTCAGGGAATAGACTCTAATTATAAAAATTTACGTTAGTTTATTTGGGCTTTCTTGAACGTTGGCCAGTTTTAGGCTATATGAGTTCGTTTACTCCAAAATTTACACCCTTAAAGCTGACACCACTTTTATATATGTCGTAGAATTGCTCATAGTCTGGTCCAACAATTATTCTAGTCCTTGATCTGGACACACCGTTTTTGTTTTAGTCGGTGGTATTGACCCTATGACTCAATCCTACGACCATATATAAATATATATAGGTAGGCTTTAATTCCTACTGAACGTGCGAAAGCTAGTTAGAGGCGTGTTGTGCCGTAGCCAGGATTCTCACTATAAAAGTCGCACTTGTTACTGGAGGGAGGTTTGTGATTGTTGAATTCTAAGAGTGCATAATACAGGTTGAATGAATTAGCCTAAGGGATGCTTAATTAAAGTCTTGCCAAGGGTACGTCAAAAGGGAGGAGCCACAAATAAACACCCGTGCTAAAAATAAACTCTACTTTACACAAATATAAATAATTAGCAATAGTTAACAGGCAAAATTAAAGATTAAATATTAAACACTGAAGTTAAGCGTCTAGATTTATAATGACTCAATGGGAGTATCAATCACGGTTAATTAGTTAGGTAATTTAAGAATAGAGGGACACTATGTTTACAGATTCCCTTTATTTGATGGATTGGAGAGACGACTACTCGGGTCCAGACGGGGTCGTTCGAGTGGCGTTAACACGAGTTCTCGGGGAGAGGAGGGATAAGACGACGGGTTCGGGGCTGCTGGCTGCAGTTCCGGTTAGTTCACTCCTAACTGGATGTGACACTAACAAATAGTAACTTTCAGTAACTATTTTGATGTTCCTTTTCTAACTCAAGTTAGGGAGCAACAGAGCGTACTGTTCTAGTCACAGACTCTGCGGGGCGGGATTTACTTTCAGGAACACCTTTTGAGACAGCGACCAAGTTGCCTCGACGGCGCGTTGGTAGTCGATACGTTACTGCAACGACTCTCGTTCGACGTGAGGATTACGCGAGTAGATTTGGAACACTGCTGTGGAGAGGTAAACGGCCATGTTATTTATATCGCGCATTGTGGGAAATCGAGAGAGAGATCCCATTCACGACAATTCGCTCATCGCAGCGCCTTATGGACGATCTCCATGCTATCATAAAGAAGGCAAATAAGATTTAAGCTTCTTTGAGAGATGGGCGTTCTTTTCTCCGACTTCCTGTCGCCAGTTGGGGGAAGGGTGGGGGGAGAGAGAGGGGAGAGCAAGGTCAACTCAAACGACAAATTTCTTTCGTTCCCACGATTGTCTGTTGGCATGTGAGTATGTACGTTCCATACCCTCACAGGGAGTGATCCATGCACGTTCCTCGTTTATTGTGCTCCATTCAGAAAGAGAACATTGGTGTTAAACAGAGATAGACAGAGGACATGTAGGGCCAGTGTGGGAGAGTGGGAGGTCAAATTCTTTTGATTAAATTCAAAGAAAAATCATAAAATTTATGCAGCGTCTCATACTTATTTATGTGGGGGCTGTGTCCTCCCTACCAAGACAAGTTAGGCTAGATTGTGTTATATTATGTTTGGTTGTGTCCGGTTGGTTAGCTCAAGCAGGGAGAGTGTAAGTCTAGCTAGTTTGAGCTATGTCATGTGAGCTTTGTTTAGGGCTAGATTGCTTATGTTAGGACGGCAAAGAGGGTTAAGATTAGATTAGTTCAGGTTCAGTTTGGTCAGGTTGGGTTAATTTGTGTTCAATTTACTGGCATCTCTTTAGTTAAGGTATCTTTACTTCTTTCTTTCACACGAGAGACATTACCACTCGCTCTCGAAATGTCTCTATTTTCTCCTTAATTAAGAGGCGAGGAGGGTCACAGCAAAAGCGCCTCCCTATCTTTGGAATTTGAGCAAAAAACGCAATCAAATCACAAACTATGCAGTAACGAAGCCCATTCCTGCACAGGATCAGTTTCTAATTTGATCAATGAATAGGATTAATATTAGTAACCCATGGCTATGATATCTATAGGTTAGTTAGGGGCATCGACAAAGGATCATGCCTCAATTGGTACTCGCTTTCATATAAATTCAACCTAAATCAACCCTGAATGTTACCTGGACAGATGAAAAATTTCGGATGAATTTAAAAACCTATTTTTCATTAGAAAATCCTTCTTCAATCAGTTAGGTTCTCAGACTAATTATTAAATTTGGAGTTCAATCAACTCTTCCCGAACTAATAGTTATGAACTATTGGTCTGGCTCGTTGATAAACTAATTATTATGTAATAAACATTTTAATTATCTCTAATGACTTCCCTAGGCAGAATTTCCCTAAAAAGTAATTAAAATTTGGAGAAAATTGCTTAGTTAATCGACTGAAATGAATAAAATTAAAATATAATTATGTCTAAAAAAGGGATGAATTTGCAGTATCAAATTTATTAGGCAGAGAATTCCTTGATAATTAAGTTATCTCTTTCTTACAAGTTATTAAGATTTGATTCTCGATACACCGAGAATAATGAAGAAGGCCGTTTAGATCTAATGTTTGTATTTCCCGAGAATCACTCTCATCTTTGGATTTTGGGGGGCTAAAAAGCTTTTAATCTCCAAATAAAAGAGTACATTAAATTTAAAAATTAAAAAGACTGTTTGAGCAGCATTGATCCCCATTAAGCTTAACAACCGGTGCCAATTCAAAGCAAAACATAGACCAGAATCGACAAACCAGACTTAAGCGCTAATAAATGCTCCAGATATGTCAACAGAAACAAAAGTTTATAGCAAACTAGAATTCAATGTGTAAAATCCTGCATGATAAAACAAGTGATTAAATAAATAAGAGAGAGCTCGATTCCCCTTTTATTCCCTAATTTTTAAAATTGGGCTTCGAGATAAGACTAAATCAATTGCATATTTCGAGATTCGCTTAATTTCGTAGCTCTCCCAAAATATGGAGACAGTCGATGCGAGCGAATTTCTCCCCTTCTCTGTGGCTGCATTAATTCATAATCTCATTATTAGGATTTTGCTTCCTGTTCCTTATTTCATTAGTTTTGATTTTTCGTGGACTAAAAACACTGTACAATTAATTTCAGTGCCAAGAAAATAAATACAGTTCTCCTGTGCATTTTATTATGAAGTTGATAACAAGTTTCAAGTGTGTTACCTTTCAGTTCCCAACAAACGTCAGCCTGCATAGTAGGGCTCCATTTTCCCTTATACCTGTCACCTAGTGTCGCTATATTTTGATGGAAAGTCTCTCCATGTTAATCATTCACATCTCTAGCATTCTTTGGGAAGAACGGCCGATGAGAATGAGGAAAATATATTTTCGGTGACATATTGCATCCAATTTCTTGGTTGCACTTGATAAGGCTCTCCACTATCCGCTCTCGTTTCCCCCTTGGTGCCAGGCTGCTAGCTCAGTTTCCTCCATTGTGGGCTCGAAGTCCTCATCAGCTATAGGTTGACGAATCTGAGGGCTTACGAATATGCCTTTGTGGGGAAATCAATATCCCACCATGAAAAAAGATGCCCCCTTCGGTTACAGCAGCGTCACGATAGTAGGTGGTGTAACACGATTATTCAACCCTCCTCTCCACCCTCGAACCGCTGGCCACCAGACGCGACATTCAACTCTGAGAAGTACGAATCAACAGATTTCTGTCCCAGCGTGCAAAAACAATACGAAGGGGACGAGAACATGTGTAATAACAATGTTTAAACAGGCTAACTATTTCTTCAAAGATTCGAGATCGAGTTTCGCATAATAAACGAAATTATAGGAGCTGAGACGAAAGCCAAAATATGCCTTTAGGGCTAAGTGAAAAACGCTCTAGGAAGCGTCGCTATAGAAGACAGGCGTAATACATAAGGCCTCATTGCACCCTTTCCCTACCTGCAGTGGGTTGATGAAGTATATAGGTTGATAACTGGAGAAGAACGAGGAGATCAAGTAAGATATCGACACGACAATGTCCAGGGGCAGGGTCCGGCATTAACAGAACCTAACAGAAAAGAAGTTCATTCTAAGTCAGTTCCTGGTGGTCACACCGAATTGTAGACCCTTGCATCGAGAATCACTTTCATACATCTCTTGTCAGAAAAATCTCCTACTTCGTTTTTCAACAAAAAACTCGAGATAGTCCTCACCATTGAGGAATACCCAAAGTGACCCCTAACCCCATTCTTCAAAGGATTCACTTTTTGCTCGTCGATCGTGAGTGCGAAGCATCTCAAGATTAGCCCGGAGATTGGCAAAAGCCTACCTTCCCGTTCTAGTTGCTTAAATTATCTGACCTCGACTACGCGCCTAACGCCATCCACCTCTTTACCGAACTCACCTGTTTGGCCAAGTCAGTCTCCCCGCGAGACAAACAGCTGGCCGTCGGCAACCACACCCCCGCGTCGAACCACAAACCACTTCTTACCGCTAAAAAACCTCAACTTGGAAAACAAATAATGAAATGTGAATAAAAGGAGTATAACAACTTAAATATACCTTTCATTTCCAAAATGGATTCATATTATGTATTTTTGGTCATAAAACCTCTGTACAGCCAAAGATATACGACAAACAGGAATTTCAGAGAAGAGTCTTATTGATTGTTACAATTTTTTAAGGGGATTTGTGCCAACTATTTCGTCGATAGACCGATTAAACTTGGAGGATGAGGACGCATAGTAGAGATTGATGAATCTTGCTTTGCGCACAACTAACACATCACAAAGGAAGAGCACCCCAAACTCAGGTTTGGATGTTAGGTATTGTTGATACAACCTATACACCCGCATTTGGCTACATGGAAATCATACCTGACAGGAACGCTGCCACTCTTTCACCCATCATTAAAAAAGTAGTACTTCCAGGTTCAAGTATTCATTCCAATGAATGGAAAGCATACGGAAATATACAACGTTTAGGATTTACGTATCCTATAGTAAATCATTCTATACATTTTCTACACCTTTAAACTGAAGTTTATACACAAACAGTAGAATCTTACAGGAACAAGCAGAAGAGCAAAATCCAGGCAATGAAGTGTTGTAAAAGAGAATTTTTGGCAAGCTACCTGCACGAATTCATGTGATTTACCGATCATTTTGAAAACTTGTGTGCGCATATTAGTGCTCAATACAATTTAGGTTAACTGTTTTTTTTAACTTTATCCCTTAACCGTTTTATATAAATTGGTTTTTAAACCACTTTATAAATAAATCTTTAAACTTTACTTTGGAAAGAGTGGAAGGGAAGATTCTTCGAAGAGAGGCAATCTGGGGATCAGATTCTTCAGGTGATCCAAGTTTTAAATACCATTCTCGTTCCAGTAATATTTGAGGTATACTAGTCTTCCTATCGTAGCATCAGTCTTTTATCTGAATTATTTCTATTCCATCGATGGTTAAACTGCTTTCCTTTCTTTACGCTAAACTAAACGTCGTAATTATTTCTTTTAAAATGAATGAATCAGAAATTATCGTTGCAGTGAATATGAAACACAAAGAGAGTTAATCGTGGTGTGAATAGCATGACGTCATTGGAGGCAGAGAAGGACTAGCGAAAAAAAATGTCACTCACATCACTTTTAGGACATCACCCACAGTAACGAACTATTAGATATGAAAACGAGAAATATACTTACAAACATGTAGAGAGAAACAATGTGACGTCGCACAGGAAAGTGAACGCGTGAATAAAGAAAGAAAAGAAATCAGGGAGAGCAGTATGACGTCATTCTGACAAACGCTAATACGAAGTCACAAATAATTTTCACATTGTGACAAAATTAAGAAAAAAGGAGATGAAAAAGGCCACATATGGTACGCTTTAATCTCCCAACGAAACAGGCTTTAGTTACATAACATTTTTACTAATATAATAAAATTTAAAATAAGCTCTGGTTTGATAATGATCAATTTTATTTTATTGTATGATGTTCAATTTAGTTAATGTTCCCTCTCACGATTTTATAAAGTCAAAGGAACTTTTCTCGATCAATTTTTTGTCGCGTTCATTTTTATTGCCTTAAATTGAAGGCAAATTTATTTGAACTGCAACGCTGAAGCTTCGCTAATTATTTTAGTCGAGAAATGTATTTTTTCAGCATGTTTTCTCTTATATTTGTTAACTAAGTTTAAATCCATTGTATCTTTTAAATTCCTATTCTTTCAATAGATTTGATTTTCTTTTAGAAAATCTTAATTTAACAATTTCTTTTTAGCCGTTAAATTATTCCTAATAGAATCATATGTATTTATGTTATACATATTTCGACAACGATACGTACACAATCTATCCTTAAAGCAAAAAATGCGATGATGGATGTCAAGAACATCTGTACATTATAAACATAGACACGCATATATAATACATACGTAAACAAGGGAACAATAGAGATATATTCATACACACACACAAATTTTATATACAAAGCTATAATACGATTAAAATGATTACAAATACCAAAATAACGTACATTACTAAATATCCTACAAAACAGGCGTATTCATATACGTGGATTTATGTATACTCTTTTAAAGTACACATCTGCATACACAGTAATTTCAGGGAAATTTTGTATTGAATCTCCCAATAAATTAATCCAACCATATTCAATAAGTTCTATTTTGTGTGGTAATATTCGATCTATTTGGGCTTTATGACGTTATAAAAATGATAAAGACTCAATTTTGTGGTGAAGCGATTGTGAGGAAGGTTCTTTGAAATGCAGAAGGGGACAAAAGAGTATTTTAATACGTATAATATTATAAATTTGAAGTGGTATTTTATTAGTTGAGGAGAGCGCGCTGGATATAAAGAGAGAGATATCGAGACATAGAGAAAGAGAAAGTGAGACAAACAGTGAGAAGGTGATACATCAAGAAAGAAAGAGATTCGGAGAATTTTGTCCGTGTCCAACTCATTCCCCCTTGATTTGGTCAATAGAGTCATAGGCAAAATACTAAATGACTCCTTCCATCCAAAGTTTGCAAAGATCATAGGACCTGATCTCGGTCCTATGAATCAATAGGTTTCAAGACGGTACTGAAAAGTTCTTCAGAGGTTTTATTTCGCACATCATTTCCGAATAACCTTCATTAACAATTTTAAAATAGGTAAATTCTTCCGCACTAAGGATTTAACTCCGGCTTTTGTATGAAGACAGAAAGTGAATTCCCAAAACGGTATTACAAGACCGTAATTGCATCATATATTAATCATGCCTTCACCCACTGCACTACATGGAAGGAAACACATAATTATCCAGGAAATACAGCTATCAAAGAATACTTTGTGGTCGTGATGTACTTCTTTGTTGAAGTATGCTTTGATCTAAGAGTGTGAATCTTGTTGTTTTAATAAAGAGCCGCTTCAACACGTAAGGATATGAAGAAACACAGGAATTATCCTAAAATAAACATATATTTTAAATTTAACAATCATCTATTGGAAAAAAACAGTAAACACATTTATATTCTCTTCCTACGCTAACCGAGACTAACCCGGTGGGCAACTGGGCCGATTACAATATCTTCAATGACAAAAATAAACAAATAGGCTATACGTAAACGCACCAATTGCCGATTAGTAATTTTATCGCAACCCTTTTAGATTAACGTTAAACATTAAATTAAAGTACTCTCTTCTATTAACAAATATGACAGGGTTTGACGCACAATTGTTTGAACTCCCATTAAATCGTGAACGTACTAACCTCATACTATCGTAATATGAATATAAAAGTTCTTTCTAACTTACATGACAGACAGATTCAGGGATTGCCGGATGACGTTGGAGGGCTTCTCTCGCGCTTCGGAGATTTAGAATGGCCTATGTTAGAATTTCATCGAGATGGGATATAGGAATAGAGGTTGGGCCAGGTCAACTTCCTATTGCAAATTTACCTCCGGTTACGTTTAAGAAGACAGAGAGAGCTACGGTGCTCTTCGCTTCACGAGTCCTCTTCTGAATAATCTTGACGCCTCTTGGTGTCCTATTCTTTAACGCTGGGTGCCCAACTAGTTTTGGGGTATACGGGGGAGTTTTAACCATAATTAACGAACGTAAACTCATTGGAGCTTGGTTCTTCTCCTCTCACTCTTACGGAGCTTGAGCTGTGAGAGTCAATCGAGTGTGAGCGGGTTTTCCTTTCTCCAGTCAGACTTCTTTTAAGTCTGTAAAGGATTCTTCGGTATGTCACCAATACGAAACTTGACGATGTATGTTAATTCGGGCCTGGGAGAGGGGGCGGGGCGGATCGATCTTTTCAATCTGATCCTTTATCATTTCTAACCGAATAATCTTGACCAACTCAAGGATCGATCTTTACGAACTGATCTTACGTCGTTTTCACTGAATAATCTTGACTGGCTGAAGGATCGATCTTTATGAACTGATCCTATGTCGTTCTCACCGAATAATAATCCTTTCTCTTTCTTTTAGGGGCTCATTTATAGGTGGAGCACCGCCCCATCTAATGGGTAAGGGGCGAGGCCGCATAGGGGAAAGCGAATGGTGAGTTCGCATCTGGGAGTGCGAGAAGTGCAGAGGTTGGCTCTGAGGTGCCCAAGTCGTCTTGTTAATTGGCAAGACCCTTAACCGCCACACTCCTTGGCGTCACTTTTGACTGGCACCGATTTTGGTGATATAACCAGAACCTACGGATCTCGTAGGTAATTGGATCTTTAGAGCGTCGTTTAAGGGCCTTTGGTGGTTTCCTTGACACAGATGGTCGCTCCAACTACCTGTGTAGCGGGGAGATCAAACAGGGTAAGCTGTTACTTTTATTCGCCGGTTACCGTTCCCACGAGTCTCCTCATGCTGCTTACTTCTCCGGCATTCTCCACAAGGGAAGGTGACTTTAAGGTATATTTCCGCCTGGCCCTCCCGGAGGCTTTACGTTGCCATTCCTCTAAAACAGCAGACAGCCATTTGAACTAAAATGGACCGATAGTACCTTACAGAACCTCCGAACAACCGAAATATAGACAAATCGGTATAAAACTCTCCTGCAAGAGTACTATGAGTACAGAATTGCCAAGTGAGGGAGAATAATCAAGCAAATAATACACTAAGGATTACGTCAAGGAGCGCTAAGCAAAATGTGATTTTAACTATATATTACCAAAATTAGACTGACTTCCAACCTTATTGTGAAGAATAATCCCAGACCTGCACTTGAATCCAAACAAAAGGCCCGTCTTATATATGAGTAAAAATGTAAAGAAAGAGACTATGAGTTCCTACCTCGCATTTATATTGGGATGACCGAAACAACACTGTCAAGTAGGATGACATAGCACCTATGAAACGTAGCTTGGAAAAAACACTTGAAAATCACGAAGTTTGCCTTAACAGAAAACATGATGGAGAATAATTCAAATTTTTTATAATCGACGCCAATTACTCTTCTTTGAAGTTATATTTATTCAAGAAAGCAACCAAGGTTAAACACGCAATTCAATTCTCACGAGATACTTCAAAGTGCAGGTGGACGGAATCAGGGTACGGTGCACGCTTAAGCTATTCGCCTTAATTAATTTGGTAATCACCATGGGAAAGAAGCTAAGACTCTGTCCCCTATATGTCGGCAGGAAGTTCCCCACCTTTGACCTATGCCCTGTTGCCCGAATGTGCTTTAGTTCGCTTATACGCTTTCATGTTTTTGTTTGTTTGTAAGTCTGTAAACACATATTATAATATATAAGCACATTTCTTCTAATTTTGTCTACTTGGTTTCTAAAGATGATACCTGTGGAATCGAAACGCGTCCATATAATATAATATTCGAAAACAAAGTATTTCACGGAAAGCTTAAGTTTTCAATGAACTTTGCAGAGCTTATTTATGAGTGGCGAATATACGAGTCGCTTTTAATAAAACCGGCCATGATGAATATATATATATATATATATGTATATATATATATATATATATATATATATATATATATATATATATATATATATATGAGAGAGAGATAGTGTGCGTCAGTACTTTGAGGACATCACTCCAAAAAGCTCTAACTTTCTTATAACTATCTTGTAATTCCTTTTTCACTTAAATAATTAGTTATTAAAGAGGCGAAGGAAATGAAAAGGCACGCTGTAATTGTTGCCATAAAGGCTCAGCATAACGATCCAGAGATTGCTCGCTTTGTTAAAGTTGCCCGATCCTTCGTTGCCAAGTTAGAAAAGACCTGGCAGCTGATGATAGTGATCCAATATTATCAGCATCACGTGAGAAGGGTTCTAATACCATCAGAACCCACGAATTTGTGAAGAAAGTAGAGAATTTTTTTAATATCCCGGAAAGACGATCGAACCATTTCAAAGGATTTTAAGCATTCATGATGCATTATCGGAACAGTTTTGCATAATATTATCCGTTGCAAATCGTAGTTGATGTGGAGAGGTCATTTCATATTAAGTAAGAGACTTGTTTCTACTTGGCCTTCATGTAGAAACACTATTTATCTGCCATGCTGTGGCTTTCTCTGAAAAGAAAAACGTGAAGTTCTACATCATGAGGTATTGGGGGAAAATGGAGATATCATGTGCATAACATAGAGTGCGATTTGGGATTCCAGAGAGGCGTGTCAAGTAGGAAAAAGTTGAAAAGGGTTGTGGAAAGTACCAACCACTGCATACCATCATCGTATATATATATATAATATGTTGAGAACAGCTTTTAGTTGTCTATTATCGCTGGGGAACAAATTTCAACCTTTTGTTTATTGACTTAGATTTGACAGTTGATTATACGTAATTTGGGTGCGTTGAGCACGAATTTCTACTCTGTTTTGCTCTATCAGGTCCTGATTTTGTTCAACACACTTCCTCTTTCATCATATTCATAAAAAATAAAATTTTCTCAATACTTGTTAAGTCTTTTTTCAGCTGCACATTATAATTATAACTATCTATTAGTTGCTATGTAAACTAATGTTTGTTTTTATATTTCAGATTTTGAGAATAAAGAATTGAAATATCTCTACAAATTGACAAAACAATCAAGTAATATATCCTCAAGAACTAGAAAGTTCAGATGCATTTTGCTCCATATTGGAAATTTTACACTTCCACATCAACGAGAAAATATAACGGACTTCGTGAAAAGAGCTTACTTAGCTTATTTTGGCATAAAACTGGGGGATCAAAGTAAATCATGGGTTCCACATAAAGCCTGCAATGTATGCATTGAAAGACTGTGACATTGGACGGATGTTTCAACAATACCTTCTGGAGTTCCGATGGTAAGTTTATGATTTCATAAAACTACGTAACTTAGTCATTTGTGTACTGTAAGCTACCTAAGTGTAATTGTAACTTAGGTACATAAACAACTTTTGATAAAATTCGCTTTTGTTAACGGTTCACAATTTATTTTCTATTTCCGGTGTGACGAGGGCCTACTAACAATGAGACCGATTGGTACTTCTCCTTTGTCCAGACCTTGTTCGAGCTTCACTAAGAAAACTAAACATTGTGTCTCGTACCCAAATTTAAACACCGCAATTCAACCTGTGCTACATTCAAGGGAAATTCTCATTCCAAAATTTAAGAGTCTGCCATCTCAGGAATTAGTTTGAGATGTTTCTGAAAATATTGTTATGCACTTTGAGGAGTCATACATCGAATTCGACCCCAGCGTAGTTGTAAGTGAAAGTGATCAGTAAAGGTTGAACGAGACCAAGTTGAATGATGTAGGGAATCTAAATTTACTAAAAAAGGCTGCGGATATTTTAGCTTCCAGACTTAAACAGAAAAACCTGCTTATTTCAAATATATACATTTCATTTTACTGAAACAGAAAAAGAAATTCTTATATATTTTAGGACAGAGCATAATTTAGTATACATATTGCTGCGTCATACCATATTTGTTAAATGAAATGAGGGTTCAGTCTTACAATGCAATTATTGGCGTTTGTTTTTAGACAGTTCCAAAAGATGTCTTAAGTGTGAGGTGCTGCATAATGGCAATCTATACAGCTCGATACCAATTGGGCACTCAACAACAGTAAAAGAAAAGTATAAGCATAGAGAAACTGTTTTAAAACTTATCAAATATAGGAAACACGAATAGATCATATGTGATGACTTAAAAATCGTCAATTTTCTGCTAGGGCAACAATCAGGGTATACTAAATATCTCTACTCCTTTGCTTATGTAACAACTTCGCTAAGGAAGAACATTATTCCAAACAAATCTGGCCAGCACAAACATCACTTACTGTCGGAGAAAAAAAATGTAATTAATGCAACTTTAGTGAGCAGAGATAAAATAGCATTTCCTCCTCACCCAAGATATTAAAATTATGCAGGTACGTTATCAAGGAAGCTGTGATTGCCACATGATGGCTGATTATTGCTGGTGCTTAAAAAGAGACCTGCCGTAAACAAACAAATACTCTAGAAAGTCCTATAAAAGAAAATTATACCAGAGTGAAAGCTTTATATTTCTTTGTTTTGTTTAATTTAAGTCATTTTTATCGTTATAATGTAATTGAACAATAGTTTGAACTGCATCTATTCGTGAAAATTGGAAATAATGTTAAAGCATGACTTCATGTTTAGTCCTAATTTTGTAAAAGCTGGAAAATGTCACAGCATCTGATAGAGCCGAAGCGACGTGAAATTCGTTTTCAGTGGACAAAAATTACTTACAATCAAGTGTCAGATATCATTCAATAGAATCCCTGTTCCCCAGTGTTATTTTTGGTTGCCTGCCTGAGAGAATTTGGAAATTATATTTTTTTAATATTATTGAAGATGCACCTGCATACCCAGACAGCCCAAAGGGAGCAGCGATGATTTCCGCGGTCGAATCACCCCAGGGCTTTTATCAAGAATGGTCGGGCCTATCGAACCCAAGGAGCGACCTCAAAAATGTCGCGCGTCCTTGTGATCAGTCGCATCGCCTAATCGGTGTCAGAGCTACGAAGTTGAGGACTTTCCCGCCAGCCTTTAATGCTTGCCGAGAATATCCCCTCCCCCCCCCTCTGGTCCGCCAAATCTAATGAGATCTCCTTTCCCCTTTTAGGGGCCTCTAGCAACACGCTTCCGCCGAAGCGGCATAAATACTTCTGGAAAAACTTTGAAAAATTAGTACCATACAGCCCCGTTTTAGTTAGCAACCCCGTACATTATCGTACGCTCTGGTTCACTTCTCAACGGCTTCCAGCTACAAACGCGACGCTTCACCTCTCTACCCAGCCTCGCTCGTACCTAATGCCAAAGTTCCCACCCGACAGACAATAGACACGGACAGGTATCTATCACTCAGGTATCGACTTCGTTCTCGTCTGGAGTACTCCATCAGTGAGGATAAACAAGTAGGAAGTTTGCAAGTGAAACTTTGCAGCGCCCCGCTTCCTCGTGTCTCCAAAGCCTCCGGCCAATTAGTCTTTACGTGAGTCTCTCCGTTATTTTCACTCTCTCGCTTTCCCTGGAAGCAATCACCGTACATCGTCTTTCGGACTCTCATCCCCGTTGTCATTTTTATCCCCCCCTCCGTTTGGTACCCAGGGTCTCATTTTATTTATTGTCATTTATTTACTTTTGCAAATAATATTTTCTTTGTATATATTAAAGTTATTTTTCTACACTCAGTTTCTTTATACCCAGAACCCCTAAGAATTTATTATTTAGGCCCAGCGCACTCGATTTAGATTAATTAACCCACGTATCTGGATCTATTTTCCCCCTTAATTCTTGGCATGCTCCCTTCCAGCAACACGGCAGAGTCAATCCTCGGTTCGACTCGACCGCAAACATTATATAATTTTGTTGTCAGATTTTTCCGGTGACCTGCAGCATCTGATCTCATTTCTTTAAGACATATGACAGATTCTAAAAGGTTTTATTCTAGTATACTAAAGGTTCTGGTTTTAGAGACTGTAGAAAAGACTTTACCCTTTTCTTCTTTTCCCTTTTTTGTACGTATTTTGTATTGCATTTTGCGACCGTGTGAGCTTTAACCTTTTTTAGGGGTCATAAAGCGTCTGCAGTATTGTAAAGGAGTTAATCTTATTTCCTTTTAAGTATTGTGTTTGTCGTTTTCTTCGTTGCGTATTGGACAACATATGCTCTCGTTAAATTCCAGAGTGAATATTACAAGTATAGCTGTAGGTTATAGTTGCCCATTTTTAGAAACTGTTTTTCTTTGATAAATGTTATGGAAGATCTTGTGTTAGAATTTCTGGCCCTCTGAATGTTTTTGACTTTACAGTCTTATTTATATATATATATATATATATATATATATATATATATATATATATATATATATATATATATATATATATATATATATATATATATATACATATATATATATATATATATATATATATATATATATATATATATATATATATATATATATATATATATATATATATATATATACAATGTTGGCACAAGAATTAGGACCATTCCATTTAATTGGTCCGAAATCTCGACAATGATTTTTGTCTGCCGAATAACCATGGTGCCAAATACAAGTTTATAAGTTATCGTACAGTTTGATTGGGGGTACGCTATATGATTCCAGTTTAAAATTTGAGTTAACTCGTCTGTCTTTTAGAGGAGAGTTTTTTTGGTTGGAAAGAATTATTCAAGATTTTCAAGTTTTTTATTGTTTCTATTAATATAATTCGAGTATAATACCTGGCCTTTTTTTTAATTGGTAAAAGTAGTTATTAACTGGTGAAATTAGGTGGAAGATTGTATTAATGCAAAAATCTGGTCGATCAAGAAACTTTATTATTCAAGAACTTCACATATCAAAAACTGCTGTGAACAATGCCATCAAAAAGTATCGGGATCATGGTACATTTGAACAGGTTCAGAGAAAAGGACGACTGCAGAAAACATCTTTCCATCATGATTCACATATAAGAGGATTCTGCATGGAAAGTCCAACTGCTTCTTCAGGATATATCAAAAGCGAATTGGGCTTAGAGTTTTCTTAAAGAACCGTAAGGCAGACTCCAAAAAGACATTAAATTCAAAACCAAAAGAACTGTTTCAAAACCTCTGATAAACAAAGTCTAAGCACAGAAACGTCTTAAGTTCTTCAAGAGACACAAAAACTGGACCAAAGAAATGTGGTCTCGTGTAATGTTTAGTGATGAATCCACAATGATGCAGTTCAACGATCTGACAAATTTTGATAGAGTGCCGAAAGGAGCAAGCCCATATGATCCAAAGTACACTCGAAAGAGAGTGAAGCATTCACCATCAATTATGGTGTGGGGAGTTTTTTTGTTAAAAGGGCCTGGTGGAAGGCACTTCCTTTAAAAAGGCAAAACGATACATACTGACATGTATTTAGCGATTTTTAATGAAAAGGCTCAACGGCTTTCAACAAGATGCAGCGCCATGTCGCACATCGAAAGAAATCTGTCGGATAGAATAAAAATCATTTCCAGCCGTTAGAATGCCTTAGAAACTCTTCAGACCTAAATCTAATTGAAAACTTGGAACAAAAAAAACAACAAAAACTTGCCCATCAAAAGTGTCATCTTTAAATGAATTGCAAGCAACAATCAGGAAACTTTGGATCTATGAAATTTCGTCTGAAGTGTGCAAGAATTCAGTTATTAATAAAACAAAGATACCCAATTAAATATTCAACGATTTTAATTTTGCCCAAATAAATTGAAATTATATTTTTTTAGACTTTTCTTCCCGAGTCCTAATTTTTTGCTGATATATATATATATATATATATATATATATATTCCTTGGAGGTTCCTAGCTCAAGGAGATACTGAGTTTAATGGGGTAATGCTTTAGGCGAAATATAGTTACTGTGCCTGATAGCTTAGCAGTAAAGCATCTGACCGGCAATCAGCAGACCAGGGTTCGAGTCCCGGCCAGGAATTCAAAACTTTTTCCCCTGGCGTTATTTCTGTCTTCTCGGTAAAGGATCGCCTTCACTGTGCCTGCCTCTGCTCCCTTTGATTCTGGATTCTTCTAATGTCCCTCTCTCTTGCCTTTAAAAAACTCTGGTTTCTCGTCTTATTTGCTTATTCGCGTCCAATTCTTCTTCCTCTTGTACTATATGTATTTATAGTCAGCTACACCAGGTTTCTGCATCTTTCTTTCTGTCTTCAAATTTTATTTGAAAGACAGAAAATAAAAATGGCATAGCAATGTGGTGGTTGTATTATCACCCGCAGATCCTGTAGTTGTTTTCTTTGTATATATATATATATATATATATATATATATATATATATATAAGTCGTGCGGGTGGCAATAATCACCACAAGGCTTCGCGATATTTAATTTTTGCTTTTCAAAATCTTTTGGAAGGCAGAAAGACAAATGCAGAGATATTAAATTGCAGAATATATAACAATAAAGTAAAATAGAAAGAGAAATTTAACGTAAATTAGCAATGAGAGAACAAACAGAAGTTTCTAAAGGCGAGAGAAAGAGCTATTGGATGCAAAAAGATCCATGGCAGCATAGGATTGTTTAATGAAGGCAATACATAATTCATGAGTCAAGCCAATAAATTATTGAGATCAAAATATAAAAGCAGTCGTCAGTTGAAGAAAAGGTTTTTGATTGGTTGCCTTCGAAATT
This sequence comes from Ceratothoa steindachneri, assembly GCA_963969495.1. Classification (NCBI taxonomy): domain Eukaryota; kingdom Metazoa; phylum Arthropoda; class Malacostraca; order Isopoda; family Cymothoidae; genus Ceratothoa; species Ceratothoa steindachneri. The sequence goes on along the minus strand of OZ018317.1, from coordinate 247,976,003 downwards.
CGTGGCTCAAGACCTACAGACCTGAGTAACGGTACCTCAGGGCTGGGAAAAATATTTAAGTATGATTCAAAAACTAATAAAGAGGTATCAAATTGGACAAGAATGTGCCAAATTGCTTCATCAAATAGAAAGACTCTTTAGGCTATATTTTCTTATAGGAGAGTAACATATTTACCAGCAAAATCATTGTTTTATCTCCAAATCAACCCTGGTTTCTAAATAATCAAAACCATAACTACGAAACCACATCATTTTCTATACAAGACAATTAATTTTTAGCATTTTATTAGATCTCTTTTTATTGGGATTTTATAGAGATTTTTTGATAGGACAAATTTTATGCATTTATTTTGATAAACCTTTAAAGGGTAAAGCATTTGCATTATCTCTTTTTTTAAGATTAATTGGGTTCAATAAATTTGTAAAGGCGATACTTCCTATTTGCCTGTACAGATTCTCGAACAAGAACACGTATGTTCTTTTTAAATATAAGCATTACAAACCACTGTTTAGGCTTTTGTTTACAAATCAAATTAGCTCAATTTAGTTGTCATAAAACAAACCAAATGTTCAGTCTCAAACCTATTTAGATGATTTGGCCTCTTATACATAAATACTGACAAGACTAGCTTGAGAGAAAGAGAGAAAGACTATCTCTATCATAGATTCCGACACGACCTTCCTTACGAGAGGATACGCAAGGCTAAGGAATAGATTACCAGCAAACAAATAAACACCCTTGATTCTTTCTTTTATGGCATTATTTTATGGTGTAAAGCGTCGTAAATTCACGCAAACAAAGCAAGACAAAGCTCATCATTTACATATTGGTGCGACCTCACATGTCAGCTACTCCTTCTTTTTATTAATTCTTTCGTCACACTCTCACTTTTTCTCTGTTCTTTGTTTTTACGAGTCTTTACAAGGTGGCGAACGGCGTCTTCCCGCGCGAGGTCGAAACCTTCTAGTATTTTGAAGAGTTCTCGTTCAGAAGGTTATATGGAACTGAGTTCGTGAATGTGTGTGGTTGGGCTTTGTTCGTAGTTGATTTGATATTTGATTGTGTTTGTTTACTCGAACTTACAATATTTGGGGATAAAATATTGATAAAAGTATTGATAGAGTTAAGATAGTTTAGTAATAGTTAAGATTAGTGGCGCACGATTTTTTAACGATATTATGTTGTCTAGATTTCTAGCTACTTTCCTCCCAATCTTATGACTTTTTGTAGGCTTGCCTATTTTGGGCTTCCTTTGGTGTCTTCTCTTTAAACTATTTAGAATACTTTTAAAATATTTTTTATATACCTACGCCAGGCCGATGGGCAAAGTATCGCTGCGGTGATCTAGAATTCCAATCAGGGATATGTATTCGAATACCGACGTCGGGTTATCGTCTATGAATTCAAATCTAATGCTAAGCTTTGTAATTAGGAATACTACTAGATTATCAAAAATAGTGAAGGGTATGGGAGTGCAACCCTCATAATTAAAGTTTGATATGAGTGCAAAGCCCCCGATTTCAAAATTCCATTTAAAATTATATATCATACAAAATGATGCGATTCCAATAACCTAAAACAAAACACCTTTGGGAAAATTGCCCCTTCCTTCCCGCTTACCAAAAAACCAGTCTCACTGCATTTCTAAAAGTTATTTAACTTAAAATAAAATCAAAAACATTAATAAATGTATCCAAATAAATAAAAGAAACAAACAAAACCAAAAACTATTAAAAAACTAACAGGAACATAAACAAAAACAAACGAACAAACCAAAACGCCACACTCGTACCCAAACATTTGAAAACAGGTAAAAAAGTTATTTTAGCAAAAACAAACAAACAAAGAATTATGAAGCACAAGAATAGGTAGTGTCAGGGTACTTTGTTTATTTGTCATTGTTAATAGGATTTAGAAAACATCGAAAGTAACAAAAAACTAGTTCGCAACAGTCTTTATAAGCACTAAGTCAACATGGGAAAATAAAAGCTTATGATTGTTCAAAGCCGGTGAATGATGCAAAACGCTGCTTGGGCAGTGAGTAAACTAAAAAACGCTAAAAACTAGCAAAACTGAAGCTAGAAAATAGCTAATAAATCGTGTGACCTTAATCTTAACATTTACCTATATTTCATAAGCCAATGTTTATGTCTACCAAATCAAAGAAATAGGAAATTGGATGCCATTGTTTATTAACCACCAGTTTGATTAATGGCCACAAATTCGCTTTGGTTTCAAATTTTGTTATTTTCAGCCAAGAACTTTGTCATTGTTTATTTTGTGTTAAGATGGGCTATTATGCTAAAAAATACAGTTATAATCCCCAAAATGGTCTTCAACTATAAGGACAAGGTGCAGATTGAGAAAGTTTTAGTACCTTTTTGAGTTCATGGCAGTGTTCTTGGGTTAGATTTTTATTACTCCAGTTCCCTTAGAGAATAAGTAGCTTCAAACATGGAAAGTATCCTAATGTTTTACCTTGGCCAGCTTCATTATAGAAAATATTAATTTTCCCCACTCTTGAACAACCATTTTTCTCTTTCCTACAAATTGGATACTTTCGTAAGTTTTCTCTTGGTAAGATGAAGCTTCCTCGCACCGTTTATCGATTTGAGACCTCTTTTGAATTGTCTCCGCTTTAGTGATGCGCAGTGAAGCGTTCAGACCTGCTCTTTTCAATCCTGCGCCAGCTCTCCACTATATGCAACCAGATTCTTGCCCTTGAACTTACTAAGCGGCAAACTTGGCGTTCATTTGAAGCTACTTGGAGTTCAGGGGTGTAACCCATCATTGTAAACATTATGAATTCTAACATCTGTCTGTTTGCATTTCTGGCCACTTAAGTGGAGAGCAACAATGGCTTTACGATTTTCAGTGGAAAGAACCATTTATAGAATAGAAAAGATTAAATTATTTTTAAAAAAGATATTAGGAAATGGATTATAATTACATGAAAGCATTCATTCAACTCATATTTGTCATCATTTTACTCTTTGGATTAATAGCAAAGCTCTAGGGAGTGAAATTACCTCCTCATGACCAGAGTGCAATTTTGGTTTCAACGAAGGAATGCATTCTTTTCTTATTTTTTTGGAAGGGTTGACTTTTTAATACGCCTACACTTATTTAAATATTAGAAAAATTATTATTATGACGTAAAACATAAAATCAACTGATAAAAATAAAAAATATATATATTAGTCTCAAAGCTTTTGGCTATTAATATAATTGTGGAATCACATTAACAAGGTATAATAAACAAGTTGCTTTGGTAACAATCATTTTCTGCCAAACATCCAACATGCAATTTAAATAAAAGTCCCAAATTCATTGCATTGATCGCTAATCTATATTTGCATTCTTATCTTTCCTCATCAACTGATAACGTTCCTATGTTGTAATTTTTTCAAGTTCTTAAGCAAAGTGGGGAGGGGTTATTTTTTTTATTTACCAATAGTCGCAACTCATTTCTTCTGAGTTGGGTTTTGGCTTAGATAATGAGGTATATCTAGCCTTGTCCTCATGTAGATAAATACGAATTGGAGGCCATTGTCCTATTGATATGAACCAGGGTTCAAAACAAAAAAATGTCTCTATTGTTAGCAACAGCGGTGATTAGCATCTTCATTTTGATAATTTCGGATTCACGGGTGGGAATAATGGTTTGTTACTACCTCATAAATAATGATGATACTAATACGAGATAAGAATTAAATTTGAGGTTATTTAAGCAAAGCTGAAGTTCCATTGAATGTTTTAGATATTTTAAAGTAGTTACATAATTTCTTGGTATTCGTGAGTAGATACCTTCGCTGCAGAGAATGCAGTCTACTTACGTTGCAGGTGGCCAGATGGATAGACCAGCTGCACAGGGCTACTAAGAGGTGAGTGTGTGAGGAGATTAATAGTTCGCAAAAGGGAAGATTTAAATACTAGGTTTCATTTAAGGTTATTGAAAGATTAAAAACAAAAATAATCTTTAAGTAGACTAATATTGCTAATTATTAAAATGTCTACAAAAATAAAGCAATGGGAGAATAATATCGCTCCCAATAAAATAATAAATCAAATAATAATCAGTTTAACAGGGATTAAAATATGGGGATTGGTCAGGCAGGAAAACTGTTGGTAAACACTGGGTAGTCAAATCTAAAGGTCGGGAGGAGGATAGCAGGTGGCGAGGACAAAAGGGGGGGGATTATCCCTTGAAAGGGGTAAAAGGGTTTTACTTTAACGGCTTGACTCTTGGTGAGAGGAGCGATTCTTATGAGGCGAACTAGTCTCGCGGCTTGAGGGGCGTTGTACTCTTGACGGAGGGGTAGGAATTACCTGAGGCACGAGTAAGGTAATTTCCAAGCTGGGTGAGACACTCTCGAATTGAGCTGAGTACTCTCAGATGAGGGGCGAGGTTTCCTTGACTGGATGAATAGAATGGTTCCCTCAATTCTCCAAAGAAAAAGTTGTTTCACGAATTTGCCGATTAATTGTGGCCAAATTCACTACAATCTGTCTAGAGAAAGAGACCTAACTCCAAGGTTCGACTCGAGACAAGGGGCTGTATCTTCGTAAAAGGGTGGGTGGTACTCTGACGAGTAACATTTGACCCTAGGTTAAATACCCTGCTGGCTTCCTCGCTAGAAAGCCTCCAGGCATGGCAGTATCTTTGGAGTAACCACTGGCCCTAGTCTCTTTAGGCCCAGACTAGATAAAACGACCAAAGAAGCTTCTTCTCGGGTTGCTGCTGGCCTCCAGGCAGGAGAGGGTCGGAAAAATGTATCTCATCGGGGAATAGGCCGACTGATCAAACACAATTGTTACCAGCCGTGCTGAAGTTTTCCCACGCGAGAATAGTTCTCTTTCCCTGCGTTTAGAGATCTAGCTTAGGCCTACGTAGTCTCTGCTTTAAGGAAAGGTGGCTTAAGGTTGGTTTATAGTTCTTTTAATTAAAAAATAATGCTTAAATGGAGAAATAAACGACGGCTGAATTGTAAATAATGCCTTCAAAGTTTTCATTATTATTACAGCTTCATAATCCAAATTTGTTATTTTTAATTAAAAGCGCAATACCAACGAGGCCTTATCACACGGGAAAGTAAATGATAAAAAGACTGAAAGTGAAAAAGGTTGAAAATTATATAGCCATAGTTCCTCCTGCAAAGAATGCGGTCGGGAGGGCAAAGCGAGTCTGTTTGGTTCAACAAGAAGAGAGTAGAGTAAAATTTCTTTCTCTCACTTTCGTTTCTTTGCATTTTGAGAATAAATGAGAGCACTCAAAATTTCATTCAATTATTTAGTGTACTTTATTTTCTGGATTATTCGCCTTATCGAGTACTAGGCGTCTCTAAGGCTTATCGAGGATTAACAAAACATCCGAACTACCCTCTAGAAGTTGTTTTCCCAAAGTTGGGTCTGTTTATTTGTGTACATAAACATGTACGGTCTGTAATACAACTATTAAAAGAAGTTTGGCTCTAGATATTCACCAAGAGGTTTTTCTTCGCTGACATCTTTTGGACCTATTTAGCAGAGTTGACAGCCCTCAGGCAAAACTATTAATCGGCTGGAAAGTCCTCCTTGCTCGATGCCAGGGGATGTACAGAGATAGAAAAGAGCGTTAACGCAAATACAAATGAGAAGTTAGCTGATCTTTCATTGATCAACTCTGATGCTGTGAAGATCAGTCTTCAACATTACATAGTTTCATACAAGGGTATAAAGTTCAATCTTTGGTATTATTTTAGGTCACCGAAAAATAGCCCATCATGGATGTTCAATCAGTGCTCTCTGAGCATCGTCTAGAACCCTCGGTGACTATCATACTTGTATGGTAGGTCACATTCCTTCCAACGCACTCTTGATTTGATAGTCGTTCCTTCTTTCTTCTGACGAGGTTTACAATCGAGATTCGTGCGGTGTAACGGGCAATGAATGATTCTTTCATACCTTTCTACAACTAGGTTTGTCGCCTTGAAACTTGTTGCTGACGAAAGGAGGCGTTGGTTTTTGTTCTTTTGATCTAGTGCACGGTCCTGGATGGACTTAGACTCCCTCTTTGCTCTAATGATCAATAACTTCGGCTACCCAGGTTTCTTGCTCGTAACTCAGATGTGCTCTACATCTTATACAATGAATTCATCCCGACTTAAGCAATAGGTACGAAGAAACGAACAGATGAATGCCCAATTTTGGTCCCTATATCCTGAGCCGAAACATTGTGTACAAACTTCTACTTCATTGTTGGTTTTATTTATATCTACAAACTTATTCTCCTCTCCTCCCTTCACGGCATCTAACCAACCTTTTCACTCTTGCCCACCTGGGAGCAGGACCAGGAAAGGTCGACTCACGGTCTCTTCCCTTCTTGTCCCTACTAAGAGAGTGTGGTGCCAGCAGCCGTATCCATTATTTCTTCTGTGAAAAAGAAAGATTATAGTTCCGTGATGAATCTATGTTAAGCGACACGTCGGAAAAAGTCCTTCCTGGCCAAGACCTAGAGGAATTTTTAGACCAATCTACATTTCATACCACGTTTAGCATCAATTCACACACCGTAAAATAACAACTTGTAGGAAAAGCTTTTTTGTAAAGTGCGCTTCTCCTGCTTCTGCCGTGAAGGTGTTCATAGAGTTCAAATCATTTGCTCAAATACCTCGAAAATTTGGAATGGCTCAAACATATTATGTTATGCTTGTAGCAATTTAACAACTAAACTGCAACCATGAGCTATTGCAAGTGACTTAAGAAATTTATATACGCTATAATTTTGTTACTACTTATGTGACCAAGATAAACAATGAGCGCCAAAAGGAACGATTTCATCAAAATATTCAAATCCAGGAAAATCGCTACCGAGGAATTGTAAATCAAAGCAATCTGGTAGACCATTGTTAAGTGATGTATCGTGACAATCCAGATCAAATATATAAAACATTCAATAATTAATATAATCTGTAAAAGAGTCTGAAAATTTTCTCTGATTTAAATTCGAGTTCAAAATTTATAAAATATCGAGATTTGCATCCAAATATTTGCATCAATAGATTTTCAAATAATTAAAAATATTAAACTTTTCAAACACTTCCGTGTTTGAAAAAAAATTAAGCCGAATTTGGGATCGGTCAAAAAAAAGGATTTATAAAAATGTACTTTTTATATGTGATGAACGAAAAAGTTTAATTTTGTCGGCAGATGTAATTAATCTCCATGGGTAGAATGACTATATATAAACCTCCGCTTACCTATAGCGTTATATATTTAATATTACAAATTTCTATTCACTCATAGTGTAGAATATTTGTGGAACAACATGCCTGATAAGATCATTCTGTTTAGGGTGAAGTGGATAAATTTATTAACCACAGGGGAATTTTGTATTAATTAAGCAGACTCATCCGAGGGCAACATACGATGGCATAGCTACCGAAACCAGTCATGTAACTGGAAGGTTAAGACTTCTACATATATATGCATTCCAGTGGCACTGTCAGCAAATAAGGTATTTTAATTGAGAACTTCGGTGATGGGATAGAAGTAAAGGTATTATTAGCTTATATATTTAAGGTTGTCTTTTGGGCAGAGGCTGGATTTATTCTTTTGATAATAGATGACCTTTTATGACCACTGAAAGGCCTATGTCGTCTAGCCTTGTGTTATGTTGAGGGAAGTTATGTCAATATAGGCCTCATACTTAGAGAAATACATATAGGGATTGATTCACCAGAAATCATTTTACATATATCCATATATGAATGAAGTATATTCATGAAGGTTTGTTTTTAGCTTCGCATTTCAAGATAAAATCAAAGTTATAAACTTTATTTATATTAGTTTTAGAAAAAAAATAAACAGAAATTAGACTTATTAAAGGGGTTTGCTATAATAGACTGAGAGAGAGGACATCTTTGGCAATATTTTGTAAAGTCAATTTAGCATTGAATTCTCCGATCACAAGAAAACAAATCTCGAATCAAATTTCAATAAACAACTCTTCCTCTTTCTATAAAGTTAAATTCAAGGCTCAGTCAAATTGAAGCTTACTAATCGAAAGCCTATTTGTTCGTCGTTGGACGCAGGGGTAGCATGAAAAACGAGTAAATAGGCCTTGTTGGTTGAATAAACTGTCACAAAGGGGAATATAATAGGGCTTCTTGCCTATTTGCAAACCTCTTTCTGAAGTCTCATTTCTTATATCCTCTAAGTCTTTTCTGTATGAGTTTTTGAGAAAGAGATTTGAAAATCAGAGAGTAGGATAAAATAGAAATGTGAGGAATTATTATGAAGGATGAAAGGATTAATTTGGACAAGGACAAATAAGTCTGGTTCAAAAAAGGCGGATATTTGACATACACTTGTGTGTGTTTGAGTGTGTATGGGTGAATGTATGTTTGGTGGCATCTAAAGAAAAGTTATTTGACGAACTAGCAAAGGAATCCGGGCCGCTTTATCTTTAAGGACCAACGAAGCGAAAAAGCTTTCAACCACAAAGATTAAAAGAACAAAAAATGACATTTACTGAGATATAAAAGTTCTGCCTTGGCCCCAAGTTTGACATTTTGCGTTCCAAATAAAGTATTTTAAGGCAGAGAAGCGATAAGCAAATGGATGCTCGAAGCATTGTGGCTACAGTGAGGCAATGTAGTGATAGTGTGATAGTTTGTGTCTATTTATTTGGCGATTTAATGAGAGATATAAAATGTCAAATGAATTATACCATCGATGATATAATTCAATTTGCTAGTGACATGTAATAAAATCTGGAACATGTAACGTACACATTATTAGAACACTTTTGTTTTGTAGCAGGCAATGATCCTAAGCACACGTACACCCTGTTTTAATTATTATGAGAAGATATAATAAAAATGACTTGTTACAATCACTATTTGGCCACACAATTCTCCTGATAGCAGTTCTATCATTTTCTTAGTGTCTTTTTTTACTTTATTTTCAGTGCTTGAATATAGCCATAATCATTTCGGAAGTTAATTAAAGAAAAAAAAATAAATGAAGAATAGTGTTGAATATTTAAAGTTTGGAATTATTACTTTAAAAATGAACAATATAAAATTTGTCTTCTTTGCGAGAAATAATTTTCGAACGAGGCCATGAAGCCATCCGGGCTTTCTGATCAATTAAAGAAGATACATTCCGATAAGGGGAAATAATTTCTTTTTATATTTTAAAACTCTATGAGATCAATTTATAAACAGAAAACCTATTCATTCGCTTATGACCATCGAATCCATAAATACCATGATAGACTTGTTTGTTAATACAATATCTCTAATATGTTTGCCCAATCAGGAAAACCTCATAGAATTGGAGAACATCTCATTTTACTAGCTATGGAGAAAGCTCTTTGTACAGTTGTAGTACATCATTCTTCTCCAAGTAGAATTCTCAAAGCGATCCCAGGTAGAAATAAGCCTGTGCAAAGAATAATTGATAAGATAGCCGAGGACATTGAAGAGACCTTACATGACTTAGTTAAAAATCACCAATTCGGTGTGCGCTTTGATGAATCTACTCTCCCCAAAAATGAAGCACTACTTTTAAATATTTTCTTTTTATTAAAGATAAGAAAATTGTGCAAGAATTACTGTTTGCAAAGTAACTTGAAACAGACCCTAAATATGAATCCATATTTACTATAGATGAGCAGTTTTTCCAAGAAAACAAATCCCTATGAACAATATAACTGATTTTGCAAAGAACGGTGCTTCAGCATTGCGGTATGGAAGTTTTCTTGGCTCATTCAAGAAACATTTGTCTTCACAATACAGTGCGTAATTCATTGTTAACATCTTTGCATTTGCTAGGAACTTTAGCGATTGGCTTCATATATTTCTTGGCATTGTTATCATAGACTTAAATAAAATAAAATGCCTTCAACGTAACTCCAGAATCTTTTGATTTTTCCGCAATAACAATGATGAAGAATTTGACTGTTTCCTTTTACATACGGAAGAGAGATATTTATCCAAAGGAAACTGCTTAAGCGATTTTAGTCTCTTGTAGCGGTGTATACCCCTACAAGTGGAAATATTTAATCATAACAGTATATATATATATACATAGTTTCAAGAAGGGTTGGTAACCATAAGTTAAATCGTATGATTGGTACGCCCGATCTCCAATGCGTTTTAAAATCAAACATGAGATTCATTCACTTTGCTCGGCTCATCGGAATCAGACCCTCCCAACTCCGTTATAATCCATCTATTTAATCTATTAATGTATGCAAATTATAATCTATTTATGTATCCAATTTAATCCATATAATCTATTTGTACATATAATCTAATAACCATAAAATCTATTTATACATATCAATCTATTTACATAATTAATATTTACCCAATTTATTTAATATTTATCATACATTTATAATATTTACTCATTTAACATTCAAATATATTCTAATTAATAATTTTCAATCTAATTATCAATCATCATATGTGTACTCTAATGCTCATTAACTCATGGAAAGTTAATTCACCCGCGTAATCGTATCCAATCATAAACTGTATAATTTCACTTTAAAATAATTTAACTGTTTATTCAACAATATATATTTTTCGTATCTCTTTGTTCTTCATTCACGTATTCCCACGACGTCGCCGATTTAGGCCTGAGGAAAATTTGTCTGCTGGTATTCAGAATTAGCGTTCGCAAAATAACTTCATTCCTTTGATTAACAAAAATATAGGTTTTGGGGTTTATTGTGCTCAGAGCTATCTAGTGTATTGGCGCAATAACCACCTAACTACCTATACTTTTTTCAACGTTATCAGACAGTTTTTCCAAAGAAATAAAAGTAGTTATTTGAGTGAAGACCTTTAAGATTGGGAATGTTACACTAACTATTTAATAGATTCAATGAACTGAATTTGCAATTATAAGGATGTGATGTAAATCTTATCAAAGAAAATCTGTTATTTGCACATTCGCCAATGTTGAATTGTTTAGGGATAATATTGGTCGTCGGGAGCTATATGGCTTAATGGGTTTTTAGTGCAGTTACTCAGTTTCCTACTACACAAATAAATCACCTGCAAATTGAAAATCAAGGAGACGTTAGATTACTTTAGTAATAATATTGGTCGTTGAGAGCTATGTCAAGTTCTAAAACTTAATTGACTAGAAAATGATTATGAAGCTGATAACTCTATATTAAATAATGGCTTCTTGATTTATTGTGACCATTTGAATTCTTTGCATAAGTATATGAGCTGTAGATTATGAGGATCACATTAATTTGGAAATAACTCAACGGCTAACAGACCCATTTATATTGATACTTGTACAAATGAAACCGACTCTGAATGCAGAAAGACTCAATTGATTCAAAAGAGACTTTGGATTAAAGCGCCTCTTCAAGCAATCCTAGGAAATTTATGAAAGATATCCAACGCTGTACACGGCCTTAGGTCATATAATTTATATTCTTTCCTAGAAACCATCTATTCCGATAAATTATGAATACGGAATCACCGAAATGGATATGACTTATAAAAATAGATTTAAAGTATAGCAGATGAATGAAATAACTGTATGCGTAGTATTGAGTAAAAAAGAGCGTGTGCATGAATTCGATGAACACTCAGGAGTTCGCTTTTTTGAAGAGTACCAATTTTCCTGATAAATTGCTGTACAGCTAAGGTAGACTTGCATGAAGAACCAGATTGGCTTAGTTACCGTGAATCGTTTATCATTTATATCAACGTAAACAAATTGCTGTATGTTTGCAAGTTGGTTTCAACTATGTACATGTTCGAATTCACAGAGCTGAGGAACAGTGTACATCACTCCTGATTGGTTTCGAACCTGGTACTTGAGTGTGCAATAAATATTCACTTGAGTGGATGATTTCAAGCATTGTTAGGGAGGAGGGTCCTGGCGGCATGTCTTGCGCTGTTATATATGTATCTTCTGTAGCAGAGTGGTGTGGAATAACGAGGGTTAATTTGCTATATGAGTTTGCTGTCTCTTTTTTTAATTAATAGGAAATTATTTCTTTTATCAGCATCGTTCTATGAATTTTGTTTGAATGTAGAAGCAATAATTAGTTCAAATTAAATAGGGCCAGTTCTTTATTTGGAATCCTTTGTGCTGGTAAGTAATCTGAACGCGAGTTGCATGGGTTGAGTTCCACACCCGTGTGGAGAGTGGTACATGTGATAGCTTCTAATTCATTATCTGCCTATACCTACCGATCTAATTTCGTTCTACACAGAAGTTAAAACGGTATAATTTGGTTCTCTTTTGTCTTTCACAAAAGAATATAGGAATTCCACCAAATCCGGGAACGCAATTTGTGTGGAATTTTCGCCAATTTCGGACAATAATTTAATAATGTAAAACATGACACACATTTTATTTAGATTAAATCTCATTTTATACGATTATTTGTCCACTTTTACTTGATTAATCTTGGTAAGAAAAATGAGAGAGAAAAGATTAAAATTTCTTGGAAGATGCCACTCCTGGATCAAGGCTAGGTACAGAGATGTCTTGAAACTACGAAGGCTGGATCGGTTCCTATGCCACCTCTCTGTTGTTTGAAGCTGGCAGAGTTCTTCTAGGCGGTTCTATCTTCATCACTACCCAGCTGGTTGTAATAGACCACAAGGTGCCGAAGATTACACCCCACTCCGGATTCAAAGACGATTTTGTAATCCATACCGATTCATAGAAAGTGCTGGGTGCATTGGAAGATCTGCATCGCGTGATTCAGGACAACATGGCTGCTGCAGGTCGGGAGAACGACGACCACAGTGTTTACATGCTGGAGTTGATTGAAAGGAACACGCAAGTAAGGCAGGGAAGGGGGAGAAGCTGTCTGAAGGGACTAATTAACTGAAGCGGTGCTTCACTCTTTCTGACTCTGACTACATGGCAGGAATCAAGTTAGCCATTAGGGTTCATGGCAAAGAAGATGGAAGACGGCATCATGGAATTTAATGTTGCGTCCATTGCGCCCCAACTATTCCTGTTGGCATATTCCTCAATGCTGGGGGATGGATGTGAAATAATTTTTTGTCATCTTTGAATCGGACAGTTTTGCTGACGATGGCTTGTTCCCTCAAATTGTATGGTCGCTATCGCTTGTAGCGTGCTAGGGGCCAACTCGAGCACACCAGGTTGTGTGGGATTGAGTGTTCAAAAAAGGCCGACCTCTTGCATACTCGTTATTTAGTGTTTAAATTTTTGGTATTTCGTGTATGTCCTTAGGTCCCATCTCAGTACTGGGCTGGCCTCTTACCCTTTATATTTAAGCTGAACGTCTTTGACGGCAGATTGAGGGGGGAAATGGCTCAAACTTTTATGGGGTTCCTTACTAAATTTATGTTTCTTGGAACGAGCGAAACGTCAACCCTCTTAATATGATCGTTGTTGTTTTATTTGTTGTTTTAAGTTTGTATTCATCTATTTTTTATTCACTTAAACTTGTAGTAAGGTCGCATATTTTGCAAATTCACAGGGTAAATGGTCGCAGAGGCACTAGGAAGCGACTTAGGGATAAAAGAGAAAGACCTCGGGACGAAAGACTGCGAAGCCACCCAAACAAAAGTGGTTCGAATCCCCTAGATTTAAGTACATTTTTGTAGGAAGCGAAACCAAAGGGAGAATTGCGGCTATTTCGTTGTAATTTTATCTGAAATATTTATAAAAACATGATCTAATGTAGATTATGTAGGATCTGGTGAATCGTAATGGTAGAAAGGTCACTATTCCAAATTTTGGAATCTACCATATCCCACCCCCCCTAGTGATTTAGAACCCTCGAAAGAGGGTGGGTTATACGGGAAGAAGGCAAACAAATTATCAAAATTAAAGATGAAGGGGGAGGCAAAGATAACCTTAGCTAGATCAGGGGGGAATCTCCTTCCACATCCAGTTGGTCGCGATGTCACAGGATCAAATCTCAGTGGAATAACGGCGGAATTTCACCCCTGTTTATACCGACCAATCAGAGCGCAACAATCAAACGCTTCTAATCTTTTTTTTGAGTGGTTATTGTGCCAGCAAGGTCTGAGGATTCGTGACTCTGCTTGACCACGTTGGTTTAAAACTCGATTGTTAAATTTCTTTAAATGTATTCTAAGTTTCTAAATATAAATATTAATGTTATCTTCTCTCATTCTCATTTGAATACATTAACAGGAACGTTATTGTGATATTATAATTTAGCTCATTTCAATAACAACCCTGTTAAATCAAACTAACCTGAGCTAGGACAATTTTCAACTTCTACGTCACGCTCTTTTGTGCCGAGTAAAGAAGTAAGAGTCGATTTGTTGAAAAATCTCTAAACTCTACCAATGAATTCTGATGGCTCTTCACTTTTACTAAACAACTAACCAAATCTCTCTCATGTACTATAGCATCTCATACTCTATCTCTCTCTTTCTCTCACCAAGCTACTTTTCATTATGTTTTTGTAAAGAATAAATATAATTAAATCAAATTTTCAATGAACATTTAGGTTTAATCAATTTTTAAAACCATTTTATATATATCTCATTTCCTAATCTTGTTGCATTCATCTTATTTTCGTTTTAATTCCCTCCTTTGTAAATACTTGATTTAATTTATATTTTTACCATTATTGGTCGTCGTTTAATGTTTATCCATACTTTTATTGCTTAATTACCCGAATTTCAAAAAATATCCCATAATTGTGAAGTGAACCATTTTTTGGCGGCCGAAAGATTAACGAGAAAGCCAAAAGGCCGCCCTAAATGTTACTACTTTGATGACAAAATCAAATTTCCTCAGGTTTTGAGACATCATCACCCCTCGCATAAGAAGAGTGGATGTTACTAGTAAGCTTTGTTACATTGAAATGAAAGGAGACCTTAACTATGCAAAAGCTTTGAGCAGACACGTAAAACCAATGGCCAGGGCAAGTGTTGATTATGATGTAGAATATTCTGCTACATAATGAACAAAATCATGAAATTATATGGCTAAAAGGTTAAGACACAAAACTCGCTTATAGCCGCCTCTTAATTACGCGAAATATTTTGTCCTCTCAACTAAGCTACGTTGTCATTACAATTCATTACTCAGACCAAATTTATATATGTATTCGTATAGAAAATTAGCATGCCTCATAAGTATATGTTTCATTGAGGAATTAATATTTTTGTCTCACAAAGAGAACATTTAATAGACTTCCCTGTGAATGGATAGTTATCACTTATTATGAAGATGTTTTCAGAAAATTGAAAACTGGATTAAGGAGTAAAGGAATTAAAAAGTTGGGCAGTGCGAGTTTGTTACAGCGGGTCAAACGGGATCGTCCTCAAACACGGGTAAAACTTATTCTATTTTATCTATTGAACTTCATAACTATTGCTTTTGCTGTTCTTGGTGAACGACGATGATTATCGACTTCAAACATTGATAATATTTGAAAAAAATTCGAAATCCCCTTAGCGATCTAATACTCTAACACATACTGTATAAAATGATCGCACCTCAAAGAAAGAACATTGAGGTCTTCTGTCTTTGTCTCACCCAAATCCCGATGGATCGATAAAAAATCCCTTCCATGGAACCTTTAAAATGCCTGTACCTTACTTTTCATTTACAGAAGTTTGACATAACACAGAAGGGCGGGTATATCCACAGTTCTCGTTTGCTTTAAAGTTAAAGTTTATATTATTTTTTGCAGAGAAATGGAATACAGAGAGGTGGGGTCGGGGGAAGTGTGCGTTACGTTGGTCTCCAAGTTATTAGAACTCACTACTGGTGTTAACGTCCATGGATTATTTTGAGGGTGAGGATTTGTCTTATTAAAGATCATTTGAGAATTACCTTCTCTGAAAGAAGTAGTTTTTCGTTTGTATTCTTTGCCATATTTTCTTGTTTAAGTTCGGTGAGCATCATAGGAAGGAATGAAATGAAGTGCATCATGTTACAAGCAACGAAACACGAACAGTTAAGAGGAATTAGCTAAATTAGGCCAAAGTAACGAGGATGACTGGTATCAGAGTCAGGTCTGCGAATTGAGGACACCAATGAGGAAATTGGTGAGTAAATCTTTAAGAAGAATGATGGGAAAATGCAAATAATGGAGCTTGCCGATAGTATCAGATTCCCTATGTAAGTGATATCAGAACGTGTGGGGCCAGAAAATGTGTTATTAACTTCGGTCACCGGCAAGGTCAATGGAGAGAGGTGGTCAAATTTGAACTTGGGACCCTCTGATGCTTCTTAAGAACCTTGAAATTAGTGCACGCCAGAGATATCAGATGAGTATTATGTCTATATATCCTTGTGAGTCAGAGATAAAAATAAATTGGGAACCAACTGAAGACAGTATTCTCCTAAAATAAGTATATTCACAGATACCTACGTAAGCAAGAAGAGAAGGAAATATTTTCCGGGGACTATCCTGGGTAGGACAGAAGAAGGTAAGTAAAATTAATCCTTTTGTTGTATTAGTGTTCGCTACGGGACAGCAATCTCCTCTTCTTCACTCAATCCTAAATTTCAACGCCATCACCTCACCACTATGACCAGTCTCTTTATCTGTTCCATTTGGAATTACTATTCAATAAACTTTTAAATATTTCTCATTTTCTTGGAGACGATGAAAGCTCTGGACCACTTTGGAACCTACTGTGGGAGCTACTAAACAACGACCGAGGAAGCTACTAAATCACCCACTGGAGGAGTTGTTAGGAAGCCTTGATTACTTCACAGAGAGTTGGAATCGTTCTGATTATGTAGCACTCAGTGTAGTTAAAGCATATTAGGAACTATGAAACGGATAACTGGGAAAAGATGCCAACCGTAGAGAGAGAACAAATGTACTATTATTAACCTGTATCTGTCCCGATCGCTCCGAACAGGGGAAAAAAACATTTATTGGAGTCACCGGTCAAAGAAAATGTTTTCTATAAGATTAGGTAAAACGAATTCCGAATTAATAAAACTTTTAAGTTAGATCAAGAATGTGAAGCCTGTTGCTTCATGAGTACCGCAAAGATGGGAGAAATATTTACGTTGGCGCATTCAAGAGCTACGCGGGACTTTCCGGGGCCACAAAGTTCCGTTCATTATAATTAATATCCATAAAAACTATAGCAATGAAAATTTTGTTGAGCATAAGTCTACTGACGCGTAACCAGTATATTATGTTAAGAATTGAGGCAGTAACCCACCTATACATGAAAGAGTACACACACTAGAACTTAAGTGATTCATTCTATGCCTTCCCCTTAATACTAAAGTTATTTCCTCTGCAGTCAACTTAAAACCTAAAAGGAACTTCCATGCACACACTAAGCAGCACCAACACAACATAAAAAAACATGAGGGAAGCCAATTTATTATCTAATGCATTCTATTTCTTGGGGAATTCATCTTTACACTCAAGGCATAAATGCATTTCAATCATATCTAAATCAGAGTCTCCCTTGTTTTCACCTTTTAGTCTAACATACTTTCATTATTTACAGAAATTTATCACAGAGCCTTGCTATTCAATGCTAGAAAGTATTAGGGCTTCGCTTTTAACTTGTGTTTCGTACGAGCCACTAACTTCATTTGATTGATTTTAATCAAGGAGAAATTAGCCTTTTTGAAGCCAGCACCTTACAGGTTGTTTTTTCTTACGAATAATAGACTCCTGTCACCGGTAAAGTTTTGTTTCGCTCATGTAAAATAGGCAATTTGGTCCTCACTCACACAGCAAGAGTGTCATTTGATAGGTTTCTGTTTTGGGGTATAAACATCGAAGAAGGACACTACATATTAGTACTACAACCTTACTTAGAACCCCATAGAGACATTCATTATGTGACAAAAGCGAAAGAATGTTGAATCCACTGGAAGCAATTTACTGCATAAAGTAGATTAATTTACATCAACATGTTCTTCTGGGGTTAAATTTTGTTCAGATTTCACCACTTTAATTAATATCTAAAATAGCTACATGGATGAGGTAAAATTGAGAAAAAATATATGCTGCGCCCAAAGGAGTTCATGGATTTTTTTAAACTTCCAGAGAGATAGAAATAGTTTAAAAGTCGAATTCTTATACAAAACGGCTTCCCTCGGATACAATTTTAATTTGATGGTCTAAAGAGAAAAGTGGATAATCGTTAGAAAACCTGCTTAGGACTATGGCAGATGGGGAAGTAGCTCTCAATCTACTCTTAGGTGCATCTCGCACTACGCGTGCAATTTGTGGTCAAGCATTGCCCTGCAGAAACATAATCTTTTACGGGTGAGTGTCGTTGGATAATTGAGGATCTTATGAGATAATATCCATTCAAACATTCAAATCATTCAGAATGTTGATACCAATAATATAAATATAGAAATATTCCTAAACCCGATTCCTATGTTGAGAAATTAAAATATATTCGGCGCTTGTTTGTTTAGGGGACAAAAAGTAAAATTGGCTGGTGACGCCTCCAGCCAGAATGGACGACTGTCCACTGTGACTCCATAATAATATTCTGCTTCGCTCAGACTTATGTCAGCAAATTTATAAAGACATAAGAAATTTCTATCCTATAAAATAATAAATTTTTGCTGCTCCTTTAATTATATATTTAATAAAATAAGTTTAAATCGGTCCATTATATTTATTTTTTGGTTAAGGTTCGGTTAGGTTATATAACCAAAAAGTACCAAAGTCGGGAGTTTTGTCTTTATAAGAAAATCACGTTTTTGTTTATACTCGAGGATCACATGGCTGTCTCACAGACAGCCACCCTGGTGACGTCACCGGCCATTTTTCGTTTGTGTTACCTAAACAAACAACTGCTTACCAAAAGGTCGCGTGCTCTAACTTTATAGAATATTATTGCATGTCATAGTATAGCAGAGCACAGCAGTGAAAAATATAGCCCAGCATAGGAAAACATAACATAGTAAAGTATATTCAAGAATAGTATAGCATAGCATAGCAGAGAGTAGGATAGCATAGCATAGCATAGATTAGCCTAAAATAGAATAATATAGCCACGTATTTTAGCATAACATAGTAGAGAATAGCCTAGGCGAGCATAGCGGAGTAGTGTCTAGCATAGCATCGCCTAGTATAGCCTAGAATAGCCTAGCCTATACTTGCCTAGGATGCCATAACATATCATAGCCTAGTATAGCCAAGTCTAGCATAAAATAAAATCACCAAACTGTGTCGGGCCTAACCTAGCCTAGCTTAGTATAATCTAGTTAGTCTAGAATAACCTAGCATAGTATAGACTACTTTATCTAACTTATATTAGTATAGCCTAGCCTATCGTACCCTAGTATAGCCTAGCTTAGCTTAGTATACCCTACTCTAACTAGGCATATTATAGTATAACCTAACCTAGCCTAGCTTAATATAATCTAGCTAGCCTAGTATAACCTAGCATAGTATAGTTCAATTTATCCTACCATAGATTAGTATAGCTTAGACTATTCTACCCTAGTAGGGCCTAGCCAAGCTTAGTAAAGTCTAGTCTAAATTAGCATATTAGAGTATAGCCTAGCTTAGCATAGCCTAGTATAGCCTTGCCTAGTGTAGCATTGCCTAGTGTAGCCTAGTTTTCTATAGCTTAGCCTAACCAAGTATGGCTTAGCGGTGCACGCCAGAGCCTAGCCTAGCGTCACCTAGAGTAGACTAGCCTAGTTTAGCTGAGCTAGAATACGCTCTTATAGCCTAGCCAATATATCTTTGCATACAGTAGCCTAGCCTAGCATATTAGAGGCCAGCTTGGTATTGCCTATCCTAGCTTAACCACACCAAACATAATATAGCCAAGCTTATCAAATTATAGCCTAGCCTAGTATATCCTAGACTAGTATAACATAACATACCCTAAACTAGAATAACCTTGCAAAGCTTAGCCTTGTTATAGCCTTGTTAGCTAGCATACCTCAGCCTAAGATAGTACTACCTAGCATAGCCTAACATAGCTTATCATAGCAGAGCATAGCTCTCTCTAGCCTATTATACTTTAACCTAACCTAGCATAGCATAGTATAGTCCTGTCTAGCCCATTATAGCTAAGCATAGCTAAGCCTAGCCAGGCCTAGCATTAACTATTCTAGACAAGTATAGCCTATACTATCCTTATCCTATTATACTCTAGTCAAGCATAGCTTAGTATTGTCTAGCCTAACATACTATATGCTATCAGAGCATATCTTTTTATAGCTTAAATTAGCATAGTATATCTCTCTCGTGTACATTATATCTTAGCATAGTATAGCCTAGTCTTCTCCAGCAGAGTATCAGCAGAATAATAGTTATGATTTTATAGCCAAAACAAAATAATTCCCGGGCCAATGTTGGGAAGACTTTGGCACTTATATCATTTCAAAGGAAATTTTAACAACATAATTAAACTTTAGTGATAAACTGTATATATATATATATATATATATATATATATATATATATATATATATATATATATATATATATATATATATATATATATATATATATAGACACAGGACCTTATTATTAATACTTTGAGATTTGGGGGACGGTCAAGAGATGGAGGAGGGAGAGGTTTTGCTAAAAAAATGGAGAAATTTTAA
Source organism: Ceratothoa steindachneri (assembly GCA_963969495.1). Lineage (NCBI taxonomy): Eukaryota > Metazoa > Arthropoda > Malacostraca > Isopoda > Cymothoidae > Ceratothoa > Ceratothoa steindachneri. The sequence continues at coordinate 247,955,443 of OZ018317.1, read as the reverse complement.
AGATAGTCAAAGGAAAAAATCATAAGGCAGATGATGCCGATATTTCAAACAAATCGTCACTTACTATATATATATATATATATATATATATATATATATATATATAAAGATGCAGTATGAAAAGGGCGGAACACAAACGACGGTCAAAAACCTGCGAAATAAATGGTTCAATTCACAAGAGAAGGAAATCCAAAATTATGGCAACAAAAGCAAACCGGTGACTTTGTAAATCCATAAAATCCATTTCTCTGCCCTAAAGAAACTGTGGTGTTGAAAAGAAATCTCATCCTGTGCAATAAAGAAACTGTGGTGTTGAAAGGAAATCTGTTATAGGCATTGGACATAAAGATGGTATCTTCCGCATTTATAGGCAGAATTGTGCAAGATTCAGCATCCTCAGATTCAATGTAAGAACAGAACTAGGCAAAGAGGCAAACAGGAACTGCAAATTCCAGATGATCAAATCGCGGTCGCACAATCTCCGGACTGACGACAAAATCATTTATAAGATCCAAGTGTGGCATAGAAAAAGAGATTGTGTTAAAAGATTGATAGAAAAGCACACTGCTTCATCCTATCATAATAAATCTCTATCTCAATAAAAGGAATCGTTTTGCATACCTATGTATGTAGCATCATATCACTTAATGTAACAATTTAACGTGAAATTACAAATAGAATTAAACTTAACCCTTTGCAATTGGACAATTGAAATAACTGACCTGGGATTTTCATGACTTGACACTCTGGACCAGCATTTCACAAACTGGGGAAAATTTCACTCTCGGGGAAATCTGAAACTACCGAGGGGAAATAATTTCACTGCCAGCTAGCAATGAAAAATCTCAGATGGATTTTATCCTGCCTGAGAGAGAGAGAGAGTTTATGCCTGCTGTAGATGGGTGGCACCGTATCTACCAGGTTCAGTTCTCGTTCAAACATGAGCTATGAGGGTAGGGTGGGGTGAGGGTAAGGGAGTACTTCCACAGGCTCACAGCGTTACGAGTAGTCAGTTTGCCAGGGGCATCACCACTAGGGTAAATGCGCACATCATATCCAAAGACATTAATTGATTTGAAGACAAATGGCTTGAACGCCATATTATATATATAAATATATATATATATATATATATATATATATATATATATATATATATATATATATATATATATATAAACAAACTCAAAGACAACAAAGGAACTACAAAACAAAAAAACTTAAGAGCGATAGGCCTAATCACCAGGCTCTAGCATCACTTTGCGCCCTTCGACACTTCTTTCTCTTTTCACCTCTGGTCTACTTCCCGCCGTTTGTCCACACACCCTTTCTCTACCCCCTACCTACATATACTCTTACACCATGTCGATACACTAATGCACAAGAGTCAACCTCACCCTTCCCACTAATCTAACTCTAAAGTAGAAGAGCAAACAAAAGTCCTTCTAGTTGTTACTAACCGCTCTCTATCCGCTTTACTATGCAATTATATGTTTATCAGTATCTTTGTACATTTAAAAAATAAATCAGTAAATAGTCACAGTGTGTTTTGACTACTCTTTCCCTCGTGCAAAAGAAAGGGGAATTCTTGTTGTTTGAACTGGGTGCGGGGAGAAATAAGAGACAAAATGTGGGAACCATGGCTCTAGACCAAGATATTCGTCTACCATACTCTGTTTTCTCCAATTACTCTATTCGCGAGAGACCTTCACTCCTTACAGCAATTAGATACGTCCTCTTGAAGCATTTCACAATTAGAATATTCTTCACAAAACCAAATTTTATTATAGCAAAGAATCGCTATGCCAACAGAGCGATGGGTTGTAAATATTATACAATTGCCCGAAAACTTCCTCCTCAAGTGAGTACTATCTTGTGAACTTGCACATGGCAATATAAGTAACATGTGATGAGACTTCTTAAACTTGCAACATCAAATCTCACCAGCTTGAATTATGCGTTGAGAACCCTGCTATTGTTATCCTATTAACAACTTCAAGTAGGTGAAACATCGAGGGGGTAGTGGCGTTTTCACCTGTGAAGTAGGCCAAAGAAACTTCTTAACGTGCAAATTTAATTTGTTATTTAATTCTCTAGTTTTGGACGGTAATGTAGATCAAGGTTCACAGTAAAGATATGATAAAAATCAGCCAAACATTGAAGAATAAGGCAAAATGGGATTAAAAACAAGAAAGCAAAAATAAAGACACGCAAAAATGAGAAATCTTCTTTATAGGGACACAATTGGATTAGGAGCCGAATAATTTTCCGGATAAGGATTGTTACAGTTTCCATTAAGGGGTTCAATCGCTTCATTCCCTGATGTTTAGAGTCCCCGAATTGGTGAAACGTGATCTAGGAATAAAATCATTTATACTTCACGTATTTATCCACTGGACACCATTAAGCGAACTAATAATGATTGGTTCACGAAATCAGAAAATATTATCTCCTACAAACTAGAGTCTAGAATGTTTTAAAATGGGAGACCTTCGAAATATGCAAGTATACGAACAAAAGTGATCAGTGAAAATTGGGGCAAGATTTAGTATTATTATTTTATATTTTATTAGATATTTTTATTTTTATATTTTAAATATTTTATTACTGTTTTGCCTGTTGCCTTTTTAAGGGGTCAGCCATTTGGATCTCATAGAAATCTTCCTCAAGTTGGATTTCTCCTCTGATTATTGAGCAAAAGGCGTAGATTTGCCGCAAATCCGATTCTTTATTCATGTGCTTAAATAAAAGTCACTAAACGCACAAATGCTAACAAAAAGAAGCCCATAAATACACACGTATATATTCATATCTTCTCATACATAGATCGTGTAAGCACAATATAAAGTACCAGCAATTGCATACGCAGATATTTCACGTATTAAGGAGCTCACTTTAGCAAGTAGAGGACTAAAAAGTAGATAATTGGTGTTAACATAAATTCAAACCTTGTGTAAAATTCCACTAATTGTGATATGTGGCTGGCTTCTAACATCCCATAGCAGAAAGCCCAGAAATGCCTGAGTGCCAGGGAGTGCCGCAGAAGAGGAAAGGAACAGTGAATGCAATGGTTTATTTTATAAAGTAAAGTAAATTTCTAGCATGTAAAATCTTACATAAAAAGAACATAAAAATTGGAAATAAAATGTATTACCAATCTGTATTTAGGAATATAGAGGAAATACTTGATAGATAAGAAGAGATAACTCGGACCAAACCGTCGCATTTTAAGGCGAGCAGCAAACATCACAAAGGCGGTATTATTACAACTCTAATGAGTTTTAATAATACCTAGAGAATAGATAAATCTACTCATTATGAAGTAGATAAAATCAGTACACGTAGAAGCGTGTCGCTAATAACACCTCCATAAAATCCTACACGGACATATAACATAGGGGTATATCTAAAGCAAAACATATACTGCATGGAAACACACATATACCGTTCTCATATCCTTATTACATCTATATAATCTTTATAAATTTGTACATAAGTTGTGTCTAAATACACATTAGCAATCACTCGAGTAGTGTGTGTATGTGTGGTAGTAGTGGAGAGAGCGTAAAAAAAGTACACACGCCCACACGCTCTCTGCGATCATGGACTCAGAGAAAATTATCTGAAATAGAAAAGATTAATTTAAGTGGAGTGCTTCCTCCCCTGAGTCTGTCTTAGGGCTTTCACTCTCTCTCTCTCTCTTCTATGCTGTTGCTTCTATCCGGTACTTTCTTTCTCTTACTCTTTCTCTTTCTTGATCTTTCTTTTTTGGTTCCAAAGTTTCGTAAATGAGTGACGCGAGTTGAGAAATTTTCTATTGTCTTCGATCGTGGAAGTCAGAGACAATTCGGATCATCGCGGGATAAGGAACTGAGCGAGGCCGGAATACAGATATATATATATATATATATATATATATATATGAGAAATATGAAGACCCATGTGATCACTCTAAACATTTATTTGCCGGACGTTTCTGTCTTTAGCAATGACCATCTTCGGCGGATTGAACTCTAATATGAATACAAGAAATTTTAAGAATTAGATGGCAAAATTGCAAAAATGGCACACACAATTCAATATTAGTTAAGTAAAACTCAACAAAAGAGGTAACTGAAATAAAACCTGAATGATAAGAAAGTAGTTAAATATAAGTTAATTTACGGATATATGATATTTAAAAACGTTAAAAAGTTGAATGCCAAGGATAAAGCGATCGAAAAATACGAGTTTAACCAAGAAAGGAAAATTTAAAATTTGAAACTAAATTAAAAAACAAATATGAATAATTTACATGAATCAAACTCAATAGGAATAAAAGAAAATTGTTTTTAAAGTAATACCCGAAAAAATTTTAAGGGCAGGGCGAACAATGAAAAATGAAAGGTAAGTAAAATCTAATAGCCAGGAATCCGAAAAGCTAAGCAAACAGTTCAATATAAGTTAAAATACAAATATATGATAGTGTGTTCATTTTAAATATATGTCCCCGAGGAATCTAAATGATCTTATGTTTTTCATTCTTTTCTTTTTTTGCTTCACTATTGCTTTATTAAGTTTTAAACTTTAGTTTTTTGTTTACTCGCATTCATTGATCGTTTAAATTACCTTTACCCTTGTATTTAACTGTTTTTATCTATTTTTCATTATTATAAAGTGAGGCGAAAGTTTGAGGGCAGTTATTAAAAATCTTGTCTTCCCTATTTGTCTTGAAAATGTCGGACGCGATGGGAGGAATGAAGAAACCCATACAACACCATCAATTTGTTGGTAAACATTACTGTTAAACAAGAAATAGATGTCCTTAAATACGAGTTGCAATGACTGTTGAAGTGTTTGAGGGGATAATCCATTAAACAAGTTCGAGTTAGCAAACGCTCTTCGAAGAATAATAGCGAATACTTCATTTAGAGGAATGTTGGTAAACAGCGACTGTATATCGAAAGTACCAAGTATCTTATTGGGACAAACAATTATTAGCTCCACGAGCTCTTTAGCAAAAGAAAAATAATGTTGGTAAATAAATATCGCACTGAAGAAACAGACGTTATTTGGGTTGCAGAGCGGCAACAGCTACATGGCATATGGGCCGATACTTTAACCCCGATCCCCATCCCCTTTTTCCCCGCTGGCACAACAATCCACAATATCCCTCCAAGGAAACCTTATAATAAGCAGATTTCGTAGCCTGTTAGTATAAACAAAGGAGGGAGGTATAGACTTTCAAGTAAAAATCTATGAACAGGATCACTGACCCCCCCTCTTATTGTTTCGGTCTTGTTTCGCCAAATTGACGAAATTCCATTTTCTCCACGAATACACGAAGAGAGCATTAGGGCTAATGGTCACTACGCTCAAAGTAAGGACCTAGGAGAGAGGCTTAAACCTGGGTACTCATCTCCCTTCCCCTCCACCTAGGGCATAATTGAGGTATATATACGTCAATCTGGAGAAAAGAACAGAATCGAGTTAGCGATCAAAAGAAGACGAGTACCGGCGTCAGTCCTGGCATTAAAGTGAAACCGAACGCGAGTTAAGAAGAAGAAGAAATTCATCCTGAGGCTGTTGCTTTTGGCTACATCGAAGAATAGACTATCGGTATAGAGAATCACTCTCATACACCCTTCTACAGAGAAACCTCCTATCTTAGTTTTCGAATAAAACCAGCGATATCCCTCACGATTGACGAACACCAAAGTCAAGTCCCACTCGTAATAGGATTCACTTCTTGGTTAACGCTCATAATCGAGAAGCCCCACAGGTGTAACCCAAGGATGGGATAATCATACAGCTACTGTCCCTTCGCTTATATCGTCAAGTCAAGATACGTCACCAAGCGCCCATCTCAATCATCTCGAAGACAGCTGTGCGTCCGATTCCACCTCTCATCTGGCGACACACTCGCCTTGCCTCGACTCCTTCCTCAACTAACGAGATTCTCGGTCGAGGTCACTCCCCGTCTGACATCACTTTGTTTAAAGGTAAAATGATTCCTATTCATTTATGTTCTTTAATTAACATTCTGTACTAAATTTAATTTTTACGTCAACCGTCGCGTAGTATTCATTGGTAGTAGTAGGTTTTAGTTAGACCCTCTTATTATATCCTTAGTGGATTTAAAGATTTTAATATATCATTTTTTTATGTAATTAAAAGAATATTTTTTTTCTATTTGTTTAATTAAATCCTCGAAACACTGCGTATGGCAATAGATATATTACATTACGAATCCTCTCTGGTTAAAGAATCAAATCAAAAGATAAAAGATAAACCATAATAGAGCACTCTTAGAGAAAAAAGGAACGGAGATATTTATGTACGGAACAAACGTACTTATATACTCGGCCGTATACCCCGACAATTAAGTATGCTGTATTTGTTGGTGGTGAATACTTCGAGGAGTTGGGTTAAATGTTTGGCTAATTTGTATGTGGGCAGTGAGTAAGCGGCAAAGATAGGGCGATAGGGTAAATTAGGTTTGCTGGCCTTTGGAAGGCCATAAAGGAAACCTAAACTTGAACTAGTGGCATAAAGGGTATTGTATAAGTCGTAAGTAATGGTTTTGGATCACTTACGTTTAGCAAGGAGACGGTTGGTTTTATCTTCCAAAGGATGAATAAGTTTGTTTAATTGTTCTGTTACTTTGAAAAAGTTAGTAAGGTCGTGAAGGATGTTGTGCATTTTTTTTAAAAGGTAATCGTTTTTTTTAAGGTTCACCCCTCCTCTTCCTTTATCAGGGCGAGAAAAAAACAACTATATTTAACCATTAGGAAAAGCGTAGTTTACGTAATAATTGCTTACAATTTAGATTTTAGAATCATTGTGCGTTCTTTAGCATTTTGATAACAAAATGATACCTACAAGTATTTGTATATGTATAGGGAAAGCCTGTAACTTTTTATTTTAAAAACCTTTATTGGAGAAATCTAAAGAGTTGCGTAAATAGTTTATTACACATAAAATAAGAATATCAAAAATTTATATAAATAAATATAATATATTGCTTGGTATCATATCAATAGCACACACGCACACTCTTTCCGCTCACTCTCTTCTCATACACACACACTTGTATTTTTAATTAATTTAGAATTGATATTTTTCATTTATTATTATTATTATTTTATTATTATTTTTTTATTTTTTCCTTTCTAGCTCTCATGAAGTTAACAATGACGAGCAAAAGAAGGAAATACTTAGAGAGACCTACTTACAGTTTGGGTTTACATCAAAAGTAAACAATGGTTTGGATATTCCACTGTGTGTACTTTGTCAAAAAACACTGGCCATTGATTTATTGAAGCCAAGCACCCTCACTTGACATCTGGAGAAAGTTCATCCGGAATGCAAAGACAAAGATCTCGCTTTTTTCAAGCGTAAAGCAGCAATGTTTAAGAAACAACGACCGGATCTAAGCGGGAGGTTTTGCCAACAAACAAGTGCAGCAGTGAAGGCATCTTATGAAGTTTCACGTCTGATCGCCAAACAAACGAAAGCTCATACCATTGGAAAAGACCTTCTTCTTCCAGCTGACAAAAGAAATGGAACATTGTGTTCTTGGAGATGAATCTGCACAAAAACCTAATTATATCTCTCTGTCTAACAATACAGTTCAACGACGGGCGAAAATCCAGGAAACTAGGTCCCGGAAAAAATATATAAGTGATCCAATAAGTTGGTTTGAAGGAAAGACTTAGAAAGTCTATTGGCTTTACGCAAAATGTGGGAATTCTACTCAGGAATGGGAACAGAAAGGTGGGACTCACGAAGAAAGGACTCCTAGTTACCTATGATGAATGAACTGGGGAGGTAGAAGACCAATGGCCAGGTCTTCCTCGATGGGTCCCCGATGCAAAGGCGTACAGAGAGACTCCGAAGGGGATTGAGATTATCTCGGCTCCAGGGAGAAGTGATCACAAATTGAGATTCGTCTGCGGGAAGGCAGGAAGTCTCAACCGATGTAGTGAGACGAGAGAAACCCAGGACAATCTTCTGGGGCGTAAACAGGTTTCCGAAATCTTTTTCTGATCAGGGCGGATAACGCAAAGATGATCTGCTGACGAGATCACAAGGGCGAGGAAACCACTTTACTGTGAGAGATACTCCGTTCTGGACGGCAAGAAGCCAGGGGTCTTTCTATCCGCTGACATCACCTCAAAAAGAAGTCTCAGCTATGGTCATCAAAGGGCTGTTGGCAGCAAGGCGTCCTAGCGGATATTGGACGCGGCTTAAACAAACATGGACCTTGGGAATTTCGGAGCATCTACGATGCGAAAGGGAAATAGGCGAGATTCCCTTCTACCCCAAAAGGGAAGGGGGAGATGGATAGTGCTGCTGAGCTTCAGATCGGGACGGCGTTATCAAACTGGGTAGGAGGGTAATAAAGCACCACAAGTCAAATTCAGCTGCGCTAACCCGTATCGACCAGGGAAATTCTGTGTGATAACGACGTATTGAGTTTCATGCTCCCACACGCCTCCCTTCCTAAGATGAAATTTAACAGAAACGTAGGGGATGGGAAATTTCATTCCCCACAACTGGGAGAGATAGTTATTAGAGAAAAAAATTTACCTGACTGGATAAAAACTAATACAGGGGAATCTTTAACTTCGGGGCTACATAGCCGTGAAAAAAAATCAATTCATATGAGTTTATGGAACTTAAGGTTAACGATATGTAACAATAATACCACCCCCAAAACATGGTAAGAATTACAATTAATTGCAAAATTAAAGCAAAAAATTATTAAATGCAATATATATACAGAGAGAAAAAGCTTAACAATATATACAATTGTGAGTACACACCTTCGGTGACTCGATTTTACGAGGTAGGGAAAAGCTCCTTTATGAGGTTCCTACTAAGGTAGATAGCCATACAACCTTTAAAATAAAATATACGAAATTGGTACTCCATCAACATTAAACTCCTTCGCATGAATCTCCTACTCTGACTTTTACTAGTTTAATAGGCTAATGGGCAGTGATCCGTTTCGATCAGGAGCTCCTTTTCCAATAAATACATTTTTAATTATTGTAACTCTCAAATTATTGCGAGAGCCTCACGTTCTATGGTCGCGTAGTTCTTCTTACGCGACGAGAGCTTCCGGCTTGCGTATGCAATTGAATGGCTGTAATCATCGTTCTATTGCAACAAAACGCATCCTAATCCTTAGTTGCACGCGTCGGTCCTGATTCCGAAGGGCTTAGCCGGATTGGGAAGTCTTAGAATGGGTGCAGATTTGAGCCTATCTTTAAGTTTGTCAAAGTGGGCGGATGCCTTGTGTTTCCACAAGAGTTAATCTGGGGAATGTTTCTTTAACAGGGTGCTAAAGGGAAGAAGCTAAGGCGGCAAAATTTGGGACAAAACGCCGGTAGAAAGATGTGGATCCCAAAAAGAAACGGAGTTGTTTCGTTGTACGCGGAAGAGGCATGCTATCAATGGCCTTTACTTTATCTTGCTGGGGGTCATCTGGTTTTCCCCGATATGAAAGCCTAAATAACGAGTGGAATTATAGGCAAAATGACATTTACTAGACCCAATGGTCAATCCTTGTTCCCGTAACCTCATGAAGAGTAAGCGAAGGAAGACTAGGTGTTGTTCATATGTACGCGTGGCAACGTACATATTATCGAAATAAAACGACACGTTACCTAGGCCATCATTCTATTATAGTTACTGAAAGCAGTGACCAAACCGAAAAGAAGACGCCAAAATTGCATTTTGCCCTTCTCAGTGGGGGACGCAGTGTACTTCCGAGTACTTTCCTTGAGGAGAATTTGATAATCGGCCTTACCTTAGTCTATTTCTGAGATAAATTTAGCTTCTTCAAACAGGTGTAGTTTCTGTTCGATAAGCAGGATTATTCCTGGGTCAAAACCGTCACGGAATTCAATTTCTGTAAATCCTCGCCTCATTAAGGCGAAGATTTGCCAACAATTCGTTGAAAATACTCATAAGACACCGGACGTTTCGCCCATAAAGAAGTTCGAACGGGGCGAACCCTAAAGTCGTATGAGGAATTTCACGACACGCAAAGAGAGCGAATGCCAGATACCGATGCTACTCTTGAGGCTGAGCGTGGCACAGCCTTTTCAGAACGGTCTTCAGATTCCCGTTTAATTTTTGGCAGACTCCGTCAGCAGCAGGGTGGAAATGGGTTGTGAAGAGAAGTTTTCCCACGTATTCCATGAGTTCGGACGTAAATAGTCTGTCTCAGGCAGACAATATCTCCTTAGGGATGCCGACTCAAGAAAAGATAACTATTAATGCTTCTGCTCACGTTATGCTTTCGATTTTTTTTTAAGGGGAACTGCGTCAGGGAACCTCGTCTGAGAACCTCTTAGCAAAGTCCACGAGCGTGAGGATATAAGAGTAGCCTTCGCTGAATTGGGCAAGTCAGACGATAGCCACTCTAAAAAATGGTTCAGACACCATTCGGGTCTTTTTCAGGGGGGCAGGTGCGATTCGTCCTTTTGCCGTCGTATTTTGGCAAATATCACGGATCGACAAAATTCTGCAATTTCTTTGGCAGCGCAGGGCCAAATGAAATGTTTTAAGATTATTTGGGCAGTTTTAGGGTGGCTGAAATGGCCAGCCAATAACCTATCGTGTGAAAGGCGAAGAACCTGTGGAACGCGAGAACGGGGGATGGAAAGGAAGTAAGTCTTAGCACCATCCTCTGTCAAGGTAGAATGGTAAATGAGGTCCTTTTGGACGAGATATATACCCTTCCTTGAGCCACAATCAGAAACCTGATTATCCTGCTGGGGTTGACACCAAGCACCCGATCACAGTTCCTTCTTTAAATTCCAGCCCACCGTGAGAGCTTTTATTAAATAAAAAGTTGGCATAATTTCCATCGGAGCCGTTACTCGGGGTAGAAGCTGGAGTTATTGAGCTAGCAGGTGGTTGATAGAGAGAAGCATTAACTTGATGGATTTGTTGGATGGGGTAAGAGCGAAAGTGAGAGTTTGGAGGGCAGTTGGTTTTGAAATGTCCGAGCAAGCCGCACGTGAAACACACGATGGGCCGACGGGGGTAATTGAATGGTGGGTGGGTTATTTAGGAAGGGCTTAATATCCCTCGGTTATTGCGGGGAGGGAATCTAGGTTTAGGGGAGAGACCAGTCACTTTGATGGAATTTAATAGTTTCGGGCAACGACGAGGCGGAAGGGAATTAAGCTAAACGAGATTACCAAGGGATATCGGAGGCGGCTTAAGAAAACATGAACCTTGATAATTTGGGGCATCGACGAGGCGAAAGGAAAATAAGAGAGATTCCCTTCTACCCTAAGAGGGAAATGATGGACACGGCTACCACCATGGAGCACAACAGCGTTATCAAACTGGGGGAAGACGGTTTTAAAGTACCCCAAATTAAACACAGCTGCCCTCCTCTGTCTCGACCAGAGAAATTCTGTGTGCTAACGACGTATTGAGTTTCATACTCACACAGTTTATTTTCACTCTAAATGAATCCAAATGGCAATAGTATTTTAGTATTCGGGCCCTTATTTAAAAGAGAATCTGGAGAAAATACGCGACTAACGAGGGTTTTCTTTCTGTCCAATCACGGACGATTTTATCTCTCAAATGAAACTTTCTTAAGTATTAAACCTTGGGCGGATCTGGATTGAATAAAACCCGATGCTAATCAAAAGAATGAGAAGGTCTGAATTATTGATCTCCGTATGATTCAAAAATCAACCTAGACATTATCTTGAGGAGCCTTAATTTGATAATTGGTTTCCTCTGGTAAGAGAAAACTTTATTAGTAGTAGCAGAGGTAGTATTGGTATTATTATTGTGGTAATATTAACGATATCGTGAGGCTAGCTGCGCCTCGTTAAATCTAACTGCTTTCATCCTCTAGCACTGACACTCTTTCGGCTTCCACTAATCCTATCATACGCTTAAGATAATTATTAAAATTACATGTTGGTCTATTTTCCAATCCATCTATTTTCAACCTTTGTTTATTTGTTTTTATCTCCTGTTTTCTGTTTCTTGATTGTTTACACGATTTGTCTGCTTAGGTGACTTTATGCAGATAAATTACAAATTTTGAATTGAAGGTCGTGATAGAATTCAAGCGCACCAAATAACCTCCCAGCCTGGTAGACTCGCTAATTGCACTATCTATCTTTCCCCTTCTTTTTTATTCAGTACTCCTTGTATCCCTCCTTTATCTTCTCTCCTTCTTCCATCCCTCAATTGCCGGAAAGGGGGAATCTTGGCAATGAAACAAGTTTATTGAAACAAACGAACTTTACAGATCGTTAAACCCGCGCAACAATGACGAGAGGATCCTTTTTGATCAAGCCGGTCCCCATGTTCCCCTATTTTATAGGGCGTAGAAGATAAACATTGGAGATTCGGGTTGCCTGCTATTGGAGAGATTCCTCCATCAAAAAGATGAGAGAGCGAGAGAGAGAGAGAGAGAGAGAGAGAGAGAGAGAGAGAGAGAGAGAGAGAGAGAGAGAGAGAGACTGAGGAAAGATTAGCATATAGCGATTCAAACTAAGGTAGAAGAGTTGCAAGACAGACAGAGGATAGAAATAAGAGGAGAACAAAATTGATGAGGAAAGACAAAGATGAATAAGAGAATGAATGAGAGACACATAGAAGACAGGGATATAAACAAAGAAAAGATCCAGCGATTTTAAGAGACCACGACTGCTAGACAGATATAAAACTAAGAAAGAAATCGAGAAAATTCAATGATTCCAAAAATGATTAAAGTTTCCATACATCTACAAAGTTCCTATGGTTAAAGTTTATTCATATATGGTGTAAAAACGAAATCTTTTAACATATAAGCGATCATATAAAAAATATAGTGTCAAATATGATCCAATGCTTTGGTTTCTCGTCAAGGAGAACCAAGATTTTTTATGGCAATTAATTTCTGTCTAATCTCGGCTACGTTGGTCATTCGCTTGGCATTTTTCGTCAGGGTAAAAGGCCTGGTAAATCTGTTATTCCTCCTATTGTCTACTAGTGACCATTTCAATGGGAAAAATAACTTCAATTTCTTCATATTTCTAAACAGAAAGATTGCTTGTCGTAGAAGATATGAAAGATTGCCTTTTAATTTGTTTTATAAATTGTGTGAAGTTTGGCTGAGTAAAGGTCATAGTGTGAGGACGAATTACTCTAAAAGAGATTTAACCACTGGGCGTTTAAGGGGCGCGTGAAATATGCGTGTGTAATATGATTATATTGGACTGTCGTGGAATGGACTCTCGACGATATACCATATATAACTATTCGTTGAGGGAACTTCTTTAATTATCTATAGAGTGCGTGGATATCTGGCTGGCCGATATTATGTATCTTTGATATGCTTAAGAAGTGGAACTGAGCTTAAGGATAATAATATTGCTATCATTAATAAAATAGAGTTTTATTAATAATAACTATCAACAACACAGAAAACCGGGAATATTTACATAAACAAAGAATTAAAAAGGGTCGTGAGGAATCGAGCTAATACGAGGATTAAAAGATTTAAAAAGGTAAAACAAATATAAAGTTGAAGGGATGGGATGGTTCTCTAAACCATTTAAAGAACAGGATAGAATTGACAAAATGGTTAAATACATAAAGGTAACGTTTGGCTTACGTAATTATACTTGTGCAGAGGAAGGCGACGTGAAGAAATTTCTGTCCGCTGGCGAGTTCCAGCCGAAGGGGGGGAATTAAATGACGTCTTAAGAATGAGAACCGTTTCTTGACGAACGGCTTAAAGAACAATGGCTGTTCTACGTTGTTCTCTTCTGAACAACAGGGGGGGTGAGAACCGTCTCTTGTTTCAGGCTCGAGAACAATGCTGTTCTAATGTTGTTCTCTTCTAAACATCAAGGAAAAAGGGTGATAACCGTTTTTTGGCGAAGGAGCTCAAAAGAACAATGGCTATTTTACGTTATTCTCTTCTTAACAACAGCGGGGACGTGAGAACCGTTTCTTGTCCACGGGTTTGAACGAACAATGGCTGTTCTAACGTTGTTCTCTTTCTGAACAACAGGGGAAGGGTGAGAGCCGTTTCTTAGCGAACGGGCTCAAAGGAACAATGGCTGTTCTACGTTGTTCTCTTCTAAACAACAGGAGGGGTGGGAAACCGTTTCTTGTCAACGGCCTCAAAAGAACAATGGCTGTTCTAAAGTTGTTCTCTTTCTGAACAACAGGGGAAGCCTTGTGGACTTGGCGTCACGAAAGGCTCGAACCTTGGCACTCAAGGGATATTGTCCTTCTTCTGGAAAAGTGATGGTGAATCTCGAGGTTGAGGCCCCCTAGCGCACAAGGTGAGAGTGGGTCGTAGTGATGTTTCGCGACGAAAATCTGGATCTCCAATCTGATCTTAGTGGTAAAGTTTCCAAATAAATAGTCAGGACATCTCCTTGGCGTGGGGGACAATAAAGTGGGAGCTTCGAGGAAATGCACAGACGAGCCTGGGAACAATGCCTTATCTGCCCATAAGCCTAACTCAATCTGGCGAGGTCTGCGCAAAGGACGAAACGGGGAAAGATAAACCTCCTTGTTTAAACATTGATTCAGGTGGCTGCGATAAGGCCCAAGGCTTCAAAGCGAAGATTCACGTGGGTAGCATCGTGGTTTAAAATAACATGTGATAGTGGTTGAAATTAACGCGGCCTCAACCCGTTCTATCACACCCTTCCATTTCGAGGGAAGTTGTCACTTCGAAAAAAAAGAGAGAAGGGACAACGATAGAGCTACGTTGTGAGGAACTCGTTTTCTTGTACCAACCGTACCCTTATGCTCCTAACTAGTATTACCTTAATAAATATGATTATTTTGATCTTTTGATTACAGTGGTAAATAACCTTTAATACAAACTTAATAAAAAAAAGGGGCATGGAACAATGAAATGATATAAAGTTAGTACATATGGGACAAAATAATTTATACGAAATTTAATAGGTACAAATATGTATACATACCCCCCCAAAAAATAGACATTGAGCGTTACAAAATTCAGACATATACATTAACTAATTATCTTACAAGAGAATCGAATTTAAGTCGTACAAGACGGTATATACCTACATGGAGATACTAATCCTATCAATACAATTACTCTACGCTATTCGGTAACGCATTCCTACTGAGTGCTTCAGCGACCTGGTTATCGGAACCTTTTATATAATTTATTTTAAATTGATACTCTTGTAAGAGTAAACTCCTGCACATGATTCGGCCGTTAGAGTGTCGCACATTACTAATAGAGGCTAACGGACGGTGGTCGATTCCTATCTGAAATTCTTTTCCTATCAAGTACCTTTTGAATTTGTCTATAACCCAGATAATTGATGGAGCTTCCTTCTCTATAGTGGCATATCTTTTTCCGCGTGGTAATAATTGGCGACTAGCAGATGGATGACTCGTTCCGTCTCCCTCGTATTGAAGGAGTACACCTCCAATGCCCTCGTTGTTCGCATCGGTCTTAATCCCAAAGGATTTTTCCGGGTTGGGCAACTTTAAAATGGGGGCAGAAATGAGCTTACTCTTGAGCTGATTAAAATGGGAAAAAGCGACATCATTCCAACGTAAACGATCGGGGGAATTCTTTTTTAGAAGCGAGTTGAGGGGCCCTGGAATTGCAGTGAATTTCGGAACAAGTCGCCGATAGTAAGAAGCTGATCCTAGGAACGATGTGAATTGCTTCTTAGTATTCGGGAGGGGTAGGTCGGCGATTGCCTTAATCTTGTCCTCTGGGGGACCTAACTTGCTTTGTTCTATTTTGAAACCCCAGTATTTTATGGTTTCGTGGGCAAAATGGCGTTTGCTGGGGCTAATGGTGAGGCCATTTTCGCACAGTCGCTCGAAAAGAGCTAATAGGGTGGTTAAATGGTGACTCCATTCAAATAGTTCTTGTAGATGACTTTTTTGATGTGGTGTCAGCTGCGCGTCAATATCCAGTTGAGAGGGTTCAAAAGACTTGCCTGGTAGGGAAGGAGGAGGGTAATCGGCATCAGGTTGGATGCACACTGTCTGTATTACATTAAAGGACTCCGCGGGGTAATCTTCTTCAAGCACCAATGTTTCGTCCAGTGCTACGAACGTATCTCTATGGGCGCGTTTGGAGAACTTTTTTTCTTTGGGTCCACGGACAGTCTCCGTGTCCTTGTCTTGGGCCTTATCGCCTAAGGGTGTTAGTAATTCACACTCCTTTTGTGCCGTCCTAAAGTCCTGGTTGTGGGTCTCCGAGAAATCGGACGGTATCGGGGTTCTGATGGGGACGGGCTCCTGGGCTTCTTTCTTAGCTCTGCCTCGAGAAAGGGCGGCCTGAGACACAGAGTGGGAACTTAATTGGGGGCTCTGTCCTATAAGTACGGAATAGAATTGTATGGGTGCTGAAATGACTTCAGCCCAGCCATCATAATATTGACACTGCAGGTAACATCTAGCGACGGGGAATTGGTTCACCCGCCCAAGGTAGTCATGTACCACCGCAAATTTTTCGTGGTTAGGGTCCACTGGGGGAAGAAGTTCGTCGGGCACGATGAAACACGTACATCCTGTGTCCCTGACGAGAGTCGATACTCGGCAGCCGTTCACGCTGCCCTTCTCAAATTTCAAAGTTCCCGATGAACTTTTATCAAAAATAAAATTTACCTGGTGGCCTGACGGAGGGGGAGAAGTTGCTGCTTGGGTCTGCACCACTGGGGGAGCCGAAGTGGCATTAATCTGGTGAACTTGATGGGCTGGTCCGCTTTTGAGCCTAGAATTTTGAGGGCAATTCCAGCTCATGTGGTTTTCTACACCACAGGTGAAGCATATGATTGGTCGCTTCAGGAAAAGAGATGGAGGAGAAATCTTAACGGGAGGTTTGGTGTCCCGTTGTTGGTTTTAGATAAAGAAGTTTTGGGGTTTTACTGGGCTCGGAAACTCCGTCGGCTTTCCTGTGAAGGGGTGCGAATCCTTCCTTCTTTCCTTGTAGGGGGATTGGTGAGGAGTTCGATTCTTCTTTGGGTATAAATTATGGCTTGCGGCATAGACATCCGCTTCTTCGGTACATTCTTTAAAGGTCTGGCACCGACGATCTTTGACGAACGCGCGGATCTCCGTCGGAAGAGACGCCAAAATTGATCCCACAACACTAAGTCTGTTAAGGACTAGTAGTTAGGATCAACCTTTGAGGATTCTAACCAAAATTTAAAATTCCTTTGAAGAATGTATCCGAATTGACGGAACGTCTGTCCGGGTTTAATACGACCTCCTCGAAATTCTTGACGGTAGAAATCGGGAGTCATATTATGAGCGGCCAATAACTCAGCTTTTAAGGTGCTGTAGTTAATTGTAAACTTAGATGGTAAAGATATAAAAATTTCGCGCAATTTACAATTTAACAAGGGAAGTAATGTGACTACAACTTCAGCCTCCAGATCCATGTTATCGATTTCAAGGATCTTTTCGAAATGGGCTAAAAATGCTCCGAAATCCTCTCCGTCCTTGAAATTGGGGAGCTTTAGTGGGAGATTGATGGGGGATTCAGAACGTGAACTGGATGACTGTATTTTTGCTTTAACACGAGCTAATTCAATCTGATGGTGAAGCTCAGCTTGTCTTTTCCGTTCCTCTCTTTCTCTTTCTTTTTCTTCTCGTTGGATTTCTCTTTCTTCTCGTTGGAGTTCTCTTTCTCTTTATTCTCGTTGGATTTCTCTTTCTCTTTCTTCTCGTTGGATTTCTAGTTCTCTTTCTTCTCGTTGGATTTCTCTTTCTCTTTCTTTTTCTTTTCGTTCTTTTCTTT
Source organism: Ceratothoa steindachneri (assembly GCA_963969495.1). Taxonomy (NCBI): domain Eukaryota; kingdom Metazoa; phylum Arthropoda; class Malacostraca; order Isopoda; family Cymothoidae; genus Ceratothoa; species Ceratothoa steindachneri. The sequence goes on along the minus strand of OZ018317.1, from coordinate 247,937,670 downwards.
ACTCCTCTTGAACGTACTCAATAAGTTCTTTTCAGGAAAGTCCCAAGGATTCTCCTTGCGCTTTAAAGATTTCGAACTGAGTCATCTTTGCACTTGGGGGCGCAATAGTCAACCAACTAAAATTCCTCGCAACAAGAATTCTGCCTTCTAGCGAATTAGCCTACCTAAATATGGGCACAGACCTATTCGTACTTGGTTTCTCGATCTAAATAACCACTAACTAAAATCACAAAAAAACACAAATAAATTATTATAACAGTTCCTTGAGCTACCTTAGCTTCTTAAGTTTCAAAAAAAGGGGATAGCAATCGTTAAAACAAAAGGGAACTACTATACTCTATTAATATAACGAATAACACTATGCTTTAATCGACTTAGACCAGTGTTTGCAAAGATATAGCGTTAAACTTTACACACTTAATACCAAATTTAAATAGTATATATATATATATATATATATATATATATATATATATATATATATATATATATATATATATATATATATATATATATATATATATATATATGTCGTAGAATGGACTCTCGACGATATACCATATATAACTATTCGTTGAGGGAACTTCTTTAATTATCTTTAGAGTGAGTGGATGTCTGGCTGGCCGATATTATGTATCTTCGATATGCCTAAGAAGTGGAACTGAGCTCAAAGATAATAATATTGCTATCATTAATAAAATAGAGTTTTATTAATAATAACTATCAACAACACACAAAACAGAAAATATTGGCATAAACAAAGAATTGAAAAGGGTCGTGGGGAATCAAGCTAATCCGAGGATTAAAAGATTTTTAAAGGTTAAACAAATATAAAGTTAAAGGGAGGGGATAGTTCGCTAAACCATTTCAAGCACAGGATAGAATTGACAAAATGGTTAAATACTCAAAGGTAACGTTCGGCTTACGTAATTATACTTGTTGTGCAGATGAAGGCGACGTGAAGGAATTTCGGTCCGCTGCCGAGTTCCAGCCGAAGGGGGAAAATTAAATGATCCTGACGTGGCGTCTTGGGAGTGAGAACCGTTTCTTGACGAACGGCTTGAAGAACAATGGCTGTTCTACGTTGTTCTCTTCTGAACAACAGGGGGGGGGTGAGAACCGTCTCTTGTCTACGGGCTCGAGAGCAATGGCTGTTCTAATGTTGTTCTCTTATGAACAACAAGGGGGAAGGGTGAGAAACGTTTCTTAGGGAATGGGCTCAAAAGAACAATAGCTGTTCTACGTTATTCTCTTCTGAAAAACAGGGGGGGCGTGAGAACCGTTTCTTGTCAACGGGCTCGAACGAACAATGGCTGTTCTAACGTTGTTCTCTTTCTGAACAACAGGGACAGGGTGAGAACCGTTTCTTGGCGAACAGGCTCAAAGGAACAATGGATGTTCTACGTTGTTCTCTTCTGAACAACAGGGGGGGGGGTGAGAACCATTTCTTGTAAACGGTTCAAAAGAACAATGGCTGTTCTAAAGTTGTTCTATTTCTGAACAACAGGGGAAGCACTGTGGACTTGGCGTCACGAAAGGCTCAAACCTTGGCACTCAAGGGATATTTTTCTCCTTCTGGAAAAGTGATGGTGAATCTCGAGGTCGAGGTCCCCTAGCGCACAAGGTGAGAGTGGGTCGTAGTGATGTTTCGCGATGAAAATCTGGATCTCCAACCTGATCTTAGTGGTAAAGTTTCCAAATAAATAGTCAGGACATCTCCTTGGCGTGGGGGACAATGTAGGGGGAGCTTCGAGGGAATGCACAGCCGAGCCTGGGAACAATGCCTCATCTGCCCATAAGCCTAACTCAATCTGGCGAGGTCGGCGCATAGGGCGAACGGGGAAAGAGAAACCTCCTTGTTTAAACATTGACTCAGGTGGCTGCGATAAGGCCCCAGGCTTCAAATCCTGAGGCAACCTCGCTCCAGCCTCAAAGAGGATAAGTTTCCCTGTCTCAAGGCCAACTCGGTTCAACCTTCTTCTTGGACGACGAAATCATCACTGTTGTGAACTGGGCTGCACAGAGGAGTCCCGACCAGATTCTCATTGAAAATGGTTAGAAGATACTCGAAGAGTCTAATTTAAAAACAGTTTAAGATCCCTGAAAAATTGCTCAAGATGAATTGAGCAGGATTATGGTACAAGATGGTAACACCCAATTCCTTCTTTAGCAAAGATGTTAAAGCTTTATTCATAAAAAAACATCCAAACTAAATACTAATTACTTATAACTAGTACAAATATTTTCCAATGATAATTTCATTGTTAATTTCGATAAAATATTTGTTCTTGCTGTCGTTCAGATTAATTTGGACACTTAAATTATAGCAAATTGATTATAATCTGTTGATAAATTCTGTTTTGTTCATCCATATTTGCAATACTTTTACCACTAAGCAGTTTGTACTTCGAGCTTATAGTTCCCCATTTCTATAATCTTTGTAATTTCTCGACAAATAAGATTTTGTGATAGAATATCAGGCTTACTTATTGTTTGGGACGGTACAGTATATATATATATATATATATATATATATATATATATATATATATATATATATATATATATATATATATATAAAGCGATAATACAATTGAGAGGTTGTCAATAACTACCACAGAGCTATGCTATATTTATAATTTTCCAGATAAATACGTTTGAAGGCAGAAAGAAAGATGCCGAGTCATTGAGATGCCGTCTATATAGTAGTACTCTAAAAGTGAAAGGGAAATTTGTCGTAAATTTGCAGAATTTGGACTAGGCATTAACCACACACCTTACAGCCCTTGGGGCGAGGTATATAATATCATCTTCAGTGCAGAGATACAACAATGACCAACCCACTTTCAAGTTTCAATGCCTATTGGTGATAATTTATGATTTCGGATGGCGTCTATTGCCTCGATATATTGGAATTGAAGCAAGATGAATTGCATTATCGCGTCTCTCTAATGTAAAATGATTTTAGTAAATTGACTGCAACTTTGGCGTCGCTTTCTAATGCGATCAGAAAAGATATTACTTCCTTACATTTTAATATCATAGCAGTTTCATTTATTTTCGTCAAAATTTCTAAAAATAACTCTATTGATTGACTGAATTAATGTATCAATTTAAAGTTCCACACTTTTTAAGGAGTTGTCTCAAATTCATGACTTTATGGATCAGAGACAAAATACGCTCGAACACAGACAAAACAAATTTTGTGAAGAAGCCTTGTCAACTGAGCAATGATAAAAGTCATCTTAAAAGGAGCATAAACTCAAGGAATTTGATTATTTTTTATGTGGTGAATGATTAGATGTTTGTGAAAAAGAAAAGATTTGATAAAGCAAACAAAGGGAGAAAAGGAAAGAGTAGAGTCGAATATTCAGGGATAAATTCAATGTGCTTTGATTCTTTGGTCGGATCACATTTTAGCGGGAGTTTGATGGACAGAGTACGCTAGATTTACTGAATCATGAAGCGCAAAAAGACCATTACTAAGGTCATGGAAGATGATCTTACTATAAAATTTAGCCCCTAACTGCTGTGAAGTAAAATCAAGATTTCAACGATTGTTTGTTCCTTTGGCATGCAGAAGAACTATCTTCATTCAATTACATAATCTGTTACACCCTGAAATTAAAGCTTCACTTCGTTTAATCAAATCTCGATTTTTATGGCCCAATATGGACACTGATAATGGCTCCAGGACGAGGGAGTGCCTCCCATGTCAATCTTCCAAGATTAATCGCCACACATAATCCCCGATCCTGCCCATTGATATTGCATCCTCAAGGTTTGAAACTGTGGATATCGATATAGTTGGACCACTCGCACCGTATACACTGCCTGACACTCCTAGACGGGTTGATATCCAGATTTGGAGTTCCGCTCTACGTAGGATCCGAAATAGGCGCCCAATTCGAATCAGAACTATTAAAAAAGAAGTGTCCGCTCTAGTTGGTTTTTATCGTCTTCCCACCACGGCCATAGCACCCGTTTACGAACGGGATGGTGGAAAGGATACACGGGACTTTGAAGTGCTCCATAATTATCCGTAAACAAGGCTGGCTGGGGGCACACCCAATTGTCCTTTTAGGCATTCGCTTCCTGCCCAATGACTCGGGATTTTCAGCTTTTACGGCAGTAACAGGAACCACACTTTTGTGCCCAAAATCTTTAGTTTCATCATCGTGATGGGAGGCTGACTCCAAATTTACTAAATAACTGGCATCAACCAATGCACAGGTCGACTTCGCGCAAGAATCCATAGGGCAACTGCACTCGGTGCACTCGGTGCGATCAGCCCGCAAATATTCGTGAAGCAACTCACGTGTGGGTCTGAATTGACTGCGTGCGCAAACCTCTAGGAACGCCTTATGCTGACCCTTTCCCGGTAATCGAACGCGGCAATAAGGTTTGCAGTTTGGAGTTCCCTGACAGGAGAAGGGACACAGTCTCCGTGGACAGAGAAAACATGCTAGATTACCTCCCTTACATAATAGTAACGTGCCTGGCGGTCAGCGATGCTCATGGACCCAGGCAGAAAACAGGAAGAGGACCAGGTGCTTTTTACATCGTAGAGTGCATGGCACGGAAGAGAACGACGCCACAAGAAGTCAACCGGACACCTCTAGAGTAACCGGATAGAGGAATGGCAAGACGGACGCTTTCACGCGCTCCGGGAAGTGAGTGACGTTTGCAAGGGACCCGTCGTCCATGTATTACCATTCTTTGTGTAGGCAGTATTGTACCGAAACATTTAATGGAATAGAAGAGGCATAACTATATATACGCCTCGCTATCTGTATAGCTTTATTATGTGTTTGTTAAGTGTCGTAATTATATTATGTAGAAATCTAAAGAAAAATGTGGATGACTTGTATATAAAGGTATTAGATTTTACTATTATTTTATTATATGGCAGAATATGACATAAATAAGCCCGTTTAATACAGGTATGCACTTATGTAAGTGACAATGCCCTGTGCGTATGTTTCAAATTCTCTCATATATTTTGTGTGCTAAATATATGTATTTCATATGTAATGTTATACGCTGTTTTGTCACCCACTCAATCACTGGCAGTTGACTACTTTGGTGATCGGTTTCTGTAATAGGTAGGCTACAGGCATCAAATTGCAGGATTCAATTTACCCAGGAAGAAACTCCACAAACTGGACGTGTGGTAGTTTCATTAAATCCTAACGCGCGGAAAATAGAAAAAGGGAGGACACGAGAAAAGGGATAAAAAGTCAACATACCTAAGTAAATAAGAAGAAACGAGTAAATAAACATTTCTCTCGGGCGAATAAATTTCTCGAAAGACGGAAGTCTACGGAAGAGCTGAGTAAACACAAATTTCAACCAAAGGAGATTGTAACACAGATCTGTAAAATCGGGTGAGAGAAGAGCTAGACTAGCTGGAGGATGTAAGTAAATTGTGATACACAGCCGTTCACAATTCCGACCATAGGGGTGGAACCTTTGAGCCCTGAAGACAGATTTGTCCTGGAGTCGAATCTATGCCACCGCCCCCCTGGAAATAAAATAACTTTATATAGGCGAGCAATGAGAGGAAAAGAGAGTTAAGAATTATAACTGTCATTAAGTATTGTCATAGCAGTATTAGCGTTTACGGAACCCCTTTTAAATTCACCAAGTCATGTCGCGCAATAATTTAATGTTTCGTGTTGAGTATATATAGACTGCTAGTCACTCACGAGGTATATTCATGAGGAGCCGCTTGCCCCGTTATCATCATCATCATCATCATCATCATCATCACTTCACTAAGTGTATTTTTAAGAAGGGGATTTTGGGGGGTATTTGAATAATAATTTCATCTTAGAAATAAATAAGAAATAAATATAAGTATCGAAATTTTGTAAACTTTTTAAAATCCGAAAAATTACAAATGGTGAAGTTCAGAAAATTTATTTTTATATATCTTCTTTCATAACTATATTTTACCAACGTGATATTTTGAAAGGGAGGAAATTGAGTTTGGAGTTTCTTTTTAAGATTATTATAATTGGCGAAGTTCAGAAAATTGATAAAAATTTAACCATGGCTACATTTTTTAGATTTTAAATTTTAATCTTAGTAGCGAAGACATTGACTGGTAGACCAATATTAGAATAAAGTATATATTTTGCAACGTCATTCTTTACCTCGATTACCCTAGGCCTTCAGTGGGCAGGATTAATTTAATTTAATCTGTAAATTTAATGCCTAATTCGATAAAATAACGCTCACACATACTAGTAGCAAAATTTTCTTACCTCCAAGATCTTTACAATATTCAGAAATTTTAACAAATATATATGATTCTAGGAATGCTTATGAGTAGCTCTTCTTGATCCTTTTTTTGACCTTTATTTTTTAACAAGGTCGACAAGATTTAGTTCGTCTAAGGGCAGGTGTTCGACCTAGAACAGTGAAGCAAGTGTTTGTCCTACTCCCCTAAGATCAAAATAAACGAACCTTGGAGAAAAATATATTTGTAAAAAATGTACTGAGTGTAACTATAAATACAGGAGCCTTAATTATCATATTTACTTATTTAAATAAATAATAATTTGTTATTTTATTCTAAATGACTTAATATTAATAAGACTGTGTACTTATGATATTTCATAACCAAACAATCTGTAAAATTGTCCCATTTTGAAATATTCGATAACTGTAGATTGGCGGGTCGAACGATGTAACGTAAACTATTTCGTTCGTGTTCCAATATGTTTCACGTTTTTGGAGTAAATTTAAAGGGACGGCTCGTGTGGGGGTGAACACAATGATGGGACTAACCTACGATGATCCTGAGTTTCAATCAATTGAGAGGGGTCTGATGGGCACAACCCCCCAGCATAGCGTTTTCCGTTTCGTTAGTTTCGGGCATTTTTATAAAAAAATGGCGCTGGGTATATTTCAAATAGGACTCCAACGCGCATGAATATTCAGGGAGGGGTGAACGAAATATCAACAAACAAAAATCCACTTTTTCGACCGAGCCGCCAATCTACATGTTTGCCAAATGTTCTTATACCTCTCAAACGGCCTACCAGATCCGTAAATAGTCCTATCAGATTCACTGCTTCCCTAAGTGGAATTAAACTCTATCAAACAGGTGGCTTGTGTGATAACAACCCACCTGTTCGATACAGCTATTCACGAGAGAGTCATTTGTTGGGTAATTTTTGTAACTTTAGATATAATTCCATCCGGGTTGTCCGACTAATTACTGGGAAGAGGCCTAGGTTTTCCTAGGCCTTGCTGGAAATTAAATAGTGACGTCGTCAACCTAGGCTATAATTCACTGTGCAATAAATTAACCTTTAAATAAATCTAAAAATAAATAAACTTTTATAAAACGGAAATACGAGAACTTTGTTTCTAGCCTTTTATTTAAAATATAGAAGAATAAATGCCGCTTAAGGGAATGAGATGGCTTGAAGTTTGACTCGATTCTTTGTTTACATTTTTAGTTTGGATAAAACTGGCTTTATTTAGAACGTTTAACGCCTTCTTTCACCCTTTTTGGGGTCTATGCAGGCGCGGAAAAGATAGTGGGAGATTTAAAAGAGGTGTAGAAGATCACCCGGTAGAGAGAACCCGATTTTCTTGGTTGGGGCAGTGGGGTTGGGAGGACATGCCCCTCCTCAAGCTAAATGGACCAAACCTGCGACTCCAATCGGCGACTTTCCACACCAGAGGCGCTTTAACTGAGCTGTCATCGCAAGGGAGGTTTCCGCTCGGACAAACCGTAGCCCAGACCATTTAAATGTTGTACAAAATTACCAGTACTCATCAGCCCCAAAGATTCACTGAACCTAGTACTCAAAAATGTGAATAATAGAGAAATTAAAGTAAATTTTAAAAAAAGAGAATCGAAGTACTCTTGTTTATTTGAATATCTTCAAGGGATGATGGACCGATGAAGAATCTTCCTCTTTTCTAATTTATTTATTCTTCCTCCACTTCATCCTGCCCCTATTTATTATAGTTTGAAATTGAAAGGGCTCATTATTTCTCTTTACAAATTTGCTGTCCTTTTATTCTCCTTTTCTTTTCCTTTTCTTGTTATTTTCTTCTCCTTTCGCCCATAGAGCTCAAAACCTTTCACAATTATAATAATATTTGATAACAATCTTAAATACCATAACCATTCCGGATACCATAAGTCCTGTAGGAATTAATCCCTGATTCAATTCCTATCTCTTATCAGTGTCGTCAGTTTTTGTGATGTGGTACCGAACCATTTGTACCACACGGCAATTCCCAAACCTCAAAATACCGGTGGTAATCCCCGTTGCTTTTAGCAATTAAAACAATTTTATTAGATTTGAACACATTTTTCATATCAATGGGACAAATTCCACGAATCGGGTCAAACCAGGAAGAGGAATACCGTTGAATAACGTGTCAAATAAGCCACAAAGACCCAACAAAGAGGAAAAGACTTGAGAGATTAATTAAATAAAAATACCCCCAACCTCCATCCCCACCCTCCGCCTAAGAGCCTGGCGAAAATTGCGACCTCGAAACTTCATCCGAAAAGGTAAAACAGCGCACGAGGCAAACATTGATTAGAATCAAGGCCATAATTTCTGGTCTTTTTAAAGTGGATGTTTGGAAGAAAAGAAAAGACCTGTTGCTAAAGGACCTGAATTTCAGGTCTTGTCTTATCCCTTGTTGCTGCGCTTTGAGTCCGGCTCTATTTTGCCACAGCTTGGAAAAGTTTTAACGAAAATGTCCTGCCCGAAACATGGCATCTGTAGAAATAGAATGGGAGTTTGTGAAATTGTGTGTGGAAGTATGTGTGTGATCCAAGCAAATTGCGCGGGTGTTCTACTCGACTAAGAAAGAAGAGATTAGTGGTAGAGAGCGAAGAGAGAGAGACAGACACTGGGAGAGAAATGCACAAATATGCGCATAGAGAAAGATTTGTTCACACATACACACACACAACATGCACATAGAAAAGAAGAGAGATATTTAGAGAGGTTTGGGTATTGTAACAGGGAGGAAAACAATAAGAATAATGCCTGGATAAAAATCAAGAGAATCTATGGGAAATGGTTCATTGAATGGAGGAAAGTTTCGCCATATCTCCGCATCCATTAAGGCAGTGGATATGGAGGGCTTTTGTAGGGGGCTCAAATCCCCGCGAATAAATTAAGTTAGAAATATGTGCCTCATGCCATGTTATGTGCTGTAACTTAGCTCAGGCGTTCGTGTCATGTTAATTTAAATATGTTTGTTTGAGTCATGTTAATTTAGGTGTGTCGAGGCTAGGTCAGATTAGATTGAGTCAAGTAAATAAGTTGTGTTTGATCTAATAAAGTTAGGTTAGGTCATAAGATAAAAGTAGAATAGATTCGGTCAGGTTGAGTTAGCTGAGGTTAAATTTACTCGAATCATGTTAAGTTTATCAATTTCGCCCATTTATTTCGCACTAGAGAACATTCTATTATAATCATTGGCATCGTAAACTCTTAGCTTGAGCTACCAAACACATTCAAATCAAAAACCAACTGCAAACAAAGCTTAATCACAGGCAACCACGAATCAACGTCCATATAACCTTTCTCGATCAGAACAGCTCGGAAAAATAGAAGGTTTTAACCACGGGGAAGAAGTTGGCGTCTGCCGCCATCTGACGACTCGTGAAAACAAGATGATGTTTCTGCCCAATTCCTTGGAAGGGTCAGGTGAGTTCGCATGAGAAGGATTAAGTAGAAAGATCTCCATTCATGAGATTGACCTTCGTAAGACTTATGAATGTGTATTTAACCTATATTTATTTATGTTTATCACCCACCTTGACCCTCTATGGTTGTAAAATAATTTATGTTTGATGTCAGTAATTTTAATTATTCTATATATTTAAATCACTAAAAGAAATATAAAATATTCATTAATTTTTTCTAGAGAATGATAATTTGCGCTTAGGCGCAGAAGTAAAAGCGTCTGCTCTCTCAGTTCTCACAAAAGGGTCAACTTTCATGTATCAATAACTAAAGGCGTTCTGGACGTCTTTTTTCAATAAATTCATTGTTACAAGAGAAAGTTAAAGATAGGTTACGCAAAATACTAACAAGAGGAATAAGCTACTCCAGACGGCAACGATATTCTCTGGAACGAAATATCCTAAATCCCTGGATACAGTATTAGTCCTTTTCCCAAGGTAAGCTAATCTTTTATCATTCTCTTTGCTCATGTTAAGTTTACTTCATTAAAAATTCTTATATTAAATCTTCCAAAGAATATCGAATTATTGATACATTTCCATTTGGTTATCAAACATATCTTATAATATTTTCTCCCTCGCCCTCTCACTTTTTAATGAAACCCAGTGTTTGTTGATTGTTAAGATACCCAAGTGCTAATTTTGTTTTTTTTATATTTATTAGTTTTCCTTGTAGAATTCAAGTTAGAGTAAAATTTATTTTGTTATATTGCACTTTGTTCTAAATCTAGTACGATATCGTATTAAAATATGTAAAAGATCTAAAGCCTATTGTTAAACTTATAAGTGATCTATTTTATTTGTTCTTGACATGGATGTTACAAATTAGGAATAATATACTGCCGAAATCGCTATCATTATTTGAATTTAACCTAGTTAATATAACCTAGTAGAAAGGTTAATGGGTAATAGTTTATTTCTATATTTTGTTTTGATTATTACAAATGCTATAAATCGTACTATAGTGCATAATTTGTTTGTATTTTCATTGTTTAAAGAGTTAGTTAGGACCTTTGTTTTCTCTATGCATCGGCTCGTTATAATTAATTAACATTATTCTGTGCAAAATAGTGTGCCTAATTTATTTGCCGTATTTTTTAGTTACTTTATAGTAAATTTCCTTGATTTCCCTCACCATGTCATCTAAACCAGAGTTAGAAACTCGACTCAATGCATTAGTTAAGAAAAGAGCTGGATTTAAAGGTAGGATAACAGCTGCCTTAAAGAATTTAGATACTATAGATATAGATGAACTTTCTCAAGACATCTTTGTTAGTAGAAAGGACGATATGTTGAAATTTTTGGTTAAAGTTGATGAAGCGAATGATTTAATTATTGACTTGTTTGACGATGGTGAATTGCCAGAAGATGATGAAAATAGAGTTAAGGAAATGGACAGTCAAGTTGCCTATAGAGTAGGTATAACAGAGACGTTAGCTAAAATTTCCACAGCTTTAAAAAGGGATGAAAGCCCTATTAAATCAGTTAATGTGCACAAATATTCACAAGTTAAAATGCCTGAACTTAAATGTAAAACATTTAGTGATAAATCATGTGATAAATTTGAATTTAAGAACTTTTTACAACAGTTTCAAGATTGTATAGATGCTTGCGAATCTTTATCCGATGCTGGGAAACTCACTTATCTAAGAAGCTTTCTTTCTGATTATGCCTTCAACACCCTTTCTCATTTATCAATAACAGATGATAACTATGAAATAGCACTTAAAATGCTTAAAGAGGAGTTTGTGGATATCGAGTATATTGTAGATGAAATCTTCAAACAATTAATTTGTAGATATCCTAAGTTTGATAATACATTTGCTAATGTTAAAATGTATATAAGTGAAAGTAGAGGTCTATTATATGATCTTAAAACTTATAATATAGATCTTTTGAAGGAAAATTCGTCGGGTTGCACACGTATCAGTCATATATTATTCTCGAAGTTACCTGCCTCCATAAAAAGAGAATTAGTGCACAAAGTAAATTCTAATTACCCTACAGTGGTGAATCTTTTTGATCATTATAATGACATAATCAAAACTCTACTTATGACTTCTTCTTCTAGTAGTTATAAAATTGCTGCTGAAAGTAAAGATTTTTTGGCTAATTCCAAGAATAATTTCAATTGGAAACCAAACAAGTCCTCCTTAAACTTTAACTCTTGGCAAAACAAGCCCCCCTTTGACTTCAAATCATTGGAGAGTCACCCTAAGTCATCTACTCTAGAAAATTTTAAAACCTCAGTAACCTTTGCCAAGAAAACAGATAAATTTTTTAAATTTGGTGCAGTTTAGGGACATTCTATGTTTCTTTTCTCCAAGTATGAGACTTTAGATTGTAGTAGAAAGGCTAGATGTGAAGAATTAAAACTCTGTTATTTTTGTACTAGCAATAAACATTTAAGTGAGAAATGTCTAGAAAAATATAATAATCTTAGTTTTCCATGTTATTACTGTAAATGTTATAGTCACATATCAACACTTTGTCACAAACCCCCAAATGATGCATCTCTGCATTCAAATCTTTGCATCAACATGAGTGCTTCTACATATCAACCATATTTGTTGGCTATAAATGAATTAAGATTTAAAAGGGGAGGAAATTCTTACAACGTTAAATGTTTTTTTGGATGATGGCAGTCAGAGATCTTATTTAAGTCAGGAGGTAATGGATGTTCTTAAATGTGATACCTTTGATTGGGCATATTTGAATTATGATGTAATAACTTTTCTCGGAACAAATAAGAGAAAATTCAAAGAATGTGTTATGGACGTTAGTATTCCTGGCTATAAAGATCTTCCATTGCCCATCTTAATTGATAGTGAATTTAATATCCATTTACATGTATCATATCTCCCCATAGCTCTTAACAACATAATATCTGAAGGTTTTAAAATGGCAGATCAATCTCTAGCAGAACATGGTGAAAATATCACATTACAAGGACTTCTTGGAGTTGATGTGATTCAATTTATTCCTGAAATGGAAAAAAATAAAATGTATAAATAGAACAGCATGGCTTATGTCTACAGGTATTGTGCCCTTTGGAAACATAATGCATTTTTTAAATCCATCTCAAGTAACTAGTCATGCAACTGTGAATAAATCTTCAGTAACAAATGCTTCAATTAATTTCATGGATGCTGTTGAGCTTTATGGGTTTGAGGAGCACTCTACTCATGTAAATTTTGTCTTGGAACCCAGGAAAACATATTTCAATCCATTTGATACTGCATTTACAGATTGTTTTGTAGAACAAGGATTAGAAGACATGTTTAGTTTAGAGTCGGTTGGATGCACTAAATTGAGTCTAGATCAAAGTAAATACGACGCTAAGAAAATTGAAGATTTTAAATCCAAGATTGAGTTCAAGGACCCTAAATATTTAGTAGCCCTGGCTTGGCATGATAATATCATAAAAGAAGTTCTATCAAATGAAGGCATTGCTATCACAATCCTCAACAAAATAGTTGATAAACTTCAAAAGAATGGCCAATTGGAGGCCTATCAAGAGGTCTTTAAAAGACAATTAGAGGATGGAATCATTGAAAAGGTTGATATCTCACCAGAAATGTATCATAAACATATTTGGATTCCTCTTAGACCAGTCATAAAATCTGATCCCAATTTTACTACCAAAATCCGTCTGGTTCTCAATTGTTCTCTTAAAATTAACAACAAGCTATCTTTAAATGAAGCAGCTTATGCTGGAATAAATTTAATGAATAACCTCACCTAACTAATGTTACAATTTAGATCTAACAGGTACACCATGCTTAGTGATATAAAACAAGCATTTTTGAAATTCAATAGGCAAATGATGAAGATAAAAATCGTTTTTCATTTTTCATGATTAAAGATGGCAAATTAGTTACATACAGATATAGAACTATTATTTTGTGGTTTAATGCCCTCCCATTCATTTTAAATTATGTAATTAAACATCATGTTAACCACTATCCCAAGGATTATTGCACAAGTATCTTAAACTCAAATTTTTATGTAGACAACTTGATACTCACTGGAAATTCTGAAGAAGAACTACTTGATCTCTATAAGAAATATGATGCGAGGATGAAGGAAGGTGGATTCCAGTTGCGTTCTTGGAACTCTAATTGCAAAGGGCTAAGAGATGCATTTACTAGAGACAACTGCATGGTCCAAAATTATAATGATTGTGAGAAAGTGCTTGGTTATAAGTACTTAATAAATGAAGATGCTCTTCAGTTAGCAGCTATTGATATCGATCAAGCTGCAAACACCAAACGTAATATTTTATCTCAAATTTCAAAGTTATTTAATCCACTTGGATTGATTTTGCCTATGACAACTCGGGGTAAAATTCTAAAGCAAAAGCTTTGGGCAGAGAAACTTTCATGGGATCAAGCCATTCCAGAACCCCAAAAAAAACTGTGGCAAGAACTTCAGGTTGATTTTAAGCGAATCTTTTACTTAACTTTTCCTAGATATTGCATCTCTGAATATAACATTAATAATTTATTTATATTTTGTGATGCTTCTAAGCTATGTTATGGTTTCACTGTATACAATGTGAGTAATGGAAACTCACAACTTCTGTATGCAAAGGCTAAAGTGGCTCCTTTAAAACCAAGAACTCTGCTTACTTTGGAACTAATGGCGGTTTACTTGGCCTTAAAATGTCTTCCTACAATCTTGGATTCCTTCCCTGACATGAAGTTTAAAGATATATGTATATCAGTTGATTCACAGATAGTACTATCTTGGTCACTAACGGAAAATGTGAAAATAAAAAGGGGTATTTACTATGAACAGAATCAAAGATATTAGAGTTTTCAAGAAAGTTATTATAGAAAATTATCAAGTTAATATGAACTTTAAATTTGTTAATTCAGAAAATAATCCTGCAAATTTGCTCACCAGAGGATTAACTGTCAAATAATTTGAAAGTAAGCAAGAATTATGGTTTAAAGGACCGTCAGGGCTCTCTACTGTTCCCATTTCATGGCCCGTCAATTCCTTAGGTTGTTTATCAGAATAGAGCAAACAACTTGTTAAGGTTAATCATACTACTAATATATTAAAACTCAACGATAATATAGAAACCCCTATTTTGGATATCAATAGGTTTTCTTCTCTAAATAAACTCTTCGGTGTAACTAAATATATTTTCCATTTTATTAACTTGAGCCCGAAAATTATTTTGGAACCTATGGAAACAGGAAAGATCTATTGGATTAAATATATGCAGAAATCTAAATTTCACCAGGAATTGAAATATTTGAAAAGTGTCAATCAAAATAAGAAGAAAGTGCCTGAACTAGTCAATAGACTTGATTTATTTTTAGATGAAAAGGGGGTTATAAGATCCAAAGGTAGAATTGGAAAAACAGATGTGTATGATTACAACATTGTAAATCCTATTTTGCTGGCCAAGGATCACCATCTAACAACATTAATTGTAGAATCTTACCATGGCAGATGTAAACATCTTGGAATACAATCAACGTTGAATGCTGTTCGAATGGGATAATTTTGGATTCCACGTATGAGACAGATTGTCAAAAAAATACTGCGTCAATGCATGATTTGTCCTAAATTCAATTCACTATCTTTCAAATATCCTAAGATGACTAATCTTCCCAAACATAGAGTAAATTTTGTTTAATCATTTAATCATACAGGGATAGATTATACTGGTCATCTTTGGGTAAATGATTCGACTGGTAAAAACATCAAAATGTATTTATTAGTCTTTACGTGTTTAAATGTTATAGCTGTTCACATTGAATTAGTCCCAGATATGTCTACGTGTAACTTCATCCTAGCATTCTTTAGGTCTGTTAATTTGTATGGTGTATCATCTACTCTCTATAGTGATAATGCTAGGTTATTAGTATCTGGTGGAAATATATTAGAAAAGGCAATGGGCACAGATGAATTTAATAATCAATTTAGAAACTTTAATATCAAACATATTAGGATACCAGTTTACTTAGCTTGGGTTGGTTCCACCTGGGAACGTCTCATTCGTACTATTAAGACTTGTTTATATAAAAGCATAGGAAGAGCAAGACTTTCTATTTTGAGCTTCTAACTGTGATTGCAGATATTCAATCTGCTATTAACTCCAGACCATTGACATATAGGTCATCTGATAATGACTTAGAAATCATTACCACTAAATCTTTTTTGAAAATAAATACAAATCCTTTCATATTATTAAGAGATTCTAATGATAATAGTATATGGGATGGAGATCCTCCGACCAGAGGAACTACTTGAGTCTCTTGAACTTCGCAATAATTTTTTTTATATTTTAAAGATTTATGGTATGAAAATTACCTATTATGCCTTAGAGAGCATTATAGAGAACTTCATAAAAATAATTGGTTTAATAGAGTAAAATCTGGTGATGTAGTTTTAATAAAATTGCCTAATAAACCACGCCCATACTGGTTATTGGGTAGAATAATAGAGCTAGTTGTCGGATGTAACAATAAAGTTAGAAGTGTTAAAATCCAAAGAGGAGATGGACAAATTGTTCATCATTCTATCAATCATTTATATCCTCTGGAATTATCACTGACACATGGTCACAATGACTCGTCAGGTGTCGGTGATCAATTCTGCGAGAAATTTGTTACTGGAGATGATGTAGTAGTTGATCGTGAAACAAGTAAGGATGATGTTCCTTCCGGTTATTCTGCAACAGATTCTTTAAATATTTCAAATGAAAGTCTATCTAATCAAAGTTCAGTAAATGATTTGGTTAATGGAACAATTAATATTAAGGATAACAATGTTAATCTTAATGATACTCCACCAGTTAATGCACTAGGTACTCGATCTAAACGGTTAGCTGCTAAAGCATGCGTTGACAAAATGCACGAATGGTGCAAAACCTTGAGCGAGTAGCTATGATGGAGTGTTCTTTAAATTCATTTTTTTTTAACTTTACCTTCCTTTAACATATGTTCATTTGTGCAATGGTTCATTGCACTTCTGTTGAAAGGGAAAATATAATAATTTATGTTTGATGTCAGTCATTTGAATTATTCTATATATTTAAATCATTAAAAGAAATATAAAATATTCATTAATTTTTTCTAGAGAATGATAATTTGCTTGGCTAAACTCTTATGTTAACCAGGTAATAGTTTTTTCACTCAAATTTAATATTGCGTGACTCATGACAAAGGCTTCGGCGCAGAAGTAAAAGCGTCTGCTCTGTCAGTTCTCACAAAAGGGTCAACTTTCATTTATTCACAACTAAAGGCATTCTGGACGTCTTTTTTTTACAAGAGAAAGTTAAAGATAGCTTACCCAAAATACTAACAAGAGGAATAAGCTACTCCAGACGGCAACGATATTTTCTTGAACGAAATATCATAAATCCCTCGATACAGTATTAGTTCTTATAGTTGCACCACTTCTCGTGAGCCAGATCTAATAAAAATAGCAGATGGTGGAGATGTACAGGTGATCCTCATAGTTTGTGCACCGTACTTTCCATGTCAAATGGTAATTATGACTTTTTCACATAGAGAACTTATATATTTTACAGACTAAACGTAAGAGCAACATTATATTCAACATTCCTTGGTAAAAAATAATAGAGAACATTTCTAATTCCCGCATATTTAGGTTTCTTGATACTTTTACATAAAATAAAAACAATTTTTAACCTAAGATCAGTTGGCCATACTTTGAGAGGTCACTATTTAATAGTCTCTGGCCTCGTTGATAAATAAGAGTGCATGAATTATTTCATTTCAACCAGACGTAACGCATATTCTAAACTTACTCCTGTCTGGTTTATTGACAACAGACTGACGCAAATTACCATCTCAAGACCTTTATAAGGCACCATAACTTCATAAATACTCTGAAAATATTCTTGGGCACATGCCAGGCACTTTTTTAGGAAACATTTGACATAAAAGACTAATTTTATAAAATCTACCAGCAGTATTATTTATTTTTCAATGTGTTTTCATCAAAATAAATAATTCGTATATTGCAACCTGTTGCAACATATTTGAGAAGTCCAGTAATCAACAGGTATTGACAAGTTAAGACACACGTTTACAGCAATGTAGAGGGAAGATTCATAATATCTCCACCTGTCGTCTTTAGAAGATAACCAGGGTTAAACTGAACTGTATATACGAGGGAAGGTCAATAAGTTTTGCAATATAACTACCCTCGACTTCAATGCGCTTGCGCCACTTGTCCCTGAGGCTTTGAATTCCCGACAACCAGAAATCTCCCGACTGCTGTTCAATCCATTCCTGGGCGGCGAGCTGGACGTCTTTATCGTCCCCAAACTAGCGTCCATGTGTCCCGCTTTGAGCTGGCGAAATAAAAAGTAGTCTCTAGGGGCCAGATCTGGACTGTAGGGGGATAGTTAAGTTCCTCGCATCCGCACTCGTGCAGGGCATATTGTGCAACTCTGGCCTTGTGGACTTTGATGACGTTGAAGTCGATAATGAGGCGTGAGGTTTCTAGGGACCCAACGGGCAGAGACCTCGGTCATGCCTAAATTGTCGTGAATGATGTTGATAACATTTCCATGTGATATTCTAAGTTATGGCTCGATTTCTTCGGCCTTTCCGTCGTCAATTTTCGAGGATCATTCTCTCTACACGGGCCACATTGTCCTCGTTGGTTACATCTGACGGACGTCCTGGGCGGGGATCATCTTCTAGGGACTCACAACCATGGCGGAACTCCCTATTCCAGCGAGCAATGGTTGCATAGAAAGGGGCGGTGTCGGTGTATACTGCAACCATGCGTTCATGGATCTCCTTTGCATTCTTGCCTTCCTTGGTAAAAAATTCGATCAGTGCGCGGTGCTAAACCTTCTCCATTGTTGAAAAATTTGTGATAGACGATCTGCGATCAGCTACCACTTTTTAAATAGACGAGGCAGGAGCGTACGGCTGCAGGGCCTGACTTTTCATAACCTGTCCTAACACCCTCACAAACAGCCATCCCCCTTTCTCTGTTTTGCCCTTCCGATTGGCAAAACCTATTGACTGCCCCTCGTGAGATGGTTTTATCACCAGTGATTAACCATTTCATTTGTTAATATATACATAGAATGATAGGTTTAATTTTGGTTCTAATACTATATAAGTATGTTGGGTTCTGTTATTGGGAAAATTTTTATGTTCATTTTGTGCCAAAGATAAGGCCTACCATTTTTACCCAATCTGTCCATCCAGGACACCCGGTCTTCATCTAATTCATTCAGATGAGAAATAAGTTTAGCTTAGTTTAGATTTATCTTCTTCTTCTTCCAGGTTATCTTCAATAACGAAGGTTTTATAATCAAGGCCATTTCCTGGTTTCATTTCATTAAGCTCTTCAGCATAGGATTCATTAGCCTATCCAAGATTTGTAGTTAAACCCCCGATATTTTGTTGCATGATCGTTTCATTCCTAAATCATGATGCAATTCATTTTCCTTTGAAAGAATAATTCGCTATTCCTCATTGCTCAATCAACTCCTATATGTACTCTAATGGACTAAACTGATGTCAGAATTCTTATTCCTACCACAACTTAAAAGTGGTAATTGATTTATGTATTTACATATCGTGTATTTTCATTGATTTTAGTAGATCATTAATAACTTCATGTCTTCACTATACTCTAAAACCTTTCCTATCGTACCTCGCCTCGTTGATTCTGTGATCCAGCGTCTCGCACAGGCGAGTTAATTAAAATAGGAAACTACTCAAGAGAAATACTCAGGAGAACTACTCCGGGAGATCTACTCAGAAGTTCAAGGGGTAAGTAATCATTTTATTCCACATATTCTTGTATCCACGTTTCGTATTCCGTCTAGACAGAGGAGAATGGATACACTTAGTTTCTCTGTTTTCAAAATCCTCTTTTGTTTCTTCAATCTTACTTCCAGTGCCATTCAATGCCATTTCCGTCGCGTTCAGATTTTGACAGGAGATGGTCCATTTCCATTATGGGAGTGCCCTGCTTCCACTATTGTTAACTTTGTGTCTATTTCAATTTTAAGTTTTAATCGTTTTTCTCTATTCCACCTTAAATTTTTTAGTCTGTAACTAGTACTTCCAGTTCCATTAGTCCATTTCCTATTATTCCACCTTTTATGATCTTAATTTATTTAATAATTCCATAGGGTTAATTATATTTATTATTTCCGAAATTTTTACAATTATAATTTCGGGAACTTTTTTAATCCTAAATCGAATTCCGCAGAACCGGATTCTCCGCAATAATAAATATTTCGCTTCCTACCGAATTGCTAAAGGACGTCAAAAGACACAAAATATGGACGTAAACACAAAGACGTTTTCCCGGATTTGACGAAAAAGAAAATGGAAAATCTTCCATTTTTTTCCTTTTCAAAACGGTGCGAGATTTGTAAAGTCTCATTTCTAATGAGGAGAATAACTTTTTAGACGGGGTTTTTTTTATTGAACATTCTACTAAACACTATTAAAGAAACCATTTATCTATTCTCTATTACTTCTTTATTAATCCCGACAATCTTTTTATTTGCTTCTTTTTCAGGAGGAAAATTACGGTGGCGCTGTAAGATAAATTTATTATGTAGTCAACTTAGAGGAAAAAGGCCCTGGCTCTTTTTATTATTTGAGAGTCATCTACAATGGGGTGGGTAGGGTCTCTTTGACAAAGCAAATGTCAACATAGCAATTTTCCCGTCCCCCTTATCTGAGGACTTATTAACTACGCTATTCGATCGTTCTTGCCGTTCACGGTCATATTCTTATTACTCTTCGTACCTGGTTAAAAATCCCGATCTTACCCAATACAATAGAAGCTGACTTCGTTTTAGAGCGGGGAATATTGAGGAGAGTTGCGTTCACTCTTGTTCCTTACTTGGCTCTTGTAGACCAAAGCGGAAACCATTTGTGGTACTGGAAACTAAAGAGTGGGGCGCAACTCTACAGTTAAAAAATGCAATCGAGAATTGTAAGGACAATCAAGGATCCAAAGAGCGAAGGATGATGTCTGAGCTTCAAAAAGACATTAAATCATAAAAGTGTCTACCAACCTCAGAATCTCTGCTATAAATATTTGAAGAGGTCTCAAAAAGGAAAGTGTTAATGTTAGGAGAATTTGGAGGAGATTTATGGCACCACTAGATGTTCCTACTGAGAGAATGTGGAAAGACACAGGTAGGATTTTATAGTTATTTTTTAATTGAAAGGATATAGCTAATAGAGACAAATGAAAGATAGAAATGATATCGAGGACTAGTTATTAAAGGTTAATACGATAAAGAATAGAATGGGTATCCTCGTTAAGAAGTTTGTACCTGAAAGCACAAAATTTCTTAATACGAATTATTGACCCAATGATTACCTTCAAATCCTGCGTTCGACGTCTTGTGGTGTGACGCGTGGGCAATGGACAACGCACCAAAGGTTCTCCCGAGGGCGACAAACCTAAAATATATTAGGAGAGGAAGTCGGGATCCTACCACTCAGAATTCTCTAGTCGATTGAATATTCTTGCACTTACTCGTTGAAGCAGTACATTCAAATCTTTGGAATTTGTACTGGTGTTTCATTTTGAATGAGGCTGATTGGTTTTGCTTCGTTGTGCATGACCGGATTTTATACTTGCAGTGATGCGTTAGGAAGTGGCCGTGTTGCAGGCTAGTTGAGAGAACGGAAGAAGGATTCCTCTACGCGGTGTTGAAATAAAGTGGCCATTTGTTCATTGGACATCTCTTTTTTCCACCTTCTTCACATACCACTCCCTTATTTTTCCCAAAAGATCCCTAAAATACATACACGCACAACAAAAACACACTTAAAGACTCGGATCAACCCAGATTCCCTCCCAAATTACGCCCTTGGGTGCAATCACGGAGAGATGATGGAGACGCGGCGTATTGCCCTGAGGACCTTTCCATGCGGGCAAAAACCGGAGAGGAGCAAAGTTTTACAGAAAACGGCCTTCTCCTCTTTATTTTCCACATCTACCCCGAGCAGATTGAACGTGAGGAGTTCGTTGACCTACAAATGTGCTTCAACTTCTACAAGTACAAGGAATACACCAACGCCACTTGCCCAATTCTGTACTCACAATATGCTCTGTGTGCGGCGAGCAAGACCATTCCTGGCGCGAATGTTAAAGTTCGTTCCGTAAATGCCTCAATTGTGGTGACCCACACAGAACAATGGCGATGACCTATTCTGTAGAGATGGAGCAAATTAAAAAAACTAAAGACAAAGGCAGAAAGGAGGAGGGAAAGAAGGCTAAGGCCACCTAGGCGCAGGTTGCCAACCCAGCAGTCGCAAAGAGTAGTGTTGCTACTGCGAGGGAAAATTGAAAATGAAAAGTTGACAAAAATAATGTGCTACATTTATTATGCACACATTGCTAACTTGACCAAGCCTGGCACTTCGCGAACGAACTGAATACATGCTTGTTTATAACGACATGGACAAAATGTGATTCCTAGAAAACTCTTCGTCAAACGAGGTACTTTGAGTGAGCTAATACTTGAGAGTGAGAAGAGCAACCAAGAAGCTCCGAACGCGAGTAATCCTCTTTGACGAAATCTTCGATTCCAAGCTATGGCTGCCTGGCAGAAGGCACAAACTGACTCACAAACATAGACAACTACACCAACAACAGAATCACAAGTCGAGTAAATGGAGACTGCTGATGTGGGGCGTAAGAAGATGGAGCATTAGCCCCTGCCCCCAAAAGGCCTCGCAGTCACGTCGGCCGAGTTGGTCCTCGTCTTTCAAGAATTGGGCTCCCCGGTACATGTACTACTCGAAGATGTTAAACCTCAGAGTATATGCGCCAAAGGGAAGCAGTTTCTGGACGACGCAGGCCCAAAAGATATTGTTGATGGCCATAGGGCCGTCAATACAAATGGAACTACGTGGCTGACATACCTGAGAATCTGGTAGAGCAGGCTCTATTCCGTGACCTTGTGAAGTTCTCTCCTGAAACTTCTGATCTTCTTACGGATGTAGAATTCGGTAAGAAGAGATCTGGCAAGGGCAAGACTTCTCCACCCTCTCCCCAAGTAGCAAAAGTGGTCCGAGAATAAAACACTCTTCGCCATAAGACCTACGCTACATTCCGAGAGTAGTATCAAAAAGCTAACCAAAAATTATAGATGACCTACCACATTAAAGAGTTATTCTAGTTACTACAAAGGCTTGAATGCCTACAAATCTATTACAAAAACTAAACAACCAAAGGCAAATTAACACTGCCAGGGCTACCCTTTGACCAGGGATTGATTAATCCTTGCTCTCATGTACTATTTTTACTATACTGCCTACTTTTGCTGGAGATAACCTTCCACCAAGTCCGGAATTTCTTTCCCAAGACACATAGTCTGTCTTTTCAACCATTTCCACGTCATAATCCACTTTGAAAGGTTCTACCAGCTTATCCTTAACAATTGAAGCCCGAATCACCAATCAACTTCTCCATTATGTTGCTGGTTAAACTAAATTACCTGACCTCCATTGACAACCTCGCCTCTTGCCTACCCATCCGGCCCATTCACAGTGACTTACTCTTGATTCTTTTCGTGAATATAACTTCGCTAAAATCACTTTTCATGTATGCTTGGGTCTAAAACTGAGAGTTTCCTTTTGTTTTGTTTAGAAACGGCTTTTCGGTTTGAGATCTCAAGGGATAAGAGATTGAAATTCCGCATGAAACATTTTCTTACTTGGCAGAATACAATTTTCTTCAGTTCATTTGTCACACTTCAAATCTTTGGGAATTTGCATGGACGACTCCCCTTTACCTAATTCCATTGCCATTTTATCATAGAATTCTTCGTATAATCGAATTTCAGAAAGTCAACTGTGAATTATGTATTACATAGATAAGATAATTAGTGTTGTATCCTGTAAATTGCGCTTCTAAAATGTATATAAAACAAAATAAGTTTCATACAATTTTACTAGAAAATTGCAATATGCTAAAAATTATGCATACAATCTAAGGACACACTTTAATCTTTCATTGTAAATACATCAAATAAAAACAAGTAAGAGAAAAATGTGTAAAATAATCTCTCCAACACCAAAAAAAGGAGAAAAAAATGCACGTGATCAAAAAGGCTTGAAGTATCCCAATAAGACTAAGCGCTTTCGTATTACCATCATCAGAGGCAGACAAGCAGTAAATGGAAGGACATGAAAACATAAGGTGATGTACAATAAATGATGTAATAAAGAAAAAAGTTTTAAAAATTAAAGATTATTAGAATAAGTCAACTTATATTTCAAAAGATTTTAATAATAATGAAGCTGTTTAATTTGAATAAACTGTCATTATATTGAAATTAATTTCTTGAGAGAATTTAAATCAGGCAGATTTAACTAAATTTCTTTCAATAACATTTGGCACAAAGTCAGATGACTTCGCATTCTTTGATATTCGTTAGAAATTTAATGGACAAGTGAAGAGAACGACGCCTTGCTGCCAAGAAACGCCAGACTAGAGATTCGTAGCCAAATCAGTTACCGATACTTAACCATCGGCAAACTTGGTTGACGTTACCATTTTACTCCCGACCAATAGTGACGAAAGACGCCAGCATATCTCACATTCACCATGGATTCACTGAAAGTCACGTATAGTATGAAATGTCTCGATAGTTTCCATGTATAAATGTGGTGGTGCCACCAACTTTGTTGTGCACAAAACGCCTCACCACCACAAATCTGGCCGTACCACAACATGTTTAAGTGGAAAGTAACGGAGCTCTTCACACAAGACGCAACTTTCTGAGTGGCAATAAGGAACACGAGCTCTGGTGGTGCCCAGGATAAAAAAGTGACAGCTCAATTTTCGCGTAGTGAAAGGAAAGAAAGAAAGCAAAAATGGAAGAAGGAAGAAAAGTATAGAAAGAAAGCAAAGAAATAACTAAAAAGGAAATACCTTTGATTTCTCCTCGCCATCAGGAATCTACGTGTATCAATTCCATGTCTTCTTCTGGGCCCCAGGGGACACTCTAGGCAGACTTTAAAATGGCCCCCTAAGCTAATAAATCCCTCTTCTAACACACGCTATCATCTCATTATACCAATCGCAAACAACAGAACACACACGAACACGACAGCTCATAGACATAAGACTTAATCAGGTAATGCCTCTATCCAAAGTTACACCCCTAACTGTAACTGCCCCCTCCCAACCTATCAGGGACATTTATTTTCTAGTATCGGTAACATTATCTGGGCAATTTGTAGTAATACTAAAAGTAACATCACTTGTGGGCTAAGGGTAAGATTTGTCCAACTGCGACTTTCCCATGGATCCCCTTGAAATCGATTAGTACCGGCGCGTCTTCCGAATATGGACAATCTTCTTTGATGGGATTCATGGGATTCTTATAGAAGACACCGGGTTTTTTATGTATGCGCGCATCCACTCAGAATCTGGGTTTACGACGTGCAACTTACTCCGTGGAGGTGAAGATCTAAGTTTATGTGGGCTTGGCACTCCCATTGGCAGGCTATACGTGTGGCACTGCCTTAGCTTATTCTTGATACCTAACCTCTGTTTATTAAAATCTCTCTTCCATTTAGCACTAATTTTCCTTTCGATCTTCTCTCTAAGTTTGAAATTTTGTGCTGTAGTACTCGTACTGTTAAACACTACCTTATTCTTTCATTTGCTTCTCATGTTTTATCCCATTCGCGCTGGGCAGCATCGAGAATTTCTCTTCCAATGCTTTTAACACAATTATTATCTCTTTAACAGTGAAATTTGTCTTAAATAAATCTTTGACACTACAATTAAAATTTATTTTAATTTTTCTCTATACTTTCTGTCTCAATGATTGAAATTTCGCTACTTTCCTGGCATCTTGGGCTATAATGAAAATAGCATAGAAATGCAATCTTCTACTCTGGGTAGGATAGTTAAATACTTCCTCTGGTCATACTCAACCCTTCCTTCCCTACTGGTATTTTGATTATAAGCCAAGGTAACCACAATGTCGAAAGAATTCTCCCACTATACATTTGATCAAAGTTTTAATCTTTGATCCCCTCGCGCTCTGTTTAACAAACAAATCTCCCTTTTATTACCTTTAAACAATAACATTTCCATTTTCTCTCTATTCATTTCATCTTTATTCATCTTTATAGCCCCACTCCCTTTTTAAACTAGAGAGTCGTTCTAGTGCTACACAATCATTCCAGCGCTTTAAATTAATACAGTAATGGGTAAAGGTTTTTAAGATGAGATATTTAGTCATAAACAATAATAGAAATAATAAAAAATTGCATTCGTTTTAGCATGTTTACATCATATATTGAAGAAGAAATATTCAGAATTATTTAGCTCAAACCCACTTTCTTAATAATCCAGTCGATTGATGCTGGTAGTCAATATTTACAATCATGTCCCTTGTTCATCCGCCTGCTTCAATTCGTTTTGGCATAGAAGACACCAAATCTGTGATCATATCTTGACTGATATTGTTCCAGGTTTTTACAATAAACAAACTCAAATGCAAATAATTGGATAATTCTGTTTATCACCTCCCTGTTTTATAATCGCCCACAAATTTTCTATTGGGCTCAACTTTGATGAATTGCCGGGCCAAGCTTTCGAAAGTTCGATCTTATTTTCAGTCAAGAACTTTGTTATTGCTTTTGCTTTGTGAGTAAGTGGTTATTATCCTAAAAACTACAATTAACATTCCCAAATTGGTCCTTAACTGTTGTGAAAAGTTAAGAATGAAGCATGTTTTGGTACCATATTTTAGTTCATGGCAATGTTCTTGAACAAAATTGTTAGTGCTCCCTTCACCTTAGATGAGAAGCAGTTCCAGACATAGAGAGTATCCAGAGGCTTCACTATGGACATGATACAGAAACCGCGAAAGCACTTCCCCATTCATTCTCATCAGGGAATGTCACTTTGACTCAGATTTCAACTCCCATTTTAAATATTTCCTACAAAAGTTGAGCCGAACTGTAAGGCACTTTTTGCTTAAATGAGGGTTAAGACCTTTGTCGAAAAGTCACTCGCTCAGTGTTTAGGCTGAACATTCAAAACTGCTTATTTCCAATCGTAAGCAAACTTGGCACAGGAGGCAGCACCATCTTTAAGCTAGGACCTTACCAGGAGGCGTTCTTGGCTTTTCTTGGAAGCTCTCTTGGGCATCCAGAAGGTTTCCATACAGGAGTGTAACCTTTCTTTTTAAGGTCATGAATGGTCGTAAAGGTGGATGCAACACCCTTATCAACTACATCTTTGCATTTCAAGCCACTTTGTTGTAGAGCAACAATGGATGGACGCTTTTTGTGGATAGAATCATCTCTGTAATTAGAAAAAATTCAAACATTTCTTTTTAGAAAAAACAAAAAAGATTAAAATTACTCAAACTCATTCATATAATCAATAATTGTCATAATTTTACCCTTTTAATCGAAGATCAAACTCCAAAGACTGAAACCTACCTTCAATAGGAACAAGACAAGAGCGCGATTTGGGAGTCAACGAACGAATGCAGTTTTTTCTTATTATTTTTGAATGGTGAATTTATAATGAAAATTCAATAATTAAAATATTAAGATAATTATTCTTATCACATGAAATTTAAATATTTAAAATATTATCAAAGATTAAATACTTTGGTTTTAAAACTTTTTTTCACGACTGTACATCAATCACGCAATTGTTAAAAGACTAAATAAATCTTCTTCTAAAACTTTTCCTCAAAATCGACATCTTTATTTCAGGCGCTACTTTTTATTGGAAATTTGAAAGACTTGAGAACTGGGTTGGAAAAGACCCACCCTTCTTACCCCCAATAAAGTATTTGATTTGTCTGATATAGGCGATTTGACTCTAGTATTTCGTATAAGTGGTTCATCCATCCGGTACAGGAAAATAATTCAACTAAAGCAAAGGGAAAACAAACAATCCTTTGAATATGACTTCTACAAAGGTTTAGAGCAAACAAAATGGTGCAAACAACGGTTCTCATAAATACTATTTGCATAATATTTTATATGAAGAAAATAAAACGATATTTTCCACGATAACGATAGAAATTCAGAATAGTAAATGATTTTCTTGGATTTCTGGCGTCCATGTGAGAGAGTGGCCGAATATTGGACGGATGGGCTGAACCTATGCCTCGTCTAGGAAACCCAAGCATCTACTCCTTCCTTCGCTCCGTGAGAATACCAATTGGGTATAATAATCTTAAATAGTCCTAATCAGACCCTTATACCCAGGAAGTGAAATGTGTGCCCCCATCCTAATCCCTCTTATGTAAAGATGCCTCTACGATTGCTAATCGATGTAAAAAAAGGGAAATATTTCCACGAACTCTCCTCTCCACAGAGGAACGTCTTCCAGTAGTTTCTAGATTACCAGCGATTGCCATTCTTATCTTTATGCAAAATTCTTTATTCAGTCAGGAAAATATCATTTAAAATAGGGGAGAAGGGATGGCGCAATCTATCTAAAATGAGAAACAAAGAAGCCAATATACAAACACAAGGAAACAAACCAAAACTTAATTTTGTTAAACAAAATAAAATCAGTGCGAAACAAAGAAACAAACTCCTCCCCAAATGCTACCAAAGACCCTAACGAGGGTACGTCAGGAAGATAAAAAATAGAATGACGGGCGAGGAAAATGTGTGGGCAAAAAGAAAAAAACATGGAAAGAAACGCGATCAAAACCTCCGACAAAGAATAAAATTAGCTTCTTGAGAAACAAAAAGATAAACATCAACGAAACAAAACCAAATAAAGAATAAGGTGGTATTTCTACTTGGATAATCCATAGCCTGTGGGAGATATATTGCCCTCGATCCATCTCAGTGGCGTTGAGAACGGAAGGGCTCACAATACTCAAGATTTGAGCCGTCGGATGGCTAGACATGCTGCCCCTTGGTCGGATTTCTTAATGGGCAACCAAAATAAACTCTGGAGATTTCATAGGTCTTAGGACTCCCCTTTTTTCCCATCCCTAGCTTGATGTCTTCTTCAGGAGGGAATTCTGAGCGATGTATCTCTCCTTTAGGGTGGGGGTACCATCATCGGCAGGGTTCCTCTCCTGAAACCAGGGTTTCTATGATCCGCTATATGTTGGTTGTTCGATCAGCTTAACCCATTAATGCCGAACGGTAACTATTGTTACCAGTGTGAATAAATGTATATATATCTTCAGAAAGTTGGAGAAAAATCATTTTAAAGCGTTTATAAGTTTGAAACAACTTTGAGCACGAGGTTGAAGCGGATATATAAGCATTCGACAGCATGAGTCACATTCAGTCGTCCTTGAAAGTTCAGAGGAGGTGGATGTCATTCGCGATGGCTCGACACACGATTAAAAACCCGTAAGTATCTTTATTTTAGTTTTATATTTCTTTACTCGCGTGTACTTGATTTATTAGCTTAAAGATGGTTCTGTCACATAAAAATATAATATAGTATGTCTTCATTCTAGATATCTATATATAGAGAGATATATTTACAATGGTAACAAAAGTTACCGCTCGGCTGTGGTAGTATATAATGGTGGATAATGTACAGAATACGATTGTAGCCTTTTTTCAGCGCATTTGAACAGCGCTTTATATAAATTTTAAAATTAATAGTTTTCTATACATTATATAACTACTATAATATCACATTTGATACGAACGACTACGTATATATTTTGTATATATCTTGATAGCCGTTTTGAAATGGGAAAATTCAAATGGTTAAAACATTTTTTACGCCATTTGGAGTAATAGAAATTAAAGAGGCCTAGCTATTTTAAGTTTTATTTTTACTTGTTCTTTATTTTTAAAATAAAATGTTAATTAGTTTTTCAATTTTTAGGATGAAATTAAATGAAATTCACGATGCATTGTTGGAAGAAAATGATAACCAGCACGTGTTTGTTGGAATTGAGCCACCAACTGAGGATGCGACAGCTGAAACCGACTGTGATTCTGACTGCTCTGACGACGAGGTTTCCTGTGACCCTGATCATCTACCGAGAAGAATTCTTCTTACAAGTGTAATTTTGCCACCTGAGGAGCAACGACAAGACGTCGAAAGCCAACCTTCAACTTCCTCTGCTCTTCCAGCACCGAAACGACGAAAAGTAACCAATGTTTGGCATAAAAATAAAGCAAAAGTCATAGATACGGTAAGTGATTATGAACCTTGTATATCAAATAGTGAAACGGAAGACATCCAGAATATATTAGAATTCATTGGGCAATGTTGGACCGAGGATTGGCTGGAGTACATTTGTCACCAAAGCAAACTTTATGCCCAACAAAAATCACTCCAACACGACTGCCTAACTCCAGACAATTTAAGAGTTTTGTTCGGAATTCTTATTCTTTCCGGATATAATAGATTGCCAAATAGAAGGTTATATTGGACCCAAATGGAAGATGTGCAGAATACGTTAGTAGTAAACTCAATGAGGAGAGACACATTCGATCAAATAATGAGGTGTCTTCATTTCGCTGATAATATGTTAATTGATGGGGATCGGTTTTACAAAGTGAGGCCTATTTTCGAGCATCTAAATCGAACAAATAAAATCAATAAAACAGAAGAGTTCATCAGCGTTGATGAGATCATGGTGCCGTATTACGGGCGACACGGCGACAAGCAGTTTATAAGAGGGAAACCGGTTAGGTTTGGTTTCAAGCTTTGGGCGAGTTGTACATCCGATGGCACTCTTCTTCATGTGGAGCCTTACTGTGGCTCTCACACGAAAGTTCCAGATCATGGGCTTGGGCATGGACCCAATGTAGTTATGGAAATGATAAATAAAACGGATTTGATAAAAGGGCAACATGTCATCTGTGACAATTATTTTGGCTCAATTTCGCTTCTAAAAGAACTGTCTAATAAAGGAATCGCTGCTACGTCAACACTTCGAGAAGATCGCCTCGGAGGAGCTCCATTGCCGCAAAGAAAACTCATTGAGAAAAAAAAACGTGGTTACATGGAAGAGGCATTTACCGAATGTGTGTCAGTTGTCAAATGGAAGGATAACAAAGTACTCAGTGTAGGGTCAAATAAGCTAAGAGCTGATCCGATTCAAACAGCCAAGAGGTGGGACCGAATTGCGAAAAAACATGTTCAAATTGATGTCCCGAATTCTGTGAATGTGTATAATAAACATATGGGAGGGATTGATATTTTTAATCAGCAAATATCTGTGTATCGTATTCGAATCCGATCTAAAAAGTGGTGGTGGCCTTTATTCGCTTGGAGTTTGAATGCGCAGGTGGTAAATGCATGGATGCGGTATCGAAAGATAAAAGCTGCAGTAAGTCTGCTGGATTTTTCAAGGAATTTAGTTATTTCTTTGCTGAAAACATACGGTGTTGGACGAAAACAACCAGGACCAAGATGGCATCCATCTAACACGATTGAAAACACAGTAAGATTCAATCAACAACAGCACTGGACAGCAAAAGGGCAACAACAACGCTGCAGGTGCCGAGAATGTGGTCGTCGGACAGTATACATTTGCAAAATGTGTAACTTACCGATCCACCCAGAATGTATGGAGGCATTTCATACAAAGAAATGAACCGTATACTAATTTAGATTTGCCGTTAACTGTTTTATTTTTCATTTGATTAATTATCACAAAAGGTTACAGTAATCAAATTTAGTTATAAGGAACTTATATTTCAAAATCGAATATTTTGTTACGTTAATGCCGAGTGGTTACAAAAGTTACCAGGCTGTATTTTCTGCATTTCTGAATAAATGTCGATGTTAAACATATTATTGTGTTATTAATACCTACATTAACTATTTCCAAAGAAAAAAACTTATAAACTACCTTCAGATAATTTTCGGCATTAATGGGTTAACATCTATTTAATTTCAAGGTCAAGTAATCATACAGGTGTTGCTAAGGTCAGAAACAATTCGATACTACTACTCGATGACATCTGTTTCCATATCAACTTCATAAAGGCATCGATTTCAATCACAATATTTGTTGATCGCGCGGAGGATTTGGTTTTCTTCGATGACATTTTAGCACCATTCTTTGTCCCGTCGGGTGAGTTTTCTTCCTCCAATAAATTCGGCCATGAATGTAGGTATTATTTTTATATGAATGTGTTTATATGTACGTTAATAAAGAAAACGACTTCCGTTGGACGGCATGTAAGGACCTCTCGCATGATAAATGGTGGATATCACCACTAAGCGAAGCTTGATTAAAAGTAAACGAAACCTGAACACTTCGATTCCTACCGAAAGAGGAGACGTAAAATCAATGGGCTACTTCAATACATACATAAAAGTGCGTTTTGGGAACTACGAAAAAATGGGACCCTCTCTTTTGATATGAGATGGGACGAGATCATATCGTAAGAGACACTAGCTCTTTTATTCCTTTAAGGCGCAGTTTTAATCCTTATTAAATCTATAGAGATCAGGTGTGTATAAATGGCTGCATGACATACGTCTCGTTTGTGTTTTCAAACTTGTTTAACAATCTATTTTCAATATCACCTCAATGATCTATCTGGATTTAGGTGCAATATCAAAGAATGCGCAGATTTTAGCGTGGAAGGACTGTGATCGCTTGAAATACCATGGGTACAAGGCAATCAAAGCAGAACAAAAATGCGTAATGAATTCATAGAAATAACTCACTCGCGGAAAGATAGAAAACGACTCGAGAGGGCTACGCAGGAGTGCAAAGCAGGACAGCAACACAAGAGAGCTTTTTGGAGAATCAACGGGGAACTAAAGATTTTACTTCCTAAATACTTGTATTCACCCGTTTCCTCCAGCTCTCTCAATTGCCCCTTCTAAATCCATTTTTAGTTTCATGATTCTTATTACCAGAGTCCCTCAGGGTCATTCGAGCTTTTGATTCTATTCTTATTACACGAATCACTTTCAAATTTATTAGTTTGTTTTTTTATTTATTTTAATACTATAACGTATTCACAATTATGAGTATTCTATTTACATTTCTTTTTTGTAATTATGCCTTTAAAATGCGACTCCTCCTTAGTTCATTCCGTCTTCTTCCCACTTTTCCAATCTCAATTTAATCAAAAACGACTCCGTGTTAGTAACTTGTGTGCACCTATTACGGAGATTTTTCCTATTCTAATTACAGGAATTCTCTCAATCCTAAATTCAAACCGCCACAACAGGCGGTGGCTTGGATTTAGGATTGATAAAGACTTCGCTTTTCATCTGTATAACGACCATCTGAAACGATAATTGTAGCTTCTAAAATTCAGGAGAAAAGAAAGAAAATTGAAAAGTTTCATCTTCTTCCCTTATTTTGAAAATGTGCAAGGTAGCGTCTCAATTCCAAGAGACGAGAATCTCTCGAACTGGATCTCTTTGTAAGATCATTAGAGATCATCCGAGGATCGGGTATCTCTATCTAACCAGCCCTCTCAATCCCTCTCCGGGCGTCTTATTATTTCGGAGTTAGGCTGAATTCCAATTATGTTATGGGGTTTTCGATCCTTACACACGGAGGGGGAATGTTTGCCGTGTCTCTAAATGCCTCTTCATTTATCTCGTACTTTATTCATCTCATTTACATTTTTTGTCTCTGTGTCAATATCTTATTTGCTCTTTTTCTCTCTCTCTAACCAATAATGAAGGTTGCTCTCAAAAGAAAATTAATTTATTCAAAAGATAATAACAAGACTCAGATCAGATGATGCAAATGCCCAGGTTAGTTGGAAAAATTGCGTGAGATTACTTAAGTATTTCTTGAATGGAGGAATAATATTTTATAATCTCCCCCCAATTTATCCCGACGCTCTTTTATCTACTACAATTTCCGAAGCCAATTAAGGTGCACTCTTATTTAATTTTGCCCTCAAGAATGAGCGTAGAATGGATGAATTATTCTTGTAAATGAGATTGGGAGGAAGAATGTCTTAGGTAGACATCTTCAATGAGAGCGGTCGCTTGTCTTTATACGGAGATCATCTGAAATTGGTGGGGTAGGCGTTGTCGTAGCGTTTTATTTTGCAGAAAAATTTCCAACATCATCATTTACCCTCCACCATTACCCAATGTTAATTAACTAGTCTTAAATAATTTCTTGTCAGTTGAAGTTCATATACATAAAAATTTTCCCCGCGAACTTAAGCATTGCAACGGCAGTTCTGTTTGTTTACTGTAGAAGAAAAGTGAAGAGAGTTGCGTTCCTTTTGACCTTCAGGATTTCATGTAGTTCAGTCTTTAGGCTAGTAGGCCAATTTTACTTCTTTATTGATTTATTAAGGGGAGACTGAAAGTCAAGCTCTTTGGTTCTCCCCAAAAGTGCCCGAATCCCTACATGAAGAGAGATCTTAGAAATATATCTCAAGAATCATATCCAAAGAATATGAGGCCCGCAGACGAAAAACCAACCAACCGAATTAGATCCATACAGAAATCCACTCTTTTAAATGCAGGAAATTGCAAAAATAGATCAGACGAGCAGAATGATACAGATAAATACACAAACAAATGGAACAATAGAAACAAATGGAGACACAAACAAGTGACTAATCTTATATGCCTTAACCGATAAATATCAAGAGTCATGCATACATACATACCCACATAATTAAACACAACTCACATGGGCAATAGTAACTCGTTATAGATTCATGATCAAGAGCGTAAGGAGCAATTGTAAGATCTAATTCTTTTGGTTTGTAGTACTTGGTAAACTGAGTGATACTAGTAATCAACTTTTAATTAAAACTACGACCTCGAAGCTAGAATACAAAAGATAAAATAGTTTGTAAGGAGTGTAGCACAGAAAGAAAGGATAGTAAATTAGTATAATAACGTGGTCGATCTTTATTAGTTTTTTTCCATTGGTAAATAGCTTTTTTTCGGTAGAGTGCATTTTTCAGGATTTGGTTGCTAGCTTTATAAATCTCCGGACCGAATCCGGGTCGAAGACTCAAACTGCCTGAGAAAGATGGGACCGTCTGATGGTACTGGCATGAGAAAGAGAGGTAAAGCAGGTTCTTCGCTTGTTTCGTATTTTTTTAGCAATATTATCTTGGTAGATTCTATTATACAGGAAACTCATTGTGTGCTTGCAACCTTTTCTCATAATTTTTTCAAACTTCTCTATATTTAACCAAGCGCTAAGTGATACATTGCTTCATATGGTCATAATATATTAGACGCGATTAATCACGCCTGTAAAATCCATCATCAATTTTCTTTTAGGAGTCGTCTTTGTATGTATAATGTATGCCAGACGTTTTCTCTCTATATACTGGTATTTTAGGGAATGCTCTATGAGTGCGTGGGCGACTTAATTTGATAAAATGTTAGAAAGAATCTGATAGGAAGAAAAAATAACTAAATGCTCCTGTCTGCTCAGTATACACTCAAACATAAACTGTGAGAGAGAGAGAACGAAGCGAAGATTAAAATTATTAGGCGAATTTTCTAAAATAAAATGAAGGCGAAATGATTTTATTTTGCTCCTCTTTATTCATAAAATATTCTCAAATATCAAAAGTTAAGCATTAAATTTACATTTTGTGGGGAGTTATTTTTGTCCTTCGCTGCTAATTTCATTCGCGAAAATTGCTTGAAGCAAAGCGGCCGATATAAAAGCATCTCCTTGCAAATGACAGATAGGAGGACGAAGCCGAGTCCAAAAAAAGGATGACAGATAATAAAGACATAAAATGATATTAATTGAAAATAAATAATTGAAAGGCATTCAAAAGAGTAGATAAATTACAGAAATTCAGATAAATGTACAAAATTGGAAAAGTTTTATAGAGTTGCTCAAATGGTTAATTTTAAAAGTATCATCGGCTGGTTTGTTTGAGCAAATTCATATCTATATAGATTTTATGGTGTGCAGGAACGCGCGAATTTTATGCCTTCATTATTTGAACAAATAAATAAAAAGTGTTATTCAAATTAACTCATGCGTAAAATTGGATACTTTGGCTGGTAAAAAGAAAAGTATCCTTTAAGATATTCAAATGATTTTGAGGAGAAAACGCATTAGAAAACTCTTCACGGGAATCTCAATTGTTCATAGGGAGCTTGGTTCCTTGCATCGCAGATGAGGTCCTCAGACATGTTAATACGATGAACATAAAGATTAGATTGACAGTTAGTGGTAAAGCATACGGCAGCAGGAGCCAGTTCTTTTTGTTGCTTTGAAATTATGTGAAAAAATATAAACTAGTATATGCATCAATATAGGGAGTAACACAATAATGAGATCCTGTTATTTCTCAGAAATTTCGATAAAATACTCTAGGGCTTTTGTGCTTAACTCTTGGTGTGCGTTCTTCGAGGGTACCCATCAACGGTTTGGATGGATACGCAGCTTCTGTGGGGAATTTGTATATCTAATGTTTGCAATAATAATTGAGCGTCAGGTTCTTTTTATATTTCTAAAATAGCACTTGTTTTAGAATGCATTTTTAAACTTTCATCAATTAAAGAAGTTTTGAATTGTTATAAATCAGCAAGGTTGTCGGCCACAGTGGGCATAGTCCATAGCGCTTGATATTAAGGACCTGTTGCAACGTGTTGGAGTATTCTCGTGGAAAGCCATTCAATTTTTTGTATATATTTATTAATTTGACTAGAGAATATTGACTATTGCGCTATTGTATTGATATTTTACTTTTTAAAAACTTAAAATTTTTCAATTTGGTAAAATAAATGATTCTGGTAGCAGGGAAACCTTGCTTGTGGAGCATTCATCAAGGTCAATTCAAAGACAAAGACAAAAACTTTTTCATCGAAAACGTTAGTCATTCAAACATTTCATACAGCCTCAGTAGATGAACTCATTTGATAGGATACAAATTTTGACCTTTCGGTACCAGAATTTCTACGAATTAGATTGTGTTTTGTGGAAAAGTTTTTCCTTAAAACAACAAATAACCACTCAGGATATTGGAAGAATATTTTCTACATAATTCAAATATCATTATGCGATTTAATTGGCTGATTATGTCAAGGAAATTATTTTTTAGGAAAAAATGAGAGATTCCTATAGTCTGAACCCAATCCACAAAATCTTGACTTAGGAAGCAATTTTGCCTTCAAAAGCCCAAAAAATTCCAAAATATTCAGAAAAGAGGTTATTTGATATATAATATCGCCCGCAGAGTATAATAAATATATGGATGGATTAGCTTAAGACGTAAGTCAGCTTGTGTTGTTTTCTTTTTCATAATGTGACTGAATGAAGAATGAAAGCTCATCTGCATAAAATATTAAATATATACAAATATTAGTAATATAATAAATATCATGCAAGAGTGCCGGGTCTTGCGAGTTTCTGGATTGCAAATGTTGCGCAGCTGAAATTAAGTGCATGGATATGCGCAAGTAAAAGACGTGCGGAAATCATGAACCTGAGGACAGTTTTGGTCCAATTTAGTATTTTTGGCCTGTGTTTATTTAAATATAGAAAATTTGCATAATTGTATGTCTACTAGACACAAAATATGTCATACCATGTCTAGTAAAGTTTTTATTATTTTTGTCCAAGTAAGCTAATTAATTTGCATATTTCTAATTGCATTATGTCAAGAACATTATTGTTTATATGTTGTGTGCTAATATGTTGCTGTAAGTTGAACTATAAATATTCTATGACCATTGATGTTTCCTTTATTTCATAAATTTGAGAGGAAAGGTGCACCTGTCATCTGAAAGTGTTATCATGCCATATCATTATCTTGTACCAAAGACCTTTTTAACAAATACCATAAGATTTATTAGAATTATTGGTAACGATATTCGGTCTGGCACATGAATGAAGTTTCCCAATCATCAAAGACAGCATTGGACACTTCACGCAATCTTTCCCTCATATCAGCCATGAGTAAAGAAATTATTTATCTTCCTTCAGCTTTCATAATCCCTGGTGCCATCATAAGAGTTAACAAACTACTAGATAACGAAGTGTTAAAGAAATAAAATGTATTTCGGTCTCATACAAGATTCATTCACTCGTATTGATAAAATAGGAAAGAATTTCCAATACAAAATAATACAGAGCTTTAAATTTGGTTGGCAGTTTGCTTTACAAATTGAAGAGGGTAAGAATGTTTTTCCTTGTATATGTGAGATATTATCAGAATGGAAGTGTGGATGGAGAATTTTAGAAAGTCAACAGCTGCTCAAACGTACTTTTGGCGGAACTACTTTCATCCATTTAATATTTGTATCCAACTGAAAGCCGAACTTACCTAAAACTGGTGTATCAGCATATATTCAGATGAGGAAGATGCTACGAAAGAGTAAAAGTGAGAAATTCGTACGACTTCAAGCACGAAATCCCGCTATTGTTTACCAACAGAGAATAATTTACAAGGAGGATTTATTGACTCCCAAAGTGAGTCGTTTTTCTCAAATAATACTGAATAATACTGTAAAAACATTAAAAGACATGCAGTCGCAGGTAGTCAACTTATGTATCTTCAAAAGTGTGCGTGGAGTGATGAGGCAAATAAACAGTCAGTTGCCTTTACTTAAGGAAGTTCGATTGATTTCAAGAGGATCGGAATTATTGAAGGTCGTCGAAGTGAAGTGAAACATTTCTTCTTGACAATCGTAATTTAAACTTGCTAAAATTAGTAGTATTTGAGAAATATCTTTGTAACCTAAATTATTTGGCGGATATATTCGCCAAATTAAATGAAAAAGTTTTAAATGTTTGAGCAAAAACACTTCAGGTTCTCTGCGTAGCGTAGTGTACTAACAGCATACTTTTAAATGTGATCAAAGCGGTGCTCGCTGCCTCAGTGTACATGGTTCGAATCGCTTCCCTGCACGGATTTTTTCGAAAAAAGGTAATAAAAATATTACTGTTAGGAAAAATTATTCCGTTCTTTCTTTCAAGGTGGTTTAATGGATTCACTTATATATATATATATATATATATATATATATATATATATATATATATATATATATATATATATATATATATATTTTTTTTTTAAGGGACATTGGAAGACACAAGATCAAAGAGAGCAAAAAACGACTATCATTTATTTCCTCCTTTTGGTTCATCTCCTATTGTTTCTGTCTGTTTGTATACAGTAACTGATCATGGGTGACATCAGCCCGAAACGTTGTATTAAATTAATTCCTCTGCCATTCTAGTTTCGTTCAAAATTCTGCTGCTACTTTATAGGAGCATATATATATATATATATATATATATATATATATATATTTATATAGCGGTTAGGTGAGATGGTGGTGACGAAAAATTATCCCAGGATTTTTCTAAATCGATTTACTCAGAGTAACAACGTTTCCAGCTTTTGCGTTCATCTTCTGGTGTCTAGAAATATTTGAGAGTTCATTAACAAAATTAACAAAAATAAGAAAGTTGGCTTTGGATAACTCACATAAATCGATGGTAATACCTATATAAATTAGGGAAGATGCTTAATTGCTTGCAAAGGCCAGCAATAAATGTCCGACCACACCAAATCTGAATTC
This sequence comes from Ceratothoa steindachneri, assembly GCA_963969495.1. Taxonomy (NCBI): domain Eukaryota; kingdom Metazoa; phylum Arthropoda; class Malacostraca; order Isopoda; family Cymothoidae; genus Ceratothoa; species Ceratothoa steindachneri. Next base: position 247,898,447 of record OZ018317.1, on the reverse strand, counting down.
AGATAATTCGTCCGTTCGACTTCAGGTTTTCTAAAAACCACAACCTACCAAACCATACCCAATATTATTGTTCATTAGTTAAAATATTTCATCGCTTTGTGTTAAGGTGTGTCCTTTACTATAGGTATCAAACCCTTTGTACATCGCATACCTTTGTAAACATGTTTTTTTAAAAGTGTTAAATTATTGCATCTAGTGAACTATCAATTTATGAAGGATTTCTTTCTTTCTTGTTTATTAGCAACAAATGGATTTCTAATAAAAGGTTGGGGCTTTTGTGAACCACTACAACTGTATCAAAAATAAGAAAGTACAAAGGTTGAATTATAAATCTGCCCAATCTTCAATTACAAAAAGAAGTAGCACTTAATGAATGTGAATTATCATTTTAAGAATATTTCTGAGCAAGTTGAATTGTGGGATGCAACTGTAAATTCTATAATTTGAACTAATAATCCAATGAATATTATAAAATTTATACAAAGCGATCTTGAATTGTCAGTTTCTCAAGTCAGTAAAGGAATTCCTCACCCTTTGAATATACCGCTGCTGTACAATAAAGAAAACATACTATCACTTTTTACAAGATATTTGTAAATACTCCTAAATATGAATTTGAGAGGGCGAAATTATTTATATTTGACAAAAACAATGGTTCAAATTTTATTAACACATCTAAAATTACAATACATAGAGATTATTGGTTGTAAATTACAGGTAATTATACTATAAACAACGATAAGCGTTACTGGAAAGGTTGCTTAAGATGATTGAAGATAATAATGGGGAACAATGTATTTAGTGAAGTGACAAAAGTACATTTGCCTACCTAATTCGAGCATACTGAATTCAAATCAGATTTTCTCTAAATGATACATATTTTTCGTAAAATCAATACCTAATATTATATAATAATAATTTTCCTTTTAGCACGTCTATCATCATTTCATGAAGTAATTTTGAATCATCCTTTTCCGTTATCTATAGTAAAGCAGGTTTTTTGCTCAAACATTTTATTGCATATGAGAAGAAACTTGAATTACACATCAGGATTAAAAATACTCTAATCAAATAGATGCTAATTTATTAATGACCGTACATCAGGCTGGATGACCTTTTCTTGATTTCAATCGGGCAAAAATTGCGTTTGTAACTCTTTCTCTTGTATGTCCTCTCTGGCTGATCTTTTCTAATCGTCCAGCAGTAGTCCGTCATCATTTGTCTATTCCAGTGACTTTGGTAGCACTCTTTCATCCTTATCAAATCCTGATGGAAGCGTTCCCCTTGTTCGTCGCTCACGGCTCCCAGATTCTCTGGGAGTTGGTCGAGGTGACTATTTAGGAAATGCAGCTTCACACTCATGTTGCATCCGAGATCAGGATATGCTAAAAACATAATAGTAACCAGATCCTCGCAGCTATGCGATTTTTTGTTTCCCAAGAAGGTACAAGCAACGGCAGAAAATGAGAGCCAGGCTGCCTTCTTTTTTTAATTCATGGTGTTCATGAATCTAGAATCACTCAGAAGTTTTCAGATTTCGCGACCATCAAATACTTTTGCTTTTATTTCTTTCGTATGGCAAAGCAGGAAACGCCGATACGATGTATTGAAACCATCATTGTCAGTGCTCAACTCCTTGACATACTACTTTATTAACCTCAGTTTGAGATGAAGTGGAGGGAAAACGATTTTCTCTCGACTTACGATTGGCTCATTAACAATGTTTGGCATTCCTTCTTCCAAAGTTTTCCGAACTGGCCAATCATTTTGGGACCAGTATTTGTCACGCGTTCGCCTGGCCCCATAATGATATAGCATGGAAACTTTGCATATCCTTTCTGCTGGTCAAGGATGAAGGTGGCCATCTTAAGGTCTACACATATGATCCAATTTTCTTCATGGTACTTAACTAAAGCCATGACCATTCTTATGTCATCGTAAGTTTTGGCAGAAGGACAGAGTGACCGAGAGGAACTGCACCAAAGTGATTGCTATTATGCAAAATAACACACTTGAGGCTACGCTTGGAGCTATCCAAAAGCAGTTTTTGCTCAGCAGGGATATAGGTCCCAAGTCCCAAATCGATAAACAGACCAGAAACATCGTGGCAGTATACAAATTCTTTGTCTTCCTTAAAAATACTTAACAAATGTACTCTCACTTGTTCGGTAATATCATGCCCGTACCAACCTGTCAAGCATATGTCTTTCACTCAACCTGGACGCTAAACGTTCAACAGCTTTCTTGAAAAGCGTGAAATCACATATCAAGTCATTCAAATCCTCTTAATTGAAACAGTGAGGAGCTAATATCTGTTTAGTATCTGATGATTAATCTGCAGACTCCGAATCCATTTTGTGGACGTCCATATCAAGTACATCATTTTCATCCTAGGAGGAAGCATATCCACTGAAAATCGGAATTCATAGTCCATCTTGTGTCGCTTTTTCTTTTCAATCTCTTTAGTATTCACCCGACAGAAATAACAGTCCGATACATGACCCTTTGTCTCTTGCCACACCATTGGGATTCCAAAAGGAAGACCATTTCTCTTTCCTTTCGTCCACTCACGAAGATGTTCCACACAACTCTGGCAAACAGCATGTGGGGCACTCTTCTTATCTTAATCGCCAAAAGGAACATCAAAATATGCCTTATAAGTTTAATATATTGCGCCTTTGACGAACTAGCATGTAACAGCCACATATGTAGCAGAAGGTGTCTGGATCACTAACGCAATTTCCTCTTGACGAAGCCATCACTCTAACATGAGACTTAAAAAAAGAAACAATAATGTCAGAATTTTGCACAATAACACCTATTACTATCTTACTACTATGTACTGTGAGGTATTTGCAATCTACAAGCATCTTCTTTTTCGGTCCGGAGGGCAGCTTTCGGTGAAACGAGAAAATAAAAATTACAGAATAACTATAGCATGTAGGTAAAAATGTTTTATATATTTGAAATCAGCATGCAAATACGAATTAATATTGGCAGATAAATCTAACTCACCCTAAAATTTGATTAAAATTGTTTCCCTTTGTCATCAATTTTAGGAAACTAGTCATTCTAAGGAATCTACCTAGGTTGAAGGAATCTTCAAAATTACCAAGCTTGACATTGATACCTTTTATATTCAATCCAACTTTAAGCTTTTCTAAGGATACATTGGCAATAATTTTGAAGTTATTTTGTCTAAACAGACAGAAAAGTTGGATTCGTGGCAGATCGCAGCCAAAATATAAATCTATCGCTGTTTATTTCTCCGGAAAACCAATCAAGAATTTGATTAGGTTTCAGATACAGATACTGTTCGGATCCGCCGCCAAGAGGCCGAACATAATTTTTCATTATGATTCATTAGTAAAACTTTTACTAAATAAATTTACCAAATAAATGCAAACTATTTTTAGGAAATTAAAAATCCCCCCCGAAATTACAACAAATTTAGTTTAAAAGTGATAATTTCTTTTAAATGCTAAGAATCTTTTTATATCAAATTGTTGACAAACAACGAACGGAAAGAAAAAACATTCCGTTTTTAGAACATCCTTTTGATATTCGTTGTTGTAAATGAAAAATCAAATTTAAAAAGCCTCACTTAATAAATAAATACACCTTTTCACCTCCATGTAAAATGTATCATGGGCCAGCATGCGGCAGCTGTCATCTCTATATCATGCGCCCTCCTGGCTCTAATACCGCAGAAGGATGTGTAGCTTTATATATGTTAAACACCTTCACCCCCTTCTCCTTCATCATTTTATTAACCTATCTCTCCTTGCACATTTTATAATGATTTTAGCTTTAAATTGTAAAAGAAAACAAACCTCCGTATCCAGTTTCCCAACCTTTGGCTAATGTGCCCCCCTCAAGAATAAAATGCTGTCAAATAACGAAGATATGAATTGCAACCCTTTAAGCTAGAAAGAAATTTATGTGACAGAACAGAGAAGTATCGATTCTTTAAGAAGAATATTTAGAATCTTTGGGGTGGCGAAACAAACGCTGAGAAAGAGTATGGCAGAATATCTATTGGGTGTAATAAGTTTTCAACCTTTGAAGGAGATTTGCCCTCGAAAGAAGGATATTTTCTCTTCTCCTTTGAATAAATGTCGCCACAGGATTGTTTATGTCTCATTTGGAATCTCTTTTTATTTATTTCTCTTTCACTCTCTATTTTTCACTTTATTTATCTTTCTTTTACTGATATTATCCTCTATATCTCTCCTTTCTCCTTTTCTCATTCACCCTGTATTTCTTTCTTTCTCTTGTTTTTGTTTGCCCTATTCTTCCGTTCTTTTTTTTTGGTTTTATCTTTTCGTTTTTCTGCCGATTTCCGCTTTCTCTAGATGTTAGCCTGTCTCTCTTTCTGCCTTCTTGTCACTCTCTTTCACCGCCCTACGAGGAAAGACTCAGGGCATTAGATTTGCCCTCTCTCGAAGGCAGAAGATTACGTGGCCAGCTAATAGAAGTATTTAAAATATTGAAAGGATTTTCAAACGTTGATTATAGGAATTTGTTCGAATTGGATCATAGGGGAAACACTCGGCAACACGGATTAAAATTAGTGAACAAGCGATTTAACACTAGTATAGCCCCAAACTATTTTACGTTTAAAATTACTCAAATTTGGAATAGGCTACCCACCCACGTAGTAGATAGTACGTCGGTAAATATGTTTAAAAACCGTCTCGACGCGCACTTAAATAGTATAAATATAACGTAGTCTGAGCACAGTAAATAAAAACGTCTTTGCAAAAGGAGTTTGGAGCGGAGGAACAACGAGTAAAAATGATGACTAAAAATGATGCCAGCGATTTCTCTTGCATGCGTAGTTTAGATATCCATTTTCTTTTCCGCCTATCCTATTAATAGTCTTACTATCCTAAAATTAGATTTTCACCACTAGCAGTCGAGGGCTGCGGAAGTTGAGAAGAAAAACTTTCTATCACCCCCCCACCCCTAGGTTGAAGTAGTTAACATGCATGATAATGTACACATGTAGATAAGTGTGTACAATAGTTTATATATTAAAATGAAAACAAAATAAATAAATATATAGCATGTTAGAGATACACTCGTAGATAAGTGTGTATCGTAGTTATGGATGTAGTGTAGCGGACTAGCCTCTAGTGGACCTTAGGGTCTTTGCTGGTCCTAGATTCTGTAGTTCTGTAGTTCTTTATCTGTCTGCCGATTGGTACTTATATTCTTCCCTCTTTCTTTGCCTGTTAGTTTATCTGTTTATTTCTGCCTATTTTTATCCCACGCTTTCATTTCTCACCTTGATTCAGAGCTTCTTTCTCTCCTCCCATATTTCTGCTTTACAAAGGATTTGTTTTGATAAAATGGAGTCCCTTAATCTTTGATGCCGGTGGAACCCGTCTCTACTTCTATCTTAGTCCTCCAGTTCGAGTCCCGTTTGTAGCTGCAAGGAGAGAAGTTTCATTATTAAGAAATCTTTCCAACTGAAGAAACGGAAACTCCTGGAAATGATTGGAGAGAAGAATTGTTGAAACATTCTTCAGATGAAAGTGTTCCGTGGTTTCAACAAAACGACGGAGGTGACGGGAAGGAGCTCAAGACGTACTGTAGCAGCTGACATCTTTGCTAGCTCCTACAAAAGTTCCCCAAAAGGCAATGGACATTTCCCCTTCTAAGAAATTATGCATCTCGTCCCGTAAAATTCATTTTTACGACATTCCGATATTATTTACCCCATACGAATACCATATTCGATGTATGTATGGTTCCCTTTAATCAATCACAACCCTTTTCTGACGAATTTCAAACCAACCAATCACCGTAGACCTCGTCGTTCCTGCCTCCCTCGCACTTTCAATCTTCCACTTGTGCTTTCTTACCCGTCGGGCAAGTTTTCCCTGAGGTTATATTAATTGGCTATAACATAATGTTAGACTATAACAAATTTACAATCTATATTCTGTAACGTTAAAATTTATCACAATCTACATAAAATTTAATTATTACCACTTTGCTAAGCCATTCGTATTATATGTAATGATTCAATCCCGGCATATCAATACAGTCATTTGATTATTATACAAAATACCTACTTTATTGTGCAAATCTTTCCCTCTAAACAAACAAATATTACACAAAGATCTGTTTTCAGAATCTTAAATAATCTTAGGATAAAATTTATTTTTATTATTTCACTGAATTTCGTAATTTCCTCCGAGAATTTCAGAACTCTTCAGAGGTAATTAAATGAACATATTCTATAATCTTATTCAGAATTCTTTGGAGTCCAGAATTCAGCACAAATTAGAATCTTGTTACTACTCTTCATAAGATAACTCTGAATGGTCATCCGAGTGGAAAGACAGATTCAAGTGCTACTGGTTATTTAGAGATCAGAGAAACGTTAGCTGCCCCTCTCATGACAAGTTCTTAAGAGGTTAATGATCAAAGGTCACTTCTGCGGTACAATGTGGAGGATTGAACCATAGTCAATCTTTCATGTGGTTAAAATTGCACTAGATGCTCAGTTGGCACTCCTGACATTAGGAGATCTAACTGCCCGAATAAGGACGTGTGTTTGTGTCTCTGGATCTTTGTCTTTTTGTGCAGATACTCGATCTTCGAGCCCCATTTCATACGTTTACGCCTAGAGATCATGTCAAGTTTACATCCAAGCAGAGATTGCACACATTACGGCCTTTCTAACACTCATAATACTACACACATAATTACTTTACACACCATACCACCTCAAACAATCCCCTAAATAAGGTTTGTGGCACACATTGGTCCTCCAATTTGCACCATAAACGAACATTTGACGCACGTTAAACTCAAGCATTTCTCACTGTCAGTAATATACATCGTGTCACACATAAGGTTTTTTATTTTATACATAGTATATGTGGCACTTTAAACTTGGATGGTATTCTAATGCATATATTAGACAAACAAATCTCACACAATTCAATACTAAGGACACAACTGTAAAGGTTTTTGTTAGATAAATACACACATACTACAGCTTTTGGACACCTAATCTCACGCTCGGGTAAAGCTTCTATAACGCCCATTTACATAGTACGTACATTTACACTTAATCATGCAAATCCACTCCCCAAAGACACTCACTCAACTTGGCCCGAAATCACACATTTGAGAGATTAATCCAGCTCGAACATTCACATACTACACACATTCCTGAACAACACATATATGTAGGAACCTCCGGCCACACCTACTCATTCGACAGATTACTGCATCTCTCTAATATCCAGACACTACATAAATTCTCAACCTGTACCTATAACGATACGTACACTTTAGTTCATTTATAGACACCCACATGACATCTAGAACGCATATTTGCTACATTATTACATCAAATGAAATGTGTTTCAATGCAGTTGGCTCCATCTAAACGTCCACGACAAATGGCACTCAATTCACAAGAGCCGATACCAATCTTTTTCTATAATTTCGTTTCGTTTGTTTTCTTTTCTTTTGCATCAATGCTTGCAATTATTTAAATTACCTTCCTAAAATCGAATGATGCAAACTACCTTTATTAGACAGCTACACATTTTACCTTTAATTCTTGGTTCATTTTTTAACTACATTTCAACCAAAAAATTAATTTTTTAGGGAAAATATATGTTAAGTCTGGTGAGGCCATACTAATAAGGATAGTATCATGTACACTTCCTTACGGAAATTCGCTCGTTCCTTCAAATACTGTTTGGTTTAACTGCATGTAGTTCATTTATTTATGGTACTTTGCCATATTCAGTTAATTTTTCTACGTTTTCAGTGATTCCTTTTCTATTCCATGTGCTAATGTACTATGGGAATTCTCATGCATTCATTGTACTTCTCTCTACTCACCCTACTATTCTTGTACATCTAACTGTATTTTCCTTACAGTGTAGTTTTCTTATAAAACTACAATAACTAACATTTAGGGATGAGTGTACTGTATTATTAAGTCAAACAATCCCACATTTAGCTCGTATTTTATTTGCCTTCACTCCAAGTCAATCACCTGAGTAAAGATTCTTCATTACCTAAAATGTAATAATATTCATTCAAATAGCTTTCAATGTAATTAAAGTGTTATTAACTTTGTGATCTTTTCTTATTCTCTTTCAAGAGCTGGCAAAGTAAAAAACACACCCTTGAAAGAACTTTAACGCGTAAGCTACGTTAAGCAGGATTTCTTTTCTTCTTATCGATAAACGTTTACAAAGAAGCTCATGAAAATGCATTTAATATTCGTTATAATTTTATAATAAACCATATTTCCTAGAATTTTGAAAGCTAGAAGAGATTTTAAGGTAGAAACTACATTGATGTTTGGAGAATATTGATGTAGAACATTCAGCATACGACTCTGCAGGAAATCCATTCACATTAAATAAATATGTAGTGGGAGAATTGATTCATAGAACATAAGCAATCTTACACATTACTAAAAAGATTAGTTGAGTCAGTAAAAGATTAAAGGTACAAAATACTTGTCTGAACAATTTCACAATTTAATTAAGTGTATTACGTCTCACACACACGGAAATGAAGTCTAACAGGAGGGCAGAGAAGCTGACCTTTCAGGTGCGATCTATCCGAAGCTGCCATATTAATGATAAAAATTTGAAAGATGATCTTATCACAAGTCAAACGAATATGCAAGATTTGAGAATGCCATGGTTATTATTTTGGGAATTTATCATTTAATATTTTCGCTGCCACATCTTGTCTCCTACACTTCACTCGAAATCCAATTATCCAAGATACAACAGCGCGTTTTCGTCCGATTGAAATTCGCTCGAGACGGAATGGAGAAGCGAACGGAATGACGTCTTGCGGCCGAACAACACCAAAATTGAGGTTCACAGCCAATTAACCACTTAGCGGATCTTGTCACGACCTTATCATGGAGACGTCACCAATTTTCTGCATGACAACACTAACAACAACAACAGATTTCATGGACCTTATGGCCGCAAAGAAAGTAGCGTCTCGTATGAATACTTCAGTTACATACTGCGAATAAAGGCTTGACTCAACACCGCATGTTTACGTTGAAAGTAACAAAGCTATTCACAAACGACGCGATTTTCATTGCCACCAACAGGGAAATGCCTATTGCAATTCCTTGGCCTTTATGGCTCGCCGGAGAACATTCGGAGCAGTCTTTACTCGCCTCTAAAAAGCCATTGACTCAAACACACACATTATACCATTCGCACACAAAGACACACGCGAAAACACATGCTTGTAGGCATAAGGCACAGTAATTTAGTGCCCGTATCCAGGCATTTAGAAATAATAGTAGCAGTAACATTAGTTGCTATGAGTAAGATTTGGCCAACTGATGTTACTTTTGGCACTCGCTTTGGAACTACCTTTGGTAGGCTTGTATTGGTGACACTATCGAGGCTTGGTCTGGATTCTTCAAGTCTGGTTATTTACTTTCTTGTTAACCAAGACATTTTCTTTTACCAATTTTAGTTGGGGATTTATTACCTAAAGCCAATTTATTACACAAAATATTGTAAAAAAAACAACAAAAAGAAACCCAATAAAATACCGAAGATTCTTAAAGACCAATCCAGCAAAAACACAATAAAAGATCAAATTGGTATTCAGTCTAGAGATTTGGGGCTAGTGATTATTATCGAGGGATCCTTTTCTCCACGAAGACCTCTCCTTTGGAAGAAGCGCCACATAGGAAGAAGTATTCACTCTGGGAGCACTAACTATAGGACTGTATATAAAGCTACGAAATTTACAGATAGCCGAGACAGTGAATAGATTTACTTGCATATTTATATTTAGAGCGAATGTTTAAACTATGTAAAATACGAATTTCAATTCAAGCAATATACGAGCCCCGTTTTTAGGGGAAATGCTTTGACTGTGAGCCCTCTGGCAAATGGAAATAATTATAACCATGAGAGTAATAGCAAATACAAACTGACAAACGCCCGAAAACCAAAAGAGATATTAATACAATGGCGAGATATGTAAATGGTTAATGATGATGAGTTTATTTAGTTGTTCGAGCATAACGCACTGGCATCAGACGGCTTCTTCGCTGTGGCTCACTTCTCCGTGTTTAAATTTAGTCAAATGAACAGAGTAGTTGGCGCGAAAGAGAGGCTGATCATTTATTTCTAGCATTTGCTAGACAAACTCTCGGCTAAATTGTTTTCACTTTCGTATCGTTGATTAAATAGAAGGGAGGCCTAGGGAGCTCTGAAGGAGAGAGAATGCATGGTATTTATGTGCAGGGAGTGGAAAGAGGGTGGCGTTGGTTGCCATGTGTATGAATGTTTGTTTTAGATTGTATGCTTATCAATAGAACAAAATATACTTGAGCAAAAGAGTGAAGTCCTCATTGTGTATGCGAGCATACTTATTCATTCATGCATATGCTCCCCACCCTTCCTAAGGTTCTGTGTTGTTATACACCATTTCTGTTCATCCTCGACCAAAATTCCATTGCCTCAGTATTTAGAGATATTAATCAGGGCTCCAGGACGCTTCCTCCTCGTATCTCCTAAATGTTACAAAATAAATATTACTCCAACCCTCGCAGTGTTCATGATCGATGATGCTTAACTATGTAGAGTTCTTCAAGTGCTCGTTCTTTCTTCATGGTTGGTCTTTTCCCTGTCATCTTAATTTTTGTACCACTAGGGGCCGTTTCTCTTGTTACTTTTCGCTTCCGAGTTTTAAGACACAACATTCACTTATGGAACGCTCCTCATCCCTAAGCGTGAGGTGGGCCCCTAGTTCATATTCCCTCAACAATAGAAGGAGAAGATATTGGAGACATGGTAAGGTCTTGTATCAAATAAATGTGAAAAAGGAGAGAAAAAGAAAGTCTGTTTGTGCAGGAAAAAGAGAAAAGGAATTTGCATAATTATGTATTCTCCGATGTTTTTCTATGAGCTTTTCTACTAACGTCTCTGCCATTCTGTTCTCCTAATGGGAGAATTATTCTCAGAACATCGAAGGCCGTCAAGTAATTTCTCTCACACATACACAATATATGCACATAATTCTGCTATTGAGTTATTATGTGCATCGCCAAGAAATCTTACAGACTTATTAACGAGATAATCAAAGTTCTACTTTAACCGCCTTCTCCCACTCACTTTGCCTGCGACCGGAAGGATCAAAGACTTTCCTCAATCAGATCAAATCTCGATTCTACTTCTAAGTGAAACCTGACACACTCTCTGCTATCCCGAAACGTTCCTTTTATATTTTTTTAACAACAAAGCACACTTTACTTCAGATTCCAACTTCCTTGTATACGTCTCACTCGCATTATTTACACTTTCCTATTTGTTTCTCCAATACCTCACTTGCTCCATTCGGCCGAGGCGTCTTCTTTATGAAGACTTCACTTTGAATAAAAAGGACCTCGTAACAGCCTCAATTTACTCCTTTCTTTTGACACTTTGTCATGGCATCGTGAAAAATTTCCTGTCAGCTCTTGTGCAAGCCATCCACCCCAATTAAACAAGAGCATAGATAGAAGAATACAAAAATATGTGTCCCAGCTGAGTTATCTCCTAGTGATCTCTAGCCACAGTACTCCCACCCGAACTTATTTGTTCTATTTGCTGCTGAAATTCACGAAACGCTTACTTAAAAAAATATTCCTCAACCCTATTCCAATCCCTCTATTTTAAAATTCCTATATTTATATTTTTTCAAATTTTCTCTGATTCTTATCTCTGCTTGAAATGTAAGATTTTTGAGAGATGGATGAACTCGGAGGCCACCATAGTATCTTACCTATTCAATTCATTGCCTCTCATTGTTTTTTGTTGTCGTTCACAAGATAATAATGCAAATTAAAACTCTTTGGTTTTATTCCAAATTTTATATCTTTTTTCAAACCATCAAAAATGAAAGTATAAACCATCACAAATATCCGGCCTCTTCTCCAGCCTCGTGGTTCTGCGGTTTCTAAATCAAATTCATTCCTGGATTAACGCAAATCGCCTGAAGACTAGAGGAAATAAGGAGAGGTAGGGAGTGACCTATCCGTATGAAGGTGAAGGGATGGTAAGCAAGAAAAAGGTTATTATGGATTGCAAAGGAAGGAGGGAGATAATGGAGTTTATTTATATAGTTTTACACGTGTTCCTAGAATTCTACGTTGATGTCTTGGTTTCTTTGATGTTAGTAGGCGTTACAACCTCTGCACCATTTACCTTTATAACTCAGGCGTGTAAGAATGAAGCCGATAGATCTAGATGACTCGAAAGAATAAAGGTATGTTCGCTGTGTTCATTTAATTTCCTCCTTATTTGTTTTTATTGCTTACACCTCTCTCTACCATAACAATGATATCAGTGTTTTCATCTCTTGCTACGATTTCATCATATTAAGCCTCCATCAGCCGAAGACCTAATAATTATGCTGGGGGCAAATTCCATGAGTCGCTCTTTCCTGAATCGGCCGAGAGGACTGTCGCTTGACATTAAAACGCAGGTCTCTGGAATTGTTCACTTGTCCCTGACTATCCAAGGGCACAGGCATAGTAAAATGTGGGATTAGCACTCGAAGAAGAGAGAAAAAGAAGTAATTAATTGAACATCTTTGTTTGAATTGAAGATTAGCTGGAAATCCGCAAGCAGAGAACTGTTGTAAATGGGAATTACTCCTCGTGGCTAAGTTCCTCTGGGATCTGTTCTTGATCCATTGAAGTGATTTTATTATTGTAGAAACAACCTTGAAGTGATTTTATTATTGTAGAAACAACCTTGAAGTGATTTTATTATTTATATTTCATAATTTGCTCATGAAAAGAAAAACTAGGGCAAAATAGCTTTTGAACTGCAAAAACTAGCAAAATAAATGAATAGATAGGTGGGATATTTTAAAAAATAGAAGATGCAATCCGACGTGCAAGAGTGAAAGGATGTGAACATAGATGATGATAATCTTCGAAGAGATATTAATAAACGGGTGGCTAAATTTTTAATTTGTCATCTGAGATGTTGCAGTTAACCAAAAGACGCCGCCTTTCCATTATCTAAGCCTCATTTAATTAAAAGGTGATTTTGGAGGAAAATTCAATACCTGACCATAAAATAGGTCAATCTTAGATAAGAATGGCTAAAATTGATTAAAATAAAGTGTTTTGGGAAGGCAATCAATATAATTCATCTATAACAATTGCTTTCCTGCAGTTATCCTTGATTTGCTCTATTTATTATCTTGATTTCTCGTGTTTTCTTTGGGAACTTCTCCATCTAAGTTTCTAATACACGTTTTATGTAGTGTTGGCAACTTTAAAGATTTACTCTTTCGGACTTTGTCAACCTTAACTTGTTATAGTCTTTTTTCCTTATTTCCTCTATATTCCTTGTTTTCTTGATCCGCCATCCTTTAAAAATAAATAAACTTGTCAAATTTCCCTTTTTTCTATCCAAACCAACAGAAAATTCTGCTGGAAATGCTTTAGGAAATCGTCAACAGGTTTCAGTGTAGGAATCTCTTACCTCCTGAAGCAAGAAATCTGCAATCAGAAAATGGACTCCTGACACTCGATCTTTTCATTTTAAAATTTAAAAATAATATTAACCTTCCCAATTTAACCAAACCTGACATTTCGTCACCCGAAAGTGCATCAGTATGAGAGGATTGTTATAATTTCAAACCTACTCCGTTTCACTCCGATTCTCCCGTTGCCATTTTCCCACTCGAAAACATCGAATCTGAGAACGTTTTCCCGCGAACTGCTTTAGGAGTTCTTCAATAACTACGTTTAAAAATAAGTTGAGTTAATATTTAATTAAGAGAATTGGTAATTTAGAAAGCAATGTTGAAACTAGTTAAATAAATATGGTTGAGAATCGATTGAATGAGGATTTTGTGAACGTCTCTTTTACACTCAAATAGGCGAATGTGTAAACTATGTAAGAAAGAGATGTCCACCTTTAGTTTCCTTCCTCTCTGTCTAACTACCCCTAATCATGTGCTTGACTTACTTTAGTAGTTGAGAAATGTGTGTCTAAATTACATGGAAGTTTCCTAAAGAATAAAATAATTAATAAATTGAATTAATAAAACGAAGAATCCGAACCTTCGGAACTCCTTGCAGGAGATTGGTGTCCTTACAGGGGCTCTAATAATTTGTCTTTAGGTATCCTTTTATGGGCCAGGACCTTATTTCTCGGACTAGAGGTGGAATACCATCTGTTTTTATCGGAGTTCTTGGGCAAATACCCGCAAGAATCTTCCTACGCGCTGTTCCTCCCGAACTAGAGAGGCTCTTATTATTATTTGCTCTCCTTCAACGGTCGGACATCAAACTTTTATTAAAAGCTAAATAATTGTGGGATAAATGTTGGGATAAATAAAATCCCACCTTTGGGTTTTGGTCCAATTTCTCTTCCAATATTCGGCCATTTTCGGCTCAAAGAAGACCACAGTTATGGTTGAAAGAGACTTCTTCCCCGTGCTGGTCGAATACAAGACACTTGGAGGAAGTGTGGGAGAGGTTCCGTTTTCGCATACCATTATAAGTGAAAACATGAGAGTGGCAAAGTTGGACATGGCAGTAACAGCCAAAGTAATCTTAATTATTAAAAGATAGGCATTCTTTGATGTTGGAAAATGAAATAAAAACAAATCCCTTCCCCAATAATTTATTTAGGATTCATTCCGGATATATGCTTTCCTCTATTAACGATTGTTAGTTAATTATGCTAAATTAACTTATTATAAATAAAGAAACGTGGTGCCAATATTAAGGAAAATTATCTCTTCTCACCGGCAGTTTTAAGTTTATCCGCCTCATATCCCTATAAAGACAAGATTCTCCAACTTACACATGATCAATTTCTAGTGGATGAAAGACAAATTTACTTTCGCAAAAACAAATTTCTGTCGAATCTGATTGAACAAAAAAATGGAATAAAAGTTCATAGAGATTAAACGATATAAATGTTCCTCTTTTGGAAACTTTGGTTATAATTGAAAGTATACAGAAGAGCTAAACCGTAGAATGAAAATATGGATTAGCAGCCATAGAAGGATCGTTAGGAAATGATTTATCTTAAATTCCTCAGAGTCAGAACTATTCAAGACAGAACCAATCCAAGCTTTCCATACCCTAAAATGTTTTGACAATCTAAAATGGAAGAGAAATTTTCATTAGACAAAATGGACAGGAGAGATAGCGGCAATAAATGGAAAGTGGAGGTGCACAGAAAATATTGCGCGGAATTTATTTTATATATGTAAATTTCTGCTAGGTTTGCTTGATTTTTATTAAAAACAATTCTATAAATCAGCTCAAGGAGGGTTTAAAATAAAAACTAAAAGTTAGATTTTGCGTCGTTAAATCGTTTCCGCTTTTTGTGAATCTAGTGAGATTTAGCGACTCCGACACAAGGCATCCAATTCTTTAGAAAATTTAGGAGCGTTTAAAGTTTTAGTTGAATAAATTTATTTTAGGGATGCCTTTTTATCTATCCTTTGAAATACCTTCAATTTCACAACATCATTTGCAAACAAAAGAGTTTTCAATCTAATCAGCCAAACTACAACTCAGGAATTATCTGAGCGTCTCAAAACTCACAAGGGGTAGGAGGGAATTATGTAATTCTAAGTTGTTGATTCTATTCCTTTGACGTCTACAAATACTTCCAAATTCCAGTCAAGTGTAGGGAGTCCATTTACTAGGTTCAATATCTTTTAAATTGTATGTCCAGAAGAATTTTAAAAGACGAAGATCATCTAGATGACATTTTGTATAATTACTAGCAAGTTATTAATACCAACTCGCTAAGATTGAGTTAGCAGATATTAATAGCCATTGTATATATTTTTTTTCAGGGAATCTAGGCTACTCATCTAAATGTTTAGGAATATCTAAAGATACAGCTTATACTGTGTTAAATCTAATTAGTGTGAATCCTTGTTTTTCAGTTTAATAGAAGCCTATTGCGAGCTTTATTTCTATGTCACATTTCGTCCTGAAGAGGCGACATAAGGAATACATTGTTAATGTCGTTGGTTTCATAATTTCTGGCAAGAGAATCTCATATGCACTAGAAATTATTGATAAAGTGTCTCTCTCTCTCTATCTCTACCAACACCGTTATTAAAACAATAAAACCATCGTATGGTTTCCAGACAAAGCGAAGAGAAATTCTGCTTTACTGTGCTGTGACTCGGTCAATATTACCCTTACAAATCTATATGTACATCTCATGGATCGGGATTATTATGTTGTTCTGGGTCAAATTGTGTATATTATACAACGTCACAAGTCGTCCATCCTTGGGTATTTTCAACTTGACTAGAGTATTATATTTTTTATGATATTTAAAACAATTCAGAACCTATTCTATCTCACCATGTAAAAAAAATTAATTAATGCAAAATCCGGTTCTGGTTATGGATCTGCACCCAAAACTATTTCCCGAAGATGTTGATAGAACCTAATATTTCTTCGTCCCTAGGGTATTTTCAACTTGAGTAGGCCAGGAAATATTTCTGATATTGGAATCATTTCATAAAATCTCCTTTCTCACAATGTTCACATGAGATTTTAAGTGATCCACAATTCTTACCTGTTTCTGGATCATCTACGTGCTATAATAAACTCTTTTAGGGGCCAATGTCCAAACTTGAACAAAACTAACATTGAAATTAGTTAATATCTTTATAGATATTTTGTATACAGATAGACAAACGCACACGGGTGAGCACATAATAGCCAGCAAACTATTTTCGGAGGTAAAAAAAGATTTTACCCAAATAGATTCGCGCACTAAACTTTGAATGCAAATCTATTCACTGATATTAATGACTCTTTGTGTAGTTCAAATGAATGAACCAGCAATCGATTGCATACATCCGGAGATATCTAGTTTCCCACATATTAAGGAGGAATTTCCTAAATTAAAGTTTTGAGTTGAGCGGAGAAGAATTAGGGATTAATTTTCCACTTTCCCAAATTCACAAATCTATGAGTTCGGTTCCCGACCCGCACCGACCTTTTTTATCGTCTTAGGAATATTTGATCAAACGGCGGCAGAAGATCGACTGAATAAGAAAAAAAAAGTGCGCTTATGCTATTGACCCTAGAAGTGTGTGGTTGTTCTTGGTAGGGATTGAAAGAAAAAGAAGGAAATATTTGGGGAGAGTTGTGAGGAAGAGAGAAATAAGAAGATCAGACAAACACTTTGAGTTTAAATTCGAAGGTATAAGCGAGAAGGCAACGAGCATAAACTATCTTCGCAGGTGGAAATTTCTCAAAAAAACTCTCATCTTCTCCCTTTATCTGTAATTTCTATCCCTTTCCTCCTTTCTTATCCAATATTTAGTTTTTCTTTTTTTAATTAAATAATCTATATCAGATACTCATTTTTAGTCGCGAGTGACCCTACATCTACTATGTCGGTCGGACGGTTACCGATTTGCTTTTTTTATTTCTTTAGGCAAGAGCATCATAATTATTTGGCCGATTCTAACGAAATTTGAAAAGCTTATTTTGTTTTGCATTTTCTTTCAAATGCTCTAATTCTCAAAGTCCTCTCAAGGTTAGCTCAGAAATTATTTTGTTTTGGCCATACAATCTTAAATATTCAGCCGATACTCTGCTATACTAGACTAGGCTATAAGACGCTATACTCTGACAGGCAAGCCTACAATAGGCTTTATATAATGCTATGCTAGGGTAGCATATAGTATGTTAGGCTAGACAATACTAATCTATTCTTGACGATGGTATAATAGGACAGTATAGGCTTTAGTTTTCTAGGATAGTTAATGCTAGGCTAGGTTATAATATGCTAGGCTACTAGGCTAGACAGGGATATGCTATGTTATGGTAGGCTAAAGTATAATATGCTAGGGAGGGCTATGCTCTGCTATGAGAGCTATGTTAGGCTATGCTAGGTAATACTATGTTAGGTTACCATAGACTGGTTTAGGATATACTAGGCTAGGCTATAATATAATACGCTTTGCAATATTCTGTTAGGTGTGGTTATGCGAGGTTGGGCTATAGGTATGCAAGGCTATGCTCTCGTATGCAAGGATATATTGGGTATGCTATCGTATGCAAGGATATATTGGCTAGTCTATAGTAGCCTATACTAGCATGGCTATACTTGGCTAGGCTACCTAAGCGACGCTAGGCTAGGCTCTGGTATGCAATGCTAATCTATACCAGGTTAAGCTAGGCTAGGCTATATTAAGCTAGGCTACACTAGGCAATGCTACGCTAGGCAAGGGTTTACTAGACTAGACTAAGCTAGGCTATAGTATAATATGTGAGGTTAGACTAGGGTTTACTAATCTAGGCTAGGCTATACTAAGATTCGATAGGCCAGGCTTCACTAAGCTAAAGTAGGATAGGGTAGGCCTTACTATGCTAAAATTTACTAGGCTAGCTAAATTATTCTAAGCTAGGCTAGGTTAGGCCCGGAGAGAGCTAGGCTAGCCTATGATATGCTATGCTAATGTATGTGGCTATACTATTCTATTTTAGGCTAGGCTATGCTATGCTAGGCTATGCTATTCTCTGCTCTGCTATGCTATCTTATGTTATAATATGTTATTTTATACTATGCTGTAGATTATACTATAGTATGGAATACCGTGCTATTAGTGTGTGTGAATCTTTTCAACGTTCTAATTACATAATTAAGGGGTGCTCAAAATTTACAGCCCAATTTATGATTTTTAAAGTGATTTTTTTTATTTTAATATAATTTTACTTCTAATTGGTTAGCTACTTAAAATGTTTGCCTTATTTTTGTCACCTTGGGGAATTAAATGACTATTATTACATTAATAATTATATCTATTTAACTTTTTTCTTATTTTACCGTCTGGAACATATTCATCAGTACTACCATCCTACCAGTGGGATTTGACCTACAATTGCTTTTTAAACTAGGACAAGACTAGCGACATTCACACATTTGAACAGCAAATTGAAAATAGCAAAGTTGTTTCCATCTCAATTCCAAACTCTGGTTGACGTTCTGAAATGTGGATGTGAGAAACTAACGAGCAGGAAATCTTGCAAAGGATATTTACCCTAAAGTGCTTGAAAAGTGGGAACGAGTGAACAGTTCTTTTCTAGCCCCCGTTGTAAATCCAAGAGTCACAATCTTCAACAGATCTAAAACAACTGGGAGCAGGCCAAAAACATATCCCTTGGGAGAGGAGAGCTACAGGCCTAAGACATCTTCATTACAAAACTAGACCACCTTTTGATTTCCTCAGGCGCAAGTGTAAAATTGTTTTTTTTTTTTGCTGTGACTTTGGCTGCCCTGGTTGCAAAAACGAAAGTGAAATTAATTTTAAGCCTCAATGGAGATGAAGAGATATCTCTGTGAAGGAAATTGCTTTCATTGGAGGTCACAGAGAAATTTGAAACCCTTAAGGTGTATACATTGTCTTTCGTATCATAAAATTGCCAGGGTTCTCTCAAGGTTTCTGCGGGAATTATTGAAATATTTTGAAGGAGGTAAGGTCATAAATCAGAATAAGTGAGGGCATAGCATATAAAACAAAAGCATAGCATAGTCTAACCTAGACTAAAATAGCATAGTATACGCACATACTTTAGCATAGCATAATAGAGAATAGCCTAGCCTAGCATAGCGGAGAATTGTCTAGCATAGCATAGCATAGTATAGCCTAGGCTAAACTTGCCTATTATAGCATAGTATATCATATCCAAGCATAGGATAGAATAACCGATCCTGTTTTAGCATAGTATAGCTAAGCCTAACCAAACATAGGATAGCCTAGCCGATCAAAACCTTGCCTAGCTTAGTATAATTTAGCTACCCTAGTATAACCTAGCATAGTGTAGCCTACTTTATCTTACCATAGCTTAGGATAGCCTAGCCTATCGTATCCTACTATATCCTAGCCTATCTTAGTAGACCCTAGTTTAACCTAGCATATTATAGTATAGCCTAGCTTAGTATAGCATAGTATAGCATTACCTAGCGTAGCATTGTCTAGTGTAGCCTAGCTTCCTATAGTCTAGCCTAGCCTAACCAGGTATACTTAGCATTCCATGCCAGGGCCTAGCTAGCGTCGCCTACAGTAGCTTAGGCTAGTATTTCCAAGCTAGAATAGGCTACTAAAGTATAGCCAATATATCCTTTCATACGATAGCCTATATGCTAGCTTGGTATAGCCTATCTTAGCATAACCACACCTAACATATTATAGCCTAGACTAGTATAGCATACCATACCGTAGATTAGTATAACTCTGTATATCTTAGCCTAATATAGTCTTGGGTAGCTAGCTTATCGTAGCCTAACATAGTATTAGCTATAATACCATAAAATAGCCTAACATATCAGAAGATAACCCTTCTTACCCTATTATACGTTAGCCTACACTAGAATAGCATGATATAGCCCTGCCTAGCTTATTCTAGGCTTGCCTAGCAGAGTA
Organism: Ceratothoa steindachneri; assembly: GCA_963969495.1. Taxonomy (NCBI): domain Eukaryota; kingdom Metazoa; phylum Arthropoda; class Malacostraca; order Isopoda; family Cymothoidae; genus Ceratothoa; species Ceratothoa steindachneri. The sequence goes on along the minus strand of OZ018317.1, from coordinate 247,877,990 downwards.
TAGCATATTATAGCCCAGTTTCGTCTAGCAGATTATCGGCCGAAAAGTTATGATGTCATTTCCTCCAAAAATACTTTCCAGGCTAAACTTGGGAGGACTTTAGCTATGATATCATTCGAAAGAGAATGTAGAACAACATAAGGATTTCAAATTTCGCTAGAATCGGCCGAATAGATATGATGTTATTAAAAAGAAACAAAGAAAAAGCAAAACGGACACCAACCACCTGAGATGTGAGATGTAGAGTCGCTCGTGACTCGGCTCGCACACGACTCAAAATGACTGTAGAATTCATAAGTAGGGATGCAAATTTTAGCCCTCCTCATTTATGAAATTTGAACGTGGAAAATATTCACACACACTAATATCACAGTATTTAATAGCATAGCATAATATACCATAGCAGATTAGAGCATAGTATATTATAGAATATTATTGGATATCTTAATATAGTATAGCACATCATTGCATAATATAGCACAGATAGTATAATATAACATAGTATAACATAGCATAGTATCTTATAGCATAGCGCAGCAGAGAATAGTAGAGTCTAGTTTAGTCTAGCCTAAAATAGCATAGCATACCCACATAATTTATCATAGTATACTAGAGAATAGCCTAGCTTAGCATAACATAGTACTGTCTAGCATAGAATAGCCTATCCTAAACTTTCCTAGTATAGCATATCATAGTATAACCTACCCTGTATAGCCAAGCCTACCCAAATATAGGATAGCCTAGTCTTGCCTAAAATAGAATAGCATAGATATGCCGAGTAAACCTAGCCCTCCTTAGTATAATCTAGCTAGCCTAGCATAACCTAGCATAATATAACCTACTTTATCCTAGCTTAGCTTAGTATACCCTGGCATATTGTATTCTAGTATAGCCTAGCTTAGTAAACCATTTCTAATCTAGCATATTATTGTATAGCCTAGCTTAGTCTAGCCTATTATAGCCTTGCCTAGCATAGCATTACCTTCTGTACCCTAGCTTATTATAGCATAACTTATCCTAACCAGAAATGGCATAGCATTGCATGCCAGAGGCTAGCCTAGCATAACAAAGCTACAATAGGCTATTATAGCCTAGCCAATATATCCTTGCATACGACAGCATAGCCTAGCATACCCTAAGATAGTGTGGTATAGCCTATCCTAGGATAACCACACCTAACATAATATAGCCCAGCTTATGATATGATAGCATAGCCTAGTATACCCTGAACTAGTATAGTATGCCATACCCTAGACTAAAATAACTTTACATAAGTTTGCGCATTATAGCCTTGGTTAGCTAGCCTATCGTGGCTTAACAGAGTATTACCTAGCATAGGCTATCATAGGAGAGCATAGCCATCCCTAGTCTATTATAATTTAGCCTACCATAGCATAACATAGTATAGCCCTGTCTAGCCTAATATAGCTTAGCATATCCTAGCATAGTATACCCTAGCCTAGCATTAACTATCCTCGACAAGTTAAGCCTATACTATCCTATTATACCATAGTCAAGCATAGCTTAGTATTGTCTATGGGGGTTGGGAGTACATTCGCTTTATAGAAGCTTAAGTCTTAATCTTAAGTCATACAAGATAAGGTTACTTAGCCTCTTCGTCTCAACTGTTGGCGTACTACATACTCGTGGTCCTCTGGCCTTTAACTGAAGGTACGTCTAACGACCGAGTCCCGGGCGATATAACCCAGCCAAACCCACTGCCGTACGGGAGCCCTTGGAAGGGCCAAGGCTTCAGGAGTAAACCTGGAGATCAAAATCGGCACGGTGCTTGTGCATTAGGCGATAGTCCAAGGAGGGACTATTTTCGGAAGAGCACTGTGCCTTAAACCTGCTCCATTTGTCCTGGATCATTTTCTTGCCACTGGACTCAGCAGGGGAAAGGGAAGATTGTGGACTAAAGAATGTACAATTACTTGCCACCTTAAACATCATCGTGCAAGTAATCACTCCATGCATTACTCATTCATCCAAATATTCTTGTAATACCTTATCCACAATGCTGCAATAGCCCCACGTACAAGAGAACACAAACAAATACAAGGACCACAAATCTGCAATCTCTGTGGAAGAGGCTGGGCCAACCTTCGCAGACTCCTCAGCCATCAAGAATGTCACCAAAGATGATAATCTTCAACCAAACATCATCAAAATCATCCTTGTATGGAGTGATGTCGTCATTAGCAACGATGGACCGCATTAAACAGCAACAAGAAAGTATTGTCTAGCCTAACATACTATATGGTATCATAGCATAGCATTTTATAGCCTAATTTAGCATAGTATATCTTACCCTCGTAAATTTTATCATAATATAGCTTAGCATAGTATAACCTAGCATATAATAGCCTAGCATAGGATAGCCTGTTATAGGCTTGCCTGTCAGAGTATAGCATATTATAGCCTAGTCTAGTCTAGTCTAGTACAGTATCAGCTGAATAGTTATGATTGTATTGCCAAAACAAAATAAATCCCAGGTTAACTTTGGGAAGATTTTGGCAATTATACCTTTCGAAAGAGAATATAAAACAAGATAAAGATTTATCACACAAAGAGAAAGTTACCTGCCCCTCCTAGACCCCAATGTTTACCCGTCGCGACTGAGAAAAGATACACCTGCACGCCCCGACATCCCAAGGCAGCAGCGAGAATCTCGCGCATTCGTACGATCTCACCGCTCTTATTAAGAATAGACAGGCCAGTCGAACCCAATGAGCAGTCTCATGAATTTCGCACGGCTGTGTGACCCTTGTTGGGTTTCCCTTCTCCCTTGTCGCATCGCCTGATCGGCGCCAGACCTATGGCATCGAGGAGTTTCGAGCGAGCCTGTTATGCTTCCTGAGAATATTGCCTCCCACTTGGAGCGCCAAGTCTAATGAGATCCCGGTCCTCCTTTTGGAGGACTCTGGCACCCGCTTCCGCTGAGGCAATATAAATACTTCGGGTAAAGCTTTGCGAAATTAGTACCAGGTATCCTCCTCTTGGTTATCAGCCACATACAGGCTCTTACGCCCTGCTCCGCTTCCCAACGGCTTCCAGCTACGCAGGGAGCGCGTCACCTCTCTACTCGGACTCGCTCGTACCTGCGGCCAAAGTTCCTTCCCGACCGACGACAGACACATACAGATATCTATCAGTCGGGTATCGACTTCGTTCTCGTATGGAGTACTCCCTCGTTCATTTCTCAGCGAGGTCAAAGAAGAAGGAATTTTGCTAGTGGATCTTGGCAGCACCCCGCTTCCTCGTCACCTCCAAAGACTCCGGTCAATTAGGCTTTACGTGAGTCTCCCCGTTATTAGCACTCTTCCCCTTTCCCTGGAAGAAATTACCGTACATCTTCTCTCGGCGTCTGGTCCCTGTCAAATCAATTGTATCCCTCCTTTCCCCACCTGGTACCCCGGGTAACATCTTATTCATTGTCATTTATTTACTTTTACCCAAAATATTTTCTTTTTATATGGTAGGGTTATTTTTCTACAATCAATTTCTCTAAACCAAGAACCTCTAAGAATTGATTATTTAGGCCTTCTGTACTCGATTTTGATTAAGTAACCCGCGTACTGGGATCTATATACCCCCACAATTCTTGGCTAGCTCCCTTCCCCCGTCATCGCAGAGTCAATCCTCGGCTAGCATCGACGTTCGACTCTATGACTGTTTCAAATTTCGCTAAAATCGGCCGAATAGATATAATGTTATTGCCAGAACAAAATAACTCCCGGGCTAAACTTGAGAGGACTTTAGCAATTCTATCATTCGAAAGAGAATGTAAAACAACATAAGTTTTTTAAATTTCGTTAGAATCAGCCGAATAGTTATGATGCTATTACAATAACAAATGAAAAGCAAACCGGGGACCGAACGACCACCGACATAGCGAGATGTATAGTCGGTCGCGACTAGAATCGTACCTGACTAAAAATAAGGCACTTATTAAAAGATAATAATTGTGACTTGCATTATTGGTCAGATAAATTGAGAGATATTTATATTTAATAAAATAAAATACATATGTTAAAAGAGGAAAATTAATTAGAGATCAAGCAAAATATATAGACATTACTTGTTTCAATTCAAGAATATCCATTGATAGCAGAGGGGGTGTTCCCTTGCCTTTCCATAATTAATCTAAGCCAAAATATTTTTTATTATTTTTAAAGTGCTAATTTAATTTATATTATTCCCATGCCAATAGATTTGTGATGAGAAGATTCTTGGAGTGATTAAGATAGTTTTAATGCTGAGTTAATCAAAGATTTCTGAATTATTAATTTTGAAGTAGATCCCAAAGATGGATTCATTAAACAAATGTTGAGGTGAAAAAAGGTTTCTATGGGGCAAAATGAATGATTAATTTCCAGTGCAGATAAATTGAATTTGCTCTTTATGATAATTCAACCCCAAATTTGGATAGTTGTTAAAGTCAACTTTAATATGACTCCGTAGAGGATAGCCATAAAAAAGACGCCTTATTTATTAAAATTGAGAAAGAAAGACATTATGTAAAATAATGTAATTCGTCATTTGGGTAGAAAAGATTAACGCTAAGATACTTCACTGTTTATTCAATGTTATTTAACATCGTTATATCTGGTATCACCTTACTCAGTCCGAACGCAATTCCTCATGTGGACAGGGTTGCTATCCAGTACCGACATGATGGCAACCTATTTAATATAAGAAGACTTGAAGCCCGCACGAAAACTGTGACCAATCATATTCTGGAACTTCAAAGTGCAGTCGACTGTGCGCTTATCCCCTTCCCCCCCCCACACACACCACTTGCCCTACAAAGATCCCTCAATGTCATAGTCGGTGTTTATGAAGCAATGGGTCTGAAAATGAATGTCAATAAAACTGATACTAATGCAACGACAGAATCCAGAACCACGTCTAACTTTTCACATCAACGGTGATAACATTAAACAGGACACAAGTTTCAAATATCTGGCAGCATCCTGTCGGATAAGTATAATATAGATGGAGATGTCTGCAACAGGATAAATCAAGCCTCCGTAGCCTTTGGAAAATTGCGCATAAGAGTCTTCCAAAACGATATCCTCAGCCTAAAGACGAAGATAGCAGTCTACAGCGCTGTATGTATAATTACTTGACTCTACGTTGCTGAAACATGGACTGCTTACGGAAGGCATAGAAGATAATTGGAAGCATTTTATATAAGAAATTTGCAGAAGATCTCAATCTAACATGGAAGGACAAAATTCTCCATGTAGAAATCCTTCGACGCGCCAGCACAACCTCAATTGAGACCATGTTTGCTCCATACCAACTGCGATGGCTGGACATATAATTCGCATCGGTGATGACAGACTACCTCGACAAATCCTTTAAGGACAACTCCCACTGGGACACCGTAGACAAGGTGGGCCAATGAAACGCTATAAAGATCAAGTAAAAGCAACCCTAACAAAGTGTAATATTGAACCCAAAAGCCAGTGACCGACCAGCATGGAGATCGAAGTGTATGGATGGACTGTCACCTCTTGAACAGTCCATCCACAACGTGAGAGAGGCAAGAAGACAACAGCACCACAATCCACCAGTCCGACAGCCAAATAACCACGGAATAGAGTGTCATTTCTGTGGCAGAGTGTGTGCATCGGGGGGCATAGTGATCTTCGCTGGCTCAACCGACAGCAACCATAAATTCATACCCATAAATTCATCTCCGTTTTCATCGAGTAAAGCTTGAGTCGTCTTCGTATTCGAAGGACAGCCATAAGGCATAAGGATATTATAAAGTTGGAAACAAAGTTCTCTCACAACTATATTGGCAATGATTGTGTTCAATCACAAGATCGTCAGATATTAGAAGAATGTATTAAGCCATCCTTCCATTCAACCATGAACCACAATCAAGCGAAATGTGGATGATATATTGCAGTGTATCTCGGGGTTTAAACATTAATTTAATTTCTCTATATGTTAAATAATTAGTAAATATGTTCAAAGTACATATGTTTCCTTCAAATACTCTAAACTAACCTGGTAACTTAAAATTGCTTAATCTAACCCAACCCAACCCAACCATAACTTTTTAAGCTTCCAATTCTCCGAAAAGATATATATTATTGTAATCAGCATGTAAAACTAAATCATTTGCAAAATTTATACAAAAATAGGACACCGTCCAACAAACACAAAAGGTAAAAAAAATAATTTGAAAAATAAGCTGGAAAAGGAGAGATTTAAGATGAAAATAAGCCATAATTTAAACCAAGGACCAGAAGGCAAAAACGGCAATCCAGATCACGATAAAATAGGTCAGATCTGGCATGAAAAGGGCTGGGCTGGCTGGGTAATTTGGATTGTTCTTCCCATACCTCTTTCGGAACCCATCCTCTAAATTGTGGAGAAAAATACGAAGTGGCAACTCCCTGGATTTCCAAAGGGGCCAATTTCTCTGTTTCGGAGAAAATCGTGGAAAAACTTCACCCACAACACAAAAGACGTAATGGATCTAAGGATGGGGTTTGGGAGATGTGGGATAGAGTGGAAATGAGGAGATTGTTTGGGGAGTTATGATAAATTTAAGTGTTTTAAGTGGGAGTAAATGATGGAAATGGGTTATTATGTTTTAGATGAAGGAGCCGCTTCGCTTTGATTCATCGGGGGAAAGGCGAGGGGGAGGATATGGGATTCAGGAGCTACAAAACTACAGAAGAACTACCAACGAAGAGCCTAAGATTAACAGGAGGAGAAGATGAAGATGGAAAAAAGAAAAGAAAGGAAAGAAGGGAAAAGATATTAAAGTGGGGGAACAAAAGAGGGTTGACAGATTTTTTTTTATTTACAATTTTTACCGAAGGGAGGAGGCCGGGAATTAGTTGAAATAGGGGTAAGTTGAAACGTGTAGTTAACGGCCAAGTAAAATTAGGAGAGTATTTTGCGCGCAAAAGAGCTGAAAGGCACTTACGACTCTCTGGAGCCTCATTTTGCAATGAAGATCGATCCCTACTGGGGGAAGTGGGGTATTCAAATGCATGAAGACCCTAAGTTTCAGCTGCTTCCAGTAAGTTTCTTGACCTTACTACAGCTAACGTCTCGACTATTACGTACTCTACCTCAATGCCTGAGGTAGATTCCTTCATTGCAAAGTTCATTTTACATCCTCATTCTTGAGTGCAACCCCCACTGAAACCTGGGCATTAAACCGTTAATCGTTATTTAACGAAGTTAACATTTTCGTTAACGATTTACCGTTTAGGTTAACTTTGGAAATGATTATCGGACTAATTAACTTCCGTTACATTTACTTCCATTAACTCAATTCCGCTGACCCCCAAAATTCATAAAAACCGGTAAACGTTTAACAATTTCTATTATTTCCTGATTTTAAATACAGATGTAGAGTCTTAGAATATTTAATAATGTATGCGTCATTCTTTCAACCCCGATATAACGCCACTTATTATTATAAATAACTTTCCATTTAACTTCGAATTGTGAGTCAAAAATTATATTTTATGTATTCAATATTAAATCAATTATTTAATATTGCACCATAGCACACAACGCAGGGATATATATAAAAGGCATTGCACCATAGCACACAACGCAGCGCTATAAATAAAACAAAGTGCCGGTAGAAAGAGGCTTCACTTTAGTCTTGAGAGCAGTTACGGTTACAACGTGAGTATCTGTTATTATAGTGATACCTTTTGTGTCCTCAATACCATCCTGGATACTAATAGACCTGTTCTCCACAGTCATGACCCAGCTGAATGTCAACAGCTTCAACGACCACGATGTCAACTTAATGAAGGAGTATGCCAAGGTAATAAATAAATATGATTATATATTATTATAATATATATATATATATATATATATATATATATATATATATATATATATATATATATATATATATATATATATATATTATTTTTTTGTGGGAATTTCTAAAATTTACTAATTCTACATTGTTTTATTTCCAGTTCATGACACCCGTGGCCAAAGCGCTCGACAAGATCCAGGGGGAGGAAAAAGCCTACCTTGGGCCTCTGCTGCAAACAGTTGCTGCGACAATCTTCAGGCTCAATGACTTGAAGCCTAAGGGTCTCGTCTACTGCATACCCTCGGTGTACGCACTTTTGGCAGGCATCGACAAAAGGTTTAAGACCCTCCTGGAGGATGAGGAATGCCAGCTGGCTGTTGCCTTTCACCCGAGGTTTTGCCTCATCTGGTTGGATAGGTATGACAAAATTAAGGTCAGCAAGGTGAGGAGAAGCATGGAGGGTAATGGCGAGGAGGCCATGTTGCGCCAGTCTTACGAAGTGAGCAGCAACAACGAGGAGGAGGAGGAGGGTGACTTCTTCAGAGGTGTAACCCAGCCAAAAAAGAGCAGCAGAAGCCACAGATCACTCAAGAACAAGGCCCAGAACTTGGCTAAGATCTGGTTGGAGACTAACTCCAATGACTTGCTGACAGATGCTGACTTCGTGGGTGAGCAAGTGTTGCTGGACTTGTTCATCAAGTGCAACACAGCCATGTCCTCCAGTGCTGCAGTGGAGCGTTTGTTCTCTATGTGCAAGGACATCTTGAGAGCAAAGAGATCATCCATGTCTGATGAAATCATTGACATGCTAATTTTGATGAAGGGCAACATGCATCTCATTAACAAAAGGGAGATTGAGAAGAAGAGGAAAAATTAAATTATGTACATATCGTGTTTTCAATTTTTTTTTTGGGGGGGGCACTTTATCAATATTTTTTTTAGTTTATTACTAATATTGTGTTTCATTTCATTTTATTTTTCCCTCTTCTGGCTCTAAAAACCTTAAAAACTTAAAAAAGGTCCAAAACTATGAAATCAGCCTTCTTTACGTCTTTTGAAAGTGAAAACTATGAAATCAGCCTTTTTTAACTATAAAGCAAAAAAAAAAACCTCCAGTTTTGTGATTGTGGAGCCCTTAAAAAGACCAAAAGAGGCTGATTTTTATAGTTTTGGCACTTTTTAAAGCTGTTTTTAGGTGATTTTAGAGCAAGAACTGATTTTTTGTTTTCCTCTGTAATAACGATTTATCGATAACTTCCGTTACATTTTTAAAGATTTAACTGATTCGGGTTATCGAAGTTAATTTGGGGGTTAACGGATTTACGTTTAATCAAGTTAACGTTTTGGTTAACTGTGCCCACCTGTGCTGGTAACCTATACCCTCACCCACTTTCGTTGCTACCAATTTGGCTTCTTCAATTCTGCGTTCGTTGACGCCACGCAGCTTCTTCGAATCCGACACGAGGCAAATAGGTCTGGAGCTTCTCAGGCGCTGCATCGCCGTTAAATGGCTGGGGTTCTATGAGGCAAATTGTCGTCCTGGCCTCTCTTATGAGCCCGCCTGATCCCCACTTCCTTTAATCCGATATCATTACCACACTTAAACAGCCCTCCCCCCTCCCCCGCCTTTGTGCGGGGTATCATCAAAAACAAGAGGAAAGGTGGAAGGAGGGTGGAAAATATGGGAGATGAGAAAACGGATAAATGGGATAATTGGATGATGCTGAGGGATATCAAATGGTAGAGTAGGATGTGATAAAGAAGAGAAGATAGAAAGAGCATATCATTATTATTTAATTAAACCTAACAAGCAAAAACCAATGTGGGTATCTCCATAAGATACGAGTAGTAGCGAGGTTAAGGGAATTAACAATTTGGCCAGGGTACGTACCCCGAGTCGCAAAATGAGGTTACTACTTGATGCGCATTTGAATTCGACGAGGGCGGGCAAATAGTCCCGACGCGCGCTCCAGGTTCCCCTCTACTGAAAGGAAGAGAGGGGAGAAGAAAGAGATTTTAAGAATGGATAGAACATAAATAGTAATTGTGATAGAACGGTCTGAGGCCGCTTTAATTCAGCCTCTATCACATGTTAAGCTTGCTTACCCACATACTTACCCACGTGCATCCTGCCTGCGAGAGGAAGCAGAAACGCGTTATCTCCCATCATAGCCAATGTTTAATCAAGGAGGTTCACTCCCCCGTTTCGCCCCCATACGTCGATCTCGCCAGATTGAATTAGGCTTATGGGGAGATAACGTATTTTCCCAGGCGCCACCGGGACATTCTCCCGAAGTCCCCTACTCAATTATCCCCTCCGCCATGGAGATGGCTCCGGATATTTATACCATAGATTTTCCAAATTGAAGCAGATCCAGATTATCTTCGCGAGGCATCAAGCCGATCCGGTCTTCCTTGTGCACCTAGGAACTCTGCCAAGACACCCCTTATTGTCCAGAAGAGGACAATATCCCTTGAGTGCCAAGGTTCGTGTTCTTCGAGACGCCAAGTCAACAAGGCCTCCCTGTTGTTCAGAAAGAGAACAACATTAGAACAGCCATTGTACTTTGAGCCTGTTTGACAAGAAACGGTTATAATCCCCCCTACCCTGTTGTTCAGAAAGAGAAAAACGTTAGAACAGCCATTGTTCTATGAGCCTGTTTGAAAAAAGACGGTTCTCAACCCCCTCCCCTGTTGTTCAGAAAGAGAAAAACGTTGGAAAAGCCATTTTTCTTCTAGCCCGTTCATCAAGAAACATTTCTCGTTCAGAAGACATCACGTCCGGATAATTTAATTCCCCCCCCTTTTTAACGTTCTTCAAGAGAACGCTTGGTTTCAAAAATAACCTCCATTGTTGATCTCGAACTCCTCCAATTTGCTGTCACAAGGATCACTCGTACTTCCAAACCCCATTCGCTCTCACTGCTCAAAGACAGTCCTTCCCCCCTCCTTAAGGACAACCCCCCCGAAGAACCCTTCTGCTGGAAATCACCAGTGGACCGAAGATTCCTTCGCATCGTCTTCAACTGCCAACAACTTTGTAATTACGTAAGCTGAGCATTACCTTTAATCATTTAACCTTTTGTCAACGCAACCCTGTGCTTTAAATGGTTTAGCGAACCTTCCTCCCCCCTTTATTTTTTGTTTGTTTACCTTTTTAAATCTCTCCAAATCTTAATCCTCAGATTAGTCAGATATTCCCAGGACTCTTTTTCATTCCCCGTTTATGTAAACATTTATTTGGTGTGTTGTTGATAGTTTAATTAAAAAACCTCTATTTTATTAATGGTAGCCATATTATTTATCCTTGCGCTCCATTTCACTTATTAGGCATATTGTAAATAAATAAGCCTCTCCAAGCCCACGCCTTTTTTGAACTAACCTCGGTCAATCTGATTACCACGCACTCGAAATATAGAAAATATCCTTAACGAATAGTTATATATGGTATATCGTCGAGAGCCTATTCTACGACATATATATTTATGTATATATATTAATATATATATATATATATATATATATATATATATATATATATATATATATATATATATATATATATGAGGAATTAAACCACATTCTCCGAAGACAATTTAATTCAGAACAGTTTCGGTGTTTCTCACACCCTTTTTTAACTGACACTGGGCAGAAAATATAAGAGAAATTCATATAAGCATAACATAAGATCCCCTCTTCCTTCCCCCAATCCCCTACTTTTGGTTAATCTGAGTGGTGGGGGGTAGGCCTAAACATATTGAAAGGCTGGCATTTTACTATTTTGTTTATTTGCTTTCTTATTACAGGATTAAAAGAAAATCGACCCTCTGATAGATTTAAATTAGGAACTGACGCTATCAATCTCAATTCTACGATTCTTCTCTTAACATAGTTAGCCGATTTAAATAACATTTTACTTCCATTGAAATCGATCGTATGATTCTTGTCTCTAACATGGCAAAATAGTCCACTACTTTCGCTGCCCACTCTAATATCTCTTTTGTGTTCGTACAATCTCTTGTCTAGATTTCTCCCCGTATTCCCTATATAAACTTTATGGAAATCGTTGCATGGTACTGCATATACTCCTATGTTATGATGTTCTTTGGGTTTCCTGGCCATCATCAATTGGTTTAAGGAATTATTATATTTAAAGGCTAGCTTAATACCCGCTTTTCCAAATATGTGCTTTAAACTATTTAATTTATTATTAAATGGCAATGTTATACATTTGTTGAAGTCGTTAGTGCGGAAAGGCTTATTACCATAGAATGTTTTCCTAGCTGCAAAATGGGCAGACGATATGAACCAATCGGGGTAATACAAATTAGAAAAAATGGTCCTGATAATGACAATTTTTTCATCTAAATAGGAAGGAGGAAATATTTTGTATGCTCTAAGGAAAAGGTTAGAAATTACTGATTTTTTAACAGTATGATCGTGAAACGAAAAATAATGTATATAGACATTCGAGTGGGTTGGTTTCCTATACACGTCAAGTTTTAATTCATGGTGATCTTTATTAATGAGGACATCTAAAAAGGGTAACCTTTTATCTTATTCCCATTCATATTTAAATATACTATTTAAATTTGTTGTCAGGAGTGGGGTTTAATGCTATATCTTTGCAAACACTGGTCTCATTTGAGTGAAGCATAGTGTTATTCGTTAAGACAATAAACTATAGTAGTTCCCTTTTGTTTTAACGATTGCTATCCCCTTTTTGAAACTTAAGAAGCTGGAGTAGCTCAAGGAACTGTTATAATAATTTGTTTGTGATTTTTTGGGGTTATTTTAGTCATTGGTTAAGTAGGTCGAGAAACCAATCACGAATAGGTCAGGGCCCATATTTAGGTAGGCCAATTCTCTAGAAGGCAGAATTCTTATTGCAAGGAATTTAGTTGGTTAAGTATTGCGCCCCCAAGTTCAAATATGACTCAGTTTGAATTCTTTAAAGCGCAAGGAGAATCCTTGGGACTTTCTGGAAGAGAATTGATTGAGTACGTTCAAGAGGAACAACGAACAGAAAGAGAAAAGTTAAGAGAAGAAAGGCAAAGAGAAGGAGAAATCCAACGAGAAGAAAGAGAAAGAGAGGAACGGGAAAGACAAGCTGAGCTTCAACACCAGCTTGAATCGGCTTGCGTACATGCAGAAACCCGATCGGTAAGTTCACATTCCGAAGCCCCGCCCAATCTCCCACTTAAGCTCTCCAATTTCAGGGATGGAGAGGATTTCGTAGCATTTTTAGCACACTTCGAAAAGATCCTCGAGATCAATAACCTGGATTTGGAGGGTGAAGATGTAGTAAGATTAATTACTCTTTTAAATTGTAAATTGTGCGACATATTCATATCTTTACCAACTGAATGTATAATTGACTACATCACCTTAAAAGCTGAGTTATTGGCCGCTCATAATATGACACCCGATTTCTACTGACAAGAATTTCGAGGAGGTCGTATTAAACCCGGACAGACGTTTCGTCAATTCGCAAACATTCTTCAGAGGAATTTTAAATTCTGGTTAGAATCCTCAAAGGTTGATCCTAACTACGAGTCCTAAACAGACTTCGTGTTGCGGGATCAACTTTTGGCGTCTCTTCCGACGGAGATCCGCGTGTTCGTCAAGGATCTTCGGTGCCAGACCTTTAAAGAGTGTACCAAAGAAGCGGATGTCTATGCCGCAAGCCATAATTTATACCCCAGGAAGAATCAAAATTCTCACCAATCCCCCTACGAGGAAAGAAGGAAGGATTCGCGCCCCTTTCCAGGAAAGTCGACAAAGTTTCCGGGCCCCATGAAACCCGAAAAATCCTTCCCCCAAAACCAACAACGGGACATCAAGCCTCCCGTTAAGATGTATTCACCATCACTCTTCCCGAAGCGACCAATCATATGCTTCACCTGCGATGTAGAAAACCAAATGAGCTCGAATTGCCCCCAAAATTCTAGACTTGGTGGGCGGACAAGCCCACCAAGTTCACCAGATTAATGCCACCCCGGCTTTCCCGGTTGTGCAGACCCAAACATCAACTTCTCACCCTCCGTCAGGCCACCAGGTAAATTTTATTTTTTATGAAAGTTCCCGAGAACTTTGAAATTTGAGGAGGGCAGCATGAACGGCTGCCGTGTATCTACTCTCGTCAGGGACACAGGGTGCACGTGTTTCATCGTGTCCGACGAGGTCCTCTCCCCCAGTGGACCCTAACCACAAAAAATTTGCGGTGGTACATGACTACCTTGGGTGGGCAAACAGATTCCCCGTCGTCAGATGTTACCTGCAGTGTCAGTATTATGATGGCTGGGCTGAAGTCATTTCAGCACCCATAAAATTTTGTTCCGTTTTATAAGACATAGCCCTCAAGTGAGCTCTGACCCTGTGCTTCAGGCCACCCTTACTCGAGGCCGAGCTGAGAAGAAAGCTCAGGAGTCCGTCCTCCTCAGAACTCCAATACCCTCCAAATTCTCGGAGATCCCTTAACCGGGATTTTAGGTCCGAAGATCAGAAATTTAAGCCCGGTGATGAAGTACTCCTGTTCCTTCCCACAGCGAGTAATAAATTACTGAGCCAATGGAAAGATCCGTACTCGGTCCGTGAGGTACGAGGTCCGGTAGATTACCTCATGGGTACCCCAGCAGGCAATAAGCTCTACCACGTCAACTTGTTGAAAAAGTACCACGGACGTGCCCATGGAGATACGTTCATAGCACTGGACGAAACATCGGCGCTTAAAGAGGATTACCCCGCGAAGTCCCTTAATGTCATACAGACAGTGCGCATCCAACCTGATGCCGATTACCCTCTTCCTTCCCTCCTAGGCGAGTCTTTTGAACCCTCTGACCTGGATATCGACGCGCAGCTGACACCACATTAAAAGAGTCAGCTACAAGAATTATTATGTCAGTTCGACGACGTTATTTCAGAGAAGTCTGGATGCGCTACTAGTTTCGAGCATGATATTAAATTAACGACCTTAAAGCCTGTCCGTTCAAAACCCTATCCCATGGCGATTCATTTACGCCAAGCTTTTAACGCCAAAGTCAATACTTTGATTAGTTAAGATATAATAGAACCTTCCACCTCTAGTTATTGTTCCCTAATCGTCATGGTCAAGAAACCTGATGGCTCTTCTCGGATGTGCATCGACTTCCGGAAGTTAAATTCAATAACTGTGTTCGACGCCGAGCCCATCCCTTTGGTAGATCAAAACCTCCACCTTTTTGAAGACGCCAAGCTGATCTCAGAACTTGATTTGTGCAAGGCGTATTAACAAATTTCCCTCCGGCCCGATGTGAAAGCATATACCGCAATTTTGGCGCCCCTCAGCACCCTTTAAAAAAGAATTCCTCCGATCGACTAAGTTGGAATGATTTTGCTGTTTCTCATTTTAACCAGCTCAAGAGTAAGCTCATTTCTGCCCCCATTTTTAAGTTGCCCAACCCGGAAAAATCTTTTGGGATTAAGACCGACGCGAGCAACGAGGGCATTGGAGGTGTACTCCTTCAAATATGAGGATGACGGAACGAGTCATCCAGTTGCATATGCTAGTCGCCAGTTATTACCCCGCGAAAAGAGATATGCCATTATAGAGAAGGAAGCTCTAGCTATTGTTTGGGTTATTGAAAAGTTTAACATGTATTTGATAGGAAAAGTATTTCAGATAGGAACTGACCACCACCCATTGGCCTATATTCGGAATGTACGACACTCCAACGGCCGAATTATGCCCTGGATAAATTACATAAAAGGTTCCGATAATCAGGTCGCTGACGCACTCAGTAGGGATGCGTTACCAAATAGTGTAGATTAATTTGTAATTCGTAGAAATAGGATCTCCATGTATCTATATACCGTCTTGTACGCCTTAAATTAGATTCTCCTGTAATATAATTAGTTAATGTATATGTCTGAATTTTGTGGCTCAATGTCTATTTTTTTTCACGTATGTGTATATATTTGCACCCATTAATTTGCGTATGATTTCTTTTGTCCCATTTGTACTAATTTTATATTATTTCATTGTTCCATGTCTCTTTTATTGTTTAAGTTTGTATTTAAGGTTAGTTTCCCCTATAATCAAATGATCAACATAATCATATGTATTGAGGTAATACTAGCTAGGTGCATGAAGGTACGGTCAGTGCAAGAAAGTGAGTTCTCCAAAACGGAGCTCTATGGTTGTCACTTCTCTCTTTTTTTCAAAGTGACAACTTTCCCTGGAATGGAGGGGTGTGATAGAACGGTCTGTGACCGCTTTACTTCAGCCTCTATCACATGTTAACATGCAAACTCACGTGGCTTTAAAAATCTTTTTAAAAGCCAAACCAAAAAGGTTTCGAGTGAAAAGGACATTTTATTCTTTTAGGTGAATATTTATAAGTATGGATCTTATTAGTGGCCTTAGCTTTGGGTTTATTCTAAGACAAAGATGGCGTCTTACTCATACCAATTAATTTCAAATTTTACTCTGCCGAAAAGAGAGAAATTTTGTCTCGGGGATATTATGTGCATCTTCCCGTCTCTTGCATTTAGTTGACAAGTCTTGTGGTCCTTTTAAAATGCTGCAGGCCCCTTCTTTAAATATTCGTCATACTACCTTTTGGATCTCTTTAAATCTTCCGGCTGAACTCTGCCACTTATTATTCTCATGTAATGGAATTTAAATAAATCCTTTGTTTTTATTTATAATTAATTCCTTCGTATTTTTCTTGAGTCTTGCGGGAAGAAGTGTCGTTATTAGCAATTGAGTTGTTATACTAATTTTGCTTAAGCACAGTTCCGAATTTTTACGAATCACTTTAGACTGTGGAAGTACGTACCAGACGGAGGAACTAATAGATTCCTCCCTCCCCCTTCTCCTTCTTTAGTAAAGAAGGTATGTTGGGGGTGATTATCCCTTTTGTCTTCCATCTTGGAAAATTCCCGCAAAACCATTTAGACTAACTTATCGAATTTCTGCTCACTCAGAATGTGATAATTCCCCTCACTTTCTCTGCCCAACCATCACTTTTATAGTAAGTATCCCCTCTTACGAACCGCCTTCACGTTTTACGTGTTTTATCCCCCAAAACACAATATTTTCCCTTATATGCTATTAGATATCTCTTCAGCACTCGAGTATCTCTTGTTTCCCTTTAATCTATCCTTGAAAATGTTCTCATTTCACCTCAGAGCCCGATCGTATAGATAACAATCTCATCTTCCCCTCATTTATTTAGGCTTCCCATTACCATAAACAAGCTTCTCTCTCCTCCTCTTTTTCTGAGTTTTCCTTATCGCCAATTCTTTCATTAAGAAAGATATAAAACTACAAAGAATAAACTTTGCTACAGAACACCGTTGCCATATTATGCCTTTTATCTCCGATGTTTTTCCAACCTGTGTTGCCACAGAAGAGAACAAAGATTGAAGATGCTGGAATCTTAAGAACGAAGAGACTATCAAAGGTCACAAAAAAAAATTCTGAGAAAATATGTTGGCCCCAAAGGCTCGAAAAGTGCAATGAGAATCTCGAAAAGCCCTGCCTTAAATGAGATGTGTGGTAGCCTGTACTTGTCTTTAATCTAAATCCCTAAAATTATGTAATACATTTAAACTACAGGAATTTAGAAAATCTATTGAATTATATACAAAATTGTGAAATCCTGCAGAGATATACGGAAGCATTCTAAAGACATGGATGGCTACAGAATTATGAAGAATTCTTTAGAAATAAGCGAAAGCTTGTATGAATAGGGTAGATAGAAAAAGAAATCTACAAAATCGTGCTAATTTATTTAGAAGAGTTCATAAATGGGTAGAAATCTGAGGATAGTGTATGGTGCTACAGAATAATTAGAAAACGTTAGTGATATTTGAAGGTCTGGAGTCCTGCAGAAATACAAACAGAGAATCAGCACAAGTCTCGGAAACCTTATATGAATATGCAAAGCCTCAAAAATATGTGAGCTCTGCAAAAATATACACAGGGTGATCCAAAAGTGTCTCCGCAGAAAGAAAATTTATTGTTGAAAGCGAAATAATAAATGTGCGAGGTGAAACCAAGTAAGTCAAAATTAAGAAGATAAATCGTTATAAGGTCTTTGTCCCCAAATTGAGGGGGATCATTCTTTGTGTTCAGTTGTAAGGACGACATTTTTAACATTTACTGCAAGAATTCATTGTATTAAGTTTTATTACTGCCGAGAGATTTTTGATTCACCCTATACTATCATATAAAGTATGTTGAAGCCTACCTTCAAGAGTATTTAGAGGCCTACCTTATATACAAATGCCCCCATTGGCTAAATTGATTCGATGATCTATAATGATCTTTACTATTTAAAAGATCAATGATGCAAGAAAGTGAATTGTAAAGCTTTATAATTAGGTCAATAAAAACTTTATTCCTTTTAACGCAGTCCTTGTCATCGGCATTCCTTGGAATTAAATCCTTTTTATAATTTATTATTGTCATTCAGTCATTGGAAAAATCGATCCTTGCAATTCAGTTGTTAACAACATCAGGCCTTTTATTTCTCTAGTTATCTCTTTGGTCCTTTTAATCTTAACCTTGTCATCATTGATTACATTTACTCAGTCATTGGCGACATCACTTAAATTATGACGTTAACAAGACCCTTCCTTTACATTCAGTCCTTGTCATTATCAGCCCTTATAAGCTACTTCTTTTCATGGTCAAATTTAGTCCTTGTCAACACCTACCGTCATCTTAAATTCGTCGTTTACAACTTCAGTCATTGTACTCGTCGATACTTTTACCTGCTTCGACCATCATATCAGCGTTTGTTATCATATGTGAATATATGTGCTCTTTGTACCTGGTTACGCCTAGAGTCTTGTACTGCCCCCAGCAGAACCCGTTACATAGGATAGACCAAGAGCCCCTATTCGCGTCATGGATGTTACCATTTCGCTTCTTTCTCTTTATTTGTTTGTCGTTGTCGCCATTTTAATTGTGTGAAAATGTCGTCGTTGGATTACACAAATTCCCGGTTATCAGTCAAAAGAAAATTGCTGTCACTTGTTAACCCGATGCTTGTAAAGTGTGACTCGTGTAGAAGTGTGTGACAACCCACTTGACAAAACGCGAGTCAGTGATTCTTGCCTGACTCGAGCGTCTCTCGAACGACGGGAATTGACTGACTATCAAGCGTGAATCATTCCCCACTCAAACCGAGACTAAAGCGACTCTCAAACGTGATGAAACCGACTCAATTATCTCACTGACTCAACTCAAGCGATTTTAATTTGTGACTCAAGAGTATATCAAGCGCCCATTAAGCTTGACTCAGGTAGTTTGTTAATTAGTCATATGTGATTCAAGTGCAAAACAAACATGACTCTTGGGTCTCTTGAACTTAACTCAAGCGCTTACACATGAACGTCACCGAGTGTCTCGGGCGGTGGTAACAGGCGTAAGCAAACATATTAGTACGATTGCTCGCCGTCTCATGACAGTCATCAGTCACGCATCAGAGAGCAAAAGACCCTTAAGAAATGTCGGATCTGTCTCGAATGATGGGTCGCCTTCTTTGCACTATTTTGGAGGTCAAGAATCCGCTTTGTCTCCGTCCGGCTGAAGCGCTGTAAAGTAACGCTTATTTTTTCGCTTGTGATAAAAATAGATTTGCAGGGCTTTTCCTGGTGAGATTTATGGGTGTTTTACTTAAGCATTATTGTTTTACTTGACATTTTTACTACTGATTTTCACCGTGTAATACCAATCTCTGTAGGAACATAAGGTTTAATGTGGGATCCAGCGTATGATAAAACATGATCACTCGTTTACTAATATTGTCTCTATTCGAAGACTAATCAATCCCAATGCCAATTTGCTTAGATAAACATGAAAAGGTTTGCCACATAAATTATTTACTATCATCATTTACGTCTCCAACAACTATATAATTATCTACAAAATAAAGGGATCCCCCATACCAACAAGCTTAGACCTTAATACAATGCAAAGGGAAGAAAAATTCTTTATCGAATCGCTCCTCGAACATCTGCATCTTCTCCAGATTCTGACGTCATAGAGACTTTTGCAAAGCAATTTAATTCAAAATGCTTCACCTCACAAGCTGCCACGCTATAAATTGAAATCAATGTCAAAATGCAGATTCTTCCATTTTCATTGAGCAAACCTCATTTAACTTTGCTCGTTCCAATTTAACTCAGAATGTTTAGATTTATCATTTAAATATAATTAGTCTTAACATAAAGTGCGAGGATATATTTTCCTTCTTAGCTCAAATTGTGGAGCAATCTGACCTAATTATTCTCAATGAAACTTGGTTTTGTCAAATTTATTCCAGCGATATCATAGTTATACCACTTTATACACTTTAATTAAGAGACTGTAAAGGATAAGAAAGAGCTTTTACAAATGGAATATCCTCGAATATATCGTCCTTAAAAACTAATTGACCAAATACACTGAGGAATATTATTTTTCTTATTTTTTGTCGCCAGAGATTTTTCAACTTATTCTAATTAATTGGCGTCGCTGATTTCAAATCTGAAATCGGCTTTTGTCTGTATGCTCTTTTTTTCAGGCGACTCGAAGTTTATGATTTTTCTGAAGTTAATCATTTTCATCTTTTGTTTCAGATCAAATGATGGCCTTTGCAAGTAGACGTGAATGCACAAATGATTATATTGCATTCGGTTACATCTATGGCTGCTACACACTTGATCGCTTCTGCTATAACCTCCAACTAAACAAATAAAAACTTCTTGACAGATCTTGAAAAGTCTCTTATTTACAAACAAGGGACGAAATTTCATACATTGTGCTGTTGATACCTGAGTATCTATGGCGTCCATATCCATCAGATATTAATTACTAATATTAACAATAGCTTAATGTTAACAAACTATCCCTGAAGGTCAATAGTACCACCTATATGATATTCTCTTTTAATAATATCATCAACCTACCACCCATACTAATAGACAACCATTCTATTAGTCGATCTTACTATACTAATTTCATTAACGTTCCTATCGATAATAGACTCAAGTCCCACAACCATCCCAAATACTCTTCAACAACTGGTCCCAGACTTTGGTCTCTTGAAAGGAACTTCTCATTCATTTCCCTTCCTGTCCAAATTCACGAAGAATTTGGAAATCGATTATTTTTATTTAACCACCCATCAACTCAACTTCAACAACATTACTCTCTTTTAACTCTTCTACAAATACATGAGTCAAAATCAAATTCACAAATATTTTAAATTCCGACACCTAACCTTTTCTAAAATAAGGGTTCGTTCCCTTCCTTCCCCAACATACTCACGCAAACTCGTTCTCTCCGTGGTCGCAGCATAACTTTCCCAGAATTGATCAAATCCGCGTCTCGAGATTCTTTCGTCTCTGTGTATTTGGGTCGGGCTCCCAGGATCTCTTAAGCAACTTGAGTCTTTGCCAGATTTACAGATCTTCTAAAGCAACATCTCTCACTCAATCAAAATGATAATTTTTTAATTACTTAATGGTTTTCATTTTCCTTGATTAATCTCAGACAAAACTGATTGTTATTTAATGTGTTTTCTCATGACAAGATTTGTATTGTTCCTATCGCTTCTAATTATGATGATTATTAAAGGAATCCGTATCGGTGTTAAGAGCTGTCACCCTGCACGACCCAACCCAATTATAGCTTTTCCGAGTCATCAGGTGTTGCTGCTGGTCTCGGTCTGATCACCTCAGCCGCCCAATGGCTTGGAGCGCAAATATGGCATCATTTGAGTGAAAGTGGCATTAATTTCTCCTCTAACCTCATTTCATGTTGAATTCAATTCAATTATTATTATTAATTAGCGACGTTTGTTAAAAATAAATCACGCGGAAAAATTTTAAAAAAAGGAGAAAGATATAAAGAAAAAGCGAGTATTAAAGCAATAAAAAAGAAGAGATGACCTCGTCAGCCCCCTGGATTCAGCGTTAGATTTCTAACGCTTAGGTACCAGGTTCATCACAGCGAGAGCGGACACAAAACTTCAGCGTTGGTCAGCGACTAACCGCTTAATGGCGGATGCGTTGTGCCTTCTCACGAACATACTTAATCACGGCATCACTTTCTTCCCTTCCCAGCTTCACATTTTAACATATTTAGTCCCTCTCCAGGCACTGGAACCACCAGGTAGGATCTTTATACCCACCGTAGACACCCCTGACGCGGAACTGGTAGCCCCTACACGGCTGGCAAAATTCCGAACCGATCGCTGACTGGCGTCACATTACTATTAGGCACTCTCCTCCTACAAAAAGTCAGCACATTGGTACCGTCGATTGTCATTATGATCTTTATGTAATTTTCATGATTTTGTCGTGAGAGCTCATCCACGATGCGAGTGCCAACGGCGCAGCTTCTTTACCTAACTATGACGAAGAAGAAAATAAATAAAAATAAATAGTAGGCAAATTGAAGAAAAAGAACAGAATAAAGGAGATCGAGCAAAAGCAAAGTTAAAAAGATGGAGGAAATAGGAAAACATGAAATAATAAGAAACTAAAAAAGAAGAAGGAGAAATAATCGGTTTCTTTTTCTCGGCGGTAATCAAAAAATTATTTTCCGATCCTCCTCTACTCCAGACCCCGGGGGCCCGTTGATTCCCCACCCGGCCTTTATCCTCTTTTGTCTGTTTTTCCCTTTTCCTTCGGGGCAAAGAGACGGAAATTGGAACACACGAGTGAGAATAAGAGTTGCAAAGTGGCAGTAGTTTGTGAGTGAAAGAAGTGGTTGTGTGGTAGTCGATGCTGCACTCACTACGATAGGGGTCGCTATTCTGTGCGAAACGAGGTACCAGTAAGGAAGTAGATGTGGTACTTCCGTGGTAGTAGCAGTGCCAACGATGTTGAAGTGGGACTTGGTTGTACTAACGACTAAAGTTGGTTGAAATGACACACCATCACGACGTTACTTTTAGTGACGCAAATACGAGAGTGCCAGGAGAGTGCCAGTAAAGGGATGTGTAAAGGTTACGGTGGGTAAAAGGTTGCCTAAATGGATGAAAACTGTGGTGAACATGATCCTAAGCACCAACTTGGTTGGCCACAGGCGCTTGTTGGTCTCACTCTGAAACAAGCCCTCCACGTAATAGTCCAGGCTGTTGCAGTTTGGGAAGTTGAGGGGGAAGATGTTTGGAGTGATGTGGTTGAAAAGAGTGCCTGATAGCTAAGACTGTTTCCTTCTGCTTTTTTCGCATGTTGCCATACCTACATCCTTTTAACGGCCACCTCTTGGACCTAAGGCAACTCTATCACCTCCGAGGACTTGATGTAGCCCTTCTGCGCAGATAATCGAGGGGATAAGGTGGCCCTCGCAAAAGACCACCCTAAACACCATGATGTGGACCGGGAATTTGGTCTTCATGACTCTCGGTCCATTTATGTGGTACACAGCAAGCCAGTGGTTGTTTACCGAGTGGACTAACTGTGGTCATGTTATTACCTATTCTTGGTTGAGAAGAACCAAAACAGAGCAGGCTTAATGGGACGCTTGAGTTTGTTACCAAGCTTCGCAGGACGTTCCTTCCGTTTCTCCTTCATGTTCTGTTACATGAGAATAGTATGAATAGTATCGGAGGTCTTCATGAAGAAACCGCGTCGTAAAAGCCACCAGGATCCACATGACCAGGGTTCTTTTTGTTTTTGAACGCTTAGGACGACGTTTCCGAGCCGCCGCTGCATCCTCAAAATCACAGCCAGACTCATCCAACTCCAACCTGAATCTCCGCACCACCATTCTCAGATTGACACCCGAACACTCGGAGATCTTCGCAATGGAGCTCTCATGTGTGAATGACAAACAACACAGTTCGCCTTTTATAAGTTTATGGAGGATTGATTTTAATCATGGTTTCGCTTCTTTTGCATACTATGAAAACATGAGTCTACTATTATAAGGAGGAGAGAGAACTGACGCCAAACACCACGAATGCGCGTAATTCAGAGTTGCCAAAGGTGACAAATTACTCACCGCCCCCTGTATTTAGCTGCATTTGGGATTTTTTAAAATGCATTACTTGTTTGTGAGAGTCGTGTTAGTGGTGGCACTCATATAAGAAGAGGAAAATTTAGAGCAGAAGTGCCGGCATGGAAGCCAACAGTTATGCGAAACTGTATGGGTCCCTAGTCATATGTCTCTATACTTGCGTTGTATGTTAATGTATGTCAAATTTCTAAGATAGGGAGATTCCTATTCCCCTTCATTAAATAATTTTGTATAAGAAGAGTTGGAGTTACAATTTTTCCTACTATATCCTGAGGAGTTTCAGTAATTAAAATAATGCGTCACGTTTATTGCGTGAATCATCTTAGCTTGGTAAAAGTGTTAGAAATGTAGATATAATGTAGTTTCTGTCTTTTTTTCCATTCAAGTGAGTGTGCAGGAGTTTGTAGTTGTGTGTAGGGATTTCAAAACCCTAGAAGGCGTTGGGGTAGAACCAGTAAAAGCCTCGCATGCAGGAACAAGGAATCTGGGTGCGTTAAGTCCTAGTGGCCTGGTGCATAAGTTATCGTGTTGTGGTTGGATTATTCCCACCGATTCCAGGTCCTCCTTTTAGGAAAAACGCGGCAACCAACGAGGCCAAAGAATGTTCGCGACGACGGATCTATAACCCTCGGGGAAAGGGGAAGAAATGCGGAGGTTATATGGCAGCAGATCCACCCGGAGGTGTTGGGGCCTGGAGGGTACGCGAACGTATAGATGTCAGTGACGGTGGATGACGTCACGACTCTTGCTGCCACCTGTTCCCCACGAACGAGATCAGTCTCTTGCGCGCAGCCATCATTCGTCCCCTTACGTCACGCCCCCGCTCCACCCGGTGGGGACACTGAATTGTGCTATCTCATCAAACTATTTCCTAGGAGGGAGTGATGAGGTTGGCCCTTATCAACGCTACTACCGCTATGCGTAGAAAGGGGTCCGCCACACTTCCGCCCATTACGACTCATAGCAACAAAACATCCGACTACCTGATTTCTACTGGATGATGCGCCTCTATCCGGGCTTACTCATCTTAGACACCTCCCATCGGAGAACGCTATGGGTATTCTTCTGACCCCACACTTGTTATAGTTATTATTATTTAGAAAGAAGAAGCAAGAACTAACGAAGGCATCTTCGCCAGAATGAGTGTAAGGAGAGATTCATCTATAAAAGGGTCAGCTAGGGTGTTTGAAAGAGTGCGGAATTCACATATCCTGAAAAGTCTCGGGAGGAGACTACTAGGAGCGTTCGGGACCTTGGGAAGGGGCACAAATTTTGGCAACTTTTTTAATTAAGTCAAAGCCTCTTGGCCGTGTTTTGGATGGGAGGGTGCACCATCCTCCCCATGTGGGAATGTAGCCCTAAGATACGCGCAAGACGGTGCGCAAGATAGGAGGTCAAACGATCATCGAAACTTCCACGCCTTACAATACAGGCACTCACCCATTATTTGCCTCCTGCACTCACGCACAAGACATCCGCACACTTCAAATCCGCACTCAGAAGATCATTCCACCGCTCTCGACACAGCCGTGGTTCCCTCCATCAGACTTGATCGTCGCGAGAATAAGCAGGAAGGAAGGAAGGAAGCACCTCCGAACGATCCCTTCTCCGCCCCACGACCCACCTGCGGTAGGGAGGGTCCTTCGCAAAGAGCGCCATGGGGCTCGATTCCACCGGGTTCCCCTCAAGGAGATGCCCTTTCATCTTGACTCTTCTATTTAAGGTCTGCCTCTTCTGATCCTCCCATTTAGACCTCTTCTCAAAATGTCCCGCAGAGAGTCAGGAAAACAGATTTTCTGAAGTGACGGCGTTCTGATTGCTTCCGCGGACAGATTTCTCCTTTTGAAATTTGGACGAGAAATTTCCTCGTTAGTCTTTTGCATTTAATTCCTAGAAAAATTCAGGTTAACTCTTTTGCACTCTATCATTCTTTCGTTATATAAATGCAACATAATAGTAATGAATACCTTTTTAGGTCTATTTATGCAGTACGATGAATCGGAAGTGTAAGAATCATCCTAACAAATTTAGTTTCGTCTGCGGACACGTGGTTCTTCCATACCTTCAAGCGAAAATCACGAATTTTGTGAAGAAGGCTTATTACGCTTATTTTGAAGTCAAACTAGGGGACCAGGATAAGGCATTTGCTCCCCATATCTGCTGCAACATATGTGTGGAGAACTTACGGGATTGGAGCAATATTAAAAGATAGAGTATGCCATTTGGTGTCCCAATGGTGTGGAAGGAAGGGAAAGATCACGTTACCGGCTGCTACTTCTGCATGACAAATTTAAAAGACATCAATCGCAAGAACAAGCACCATGTTCAATACCCTGAAGTTCCTTCTGCCATAAAGCCAATCCTCCATGGACCAGATGTTCCTGTTCCTAAGCCGGATATCATCATGGAATATAGTTCTGATTCCGAATCTAAAGGACATGACTGATACAGGTGAGTGTGTTGCATACGAGCCAGAAGAAGACAACCGACAGGTGCCATTGACCCAAGCCAAACTTAACGACTTGACACGAGACCTGAACCTATCTAAGGAGTCTGCCCATTTGCTGGGTTCTCGTCTTCGAGAGAAACATCTACTTGCCCCAGGAACAACGTTCTATTAGTTTTGGAAACGCGAGAGCAAATTCAGAAAATTATTTATGTTCGATGAAGCGTCTTCACTGATCTACTGTGACAATATTGCTGAACTGATGGAATTAATGGGTATAAAGTATGTTGCCATGGAATGGAGACTTTTTATTGACTCGTGTAACAGAAGTCTCAAGGCAGTTCTTCTGAATAACGGAAACAAGGTTTCATCAATCCCTGTTGGACACTCAGCTGAAATAAAGGAATCCCACAAGAGCATGAAACGTCTGTTGTCAGCTCTCAATTACCAGAAACATAAATGGTTGATTTGTGTAGATCTTAAAGTTGTTGGACTCATCCTAGGACTTCAAGGTGGGTACACAAAGTATCCATGCTTTTTGTGCTTGTGATATAGTCGAGCTGACGACCAGCATTATGTCAGACAAGAGTGGCCATCAAGACAAGGATTAGAACCCGGGTCACACAATGTTCTGTCCCACCCTCTGGTTGAACCGAGCAAGGTGTTACTTCCCCTTATATACATCAAACTCGGCTTTATGAACAACTTCGTAAAAGCACTGGACAGGAAAGGTGAAGGATTTGCCTTCCTCCACCACAAGTTCGAACGAATCAGCATGGACAAGCTTAAGGCAGGTATTTTTGATGGTCCTTAGATAAGAGAACTCATAAAAGACTCTAGTTTTGATGATTTATTAAATCCTACTGAACTCTATGAATTGGCTGTCCCTTAAGTTAGTAATGGCAAACTTCCTTGGTAACCACAGAGGGCCTCAGGACCAGAAGATGGTTGATGACCTAATGGAAAATTCCCGCAAACTTGGTGCGCGTATGTCAGTGAAAATGCACTTTCTTCAGTCCCATCTGGACTATTTTCCAGAAAATTGCGGAGACTTCAGTGAGGAACAGGTGAGCGCTTTCAACAAGACATCCGTGTCATGGAGGAACGCTACAAGGCCAATGGGATGTGAAATTTCTGGCTGACTACTGTTGGTGCCTTAAGAGGGATGTGGTGTCTGCGCGGCACAATCGGAGGTCACTGAAGAGACCATTCATCCATGAGTAGCTTATTTTGTGCATTGTAATATTTATACTATCTATTAAAAATATTCTGTAAACCTTCTGTCAGTAAATAGGTCCAATATTTGATATTATGTGTTTCATTCACAACAAATTCTGAAAATATAGGAGTTTTTTGGTTGGTGCTCATATTTCAAAGACCTGTCCTGATTGGGTAAAATAAGCATGATTTTCAGATTCAGTGCAACAAACTGATCTAAAATTAGGTATTATATATTTGACCATGAAAAACAACACAGACCAGTGTAATAGACAGATTTGTAATGGAAAAACTTAATGAAGTCTAACTTTACATATATATATGTAATAAACTATAGACAAGATATATGTAGCTTGAATATAGTTAAATTTTAATGATGAAGAGATAAGGAAGAAGTGAAGAAAAAAGAGGTTCAATAAAATTTATTATAATTCTATTAAATTTTATTGCGCGGAAATGAAAGAGAAAAAAGATGGGAATTTACATTTTTTATTCAATTTTATATTTTGCTAAATTTACAATCGATAATAATCCAACATCAATCTATTGCTGGATATTTATACTTCTCTCTTCCACACAACTCTCCTAAAAAATATTGATATCTGTCTTCTTCATTCCATAGCTAGAAAAATCTCCCATTATTAGGGTCAATAGCGTAAAAGCACTTTCCTATTTTTATGGGACCTCCTTTTGCCGAAATTTAATCAAATCACCCAAAGACAAAAAACAACACATTTGCAGACTCGATAATGTTTAACTTTATAATTCAGAGAATATATACAAATACATTCCTAATTTTTCTTTAATCAAAAAAATAAGAATTTACGAAAATCCAACCCAATGATTTCATTCCGTTTTTACAACCCTAATTCGATTCAATTGTTGAATTCAAGGATTCACTTTGAATCGTTTGGGCCTTCTGATTCAATTTAGATCGTTATTACTTATTGGTTGCCTTTAAATAATCCAAAGGGCATTCTGATGTATTTATGTGTAAAACTGCGGCTCTCTGGATGTGTGCAATCGATTGTTGTTTCTTGCAACCAAATTACAATGGTCCTCGTTTATAGCGCCACCTAGATTTACCTTCAAATGCAATTGTGTTATTTTAAATTAGTAAAAACGGCTATTCCTATAATGATTTGTTAAGAAAATTATCATAAAAATGGCATGATCATATATTATATCAGTTAAAGCTCAAAAAGAAGTATGTGACAGAGTCATAAAAGTTATCTATTACACTAAAAGCAAAGCTTCACACAAAGGAAGGTTATTAATCACTATCGGAGAGGTAGAAATGCTGCCTTGGGAATATACTATTCCATAGAATGATTACCAAGCGTTTAAAACAATTTTTTCGTGGTTTGGTCAATACTAAAATCTGAAGGGCTTGTTTATTTGTTAAAAATGTGAACGGCTGGTTCATGAGGTTACAAGGCTCTCCTGACCAGAAACACGATAATGAACGTAGGAGAATGGACGTCGTAGATATAATTCAAATGAGCAACTGGTTAAAGACGTCCATACAGAGTTTTAATACAATGTACTCGCATACGTAAATTAGATTTAATCCATTGTTGGTTGTGAGGTGCTCAGAGGAATCTTGAGTTTAGATAGGATGTTTCTATTGAAAATCTATAGGTGCAAATAGAGAGGCTAGACTTCTCTCCCAAATATTCTAATCAATTAAGACTTTCAGAAGTTCCAAACTTTTAGAACAAATTGTCAGCTTCATGATACAAAGCCGATAAAGCAAAATAGATTCAAATGATGGTATAAAGTATTTACCTATACGGATATATATCTTTTATTTGCTATTTAAACGGTTCTTTAATTGATGTACAGGACGTTTAAACAGGACGTATACCAAGTTGGACTTATTCCAAAGCGGACGTGTACAGAGGTATCACTGTAATTTTGTTATTACTAAAATTAATGTGTACTTTGAAGAAAATTATTATATATAAAAAAAACTTGCAATGTTTGCTGAAATATATGCAACATGCAACATTATACAATATAAACTACTATTGTGCTGTTTATGGAGAAATATTGAAACCGATTGACCCAACTCTTGTCTTCCCATGGCGGAGATCGTCTCCATATCAAACAAAACGGATCTCCTTTGGAGATTGAATGCACATCTTTGGACGTAAATATCCCTGTACATAGAACGCGTCCACCAGCTGAATTATCTCATTTAAATGTCTATATGCGTCAACTTGCAGTCCTATATATCGTAGTGACCCTACGCCTACTCCTGCAGACCAAGATTTAGGAGGAACCTTAATGCGTTTGCCTACTAAAGCTACAATATCCTTAAAATAACGAAAAAAATATGTTCAAAACAAAATAAAAACAAGATGATAATCAAAAGAATGCAAACACAAAGAAAGTAAATAAAAAAATGCAAGAAGATGCTAGAGGCCAAAATAACGTAAAGCCCAAAACCTTGATCACTACAAAAACTGAGCAATAACTATGACAATCCCAAGCAAAAAAAATTGACTCTGGGACCTCCGGAGAATAGAACCAAGTTTAAGATGAAAGGAAGCGTCCAGACGAACTAATAAAAGGCCCCTAAACCATATCCAAAGGCCCAAAAGATATATCCCTACAATAGAGATATAAATGATTAAATCTGACTCGGCTTTGACTTATCGTTCAAGAATAGTGCATTGTCAGCAAATGGCTTCGCTGAGGCTTATTTCTCCGAGTTCAAAATCAGCCAAATAAGCGGAGAGATTTGCCAGAGAGATAGGTTGATCATTTATTCATAATATTTGCTAGCCAAGCTCTCAATTTATTTGTTGTCAAATTAGAGGGTTTTTGGAATAGAGGGGGACTTATAGGAGCTCTTAAAAAGAGAGGATCGAATTGCATTCATGCCGGGAGGGTAAAGTGAATTTCCGCGTATTCATATTTGATAAGATTAAAAATTGGCTTTGCTCTTCTTTCTTTTATGTAGGTTTTGATGGTGCTGCTAGGCATGTGTATGATTCTTTGTGTTGGTTTATATTATGCTTATTGAGGAACAAAAAATACGTTAGGAAACGATAGAAGTTCCGGGATGTTTTTTTTCTTTTATATACTGCGCAGTCCCCCCCTCCCCTCCAGTAAATAGACCTGAAATTTCATTGCTTCAGTTTTTATATATTCGAATCAGGGCCGGAATTTTATACCACCCAGAAGCATCCTCTTACCTCTTAAAAGCTTCAAAATAATTATTACTTCCATCCTCACAGGATCTATGACCGATGATGGTTAAATTTGTAAAGTTCTACTAATCTTTGTTTTCTTCATTGTTGAGGCCATTGTTTGTCAACTGCACTTTGCCCACTGAGTGCTATCAGCCTTGTTACTTTTCCTTCCTTATTTCTAAGAGTCAGAAGTCACTTATGGAATCTCTTCACCACAAAACCTAAGCATCGGCCTATAGTGCAAATTCCCTAAACAATAATAGTACAAGTTATTGCGAACTTCGCAGAGTCTTGATACAAAATATATGTTGGAAAGGATAGAAGAAGATGTGAGTGTGCTTGTGTATGAAAGAGAGATAGGGAATTTTCCCCAATTATTAATTCCGCACTGTCATTCAGGTAGTTCCCTTATTAAGGTCTTTACTATTATGCCATCCTTATGGAAACTTAGGCCATCATTAATGAGCACGATTCTTAGAAAAGAGAAAGTAAACAAGTAACTTTCTCTCACACTCAATAACATAAAGTACAAATACACCTACTCTGATTAAAACGCATCAAAAGCTACTCACGGCATTATTTTGACTGCCTTCCTCCACTCTCTTTGCCCACAACGGGAAGAATAATAGAATTTCCTGGGTCCCCCTTCAAGTGAAACCTGACATTCTTATGCCCTCATTAAACGTTGCTCTTATAAGTCTTTACAAGAAAAGGCACTACTTCAGATACAAGCTTAGATGCATTCATCATAGCCAGCATCCCTTTCCAGACTTCACTCTAAAACTCGAAGACTTCACTGCGTTACTTGCATCTCATCCCTTCATTTACCACCACTTAAACAAAATCATAGAGAGAAAAATGCATAACTACGTGTTTCAGGCCACGTAATCTCTTTAGGGATTACTCCTGAGAGGATTATTATCCTAAAGTCATTTATCTTAATTGCTGCTGAAACCTCCCTAATGTTCAGATAAATAAATGCCCCCCCCCTTTACAATCGCTCTATTTTAAAATTCCTTTATTTCTAGTTTTGAATTTTTTCTCTGATCTTTAACGATGCATCAAATAAACCTTTTAAGAGATGGATTACCTCGGATGCCACCATTATGTTTATCGTATCCTATTCTCCGATTGCGTCGCATTATTTTTGTGTCTGGGACAATAAAATTATGCAAATTAAAATTATTTCCTCCTCTTCCAAATTTTATATCCTATAAAACTATTACAAATATCTGGCCTCTTCTCCAGCCTCGTTTTTGCGTTTTTTTCAGGTTAGGTCATTCAATAAGTAAAGCACCATTTTCTTTTATATTTATCCTTATTTTCCAAATAACCAATAGACAATAAAAAAGGTGGATAAGTATTATATACCCAAGTCATTACCGTTGAGGTAAGTTGCGACATAAATTCCCCTTTTTAAATTGCTTTCCAAAGCAAGGTCATTAATATTATTCTAAAGTTAGCTTTCCCACCTGAATCCAGAGCAATTTCCTAGCTTCAAACACTCATCATTTTCAGAGAATTTGTTCTTTGCCGCTGAGGGAAAATATATTCATTTTTAATGGGTTTCATCTTTCAAAATTCTTACGGGGTCTCATTCAGAAACCATCTCGAACCAATTTTCAAAAATTCCTTTGTAGTATCGCTGGGATAACGGCTAGTTAAAAATGCACCTGGTTCGATAAAGATGTTTATAAACATATATATATATATATATATATATATATATATATATATATATACATATAGTACAAGAGAAAGATAAAATTGGATGCGAATGAGTAATGAGAGAAGAAACAAATGTTTATTAAAGGCAAGAGAGAAGGGACATTAGAAAAATACTAGAATCAAAGAGAGCAAAGGGCGGCACAATGAAGGCAATCCTTACTGAGAAGGCAGAAATAACGCGAGGGAAGAGTTTAGAGAAAATTCCTTGCCGGGACTCGAACCAGGATACTTTGATATGGTTTGTTGGCCAACTTCTCAAGTTGTCTGGTCCTTGATTTAAGGATGCCCAACCAGCACAGCACGACCGAAGTATACCTCAAAACATCCTCGAGAAGAGTAGGAGGAGGGGATGCAGTACTTGCAATATAGACTCTTAGTTACAACAGGTGACAAAGTCCAAATTGATCGGTTTATTATTATATTAAGCAGAAGATTGTATAGCAAATTTAATTAGCCCCACACTTTGGAGACGTAGAATATATCGTAGGCTTCAATGAATTCGCTCATACAGAGGAACACAAAACCTAGAGAATAGGAATTGTGAGTTTTTCCTGAGGATTTTCCCCGATAAGTTCAGGTTTGTGTTTCGTTCTATTTTACTGGGTCACTTTAGACTTGCTTTCTAAGTTGGACTTTGCTGTTTATTATTTGAATTTGCAGCTTTTCTTGGATCTTGCTGACTTTTACTAGTTTTTGCTCGGTTACTCTCTTTTGTGCAAAGAGTTTTATTTGCGGAGTGAGCCGCGTGTTGGCTTTTTTTCAGAATGGCGCCTGAAGGGAAGCTTTTTGACAGCTGGTGGAGTGAAACAAAGCGGTGTGGATAATAAACTGACCAATTAAATGGTAAAGTTTGGGGGTAATCTAGAGTACAAATAATAAAGAGTTAAGTGTAGTTTTATTTGAAGTTTAAGACTATCAATCAGTTACCTAAATCAAGGAATCACAGTGAGTCTGTAAAGGAAAAAGTAACCCTCCCTAAATTTAGCTCCATAAACTTTAAATTTTTATATTCATAATTAATTAAATAAACCTGAATTTGTTGCGTTTTGAATTTAGTTATCATCCGTTCTCAGCTGATGAGCGAAGTTTCGAGAATCCTGATTCTCTTAATTATATTTTGTAGATGTTTGTGATTTTTTATCTTTCTTCAACAACTTCGTTCGCTTGTTAATTTTTACAAAATATAAATAATCTTCACACTTATGATTTCTTTTTCTCTCAGTTCAAATATTATTGCTTACATGTATGGAGAAATAGGAAAAAACATTTCAAAAAGGTAGGCATTTATCTATTTAAATCATTTAAGTTAGAACTCTATCTATTTACTTATCTATTTATAGGATAAGCATTTTCCAAGGAAGATATTCAGCATTCAACTTACCCTGACCAAGTTAAATGTTTTCTTTCTCTCTCTCTTGCGCTCTTTGTCTTACAAACACTTGATGTCACCACAAATAATTTAAATTACTGAACTCAGTGATATTTATTCAATCATATCGAATGTCTTTGTAAAACATGGTAAAAACCTGTGCCAAAAGTTTATTGTTCATGTTACTGTTCCAGCTACTCAAATTATGACTACAAGATTAAAGTTTTATTTCCAATGACATGACATCTTGTAATAACGAATTTGAATATAAGAATAGCATTAGAATTGTTATAATTCCGTTTAAAAGAAGTTATATACACGCAGAAAAACAGTTTGAAATCAGAAAATAAAAAGATTGTAAACGGTTGTTCTTGTCTTGGCGCAAACTCAAATGTCCAGAGGGTTTGGACAAGGGAAATAAAAGAGAAAACCGAAGGGGAAAGCAGGAATCGGAGAGGAGAGAATCTAGGGGTGTAGGTATTCTTCGTACCAAATTAAAAGCAAAAGCCTTTCTTTGTCACAAGTGCCTGAGAGAATGGGCGGAATGGTATCGGAATTTCAAATGTTGAAATGTTTTGACAGACGGGTGGAGATAATAAATTTCCTTTCAGTAGATTCTACCTCTTAGTCAATCTTCTTTCCACTGCTGCTTTGCCTCTCTTTGTCTCATTTAATCTTTTTTACAATAATTTCCCTATACGTCCATCATTCACTATCTCTTTTCTACTGTCTGATATCCACTGTCTTTTGTGCGAGACGAGAGAGTCACGTCACTGAAGAAATTTCCGAAGGGAAGACATATTCTCTTTTAAATGGGATTCTATGGGTCTTTATTTTCATCTTTGTAAATATATGAATACAATGTTTCCATGCGTTGTAATATTTTACTCGTCACACAATCAATTATAACTTCCACAATCCGTTTGTAATCCAGTATCATTACATCTGTCGATAAAGGGATTTTTTTCTTCCTTTTTATTTTTGTTAATCTTGAGGCTAGTGAGCGCAATGGTAAAGTTTATTAATCAACGGCAAAGAGAAATATGAGAATATTTTTTATACTAATTACAACGAGTTTGGACACTTCTTTCCTGATCCTTTAGCTGAAAGTTGATGCAATAGTTCTCGAAACTATTCTTGTGCAGAGATAAAAGACAACTTTATTCCCACATAGATTTCTCTCTAGTGTGTACTTTGTTTTTGTTTTTAATTTATTTTATGTAAGATTTATGTGAAAGTTTAAAGAATGTCTATAATGGGCTTAACAATGCAGGTTCTGCATATAAATTTTCACCTGAATATGCCTTGAAATATACCGGCCATTGCAAACGTCCTATTAGACTTGTTACGACTCTCTCAACAAAGGATCCAATGAGAATTTGATGCAGTTAGATGCGTTTTTAAGAATTCGATTACCAAGACACTTCAAGGCGTT
Source organism: Ceratothoa steindachneri (assembly GCA_963969495.1). Taxonomy (NCBI): domain Eukaryota; kingdom Metazoa; phylum Arthropoda; class Malacostraca; order Isopoda; family Cymothoidae; genus Ceratothoa; species Ceratothoa steindachneri. The sequence goes on along the minus strand of OZ018317.1, from coordinate 247,842,772 downwards.
GAGAAGCTTTGAATAACGTTAGCTTAGATAAAGAGGGCTAAAACGTGGTAGATAGCCTAACAGACAAAAAGTCATAGGGAGAGATAGAAGTACCACCAAGCAGGCAGAAAAAGAAAAGAGAAAGAGACTAAAATCAAGAAATAAAGATTGGTCGAAGGGGAGACAGACCAAAATAGAGAAATAGTGGGAATAGACAGACGAACAAAGAGATAAAACCAACTAAAAGAAAGGGGGGAATAAAAAAAATAGACTAAGAGATAAAAAACAAATCACAGGTAGAAACGCACAAAGGATAAGAAAGTTATTGAGGATACAAACACTCGAAGACAGATAAACCGAGTGAAAAATAAAAAAAAATAAAAGACTCAAAATGAAACATAACCCATCCAGTGGAGACATTTATTCTAAGGAAAATAAAAAAAATATCTTTCTTCTAGGAAAATCTCAGGCAAATGTTGAAGGAAACGCAATACATCCAATATATTTATATCGTTCCATAAAGTTGATTATAATTTAAATGATTCCATGTCATCATTTGTTATTGGGCAGAATTTTAGTCTCGAGGGGGTCGCATTAGCCAAAGGTTGGGAAACTAGATTATGACGTATGTTTTTATTTTAAAATTTAAAGCTTAAGCCATTAAGAGTCAGTTAAGCAGAATTTTTGAAAGCACACATCTGTTATGATATTGGTGAAGAGGATGTGTGAAAAGGTGTTGAAAATATATTGCCACACATTCTTCTGGGTGAAATAAGGCCAGGTGGGTATACAAATTTAGAGATGACAGCTGCATCATGGTGATCCATGCTACATGCTCTACTCCCTGGCTGGCCTCATAAAGGGTAAAAAGTGAATGTTTATTTGTTTAGTTTGAAATTTAAAACTCGAAGAATGTTTTAAAATCGTAATTTGTATTCTTTCCTTTCCTTGTATGTCAACACTATTATTATTTCTTTTTCAATAGAACTTCTGCATGTAAACGAAAATATCACTTCCAAAATAAATATTATCACTTTTTTGTTTTTCTTTTTACATAGAATTTTTTTTTTCATTTATTTGTTTAATTTGCAGTAGATGCGATAAATATAACTGATTTGAAGCCTAATAAAATAATCGATTGGTTTTCCGTAGAATTAAACAGCGATAGATTTGAAATTTGGCGCTGCAATGAGCCACAAATCTATTTTCTTTCCCTTTTAATCGAAATCACTGCAAAAATATTGCCAATGTTTCATTAATAAAAGTTAAGGTTTAAGTAAATATAAAATGTCTAGACAGCCTAGCTTGGTAATGGTAAGATGGGTCTATCTTCCTTTAGATGGCATTTATTAGGTGAGGAGTTTTTCGAGATTGGGGTTGGGATTTCATCATCAAGTTCACTACTTTTCTATATATTAGGTTCTTTCTTTATAAAACAATTACTCAAGATTCTTAAAAACTCATTTAAATAATCTTATCCTCATAACAATTGACAAACGTAGTAAATTACCTCCATTTTAGTTTCTTCGTCGCTGGAGCATGTTTATTTTTAATGGCTGAGACTTCTATTGCAAAAACATTTAATTCAGCAATATAGAAACTTTATTTAGCTAGAGTAGTTTCTTCAGCGTTGAATTCTTTATTATGAGGAATTAATCCGTGAAAAATTGTCCTTTTTCCTGTATGTATTTTGAATTTGAAGTCCTCATTTTAGTTCTGTATTATTGAAGAAGAGGTCTAAATCACTAATTTATTCATCCTCATTTAGTTGAATAATAAGTTTTACTTTCATTTTCATAGTCTGTAAATTACATCTATAAGATCCAAAATCTCACCACTTGTTCGTATAAGAAAAACACTACCTTTGAACAAAAAATTTCAACCTAGAACGTATCAGTTCAAAGAACCATTTTCCACTTATCTAACCTCATCGCCTTATTACAATGTCAGATCTGAGATTTTTGGTTGCACCCTTGTGGCGTAGTGGTTTTCTTCTTGGACGTAGTTTAACTGATTAACAATTTCTAGACCAGTAAGGGGGGTGGGCGTTTTTTGAGATATGTCACTAATTTTTATATTTATCCTGTAAATAAGAAGCTTTCTGTCACTTCCATTCCTTTGCTAACCCTGTAGTATAACGGTCTCTTCAAACTTTTTGATAGTATTACTCTGTACTCACTGATATTTTAAGATTTGAGGACATTTTAAAACATTTTATTCTTTCCTTGCAAAATATTATGATTCTTTCTTGGCCACACCGAAAATGGATTTTAAACACTAGGGAGCAAACGAATCACAGATGAAGATATTTGTGAAGGTTTTTAAAAAATACGGGATTTCAAATGTAGACCTGAAGATTGGTAAAACTGATGAAATATAAGGAATTATAGGAAGATATTTATCATAATATTACCAGTTTAGGTTATGAACTAGAGCATTATAGAAATGAAATTTACAACTAATTTTTCAGAAATTAAATAGCAGAACCTATTATAAGAAAATAATCATATTCTATGAAATTTGAAAATTAGAGGAAAAGTAAAACTTTAAAGTTCTTTTCTAATGTTTTATTTGAAAACCATTTATTAAGAAAAATATTTCTAAGTTTTACGAGGTATCACTGTCTTAAATCGAGTTTTATTAAAAAATGGTATGGGGTCTATTTATTGCAAGTAGTGTACATTAAAGCCAAACTTGCAGTTCTGTAAAGATTGATAGAATACTTTGACTTGCTGAAAAGGGTCAATCAACCATATCTTACAATAATTGATGATATAACATTTTTTTCACAGATTCCTCACCTGGATGCAATTTGTTCCTTGGACGAAGTTGATCTGCATTTGGAAGTTAAAGAATACAAAATCTCGAGGCTTTGATGGACTTTTCTAAAAAATTTATAAACACCGGCCAAAATCTTTTGTCTAGCTTGATTTTCTAGTTTAAATATTCTTGGAAAGGGATAAATGATAACATCCTAATTATTTCCTAAAGAAAAAGAATAACTCGTCCAGCGGAGACAACCGAGATATATAACTTGTAGATTTATTAGGACCTTTGGCTAGAATTCTATTGAAAAATGTCCATATGTTTGGACAGAATCATCCGTAAATTACAATGTAAATTTTGAACAGAGAGGAGCACCAGTTTCTTGACTTTCGCCTGTTGGGCATTGCTTGAAATGCAAAGTTCAGCAACAGTCTTTCAGTGAAGGCTTAATCATGCTTAGAATTCGCCAAAATAAATTGTGAAGTTAATGTCTTAGATCTTAACAGATTCGGCGTTCCACCAAGATTTGTTGAAAAATCAAACAATTGCAATTATACGTAGTAGGTCTTCAGATTTATTTCCAATTATAATTCTTAGAGTTAAGAAGGGATGTGTATTTTTTCCTGCACTTTAACATATATATGATCTCTGGTACAATAGCATTTGGAAATCGCATTGCACTGGAAGATTGTTTAACCTAAAAATGTAAGTTAGATTCAGTGCTATTCAACATCCGCTGATTCATTAGTAGAATTAAAATTATGGAAAGAAGTATCAACGAACTACAGGGTTTAGAGGCTACTGCTCAATAGCATTATCTGAAATGGCACTCTAAAATATGTTACCAGGTAAAAGTCAGTGATACACAAGAGCGTCTGTCAAATACATTTGAAAAAGACTGAAACCATGCTCGCAACCATCTAATAGGTATCACTGTATAAACCCATGTTCGTTAATAGTTGAAAGCTCCCTGAACTGGGTGATTTTACATCCCTAGGCAGCAACATATCAAAAAATGAATCCATTGATCATGAAATAACCAACAGAATATTTAGTTCTCGTCTTAGGTTTGTGGACTGTATGACTTGAAATTACAGAGAAAGATCCTCGTCTACCATTATTCATGTGTTTCAACGCTTTTATATGGATGTGAGACCTGGATAGTCTACAGATATGTGATTTTGAGTAATAAAGAGTCGCTAGCTTAGTAAAATCCTCCGGATAACGTGGAGGGAGAAACTACCACAACGCTATTGTTCACAGAACAAAATGTTATATCAGAACATCCGACATAACTAGACGAAATGTCCGATTAGGGGAAGTATATTAGGAATGGCGAAACAACACAGCCTCAAGCAATTACTCTTTGTTGAACTATTTGCACTCACACTTTTGTGGGTGGCCGGACAAAGCAATATAAAGACGGTCGTCTCTCCGATACGGCCGTACAAATGGTTCTCTGTTATTAAGCATTTGAAGTTAAGGCAAAAGGAAAGGAGAGTCAGCGTAATAATAAAGTGCGAGATGAACGTCAGCAAATTATCCTTGCACAAGGCCCGTTCGCCTGTGAGTGCTGCCAACGAACCTCCTTATCAATATCAGGACCTCGTACTAAGAAAAGATCGCGTAAAAGACGAGAAGGGAATTGTTGTTTTAAACTGAGGTACAACCATGAGCAAGCAAGGTGGTTAGCCTGTATTCAACCACAGGAAAATTAATACCAATATTTCAACGTATGTTTAAACTAATGGCTGAAATATAGATGCCAAATATTGTCATATCTTAAGACTAAAATACAAATGTTAAGCACCACTTTCGAACCATAATAAAAACATTTCACCTCTCCAAAACTTAAAAATAAGCCAAACTATAGAAAGAAAGGGAAATAAAACATATAATATTAACAATTTAACAAACAAATTTAAAATATGATCAATATCAGCCACACATACATATTTAGGCTAAGAAAAGAGTCATGCAAATATTTATAAAGGATATTCTTCCATTAGGATTCGGATTGCTAACAAGCCATACATAAAAAATATACGGACCAACATAAAGTAACGTTCAAAACTAGAGAACAAAATAATAAAACCTTTATTTTCTTCAAAATTCTCGTATAATTCTCATGAAAATTAGGCAAAAAATTTGTTGAAAATTCCTTTGAAAGTGTCCAAGTAAGATTCCATAGAACATCCGATATAAAAGTTTTAGGGAAATTATTGTGGATTTGAAGAAAGGCTGTGTCCAAAACGAGCCAAAAAAAATTTTATTTTCTATTTTACACACAAAAGTTTGAAATGTACATATGTATACCATCCATAACCCACGTATATTGTAGACTGCTTGCCATGGTACTATTCATTAATCAGGATGACGATTCGAGATAATTTCGAGAAATCCTTCATAATGCAGGTTACGCAATTCAAGAGTGAAGGAATGACAATATCTGGCATTTCGAGTCATTATTTCGCTCCAAAATGGGATTTCACACATAATAAATATCGATCAGAATACCGAGTACTGCGATGAGTTAACGAATAAAACTGTCCGCTCTCGATGCACCCGCCTACACCCTTAGTGCTGATCCCTCCGGCAACGGATGCCGATGAATCACCAAATTGAAAAATCAGCCGGTATTTCACGTCAAGCTTTCAAGGGCAGATAGCAAGTTTTCTTCTCTCAGGACGATGCAAAGAGTACAAAATAAAGCCACCCTCCTAATAGCTGGAGCTAGAAAAAGCGACCGTATTAGACAAATAGACCTGCACGCAAGACCAGGGCTTAAGCCAATTAATACGGAAGCTCAAACGCTAGGGAGAAAGACTTGGGTTAAGAGAGAGCAAACTATTGCACCCACACTCGACAATATCAGCATTGCAATCCTACAGCAGAAGCGACACAAAGTTGCAAGGACAGCATTATTCCCAAGCGAAAGAAACTGCGCGAGAGAGGCAATAAACCCAATATAGAAAGAGCCAAGATCGAGAAATATGAACATAAAGACAGAAGAACAACTAAAACGAAAACCGAAAAGGGAGAGGTAATGAATATGACCATATAAATGAAATAAATAAAAGAAAAAACAATAAAAAGAGGCCAAATTCTCCTTTTTAAAATAAAAATAACCAAAAAAAGGCGAAAAGCCCATCAATGGGAAAAACAACAACAACAAAACAAGAAAACCAAACCAAACCAAACAAACTAATATAAAATAAAATAAAAATAAAAAAAGAGGCGATGAGCCCATCAAAATAAAACGAAATAAAAGATTAAAAACTAATTTAAGAATAAAATAATAAATAAACAAAGGGGGCGAAGTGCCCACAAAAAGAAAGAGAAACAAAATAACATAATAATTGACGAAAATGAAAACAAGAGGCAAAATGCCCACAAAAATAATAATAGGCTAATTAAAGTTAACAAAAGACAAACTTGAAAGACTAGAAAGCTACGACGGAGGAAAAAGTAAATTAAATAATATGTCTATTTAAAAGGAAGATTCACACCGGTCTAAAATGCCAACAGTGAAAACACTAGAGGCAGAAAATTAGAAAAAGACAGAAAAAGATTAGAAATTTGGCAGAAAAACGAAGGCGATGCCCTCGTAGCCATGGTAGCAAAAACTAATAAACTTCTTCACCCCTATCGCACCTACCAGATATTTCACCACCTAGCTTATCAAATAAAATCAAATCAAGATGAGCCTAGATTTGCTTTGCCAGATTCTCGTCTCACATCACTTGAAAGAGGTAAGACTCATAGTCTCTGTCTGTCCTGAGAAACCGCTCAGAAATAAAAAGAAAGGAGATGATAGGTTGGCTACAGAGAATGTCCTTTGGATTGCTCAAATGTTTTTGTAAATAGTTTTTACAAAGAAAAAACAGGTCTACGTTGATTGGATTAGATGGGAAGAAGCATGTAAGGTGCTGTGTAGCGAAAAGCTTAAATCATACATTTAGGAGAGAGATGGTTGAATTCATTGATGGTAGTGTTAAAGTCTGTTGCAAGTTCTAAAACGCTGGAGTCTGATGCTCGTCAGTTTAACCGGCCAAGCAAATGGTGTAATATACATGAATCTGCTTCAGTAGCATATGATACCCCGTCTCTGAATATCTTGTATACGTGAGTCTGTTCTCACACGAGCCAATAATCCATGCCATACTGCACAAACAGCGAAGCCTTTCTTTGGTGCTTTCAATATCGATGTGATGAACTAACGCGCCATACATTATTTGAAGCTAATTGAAACTCTGGAAAATATAAAACCAGTGAGAAAATTAATCTTGCAAACCGGCAAATGTCCAAATCGCTGTCAACGATTGGAATAAGAGTGAAATAAAATTAAAGTCGAAATTTAAGACCAATTTGTGATTTCCTGCGGCTGAAGTTCTTTGCTCAATTCATCCAGAACTACGGATTAAATACTTTTATTAGTGTTTTATTCAGTTTTATGTGAGGCAATTATATTGTTTTTTGCTTATGGAGGCCGATATTCTTTTCGTTCTCTACTTTTGGACGTATCCTCTCTTCAAATACACATTAATTACCAAATTGTTCTATGAAAAAAAAAAGAAATTAGATGAGTTTTTCCAAGAAAATGTTGATCTCGGGATTTTGATCTCTAGTTTTGGGCGGAAATTTACAACAAGGGTCACATTCAGGATATGATGTATTTCAGCCCTACATTAAAAGCTGAAGCAAAAATAGGACCAAAAACAGGATAAAAGAAGAAATTAAGGAAAATATCAATGATAATTCGACTGAATTCGAATTAATAATGTGACAGTTTCCATTAAGCGGTTCGATTCCTTGGGGATTAGAATCTCCTAATTTGGGACACGTGATCCACCAGTTGCACTTTAAGGAAAACTTTGGTTTGGTCGATTAGTCCTTAGCCCTTTAACCATTCTTAGTAGAAATGTGAAATTGTAGCCAACCTGAAGGTTATTATCAACTCACTCTCTGATGATTTACGCTTTCTTTCAGACACTTGACATACCGGAACGAAAACCTTTTAGCTTGACAACTAAATGAAAGATGCAGGACATAATAACTAGGAAAAGGGTGAAATAAAGAAGAAATCAATCAAAATATTCCAAGTCGAACGAGAGATGGCCTCATAAATTTCCATTTGTACGAGAGTCAATCCCTGCAAGACTAAGAAGACAAAATCACCCAGACAATCATGTGAATTAACCGTATCTAAAAATTACTGAAACATAAATACATTCGCCTATGGGAGACTAATATATTTATTTAGATGTAGAATATAAAACCAAGGTCTGAAAAAGGCTTGTTTGTAAAAACCTGAAAATGATTTTAAAATAAGAACTCACTTGGGCAGGTGTGAATTATGACTGTCCAAAATCTCTATATGCAGGGATATTCCTTGATCATTTTGAATACATTTAGCATCTATCATTTTCCCCATATAATAAAGCCACCTTGTGTTTGCAAGGTAAAATGAACTCTGTAACATTTGTTATTATCACTGAATGCGAGTAGGCCTATTTGATAACTTAGCGCACACCAACAAGCTTAGGAGAGAACGATCTAGGTAGAAAAGAAAACTTTGAAAGTAAATCGATCCTTTTGGACAAATCCATAAATGCAAGTTGCCCAGACCCCTTCCTCTTAATTTTAAGGAACCAAAGATTGAAACAAGATGCAACGATGCGCACAGCTACGCCTGGCTGTCTCCAAACATGTAAGACAAAATGAGCCTATGGCTACCCAAACGCATTCGTCCTTTTATTTTCCCATATACGTTTTGGAACATTTCGGTTTGTTTAAAACCTTATGCGAGCTTACTATGGTTGTGTCTGTCGAAGTACAGAGACAGGGTGTAATTCAGGTTCTTTATGTGCATCTTTGTTCAACTGTAAAATGAAAAATGTCTAAACCTCTACCAAGGATACAACACAACATTGGTTTGAAATTTTAGGTTCCTTGAGACTAAGGCACCAAAATTCTTTACTATTTTGACACATTATAAAATATGTCCGACAATACTTTAATCCCTTCCTAGAATTCGCTCATCTAGCTACATTTTCTTACATTTATTTCTGTTGTATTTCACCTTTACTATTTTCGACCACATTTTAATTTGGGGGGCAGGATTTACAGTCCGCATGGTATTTTTTTCTTATACCTAGTTTTGCTGGTATCAGAACAATTTGAAATTTGAAAGAATAATTCCTAACAGGTCGTTTATATAAAATTAGAGAAAGAAAATTCCGAGAAGACTTGAATGCATTTTGTGACCGATGCCAATGATGAACTATTTCCATTGACAAAGATCATTGCCTACGGTTTTTTAGACAGTCTTCGATCCAACTTCGTTTGCTTCCTCAGATTCTGTGCGTTTCTATCTTTATTATTACTCGTTTATGTAAAAATCGCGATAAATTACATCTTGAATTTCACTAGTTTAAGCGTTTTGATCATTTATTGAGCAAAATTAAGGAAATTAGTGAAACAAGGACATCCGTTTCGAAAGCGGTGCTGTTGTTATTGATTATGATATAGCCTTCCATATGGTCCACGATCCTATCTGGTGGATCTATACTAACAACCGAGTTAGGTGAGATGGGTCGAAGATTTCCAAGACAATTCTTTAACCATACACTAATATAGAATGTCAACACACGCTCACATTCGTTTGATAAGTATATCCATTTATCGGAAGAAAAAATATTCTTTATGTGACGGCAAAATTAAATGTGAAAAATTAATTGTGAAAATATGACCTGTGATGAAAGACTATTATAACCCACTACTCAGCATTTCTTCAGAAACATGTAAGGCTCAGTATCCTCGAAGAGATATCCTTTCATAAAGCCTTTTATGAGACTTACAAAGAAATCAAAGCAGATTTGGATTTACTAAAAGTAATGAGATAGATTTGGAGTTTTAAGTTACAATACATAACACAATTTAGTAGTATTTTTATTTACGCATCTCACGGCCCATAAAAGATATATTAATAAGAGCTGATATTTCGTTAAGGAAACGGGATATCCATCACACGATATTTAAACTATATTTCTGCTTTATTTTAGCGAATTTAGCAAGTTTTAAACGTCTCCTCTTTTATATTGAGTGATCCAGAGATATCTGATGAAATGAGAAAAAAAATCAAATTTCGACTAGTTAAAATATTGGAGGAGGGTGTTGACCACAAAGAGGTCTAAGTAGTAGTAAATTTACTTAATTGTTTGTGTTTGTGAGTGTGTGTGTATCAGAGAAAGACAGAGCCAAATACAGAGACAGAAATAGAGGCATATAGACAGATAATCTCTGTCGGAAGAGGTAGCATTCTTTAATAACTATTTTGTCTATTTTCACTTCCTCGATTTAAGGCAGCTTTAGAATGGTTCTGAGACAAATGAAGATGCGATAGAATACAGAGTAAAAAGGAGATCAAAAATACGCTCATAGATATCCTTAATTCAGGATACACACACTTGCATAATAATAATAAAGGTGAAAGAACCGATATCGGGTGACTTCTTAGGTGTCCTTTTAGTATTTTGTTAAAGCTGATCATTTTTAAAGCAAGAGAAGGTTTCTGACCTTACTAGGATATTTGGACAGATTTTTTCAAAATTTTCAATATTTTGTATTATTAATTTCAAACAGCATGTTAAAGGAGGCCTATTGTAATATAGGAGCTTGCTTTTAAAAAAAAGGACCTGGAAGTTCCTATGCAATCTTCCAGATACAGGATTAGAGTAAAAATGTTTTGTAAGTTTAGTTCATGATCTGTACCAAGCTAAATTCATGAACAGCATTGGTAATGGATACCAGTTACCTCGATGTTGCATGCATGCTTGCAGTCGTAGATCTAAGGGTTGTCACCTCAAGAGTGAAAATAGCCACGCCCATCTGTGTGACATCACTTGAACCAAATATTCTCACATTCGCTCACCGTTTATTCGTTCCATTCCTTCCCCAGAAAAGATAATGGCTCTATCGCACTCCTTCTTTGCTTCCATAATAATTCAACCCAATTTATATACTCCCAGTCTCTTTCTTACTCTCAATCTACCAATCCCTCTCCGTGCCAACCCTCAAGTCCCAAATTCTTATAATATACAGTTCCTCTCTTTTCTGCTCCTCTTCCTCTTCTTTTTGTTCTTATTTTTAATCTATATTTAGACAAGCTATTTTTTTTCCATTCGGTTACATCGATCCTGGTTTTTGCTTATTCATAAATTTTATCGGTTTTTTTCAATTTTTTTATCATAAAATCATTTTAGATTTTCATTGGGATTTATAATCGTTTGTTTTTAAGATGTAAAATTGGGAATAGTTCTATTCATATTTTCTATTTTGTTTAATAAAAGGCTCCAATAACTTGAAACTAAGGACTAAAAATGGATGAAACAAAATAAATGATAAACGTGAGAAGAAATATTAGAAAAGATATGGCTTCTTCCTATTATACTAGTAGCTAGAATCCCCCGTCGTCCCTTAATGAATGTTTTCCTTCACACAATCCTTTCGCACCCATGCACAAATGGCTATGTAAAATTTTTCCCAAGTTAAATGAATATTTAAGGCAAATAAATTAAAAACTCTCATCCGTGATCCCACATTCGGTCCAAAGATTAATTATAAAAATTACTAATCGCTAAATTACGATTTTTCCTCAATACTTAAACTTAACATCGAAGAGCTCCCTTGACAACTACCCTAATATTCTCTTTTAATAAATAGTTGATTAATAGAACGAATTACCACGATCCAAAAACTCGTATTCTCGAGCGGACATTTCTACCTCACATTTGCTCCTTCTCTCTTAATGTAATTAATGTGTGGTTGATCGGGAATCTATAATGAGATTCTGTCCGCTCTGGTTTGTCTTTAATTATGGGTATAGGGATTTGAGGGATTATCTGTTTACATATATAAGCTTAGTATTTCTTTTCTGCATCTAGTTGGTTTCACTGTGATATTCATTTGTGTGTTTATGTGTACTTTTCTATTTGTAATCATCTGCTTTTGTTATTTCGTGTATTAATATGAGGATGGATTCACAGGGATGTCAGTGTTTAAGGGATGTGTGTTTGCGTGAAAGAATTTGAGTATGTGTAATATTCTTTTAGGAAATTTGGATGTCGTTTCTAGATTGTGCTTTAAAGGTATTCAAATTGTCTAAAATTAAATTATCTTAAAATAATTTGCTGAATCAACAACCAAAATGATTACCTCAGTGATCTTTTTCAATTGAGAGATAAAGTAAATTTTTTTGTCGTTCTCAGAAATCGGTTTATTTATTTTTTTATTTATTTGAATAAGAAGGTGGCTCTTTATTATGCGTTGAGAGTATAAAGGTCATAATTACTTGACATAATATTTGTAAATTTCGCAATATAGAGTCGTTAATATATTTAAAATTTTCTTTTATTTTCATTTAGCTAGAGCCATCTGCTATTTAAAGTAGAATGAGGACAATTTGGATTAAAAAATCTTGGTGCAATCATTTTCCTTCAGCAAATATAAACTTGGTCAGGAAACTCTTGTGGAATTAAAGGATAATGAATTTAATGTATAATAAAACTTCTGCGTAACTATATTTTCATATCTTGCTTTAAGAGGGTCATTTATTATTTATATCCATCGTTATATAAATGGGAATATTATGTTTTATATTAATATTAACTTTTGATACTAGATTGATAATTTTTCGAATACTTACATCTACAATAATTTTTTCCCGTATGCATTAAAAATTACGCATTTTCCTATCATAAAGCATTACAAAGTCAATTTTTGTTTAATTATTTATGATGTTTATATTTGCTTTTGAAACAATATTTTTAATAAATACGGTCAATTTATGCGCACTGTAAATATTTGTAATGATGCTCTTGGTTCGTGAAGACTGCTTCAATACGTTTTGACAAGCTTGGAACCAGATTTGTAATGATATCATGACTGATATTACTCCATTTTTTCAAAAAGCTCCCGCCACTCCTCATAATTCGATGTCTTTTGTTTGATTATCGTCCACAAATTCTCGAATGAGTTAAATAAAATATAACAAAGTCCCGGGCCAAGGTTTCCAAAAGTTCGATGTTATTTTTTGCCAAGAACTTTGTTTTCGCTTTTGCTTTGTTACAATATGGTGAGATTAGGCTTCGTTGTAGACCCTCTCGCGTTGAGAATTTTTTCGAAAAGTCTCTGCCTCATTTTGAGCGCTGAAGTATTCTCACATGCTTCTTTCGCAATTAAAGTGAGGATGCCATTGAAGGCAACCCGATCTTTGAGCTATAGACGACGCAGCGAGAAATGGTCGTTTGGGTGTGGCCGATTCGCGAACACTTGCCCCACACTGCTGCCAAATCTCGACAGATCAGCTGCTCTCCTTCCTTTGCACCCTGTTTCCTTATCTTACTCTATTTTTCGTTCTCTCTCTATTTCTATCAAAACTGGTGTATTTCCGAAATTATTTTAACTTTTGTTCCACAACACCATTGAGGTAAAAGTCTAGGCGCATTTTTTTGTATATTGGTTTCGCCATTAAACGTGGCCTATCAACGAGGCAGTGCGATGTTTATGTTATTATTGACCTTTCTAGGTCGCTTCCGTTGACCTGCCCGCAACTTTGGTGCAAAGCAACAATGATTGCACGCTTGTTATTGGAAAGGACCTTTCTGGAATTAAAAAGAGGAAAATATTGATTTTCACAAATAAATATTTGGAAAGACCTTCTATCATAAATTTTTGCGCTTCTCCATGTTTAAACGAGCGACAAGTGGTCCATTGCCTCAAATGGTCATAATACCTTTATTTCGAAGGGCGTTTATTCACACCTGTAAATTCCTCAATCAATTCATTTTATCCAAAAAAAAATGAGTTTACTCAACACATGAAGGCAACATCTTTCTTCTTTCTTCAGCTCATTATTTTTAAAATATTGGCAAATATCAAAATTTTATTAAAGAAAAACAAATTGTGTGAATTTTTATTCGTATCCTTCGCTGCTGATTTCATTTGGGAAATTGCAGGAAGCAAAGCGGCCATTATACAAAGCATCCACTAGCAAATGGCAGAAACAATGAGGAGGCTGAGTTCTAAATGAGGATGACAGATAATAAAAGACAGAAATTGATAGTAAGTAAAAAAGAAATATTATAAACTATACAAGATTCTAGATCAATTTCATAGATGTAATAAAGTGTAAAAATTTTTAAAACGTTTTTTAGAGGTTTGCTCAAATGCTTAAGTAAATTAAAATTTATATGGATTCTATCGTATGGTGGAACCCATAAAATTTCTAGATCCATTTGTGAACCAATAGATAAACATATTATTAAAAATATTTCATGGGTTATATTGGATACGTTTGGGAAAATATTTGATCAACATAATTTCGTATATTATTTAACACCTTGAATAGAATTATCTCTGGTGGAAAGAAAAGTATCCTTAAAGATATGCAAATAGTAGTAAGGAGAAAATACTAAATAAGAAAAACCATGATAATTTCGAACGTTTCCATTTAGTAAATAACAGAGGGATAAAAGAATTTTTATTTTGACACCCATAAAATAAAACCTGGGTTGGAAAACCATTCACGGAAATACTAATTTTTCATGGGTACCTTCCTCCCTCGCGTTGCACACGAGGTCCTTAGACCTGTCAATGAAAGACACATAAGGATAAGATTGACAGTAAATTTTAAAGCTTAAGGCAGCCCAGGCAGTTTTCTGTTGCTGGTTTGAATTTAGGTGAACCAAATTTAATTAGTATATTCATTAATATATGAGGTCCAACATAAACAATGAGATCCTCTTAATTTTCAGGAATTTCAATACAAATTTCTCTTTTGCTTTGGTATACAAATTCAGGTACAGGTACCACTAGGGGTACGCAGGAAGGTTTGGGGCTAATGGGCAGCCTCTGTGGGGAAATTGGGATACCAGATTTTTACAATTATATTTGAGTGTAAGCTTCTTGTTTTAATATTAAAATATACTTGTGTGAGGGAATAGATGCTCAGCTGAGGAAATAGATGCTCCCCCACTCTCTCGCAAATGAGCCTCTTTTCTTTAACCACAACCTCCGGGAAATGTAGACGCCGTCGCTTGCCCAGTTAATCTCTTTGCTTCTCGACACTCGTCCCGATGTAAAAAAGTTGAACGACCGGCCGAGAAAACAGAATGCGCTAATCAGCTCAAGTCAGTCCTGAGACCCGAACATCGGTTAAGAACAGCAGGATTTCCACTAATAGTGGGTATTTAATTTCACCTTAGCTGCGAAATTAAAGAAGCGTCTCCCTCAAGCCAGAAGTTCTCTCAGGACCAGAGGTACGACGACCTGAGAAAAGCGGTTGGAGGACGAACCTTGAATCGGCCTGTCCACAAATCCCTCCCCCATCCTACCCGTACTCCAGTGGATTGGGTGAGTATAAAAGCAAATATCGTTGGACAAACGTCGTAGATTACGTTAGTCATCAAGGCGACGAAGTTCGCGGCAAGAGGCCCGGGCTACCAACAAAAGGAACAAAGAAGAAGCTAATCCTCGAGATAGTTCCTGGTGATCACACCGAACTTTAAGTTAACTTGATCAAGTTGAACTTATTCTCTTCAGCGAACCACCACCCCCTTATCCTAGTGTAGCCAAAGCAATTAGATAGTACTCGCCCTTGAAGAATACCGGAACTAAGAATAAGAAGATCATCCTCAATCCCGTTCGTGGTGGTAAAAACCGAACTTTAAGTTAAGTTGATTTATCTTCAAGTTTAACTTAATCTCGTCAGAGAAACCTCCTTATCCTGTTGTATCCAAAGCACCAAGATAGTCCTCGCCCTTGAGGAAGACCCCGAGTGAACTCTCTCTAACAATCCCCTGAGTCAAAGGATTCCTGCCGTGGCTTATCGTTAACTAGTGCGAAATATTTCCCAGAATAATCTGAAGAAAAGAAAGAAACATTCTTTCACTGTCCCGTGCTGATATCATTTCCTGCCGAAAGTGTGCGGCTCCCCCTATTTGCTATACGCGCCAAAGTCCTCTAAGGCTTTAAAGCCATTCCGCCAAGACGAAGCATCTGGAAAAGCTGCACGAGTCATCTAAGCAACAACATTTTCATGGTGACGTAACCATTGAGTTCAAGGTCCAACTTAAACCCAAGTCTAGTCGGAAGTATAAAGGTATTTAAACCCCGGTATCCGTTTCTGTAAAGTTCGTTTGCATTTTTTATATTAAAGTGAGTTGTGGGTCAACCATCACTATCATTTTAAGTATGTCATGTCAGAAAGCCTCAATTAAATTTATTGACGACCTTTCTGTGCATTTAGGGTGTCAAATTTCGTTAGTTTATGTTTGTTTGCTTTTTAATTATAGTTTATTTTTTTTAACAAACTTTTATTCAATCCTCGAAACGCTAAGCAAGGCACTAGGAACCCTCAAAGTTAAATAAGTAATAATCAAGATAATAATAAATTATAATCATTATAAAAAATATATAGCACTCTTAGAGATAAATCGTAATAAAGGAGGTTAGTGAAGTACGTAACCAATCCATACGTACGAACTACAGCCATCACTCGGTCCTTCCTATACCACGACATAAATATTTGGTGTCAGGTTTTTTGGGTAGTTTAAGAACTCAGTAGAAGTTGTCTTGTATTACTTCCATGAATAGTAAATCGTGCCAAGCGTTCGAGGAATGATTAAAAATCTCAAGTTCGATGTATAAATAGGTGTTGATTAGCCTGTCAAGGTTATTAATTAATTTTTTGTTGGAGTGGTATTAAAATTAGTAAACTATTGAAATTTAACGAAGTTAAATTTGTTGTTGGAGTGGTATTCACTTCAGCAAACTATTGACATTTAACGAAGTTAGGCCGTGCGCTACATAGTTAGTGGTTGCATAAGTACCTGACCGTAGAGCGGTGAAAAGTTGAAGGACATACACAAAATAGATTCGTTCAGAAAATTATTCCATAAGGCCAAATTCTGGGACTAGAGGGCAAAGATATGGCTGACTACGTCCGGGAAGAACAGAGACTAGAATTCGAATGAAAAAGTAGAGGAAGAAGAAAGAATACAGTGGATAGAGAAATAGAAGAAGAAAGAATACATTGAAAAATAGAAATAGAAGAAAGAAAAATACCGAGGGGAAGTAAAACAAACGGAAAAATTATACGGTTGAAAACAAAAGCAGAAGAATTGAGAATAAGGATATAAATAAAAGATGAAGAAAGAAGAATGATGATGAAAAGAGAAGAGAAAGAAAGGAGAATCTGACGAGAAAGAAAACTAGCGAAAGCGGCAAGAGAAGCCGAGGAAAAAAGAATAAAGAGAAAAAGAGAATCAGAAGAAAGAAAAATAAAGAAGAAAATAAAAGTAGACGAAAGAAGAATATAGATGGATAGAGAAGGAATTAGAAAAGAGGTACAAGCATTTGTACCTAAGGAAGTACCTACAAAGAATCCCCAGCCAAATGGAGTAACAATGGATAAAGTAGTAAGTAGGGGAGCGGTACAAGCATGTGTACCTAAGAAAGTACCTACAATAAAAACCCAGCCAAATGGGATAACTATGAATGAAAAAGGAAGTATGGAAGAGTAACACGCAGGTGTACCATGAAAACCCAGCCAAATGGGGGCAACGATAGAAGAAGATAGAAGGGTAAATGCGCTACCCCCAGGTAAACCGAGTCAGATGGTAAACGCGGATAATGAGTATCCCCTACCCTCGCAAGTCTTCCCCCAGAACGGGACATCCAAGAAGTTACCATTAAAACTCCAACTCATAGTGAGCTCCAAGCCCATTAACGATCCCGTTAGGAAAAACTTTTCCAAACCCCTTAGATCGAACCCAGACTCGATCTCCCAGTGTACTTTGTTAAAGGAAGAGTATGGGACACACGCTACCATCATTTATGCCACACTGCAACAGGCCGCTCTAGCTATGAGGGTCAGTTTAAAATTATTCAAGTACCATAAGAAGAGTAATTCGAGTAGGTTAGAATACCACTACCATTTTGTGACTTACTTGACAGACTCAATAAATCGAACGGCCGACTCCGGCGCGGTAAGGTAATGGTCATAGAGCACCACTTTAATATTAGCTACATCAAAGGGGACGATAAGGTAAAGCCACTCTATAACTTGCGACGAAATCCTATCGATGGTTATTTCACCACCCGGTAATCGTGAAACCATTTTTTCAATTTGTTTTGCCTGTTAGTTGTCAGTGTTCGGATTTTGGTTCTTAAAAGTTTAGATATGTAAGAAAGTAGCCATTTAGATACCACTTTCGAGCCAGGCTCTTTTTATTTTCTTGTGTAATCAAAGAATTATTAAGTTTTGTTTTGTTATATGTTAAATTGTGTTGGGAAACATACCCACAGTAGGCGCGCGAGGCCTATTTCTAGCCTTTGCCTTTGTAAGCACGCGCGCGTGCGCCTAAGTTCCGAGAAATTGAAAGTAAGAGTATGGTTGACCCCAGTTAGCCGTGATAATCAGTAGGAAGTCTAAAGACATGCAAGTTTGCTTTAGGCGACTATGTTTAGTTATTTGTTTTAATTGTTCACTGGAGTTCCTCCGCCCCATTAAGTTCTTCGAATGGAGGTATGTGAGGGAAAAAATAGTCGTGTGAGAGAATAGATTCCCTCCCCCATCACGAGTGAGCCTCTGGTCGTTCACCACAACCTCCAGGCAATGTAGATGCCGTAGCTCGCCCACTTAGCCTGCTTCCGTCAGGACTTCCGCCCCGATAAAAAAAACCTGATCACCCAGCCGAGACCAAAGAATACGCTAATCAGCTTAGGTTTGTCCCGAGACCCGAACATCGGTTAAGAACACCAAGATTTCCCCTAAGAGCTTGTATTCAATTTCACCCCAGCATCGCAATGGGAAAAGCGTCTCCCTCAAGCCAGGAGGTCCCTCAGGACCAGAGGTACGACGCCCTAAGAAAAGCGGTTGGTGGAGGAAGCTTCTTGCGGCCTGTTCACAACCCTCCCGCTTTCTTCCTCTACCCCAGTGGGTTGGCTAGGCATTAAAGCAAATATCGTGGGAAAAACGTGGTAGATTACGTTAGTCATCAAGGCGAAAAAGTTCCCGGCAAGAGACCCGGGCTACCAACAGAAGGGACTAAGAAGAAGCTCATCCTCGAGCTAGTTCCTGGTGATCACACCGAACTTTAAGTTAACTTGATCAAGTTCAACTTATTCTCGTCAGAAAACCTCTCTTCTTATCCTAGTGTAAGCCAAAGCAGCGAGATAGTCCTCTTTCTTGAGGAATACCGGAACAAAGAGAAGAAGCTCATACTCAAGCCTGTTCCTGGTGGTCACACCGAACTTTAAGTTAAGTTGATTTAAGGAAGCTTCAAGTTTAACTTAATCTCGTCAGAGAAACCTCCCTATCCTGTTTTATTCCAAAGCACCAAGATAGTCCTCGCCCTTGAGAAAGAACCTGAGGGAACTCTCTCCAACAGTACGCTGAGTCAAAGGATTCCTGCATTGGCTCATCACTAGCCTGTGCGAATTATTCCCCAGAATAATCCGAAGAAAAGAAAGAAATATTCTATCACTGTCTCGAGGTGATATCATTTCCTGGCGAAGGCGTGTGGCTCTCCCGATCTGCCCCGCGCGCCAAAATCCTCTGTGGCTTTAAAGCTATTTCTCCAGGACGAAACATATGGCCAACGGGCACGCGTCATCTAAGCAACAACATTCTCGAGGTGACGTAACCATTGAGTACAAGGTCCGACGCAAACATGAGTCTAGTTGGAAGTCTTAAAGGTATTTAAACCCCGGTATCCGTTTCTGTTAAACCGTTTGCATTTTTTTATATTAATGTAAGCTGTAGTTCAACCATCACTATCATTTCAAGTATGTCATGTTAGAAAGTCCATGTTAAATTTATTGAAGTTATTTCTGTGCATTTAAGGTGTCAAATTTCGTTAGTTCATGTTTTGTTTGGTTTTTAATTAAAGTTTTAGTTTTCTTTAAAAAACTTTTATACAATCCTCAAAACCTTAAGCAAGGCACTAGGAACACTCAAAGTTTAAGAAGTGATCATCAAATAATAATAATGAAAGATTTTGCACTCTTAGAGATAAAACGTAACCAGCCCATACGTACGAACTCCAGCCATCAATCGGTCCTTCTTATACTACCTCAACTTGATTAAAAATGAGACTGTCGTAGAATGGACTCTCGACGATATACCATATAAGACTATTCGTTAAGGGAACTATTCAATTATATTTAGAGTGCGTGGCTATCTGATTGACCATAATTATTTATCTTCAATATGCTTAAGAAGTGCAACTGAGCTTAAGGATAATAATATGGCTATCATTAATAAAACTATCAAAACGGAAAATATTGACATACACAGAGAGTGGAAAGGGTCGTGGGAAATCTGGCTAATCCGAGGATTAAATTTGAGAGAGATTTAAAAAGGTAAAAAAAATAAAAATTAAAGGTATGGGATGGTTCGCTAAACCATTTAAAGCACAGGATAGGGTTCACAAAAAGGTTAAATACTCAAAGGTAATGTTCAGCTTACGTAATTAAAAGTTGATGTGCAGAGGAAGGCGACGCGAAGGAATCTTCGGTCCGCTGGCGAGTTTCAGCCGAAGAGGGGGATTACATGATCCTGACGTGACGTCTTTGTTTGGAATGAAAACCGTTTCTTGACGAACGGGCTTGAAAAACAATGGCTGTTCTACGTTGTTCTATTCTGAACAACAGTGGGGTGAGAACCGTCTCATGTCTACGGGCTCAATGAACAATGGCTGTTCTAACGTTGTTCTTTTTCTGAACAACAGGGGGAAGGGTGAGAATCGTTTCTTGTCAACGGGCTCAAAGAACAATGGCTGTTCTAACGTTGTTCTCTATCTGAACAACAGGGGAGGCCTTGTGGACATGGCGTCTTGAAGGCTCGAACCTTGGCACTCAAGAGATATTGTCCTCTTCTGGACAAAATAGTGGATCTTGAGGTAGAGGGCCCTGGTGCACAAGGTGAGACCAGATCGGTGAGATGTCTCGCGAGGATAATCTGGATCTCGAATCTGCTCTTATTGGTAAAGTTTCCATATAAATAGTCGAGCCATCCCCTTGGACAATGGAGTGGGGGCTTCGAGGGAATGTCCAGCCGCGCCTGAGAACAATACCTTATCTGCCCATAAGCCTAACTCAATCTGGCGTGATCATCGCATGGGGCGAAACGGAAGGGGGGGGGAAGAACCTTCTTGGTTAAATATTGACTCAGGTGGCGCGATAACGCACCCGGCCTTAAGGCTAAGATGCACGTGGGTAGCAACGTGTTTCTAAATAACATGTGATAGCGGTTTAAATTAAGCTGCCTCAAACCGTTCTATCACTGCGACATATTTTAGTTTTTCTAATTTTATTCCTTTTTAAACTCGTTATTGAAAGGCATTTTCAGGTGTTATAATTCACCAATTAGGTGGATGAGGGTTGTCGACTGGCAGTTGGTAGAGGGCGTATCGCTTGAGATGAAGGACCGGTTGCAACGAGTTTGGTTACTCTCGTGGAAATCGATTCAATTGGTTCGTATATCTTTTTGAATTTGCCTCTATTGTGCTGTTTTATTCATCTTGTATACTTTCAAATCTTGAACTTGATAAACTTTTTTAATATAAATTTTTATGGTACCAGGCAAATCTGCCTCGTTGAGAGTTCATCAGGGCCAATTCAAAGACAGAGACGAAAAGTTTGTGATTTCAAAACTAAAAAAAGCCTTAGAATGTTAGGCCAGGGCTCGACTTATAAAATTTCTGTACCAGAATTTCTACCAATTATATTTTGTTTTTTTCAAAAGGTTTTTACCTCAGGATCATGATTTGGCCTAAGCCACACGGCTTGCCACCTCACACGACTTTGGCTGAGTCAAATGAAGAAAAGGCTAATTGCACCAATCCTCCAACGCGGGCACGCATGGACTTCCTCAGCCATTGTTCTAATGAAGAATCTTGACTTGTCATGAACTAACGCTTTAAATCATGCACAATTTTGTTGAATTAAGCTGGAATTAGAAAAAATGCTCTAATCCTTTAATCAATAAAATACATACTTGCCAGATGGAAAGTTTCGGAAGGTTTAATACCATCACAAATGTCGCTAACCTTTTCCAAGGAAAATGTATCTTTACTCTATTACAACCAAGGATGCACCTTTTCCTTCCTTCTAGAATATGTGATGAAAAATTCAGGGAGCCACTCAGACATTGGGTTGAACTGTGTTAAGATGCAAGAATCAAAGATTCAGCAGGTCTGAAATTGTTTGACAGTATTCTGAATCTTGTAACTAAAGATGTGTTGGTGATTAAGGTTTAATATCACGTCCTGTTATCCATCTTATATTTATGCATCACAAGAAGTTGCCACTAGCTCTGTAAAAGAAGATGAGGATGCTGAAGACAGGGATGATGCGATTGTTAGGTAGGTATTCACTGAGCTATTCTAATTTATAATGAAAGAACACTTTGTCTATCATAAATGAAAAACTCATTGAGTTTCGTATTACCTCGGCAAGTGATGATTTTTTTAGTTACATCAAGTCCTTCTATAACAAAAGGGGAAAGTCCCTTAATGACCTGTAGCTTTTGTGATAAGATCATAAATGGTTATTGGATTGATAGTTTTCTATCAATGGCTAAATGAGGCTCCTGCCACTAGATGGTGCGACCAAGTGCCAAATCCGATGGCAGCTTTGAAATCTCCAGGGTGACTAACCTGGTCATATGGGTTATTTCATGGCTCTAAGTGGGTGCAATGGAACTGTACTCCCTTTCGTAAATGAACTTTACTAATTTGGAAAAATAAATTAGGCTTCTGCCAGTAGATGACGCAAATCAGCTCCAAATCCGATCAAATATTTGAAATCTCCAGGGAAATAATCCTATGTTCCATGGTTATATGGGTCATTGCATGGCTCTAAATGAGGCTTCTGGTACTAGATAGCGCCACCCAGCGCCAAATCCGATGGCACATTTTAAATCTCCAGGGTGAAGAACCATAATTCCCATGTTCATATAGGTCACTTCAAGGCTCTAAATGGGTAAAATTGAACTTTACTCTTTTTGAAAAAAAGCGACGCCTTGACCAAGTGCTTTGTCGCAGGGTAAAACATGTTTTATTAGAATCTTTACTCGTGATATTCGGTCTGGTCCATGGACTAAGTTTGACAATTATCGAAGACAGCATTATAGAATTAATAGATACTTGTGCTCCTCTTAGCCATGAGTAAAGAAATCATGTACCTTTGCTCCATTTTATAATCCCTGGTGCCATCATAAAATTTATTTTGGTCTCAGACAGTAATCATTTGTATTGATGTAATAGCAAAGAATTTCCAATAAGAAGTTAGACAGAGCAGTAAATTTGGTTGGAAGTTTCTTTTACATATTTACAAGGGTATGAATGTTTTACTTTGTATGTGTGAGATATTTTGCGAATGAATGTATCATCATAAAATATTCGCCCTTCAGCGAATATTGATAGGAAAACAGGTTTCTTACCAGTTCGCAAACTAGGATGCAGTATATAGATAGCAATAAGGAATCATTTTTGCACTAGTCTTTGAATGTGAATTTATAATCACAAGAGTTATAGCTCGGCGGCCCCTCTGGTAACTTACATTTGAATCTCATACAATTTGGTGTTGAATTCTTCCAAACTGATTACTCAGACAACAGACGGAATAGATTATCTTCCTATAAAGTTGAAGCTATGTCTGAAAGCACATTCAATGATTCTGCATAATGTTAGGATGCGATTGAATGTGGGTGATGATCGCGGTGCATTCGGCTCTCTAAAACTATCTTGCTAGTTCGATAGAGAAGTCTACCGTGAATATCTTATATAACTCTTTCTTCCTTTCTTTGAAGTGGAGAACCAGCAAGATCCCGGCCAGCATGTATATGTTTCATTTCAAGTAGGGTTTTTTTTCAATTTACTACTACATTACATGTGGTGTATGAACAAATGTGTTTGGCAAGCGTTATGAAGAATAATATACTCTTAAATTATTCTCTTCCCAATTGTAAACACCGTGATTGCTTCGTCAAAATAATAAGACTTACTCAGACTCGAAACATTAAATTCCGAATGAGTGATGCATAGATGCTTGGACGATTGCTGTATTCCCAGTGTTGCATTAAGATTGGCGAAAATATGTTTACCCTTTGTTAAGTTTGTATTTATCTTACATGTTGCACATTTTCTTTCAATTAATATAATTACTTTAATTTAATGTTTAATTTTATTGCGTTTAAAAAAGTCTTGCTTATATTTCGTGGATATCTATCAACATTCTCCGTTTTGGATTCAATTTGAGAAGAGAAGCTCGGTGCGTCAAAGCTCAGCGACAATGTTTGATATTCATTGCGCTCCTAAATAGAGTTAATTATAATTATCAAATAGGGAAAGCAACCATTAGGTATTCATTAACAAATTTATTGGCATTCCACAAATTCATTTTAGCCTTGCAAGGCGTTTCCTTCACTGTCTCTACGTCTTATTTAAAAAAAGATTACTATAAGTCCTTCACTTTTCAATGATTTTCCGATTTGCTTTTCAATCTTTAATTTTCACTGTTATCGAAAATTATTTATGACGATTTGTAAGCCTTTTTCTTATAAAACTTCAGTCTTACTTGAAGCAAATAAACAATATTGTTTCTGTTATTATTTGTGTCGCATATTCTACTTAGTTATGTAAAAAATGAAGATTACATTCTCTCATTTAACCTTGTTTGATCATTTACTATTAAAAGACAATTATTCCGAAACCATTTTAGGATCTAAAGTTTTGCCATTCTATAAGTTTATGTCCCATTATAAAGAGATAGGTTGCTTTAACTAAATTGATATTGGAAAAAGGGCTGAATTATTTTTTTTATGTGGAACCACTTCAGTAAATTGGGATTTCCCCCGAGATGATCAGATTTTTTCTTTGCGTTCATTTTCTTCACAAAATAATTTTTTGCCTATCTGAGATAAATTCGCAAAACGGTATTAATTTTCTGTTTAACTGAGGGTAATCTCTCTCTGACCAGATGGAAATCTGTTAGTGGACAATAGGTATTTTTTTGCTTGCGTTTGGTCATCTTTTTTTGATTGGTTTGATATTTGCGAACCCGAGGATGGAGGAGTAAGATCTTTAAAATTCCCCGAAACATGCCTGAATTCAAGCGCCTATTTGTTATCTATGTTTGATTTAGTTCCTTCGAAATGGTTTGAGCTGGTTGGTTTAAATTAAACGTTTAATTACTGGCATCTTCATTTTTAAGTCTTAGTTGTAGCTCGAAATGTTACCTTTCCTAGCAGTGATATACCAGATCATTTTAAAGGAAACCACATTAAAAATTGAAAAAGTTGGCAGTTGGTAATAGACTATGAAAAATAACATACTTTTCTTAAATTTCATAATTTAAAAAATCATAGTTAGCTATTTTATTTAATTAATTTTACAAATAATATTTTATTCAAAAAACTATATTCGATAGAGGAAATAATATTATTTTAGATATTTAACGAAGAGTTTCTATTTTGTTTTGTTATTGAATCCCATAAATTGCAAAAATTTGATTATTTAAAGAATAAATAGCTATTAAATTATACCATTTACACAACTGATTGATATTTTAGCTCTTGTCCCTCTCTTCAATAGTCGCCGCTAGAAATCCTACTACATCCTGTGAGGGGGTCAAGAAGTTGCTCATTGTTGGCGTGGATGTTAGAGCAGCCCTAGGGATGGACCTTAGTGCCACTATACACTTTACTGCATCTTAACTGTCTTGGCTATGTGGCAAGAGAGATTCTGTAGTTGTATTTATCTAATTTTTCGGAACTATCATTTCGGACACTAATGAAGGCATTGCTGTATCTTATTGTGGATGGTAGGAACTTTGTATTTAATAGAGAGGTATCTCAGGTGGGGACAAAATCTCTCTTAGTGCCCCCTCCTCACTCTGACAGTAGGTTCTTGTCCATTTACTTTCCTTTCACCAGGGATATCGGTATGGGGAGGGGAACGGAATGGGGGGAATCGAAATCAGCTATTTAACAATATGCAGAATTTGGTCAGCTCAAACACTCACACTCCCCTAGTTTAATCGGACGGATTTGCCCATAAGAGAGACCGAATCTCTTCATTAAATTCAGAGAAGTCAAACTTCTCACATTTCAATTACTCCACTCACCTTTCGGGAATTTACATAACATAATATATATATATATATATATATATATATATAAATATATATATATATATATATATATATATATATATATATATATATATATATATATATATATATATATATTCTAATAACACACGTTAGTAAAATCAACTTATTTAGTTACAGGTCAATGTTGTTTTGTCTACATTTTCTAAGAGTTAGATTATGAATCCCGACCAGTATGGTGTACCGATGCCCTTTTTAATATATATCTGCTTGGTGAAGCTTGTGCCTGTTCTCGATCTCTGCCAAAACTACAATCTAGATTTATCAAAGCCATTAGTACCGGATACCAGATAACTCTATGTTGCTTGCAATAATTTAGTCGTGGATCTAACAGCCGTGTCTCGATTTGAGAGAAAACAAGTGGTTCTCATCTCCTTGACGTCACTGGAGACAGACATCGCTTTTTTCGTGCTTTGTTTATTCATATTCATTCGACGCTGGCCATGACCAAAATGGCTTATTCCCAAACTTTGCTTCCTTTAATTTTTGCTTTCTCTTTTTTATCGCTATTTTACTCTCCCAAGGAACAGTTATCTTAGAATTTCTGAGAAATATATGGTACTTTCCTGCTTAATCTTCATTGAACTGCTCCCTTCAATCCGAGATTGCACGCAACCACAGAGAACCAAGCCCATTAATGCTTTTTGTTTTTATAATTCACGGTTCCTCTTTTTTCTTCTCATTTTAATCTTCTTTTTTACCTTATTCGTATTCTATAATCAGTGAGTCCAAATCTTTTTGGGGGGTTACATCGCTCATGGTTTTCAATCATTCATAAAAGTGAAGGTCTTTTTTTCATTTTTTATTTGGATTTATTGTCATTTGAATTTATCTCGTTTTTATTTGGTAGTGATTCTTTGACTGGACTTCTGCTGGGTCCCGAAGTTGAATGAGCCACTGTAGATGCCAACTGTCAGGTGGGGGCGTTGGTGATACTGATTTTTCTCGAGGCAACTGGAGACTCTCGGGCATCACTAACAGTCCCCGTAGTTCAGGCAAGGCTTCCAAACTGCCGTTACTTCAGAGCTAACTAACTGCTGATGAGGCGAGAATTTCTTCACGCGAATCCCCCTCCTACAGTTCGTCGCTGGTGATTGGATTAAGGTCAGCAATCATGGATCTTGACCCCCTCATTGTTTCCGCTGATGAATATTCAGGACCTTGTACTTCGACTCATGTCTTTCTGGATGGAATTTGCGAAAGCATGGCAGATCCTGCTTGGTTCCTGGTTAATGGCATGGAATTCAGAATGCTTTAGATTTGCAGAACACAACGAAGTAGCCTTAATGAAGAAGAAGACATATCCATCGGACTTTTTGACGCCATGCAGTGAAGATAGGCGGCGTTTTTAAAAGGTAACATGAAATAATAAAAAATGAAATTGATTAAACGCGAGCAACTTCTTGTCTTAAAAGCTCTAATGCGCGTAGGGGGATTTGGGGCTTTATATCTCCATATTTCACTTCATCTTTCTTCTTCGCTTTTTATACAAATCTCTTTTTGCATACTTTGGGAGGGAGATGTCATCGTTGATTTTCACATAAATTCAACCTCAATATTTTACTTATTTTGAGCGTCATTTAAACGAGAATTTTGGAAAAATAAGCGACTAACGAGGGTCGTCGTCATGTGCAATGACGGAGCGATTTTTCTATTTCAAATGAAATTCTCTTAAGTATTAAAACTTGGGGCGGGGTCTGGATTTAATGAAACCTTGTGTTTATCAAAGGAATGAGAAGGGCTAAATTATTGATCCCCTCATGCTTTAAAAATCAACCTAAACATTAGTTTAAGGCTCCTTAATTTGATAATTGGTTTCCTCTAGTAAGAGCAATTTTAATAGTAGTAGCAGAGGTAGTATTGCTATTATTATTGTGGTAACATTTACGATTTCATGAGGCTAGTTGCGCTTCGTTAAATCTAACTGCTTCCAGCGTATATCACTGTCACTCTTTCAGCTCCCACTAATCGTGTCATACGCTTAAGATAATTAATAAAATTACATGTTATCTATTTTTCAATCCAACTATTTTCAACCTTTGTCTATTTGGTTTATTTTGCCTTTTCTATGTTTATTGATTGTTAACACGATTTGTCTGCTTAAGTGTCTTCATGCAGAAAAATAACAAATCTTGAATTTAAGGCTATGATAGAATTCAAGCGCACCAAATAACCTCCCAGCCTGGTAGACTCGCTAATTCTACTATCTATCTTTCCCTTTCTCTTTTATTTAGTACTACTTTTATCCCTCCTTCATCCTAACTCTTTATTTTTTTCTTCAATGGCAGGGGGGGGGGGAAGATCTTGGTAAAAAAACATGTTTATTGAAACAAATGAACTGTAAAGATCATTAAATCCGTGTTACAATGGCGAGAGGATCCTTTTTGATCGAACTGGTCCCTAAGATGCCAGGTTTTATGGAGCGTAGAAGATAAACAGGGGAGATTCGGGTTGTTTGCTATTGGAGAGATTCATCCGTCAAAAAGGAGAGAAAGAGAGAAAAAGATAGAAAGTAAGGAAAGATTGGTATATAGTTATTCAAACTAAGGTAGAAAAAGTGCGAGACAGAAAGAGAATAGAAATTAGAAGAGAACAAAATAGATTAGGAAAGAGAAAGATGTATAGAAAAACTGAATGAGAGACGCATATAAGATTGGTATATAAACAGTGAAAAATCAAGAGATTTTAAGAGACGACGACTGTTAGACAGATATAAAACAAAGATAGAAATTGAGAAAATTCAAGGATTCCCAAAATGGTGAAAGTCTCGATACATTGCTAAACCATGTATGGGTAAACTTTATTCAAATATGGTTTAAAAACATAAGTTGTTAACATAGTAGCGATTACTATAAAAAATGTCATGTTCGATGATCCAAATGCTGCAGGGGCTTGTCAAATTGAAACAAGATTTTTTATGGCAACTAAATTCAGTCTAATCTTGGGTAAGTTTGGTCATTCTCTTGGCAGTTTTCGTCAAGGCAAAATGCCTGGTAAATCTGACATTTCTCTCACTGTCTACTAGTGACCATATTAATGTGTAGTCTAACTTCAGTTTCCTAAAATTTCATAGCAGAAGCATTGCTTGTCATCGAAGATGTGAAAGATTACCTTTTAATTTTCATTAAAAATTGTGTGAAGTTGATGTTTGGCAGATTATATTGAGAATCCTATCTAGAAATTAAAGTCGTGAAATAGAAAAGCATCCAAAACATCAATTAGAGCAATTAGCGCTTTAAATGATTTAAAATGTGGAAATTAATTGCAAACAACTAAGACGATGCCAATAATTCAAATAATGTTCGAGAGAGAATAGAATTATCTATCAAGTCAATGCGAATATCTATTTCATTTTTCCATCTAGGCATTTTGAGCTAGTTTATAGAGTTGAACTTTAAAAAATAGAGCAAGCCATTCCAAAAGCTTCATTCATAAAGATCCACGCAATATTTGTTATTTGTTCCGTCGCGTTGCTTCTTTGGAAATTCCTTTTTATTCTACTCTGTCTAAAACTTTCAGGACATAAAAAGCTCAGATTTGATCACTCCTTAAAATACTTGCCTGTGGCGCATATACATAAGGTAACTCATTTCCTAATTCCTTCTCTTGTGTTTATCAATGTGTTTGAATGTAATATTTGTCTATATCACTAAGTTATTGATAGGAGGAGAAATTATTTAAATTAGAGGAACAATTCCTTAATATTATCTCTTTCACTCAAATCTTCAATAATTCCTTTAGTAAAAGCCATGCTGACTTTTATGCACTAGGATCTGGTTTGTTTATATTCTAGCTTAGTCTGCTAAACTCAAAGCCGAGATATCCATTTGGCGTAGCCTAAGCTAAGACTTTCATTTCAACATACCATAATCATAAGTTTGGCAGCTATTAATTTTGTATTATTATGTTTATTTTAATGCATTATCATTACATAGTGAAAATTATGGAAGTCTGAAAAGAGCACATTCGCAACATTATGCTTTGTGAGTTTAGAAAAGGCAACAATGCAAAGGTTACAGTTGAATGTCTCTGTCACGTATACGATGTAGGAATAATTTGTGTAAGACTCAAAAGAAAACCCGCCTTGGACGACAAAAGTGGAATTGAATCAAGATCTTTTAAAAATAACAGTGGAAGGAAATCCAAGTATAGCAACATCTACCCCATTGCAGAGTGCAATAATTTAAGGGAAATATTCAGAGTTGAAATTGCAACAAAAAGTAAACATTTCATTATGCGTTTTGTGACTTAAAAGAGAACCCGTTTTGAGTAGGATTGTTAAACGAGACCAAATAAACCGAGCCGAATCTGAGGCTATTCTCCTGTGCGTCTGGTGGAATAGGAATGGTATCATCCATATCGAACTTTTAAGTTTAATCAGATTATCACCAAAGAGATTTACTCTCATAATTTGCACTATCTTCATCCCTAAATGGAAGTTAGCATAAATCAATAAATAAAGAGTGCTGTTTGATCCAGACATCATCAGGCCATCACATATCGCATGTTCAATTACGAAATAATGAGTCATCCTTCATAATCACACTGCTTATCCTTATCAGATTACTATCATTTTAGTAGTTTAACGAATCACCTGCTGAGAATAAATAGGCCAAAAACAAAAGAGGTTGAAACAACCTTAAAGAACCTTTTAGGTTAAAGTCTAACATTTTTTTACAAATATGTATCGAAAATTGTCTTTAAATATAGATACTAATTGTAGAAACTGTGGAACTCATTTAAAGCAAAATAACTTTTAAAACGTGTTTGATTTCTATCCATAAAATGATGATAAACATAAAATATTTAGGCATTCTATTTGAAATGACCAAATATAAGTCCTTATCACTATGAAAATAGTCAGAGTTCGAACTATCCTCTCTCACAGAAATGGTCATTAACGTATTAAAAAAAGATCAAAGTCAATTATTTTTTCATTAATAATATTTTAGAAAAATCACCAGAGGATTTTGATACATTCAATCATATACAGCATTAGGCATGTAGGGTTTCTTGAGGCAAGAAGATAGACCCGTTGGTCAGTTGTAAGTGCCTCAATGGGTACCTCACTTATAACTGTACGAACTCTAATACAGGCTTTGTTTCTCTCCTCAATAATAAATATATCTTTATTTTCAACAGAAAACCTGCGCCATGTCAATTCAAAGCATGGTTAATGGTCGATCGTGGTCATTTTCATCGTCAATAAAGCCTTTGCGGCCTTCTTCAATACATAAGAGAAGCGCACCCCCTCCCTGCAATTGCGGGTTGGTGCAAAGTTAATTTCACTTAAGAAATAAATTGGAACTCTCTAAATCTATAACTTTCACTCTTCCACCTACAACGATATTTTAAACAGAAATGGGCTTAATCTTGTACAGTTAACACAACTAGTCATGTCATACTTTCGACTTAATTTCGTCAAAGCATGACAGTGTATTATATTATTATTTGATGAGGAGTGATAGGGTGTATGGGTTATATGTAGTTATGAATAAACTAGATATGACATTTACCAATAAATTACATTTATTTTAGCGAATTATTTTTCTAGCTTACTTTTATTCAGGCAACAATGTTGATAAAAATGATCGAGAGCGTCTAGCACATGTTCGGAATATGTATAGAGCTGTACCTTAATCCTACTGGGTATGCGGGCACGTGGCTTGTGTCAGATTCAGGCCGGTTCGCTGATATATTTTTTTTAGATTTGGATAGTAAGTTTACACGAGCCTTTTAAGAGTCCTCCGTTCTCGACGTGCTATCGGATGTGCCCTAGGAATTTGTTTCTGGTAGGATACTACATTATTTCCTATCATGATTTCAGCCATCAAACCTATTTAAGCGTTAAATGTTAGATGCGATTTTTCGAACTTAGTCTTCAAGAGAACCTCTTAAAACTTAACTGCAAAGAGCTCTATCAGTAGCGGCCTCTTTATTGTGGATCTTGTGCTGGGTCGAATTCTCTTCTACCAACGATTGATGGCAAGAAGCCACAAAACCGAGCTTTCAAGAGGAAGAAAGACCATTTGTGATAGATTTAAGGCTGGGAGAATTTTTGAATGACAAAGTAAGTTTTAAGAAGAGATTCAAAGAGACTCTATCATTACCTAATCAACTACATGAGATAAACAGTCAGGTAGAGACCAGGTATGCAAAAAGGTGTGATTTGTTACCGTTGCGAAAAATGTCTCAATCTCTACCTTTAGAAACCTTTATTCCTATTCTTATGAGAGTTGCTGACATTAATATCCTAAATGGGTGATAAGTAGTAATAAAGCGATGGATCTATCTTGTACAAAGGAGGTTTGGGGGTTTCATCTCAAAATCAGGGTGAGGAGAGGTTTTTAATCCCTTTCGCTACTTCTACTCAACACCGCCAATAATTGTCTAAGGAAGTTCTTCCCACATTCACTAACTCTATCTATCGATAAATCCCAACCAACGTACATACATTGGGCTGCGATTTGTCACTAGCACATATATGCTTTTAGACACCCTGTATATTCTTTCGTCAGGCATTTCTATCACATTCCGTCCACAAAGGCAAAAGGTAAACTCGCCCAACACTTTTACCATAATCAAGTAGTGAATTGCATCACATTCACTACACTTAATTATCCCATTCCATACCATTAAGTACAATTGGATATTTTTATAATCGATCCGCATTAAACTACCATTTAGTAAGAGTCAAGAAAGGGATTAATTCCCCCCATCCAAACTATTTTACCCTTGCCACCTTTTCTACTCAATCTTGACGCTTTATTCTTCAGCTCTTCTTCCACACTCCTCTTTACTCCATCGACAAAAGTAAAATCATCTTAACCCATACAAAACGAAATGAGCGTTAAAATGGCGCCATTTTTATGCGTAATTGTATTGTATTTTAGGCGTGTGTATGCGCGTCAAATTTCATTGAAGTTGCGTAGATTTACCTTATTGTATGATGCAGATTCCCATATGGAAACTTCATTCCCTTTTCCACTTTCATTCACTTTTGATTCTTTTCCTACAATCAAAACTAGTTTTCCCAATGAATCGAACCCAGTCTGAGAAATTTGCTGATCTCATCAGCCATATTGAAGTTCGAATTCTCAAGAGGACTCTTGGATTTAAACTCTCACACTCCCTCCATTATACACATTATGTGAAGAATTATGTGTGAAATTATGGAATAAATCTGTGTATGGTTGTGGGAAGGTGAGTGGACGAAAGATGTATTTGAGTGGAAGACGAGATGAGCTGAGGTGTGTTGTTAGAGTGTGAATAGATGTGTAATTATTCTCTTAATCCAACTTATTCTATGTTATTCGAGTTTTCTTTGTTTCCTAAACGTCTATTTCCACATCACACACTCGTATCTACCAGCTTCTCTCCGATGAAGTCCGGCATATGAGCTAAAAACTTCCTTAAAAATGACTAAATAACTTTATTTATTTAGATTTTTTGTCTAACACACTCTTGTCTACCTTTACTTCTCAGTAAACACGTTTGTCCCCACAAACCCCATTCTATTTTAACTCAAAAGAAGAAGAAAAATCTTTCAAACGCCAACGCTACACTCACATTCATTTGAGGAAAAGGTTAAAACTCGATGCGTGAACTGTAACCGGATTAAAATCTTCCAAACGCAACAGAAACTGCTTCTTAAAATTCATAATGAATTAATATCAAATTATGGAAGTGAATTTTAATAAAAACAAAGCAGTTTTCTTTTGAAAAACCCGAAAATCTTTCAACGCGGGAAATTTTCAACATGAGAAGCATTTACTTGATTTACTAAGGACAAAAGAGTAAATTAAAAGAGAATTGTACAATGGATAAATCACTCAATCACAAACCCTAAATTTCACTCAAGAAGGACAAATAATTCAAACGTTAAAAGCTTCAACATTTAATCCATATCTTTCATTGCCCTACATCATTTAAAACACCGAATAAATCAGAAACGAAATCTTTAAAAAGATAAATAAATCTTAAATGGGACTGAAATTCACCTCGGCACAGAAACAATATCACAGGAAAGTTTAAAGGAGAAAAAGACATTAAATAATTGTTCCATATCTTGAATCTCGTCTCTTCAATAAAACTTAAAATCTTTTTGCACGGTAAATAAAATCCTTTAAACTCAAACACAATGTTTCGAATTTAAAAAAGTATGTCTTCAAAGTGAAAAATTAAACAGGTCTAGCATGAATAACAGAATAACAAATCTCACAATGGAAAGAAAAAACATTAAGAAGACAAAGTATCGCCATAACACAAAACAAAAAAAATCTCTTCCATACGATGAACAAAGACAATTGTCTCTCCTAAGCTCCCGCTCGAATGTATTTTCAGGCAATATCCGAAACCCCTACCAAAAGTTGCTTCTTATGGTTATAGCCATCATCTCCCCATAACCAGGTGTCTCCCTTTGAAATACTAAAAAGAAATCTTCCGGCATATATCAAAGAAGGAAGGGGGGGAATCTACACTCAAAAAAAAGCGATATCGCCAGACCAAAGTTTAGCGAGGGTTATGTGATCCCTCGTGTCGGTTTGTGTACAAGATATCTAACAAAATTGACATTACAGAATTCGACACGGGACAAAAAAAATATATATAAAGGCATATGCGTGGAGTGCATAGGGAACCACCCTCCAGGTGTATCCGATGAAGTGTGAAGGTAACAGCCTCTCATTGCTTTAATAATCGCAAGTTCAGATAGACTGAAAAAGCAATTTAAAACAAAGCCATTTTGTTATTGTTGGATTATGAGGAGATTCGCCAATCCAACGTCGCCTTTAAAATCCGGCGAGGAGACAACGATGGGCGACCGTTCTTTTCCTCTTTTTCTCCTTTATTCTGGCGTAAGTTTATTTTAATTGCTTCTTCCTTCTACTAGAAACCTATCAACATATGTAAACACATTAGCCTACCTATTATGGTAGGAAAGAGTTGTGATAGAACGGTCTGAGGCCGCTTTAATTCACCCTCTATCACATGTTAAAACACCTGCTTACCCACGTGTATCCTGCGAGAGGAAGCAGAAGTGCGTTATCTCCCATTATAGCCAATGTTTTATCAAGGAGGTTCACTCCCCCGTTTCGTTTCCATACGTCAATCTAGCCAGATTGAATTAAGCTTCTGGGCAGATAAAGTATTTTCCCAGGCGCTAACGGGACATTCCTCCGAAGTCCCCTACTCAATTATCCCCTACGCCATGGGGATGGCTTCGACTATTTATACCATAGATTTTTCCAATTGAAGCAGATCCAGATTATCTTCGTGAGGCATCAAGCCGATCCGGTCTCCCTTGTGCATCTAGGAACTCTGCCGAGAAACCCCTTAGTGCCCAGAATAGGACAATCCCTTGAGTGCCAAGGTTCGTGGCCTTAGAGACGCCAAGTCAACAAGACCCCCCTGTTGTTCAGGAAGAGAACAACGTTAGAACAGCTATTGTTCCTTGAGCCCGTTTGACAAGAAACGGTTCTCACCCTCTCCCCATGTTGTTCAGAAAGAGAACAACGTTAGAACAGCCATTGTTCTTCAAGCTCGTTCGTCAAGAAACGGTTCTCGTTCCCAAGACCTCACGTTGGGATAATTTAATTCTCCTCTTTTTAACGTTCTTCAAGAGAACGCTTGGTTTCAACAATAACCTCCTTTGTTCATCTAGAACATCTCCGATTTGCTGTCACAAGGACCGCTTGTACATCCGAGCCCCACTTCGCTCTCACTCCTCGAAGACAGTTTTTCCCCCTTGTTAAGGACAACTCCCTGAAGAACCCTTCTGCTGGAAATCGCCAGTTGGACCGAAGATTCCTTTGCATCGTCTTCCTGCACAAAAACTTTGTAATTACGTAAGTTGAGCATTACCTTTTGTCAACGCAACACTGTGGTTTAAATGGTTTAGCGAACCATTCCCCCCCTTTTTTTTGTTTACCGTTTTAAATCTCTCCAAACCTTAAACCTCAGATTAGTCAGATATTTCCACGACCCTTTTCATTCGGCGTTTAGGTAACCATTTTTTTGTGTGTTGTTGATAGTTTAATTAATAAAACTCTATTTTATTTATGGTAGCCATATTATTTATCCTTGTTGCCCGTTCCATTTCTTAAGCATATTGAAGATAAATAAGCCTCTCCATGCCCCCCATCCTTTAGAAATAACCTTGGTCAATCTGATTACCACGCACTTGAAATATTATAATAATTTCCTCAATGAATATTTATATATGGTATATCGTCGGGAGCCTATTCTACGACATTCATTAATTGGCTTCGTCGAGTCCTGAATTCAAAATTATATATTTTTTTATCTGATTTTAGCAACGAAATGGATAAAAGGTTGATTGATCCTAAATGACAGGTTATAGGAGAGTGAATATCCTTTATGAGGAAGTCTCTTTTATAATAGACATTCGCAGTTATGCACTTATATACAAATAAGGTAAGACGGGTTTGTTCGAAACCGTGAGTGATAGCTGTTCTATAAAACAATTTAATTAAATCCTATTTGATTTGGCTATTACTTTGTATGAGTTCTTAGTACGCCAAAAAAAAGCTTCTTCAATTTTAAATTTAAAACTTTGCTTTCCATTCTAACTCATAATACCACCATGAGGGAGAGTAGGAGATAGAGACACGCAGAGCAAATTCGTGGGAACCGTGAGAGAATAGAATTGCTTCCTCCAATAAGGCAGGAGCAAGAATTCCAAACGCGTGGGCGCAAGAAGACGTTGCCTGACTCTCAGAGCGATATCAAGAAACCCCGCTGGAGTTCATCCCTATCCACTAGTAGAGTGTTTGAAGGCAAGAATTCTCATCGGAGCAACTTATCTCCAGTCAACTGGCTATCCTTGTATTCGGTTTTAACCTTGATGGGTGCAAGTACTTCTTTGAATTTACTGCTCTATGATTAACTACATCGATTATGATTTACTCGTTCAATCACCTATCTCCCACGTCGTCTTATAAAACCTCAACCCCCAAACTAGTCTCCAGCGAGACAATTGTGTATTTTTACTAGTCAAACCATAAAGTGTATGTTCGTATATTGGCTCAACAGCAGTCCCTTGTGGGCTCACGTTTAAGCCAACCTATTCGCTCCCGGTAATTCCGTTTGCAATCTTTTCCATTTTGTATATATCGTATACCTATTGTCATTATTAAAGATTATTTTGGTAGCCTCCTTTACATAGCTCCAGAGTCCCGCAGCCTTCAAGTGTGAACCCCGTTCCCCCTTAGTTAGCTTTCACCTCGTCTGCCGCTGATGGGAGACGAGCCAAGGTCACTCAATTGACCTTGCCCCCCCCCCAATCCGTCTAAATATATATATATGAAAATTAGCCCAGAGGGGAATGAAAAGATGAATACAAGCACTTTCGAACTATATTTGCTAGTTTATTTTCAAGGAATAGCATGAAAATAGAGATGTCAACCTTATATAGGATACAAAGATACGTAGAAAACGCCCATCACATAGTACAGACCAATGGAAAAAAAACAAGACAAACAAAATATCTGCAAAAAGAACAATAGGCAACTAATAACAGATATGTGAATACCTGAAACGATATACACACAACAACGCCACGTATATAAATGAAATATGTTTGGATGAAAAAAAACATTTTAAAGAATTATCATTAGAGTTAAAACATTTAGGGCTAATAGTTAATCCACAAGCACAACAAAAACACGTGGTGGGGGAGGCTTTGCTAATGATATTACACTAATAAAGAGTGACAACAGGCTGCATTATAAAGTTATTTCATTTAGTACAGTTTTTTTTTAAACAGGGTCGAGTTTAAATAAGCCAAGGGAAATGTTCATATTGGGTAAGATGCCAATTAAGGTACACTCGACAGTATTTCTTTTTGTGAAATCAGCGGAATGATAAAGGAATTTTGAAGAATTCCAATATATGAGGTGGTTATTTTTAGATGAATTTAAAATAAAGCGCTGTTTATTTCACCTCTTCTAATATTTTATTTATGTTGGTAAATTCTAGTACATAAAGATTTACTAGTTGGCCCGGAGTAAGGTAAATTACAAAAAAAACATTCTATAGAACATACTCCACCTATTTCCTTGTATTATTGTGGACTAACATTTTATATAAAGTATATTCATATCTAAAATTTACAGAGATATTAAGTTACTAAAAATACGGGTGAGACAAAAACTGTTTGAATTATGGCAAGATAAGACAATTTTTGTAATTGAAAACTTGTGGGTCATCAGTTTTATAAAAAGTTCTCTTTGCAAAGTTTAATGAAGTATGCAAAAATTGACGAAGGCAATAAAAGTTCTTAACTATTTCGAAGATATAGGACAACTCCTTATCCAAAAATGAACTTATTATTAAAAAAACAGGAAATGGCAACGCCACCTTTCCCTTACGGGGGGGAGCTTTTACTTCGCTACTAATATCAAAATCTAAAATCTAAAAAAAAGCAACCATGGTTAAGTTTTTATAAATTTTCTGAACTTCGCCAATTATAATAATTTTACAAATGAGCTCTAAACTATTTCCCCCTTTATAAAAATCCCGTTGCTAAAATATAGTTTTAGATAAAATAAAATAGCAGCTTTACTTAAATTTTAATCAATTTTCTGAATTCACTAATTGTAATTCATTTTCTTTTAAAACATTATAAAGCATTGGATAATCCTATTTATTTTTTCTGAACTAAACTATTTTGTTTTTGTCAGACTTTAAAGAAATTCTTAGAAATTACCTTGATCAAAATTTAGAATATACTTAAGCCATAATTAAACTAAGATGAAATCATTATTCAAAAACTCAAAAAAATCCCGTTCTTAAATTATAGAGTTAGTGATGATGATGATGAATCTACTTATGGTGGGCAACAAAAAGACCCTACATTAACTATTAACAGTAAATTTCCTAAAAACATTCGATCCGTTAAATAGATATTCCCGATTAATGACTAAATTTCATTCTAGCAACGCCTCTCTTCCATATATGTACGGTTTGGTAAGAACTCCTAAAACTAATAATCCCATGTGGCCCATTTTAGGTTCGTTAGTCTCTGCTTCATATTTCTTATCAAAATGGCTTGCGAATAATTAAACCCCGCTTGTGGTATCCATTTCCCAATTAAATATTAAAAATAATTGTAAACTTATAGAGAAGCTCAATATAATACCTCACTCCAACACTTTCATTCTTGTCAGCTTCGATGTTTGACCTTTGTTTATTAAAGTTCGTTTAGACAATCTTCTTCCGCTCCTTTACGATAAATTACATAATTTTAATCTTCCTGTACGGGTCAATAATTTCCTAAGTCTTATTTCCAATTGTGCTAAAAATTGTAAATTTTCGGTAGGGGAGGGGGGAATATCTATCTCCTACCCTCTGTAATTTATATATGGAATTCTTTGCGACTTTATTCTTGCCCCAAATCCTCGCTGTGTCTATTGTATGCTACCGTTCTATTGATGATATAAGGCTTTGGCCTTCCTCAAAGGATATTCACAATTGCTTATCTAATCTTAATTTACTCGTGCCTTCTATTAAATTTACCCTTGAAATAGAAGAAAATGGGACTCTTCCTTTTCTTGACCTTTTCATACATCGGACGCCATCAGGTTTTAAATAGTCTGTTTATCGTAAACCGT
This sequence comes from Ceratothoa steindachneri, assembly GCA_963969495.1. Taxonomy (NCBI): domain Eukaryota; kingdom Metazoa; phylum Arthropoda; class Malacostraca; order Isopoda; family Cymothoidae; genus Ceratothoa; species Ceratothoa steindachneri. Next base: position 247,803,158 of record OZ018317.1, on the reverse strand, counting down.
CTAACTCCATTTCATACATTCACTTTTATTCTTATTATAGTTTTAAAATTAAACGGTCTGTATTTAATTCTATGTTTCTGCCTGCTTTACGCCATGTTAGTTCGGAATTTTTAAATAACGAATTGTTCAATATCTTTGAAATAGTTAAGAAACTTGTTTCTCTCGTCAATTTTGGATACTTCATATTACCTGCCAAATTATCCCTAATTATCTGCGTCATGTTTAGGTTTTATATGACAATTATTTAATATAGCTGAAGCTAATATCCTTATTAATAATATCTTACACCCATGAAATTGCCTTAGGCAAATTTATTGTAGAGATATTTTCCATAAAACCGTCGTCCAGGCCTATTGGAACAACATATCTCTTTCCATAATGGATGGAATAATAACCGTGTTGCCGTTCTTTGTTTTATAGCTCGACAATATTCAAATTTGGGGTTGTAACTACCTTAAATGGTATAGTACCTAGTTTACGTCTTTAATACTATTGTGTATGGATACTGAAAGCCTAAGACTGAAATAATGCGAAAGTTCGAACAAAATGACCTAAATGTGCATGTGGTACTCGAAATTCAGAGAGAGTAGGCCTGTAGCACCCCAATTGCAGGATAGCTAGGCCTAGCGAGGAATTCCACACAAATGGGCGCTCGGTGGATCTATGAAATCCTGAAAATGGGTACACACATGAATTAATGTAATAATATGTCATGTAATAGATAGTAAACCAACTAAAAATAGAGAGAAATAATATATCACAATTGTATATTTATTAAGGAAATATGTATAGAGCAGAGCGGACACACACTAACCTACACACCCTAGCCCTAGGAAACAGCTGCCTAGCGGAAAGGTCTCAACGATAGATAACAGGGACAAACTGAAAAAATGCAGGGTAATGTATGCTTTGGCTGGTTAAAATTTCCAAGGAACTGTGAAAAGCAAGCGATCTCTCTGATATGAAATAGGCCCAAAACGTGTAAAAAATGTAAGTTTAATAGTTGCACGTAACTAACTCTTGTAACACTATCAAAGGAAGGAGCCGACAAACATTCCTGATCTTTGACTCCATCCTTCATCCAGTAGAAGTGCAAAAGATCGTGCCTCTTCGAGACGGTACGCATATATATTAACACACAGACATGTGAGTGGCAGGAAGAATGTTAGAGAGAGAGAATCAGTCAAGTCGACGGTCAGCAGCCTATTGCTATTAGTAGTGTCACAAATCTGTTCTGTCAACTTTGAACCTTACCGCCTTTATCTCGGTTATATACTCGTATGTAGCCTTAAAAGGGAAGACTTACACATAACCGTGTAGAAGTCGAACGTTTCCACTCTCTACCATTTTGGTAGGCCCCACGTTAAGAATAAAACCTTTTAATCGCCGACTTCTATTTTGAAGTTCTTTTCTGTACCCCTCAATTACTGAGAAACCTCCGTGAATCCAGCCTAAACGCGAAATCACCATGAGAAACCTAAGGAGTCATAACCAATTCGATTGGAAGATAAAAGTAGACCAACTATCTGCAAGCTCTCGATACCCGTAACGTCACCCTTAGCCAGGCGCCATCCCACACATACCACTACTATAAACGGGTGACTTCAAAAAGTGCAAAAACATCGAGGCCTCCTTATATATTTTTAAGTTTAATTTAATATTAGAAGGTGAAAAATTGCGGAATTATTTACGAGTTGCAAACATTATTACAGAGTTGGCCATTTTATTAATCCTAATTTAGGTCATTATTCCAATAAACATAACGACTTTTATGCTGAGCATATGTGGCTGTTTGGCTTTTTGAAATAGAAATTAATTGAAAACCCATCTAAATAAAGATATTAGATGCCCAAATGTATCTTTTGTGCCAATTTAACATAAGCTAAACCTTAATTGGTATTTAACATAGAGTGAAGTTACTTATAAAAATATCAAGGATTTAAATAAATTAAAAGAAATTATAAATATGAGTTTATGAATTAGGACGTTAACTGGGTGATCTTTGTCCAATTATAATAATAAAAAACTTCTTTTGCTCTCTTTCTATTTAATTGCTAATCAGAATTCAAACAACTTTGGATTTTTATCAGTAGGCCTATATAAATTGAAGAAAAATATCCAGCGTCTTTCTGGCGACAAGTGGTCGAAACTTCCACGCCTCTTTAAAATGGCGCTTCCAATTTTCCCCCATAAATGACAGAAATTTCATTAATACATTTCGGTACGAAAGAAAAATACTCAAGAAAGAGAGAAAAATTATAGTTCCGATAAATTTGTCCTTTAATTTGTATCATTTTTACCTTAATTACTTAAATTAGTCTATGATTTTAACTAATTTATTAAATTTAGGTATTTCTATCAAATAAGTATGAGTTAACTTATTTCAAATGAGTTTTAATATTGAAACCAGTGGAGAATTATCGACAATACAACTTAATTATTGTATTGTTCATTGGGCTAAATATTATAGTTCCCACATATTGGATGGATATATTATAGCGATCCACATAGAATATGATGTCACCCGATCGTGAGATAGCATATATACGCCTTAAAAGAGTTGTGAAATTGTTAATAAGAATGACAATTATTCATGTCAGGAGGGAGGTGATAATTTACATAAAATCCATTTTAAGCAATCTTTGGGCCATAGTTCTTTAGCTTGTAATCGAAGAGCCTAGTTATTGTCTATTTTTAGGAGACTCATGAACTATTGCAATGCCTGCCATTGATAGATAGCATACCATTACTGCAAATGGGAGTACTTATTGATTTCGCCAGCTACGATCTGATTCATGAGGCTAAAAGGAGGATGTTTGGCCGAGCATTGTAATAACCGAGTCTGTACAAATTAAAAAGACTTACGAACCCTCGCCTGTGAGTCAGAAGGACCGCATATCTTGCGGTCTATAAAAGCTGTAGACGTAAAGGGCCCGGAGGTGTGGGTTCTCAAATCTATGGGACTAAATTCAGGACCGAAGCCAGAAGTATGGGAGCCTCCTTGCGAGGGTATATGGCTGTTATGCCAGCCCACCTCAAGTCAGGTTAGGCTAATCATATTATATTATGTTAGGTAGTATCAGGTTAGGTGAAGTAAGGGTAGTTTAAGATCCGTAATGAGAGGTTTATAAATTTTGATAATTTTTCGCACGAAAGACCTTAGCATTCGCTCTCGAAATATATTTAATCTCTAAATACTTTGCAATCATTAAGTGACACAGCAATATTATATTATTATTATATAATAATTTTGTCTACAAAACTTTTAACTTTGAGTGAACAAACACACATCAATTACAAACAAAACTCAAACATACACAACAGCGAATCCACCTCTAGATAAACATTGCCAACCAAAACAGTTCGGAAAAAGAGAAGCTTTTGGTCTCACGCGAGAAGATGCCGTTCGCTGCCATCTGACGGCTCGTGAAAACAAAGATGAGAGCAAAAACTCTTTGTTTGGGGTCAAATAACTCCCTTCGCTGTGTCGTGTAAGTGTGAGTGAAAAGGATTAAGAAAAATGACATGCAATCACTAGGTGCGATGGATGTCCTGGGTAATGCTTATGAACGCGTTTTTAGCGTGGAGCTAAGATAACGATTCATAAAGAATGGATAGAGAGGCTGTGTTTGTGTTTATGGTCTATCTATTAATTAGTGTGCGTGTCTTGTGATATGTGTGATGTGCTTATTGGAGCTAGAAGGAGGTTTTACCACTTAAAGGTGGATGAATCCATTTCTCTCACGCAAGTAATATAGGTAATCTTGTAGGCAAGATAAAAGAAATGGAAGAAAGATTTAGATGTTTATTTCGATGATGATAGTGCTGGGTTTATTTGGATTTTGGTAAAGAGGTTTATTGGTATCTAATTATAAGATTTTTACTTAAATGTATTAATTATTTTGTCAATAAATTAACCTAGTTTTAGTGGAATTAAAGCTAATTAATTCATAGACTTATATGAAGCTAATCATTCTTAGGCCTATTTTATGCTGGTAATCCTTTGGGCTTTTTCGAACTACAAAACTAGTGTTTGGGTGCCAGAGGATTTATATATATATATATATATATATATATATATATATGGTAAAAAGAAACTTACACGTGAGTCAAAACTATGATAAATAACACCTAGAAGGTTAGGTAATCGAACTATGTGTAGTAGATACTATTATTATATATGTCAATGCGCGTATATCTGTATAATTAATCAAAATCACCTAATCGAACTCGAAAACTCCACGTACATATGTATACTCGTACATACGCCCTCCCGTACCACTATCGCTCTCTCTCCCTCGTAATCTTAGCCCGTAAAAGGATCGCATATTTGATGTTTCTCGCCTACCGAAGATCCTCTCTTTGGATTTTCTCTCTTTATCTAAAACAACAAAAAGATTTCATATTTCTGTCTCCTTTCTTAACTTAAATTTCTAAAAGTGATGGTTTCTAAGAATCGCCAGGTCTATAATATCTTTAAGTACTTATCAATCCTTTCTACACCTACAGCTCGTGAGCTCTGGGATTATGGCATGAATAATTCCCTTTATGGTACATTTTAACGCTCTTACGCATCGCTTTAAATTACCAACCTGTTGTGGTGATTGGCTACTGGAACTTGAATGAAATAATAGTCACCTATTACATTAATGGATCCAGACGCGACAAGCGAGCTACAAAATTGTATATTGTAAGGGAGAGAGATTGATAATTTCGAAACTCCTCCTCCCCCTGCCACTGCAAAGAAAACTCGAAGTGGATCACTACGATACCAGTAGACCTGTGTTCCATCAACATCAAAAATTAAAGACCCGAATTTTTCCTAACAAATATTTTGTGAAGCAGAAATTTGTTAGGAGAGTTTGAAGCTTTGAATCAAGGTGAGTAAAACAGAGAGAAATATGCAGATAGACTATCCGGCAAATTTACCTAGAGAGGAATATATGTACCAATAAAGAAAGATATAAAAAAGAGAAAGAGAGAGACAATAAGGCAGAAAGAGAGGGAGAAGGAAAGACAGAAAGAGACAGGCCAACAACCAGAAAAAGCGAGAATAATCAGAGAAAAGAGGAGATAAAACCAATATAAAGGCAGCGAATTCATAAGACAAAAAACATCAACAGCAGGAGATAAACAGAGGAAGAATGAGAAGAAGGAAGAAAAAGTAATTGAGAATATAAACAGTCACAGATAGATAAAAAGATTGAAAGAGTGAGAGAGTATTAAATATAAAATATAAAAAACAGACTCCACATGAGACATTAACTATCCTGCGGAGACATTGATCCAAAGGAGAAGAGAAAATATCTTTCTTTCTATGGCCAATCTCCTGCAAATGGGGAAAACATGTTAGAAAAAAATACCAGGCAATGGCTTCGCCGCTACGAAGATTAAAATTTTAAAAAAACAGCCATGGTTAAATTCTTATCAATTTTCTGAACTCCGCCAATTATATTAATTTTAAAAAGGAACTAAATTTCTCCCCTTTTAAAATATCACGTCTCTAAAATATAGTTATAGAAGATATATAAAAATAAATTTTCTGTACTTCACTTTTTTTAATTATTTAGGTTTTAAAAACTTCATAAAATTTCGATACTTATATTTATTTCTGAACTTCACGATTTTGTATTTTGATATTATAAAAGAATTATTAGAAAGAAGTTTGATAACAAAAACATAAGTCATAACCAAACTAAAATGAAATATAATTCAAATACTCAAAAAATTCCCTTTTTAAATTCAAGAGTTAGTGATGATGATGATGATAATGATGATGATGCTAGTTCAAAGTGTTAGAAATTTACGTTTCCATTGATAAAAGTAAGTATCAATGTTTGTTAACAGATGTAAATGGGAGTAACAATAAGATAATCACTGGAAAAGGAAAATAAACGTTAGTAACACACATTGAATGGCAAAAGTTTGTTCCAACCTCTTATGCACAATATGCAAAAACGCATTAACGCCGTTATACAAGCAAAGGGAAAATATATAGAATACTAATTATAGATATGCTATACTCGGCTGTTAATTATATTTTTTTCAATTATTATATGAATGAGTTTCATTCGTATTCTCTATTTTTTCATAAATGCACCATAATTTGGGTGAAGGCGGCTGTATATATATTGTAAGGTCAAACGCGGAACCCAGTCCACACGGCACTATAATACATTCACAAAATAACAAAGTAGCCAGAATATTTCTTCAGAAAGAAACCAAGTTCACTTCGAGGCAGCCAAAAGGTCGCGCCACTAGGCTATACTGAGTAGGTTACTGTTGGTTACCAGGTGGGTGGGTCCTAGAGTATCAGCGAGGGAAAAACGAAACAAGAAAAATTCTAACCTTATAATTTAAATAGAGGAAATTCTTTATTACAAATACGAAATATATTTATTAAATAAGAAAAATAAGATTTATAACAAATCAATGTCACATCGGCCACAAACGACCCAAGTCGTTATATAAAAGGGGAGGACGCTTACAAAGAATTTACGTCGTATAAAGAAAGCGGGAAATAATAGGCTTCACTCCTCGGGTACGAGGTGCACACGGAATAACCCGGCACCCACGTCTTACGCCCTTTCCTACGATGCGGAGGGAGACTCGAGACCTAATCGGAGGCTAGTAAGGGCGCGAGATACTGAAGCAGTGGAGGGACACCTCGGATGATGGTAATCCAACGGATGACGAATCCAGGGATGGCGAGGGCAGAGGTGATGATGGGACCAATGGAATTAAAGATGATCCCAGTGACGAGGGAGTCCGAAGGTGGTACGGCAGAGGAACTGGCGTACCCCACGGAGATAATCTTGAGTGACAAAACTCCAAAAGCGAAAGGTGGTGACGTGACAAAAAGGGAGGGGGGGGGGGGAACGATCCCACGGTTTTCAGACTTGCCAATGGAGAACTATCAAACGTCCAAGATTAGCAGCACACCTCTAGCAGGTTGGAAGATCAGCGTCAAAACTGGCAGAAGATAAGGCAAAGGTCCTCGCAGTACGGACTTGAACGGGCTCTCCCCTTAGAGAGAAGGAAGCGTCCTTTTACACGGGTGGACGTGACCATCTGACGTAATAGCCTCATGCGCGCGACACTTTTCTGGGATGACTATCAAGCACGTGCGCGGGGCATCGACTAACGTTGCAGGGCTCAGATGCGAGAAAATGAATTCATATAGGGCGCTGAACTTTGTCGCCCTTATTTACGTGGGGCGGTCAATAAGTTTTGCAATTCGGATATAAGGAAACAAGATATGAGGAAAAGTGTTTTATTATTTTCCAATATAACTATCTTTGACTTCAATGCACTTGCGCCACTTGTCCCTGAGGCTTCGAATTCCCGACAAACAGAAATCTCCCCACTGCTGTTCAATCCACCCCTGAATGGCGAGCTGGACATCTTCATCGTCCCCAAACCAGCGTCTACGCAGTGCAGCCTTGAGCTCGCGGAATAAAAAGTAGTCGCTAGGGGCCAGATCTGGAATGTAGAGGGAATGGTTGGGCTCCTCGAATCTGCACTCGCAGCTTGTACAACTCTGGCCTTGTGGACTTTGACGAGGTTGAATTCAATCATGGAGCCTGAGGTTTCTAGGGACCCAAATTGTTGTGGATGATGTTGATAACACTTCCATGTGATATTCCAAGTTCTTGCTCGATTTCTTTCACCTTCACCCGTCAATTTTCTATGATCATCCTCTCCGCACGGGCAACATTGTCCTCGTTGCTTACGTCAGATTGGCGTCCTGGACGGGGGTCATCTTAAGGGAACTCACGACCATGGCGGAACTCCCTATTTCAGCGATCAATGTTTGCATAAGAAGGGGCGGTGTCGGTGTACACTACAACCATGCGTTCATGGATTTCTTATTTGCATTCCTGCCTTCCTTGGTCAAAAATTTGATCACTTCGCGATGCTCAACCTTCTCCATTGTTAAAAGATTTGTGAGTGACGATCTGCAATCAGCTACTGTTAAAATAGACGAGGCGGGAGCGTGCAGCTGCAGGTCCTGACTTGTCATAACTTGTCCCAACACTCCCACAAACAGCCATCCCCCTTCTTCTGTTTTCCCCTACCGATGCGCAAAACTTAAAAACTTATTGACCACCCCTCGTATAAATATATATATATATATATATATATATATATATATATATATATATATATATATATATATATATATATTCTCTTGTAAGTAACTCATTTTAGCATGTCTGAGAGTACTTTTCGAGTACTCTCGAACTTTACTCATTTCCTCATCAAGGATAACTATAAAAAATATAATATCACAAGGTTATATATAAGAAGGAAGAAATTAAAGCAGTGCTTCTGAGACAAGAGATCACCACTAAAGAAGAAAGGGAGCGAGAGTAAAAGCAGATCAAGATACATTAAATGAAGGAGGCAAGCTTAAACGAAGTGGCGTTGAAAGTTATAAACAAAGCCAGAGGTAATAAAATGATTACCAAAATTGAGATAGCCTAACCCTCACAAATATATCTGCAAAGTTATAAATTTTTCAGTATAAAATAAAAAAAATTAGCTGTAAAAGAAAACCGTTAAACGTAAGAAGATGGACTTATTCTTGAGTCGAGCTCAACAATCCTGGCAAAACTTTTAACCGTTATAAAAATTAAACAAATGGAAGCTAAGCTCCTTCTTATTCGTTTTCAGATCTCTTATCGATAACACTTGCCTTCTCTGCCATGATTATAAGTTTTATACAGCTCCGAGCTCTCTGCATCTGTGCTTATCTAATAGAGGATATTTATTAATTATAATGGGAATTATTTTCAATGACGCAAATATAATTATGCGGTTAAAATGGCAATGGTGTAGCTAGGTTCTTCACCAATACCTTGGCAGTAACTCTTCCTTCTTACGAGATGAGCTAAGTTATCTGTACCATTGCCATTTTACCCGCATAATCATGAACATTAAATCACACTTTAAAAAAAATTGACTGTAAAGTTTGCAGTGGATGCATTTTGTGTAGTATTAGACACAAGTTTTGTGATCTTAGTCTAAATTATGTTGATTCGATCGCCATAACGGAAATTTGGCTGCAAACAAATCTTTTAGATTTGGCGGGAGAATATCATATTGCGGGGTTTAAAATAAAGATAAGGATGAATGCCGACGGTGGGAGGGGATCTACATCAACAAAATTAAGAAACCATGGTTTTGGATTCACTGATATTAGGATAAACCGAAGTAATCGAAGTTAGCTGAAGTGAGCATGAAATGAATTTGAATTTTGCATTTAAAATCCAGCTTCTCAAATTAAAAAATACAGAGACATTTCTTCTATTTTTTGGCTGATATTAATAAGCACGGGCTAAATTTTGTTGATGGTGAATTAATTGACATAACTTTTTCAATGTAAACTTTGAGTTGCCATAGCGGATGGTGAAGGAACACGTCTGGTTCGCTTCTAAAGTATAACTGGGGTACCAGCTGGTTAGTGACCTAGGTATAGAAATATTTGCTATAGATTTAGTTATAGTTACCGATTAAAAATTTGTTAAATCTTTCTTATGAATACATGTAAGTGCGTTCGACCATAATAACATAATCAGTTTTACGTCAGTTGTTGGTAAACTTAGAAAGTAACAGAAGTTTACCATTTAGAAAACAATGGTTATCAAAGAGTAAAAAACTGTTTTTTAGATGTGTGGCGTTTCCTAAACAACCCTGCTTAAGTATTTCTTGGTATGACCGGTATTTATGATAATTTCTCAGCTGTAGACGTAACTTAGTTGGCCGACAAAAGAGGCTTTTAATTCGATTACTCAGAGAGAACTTCTTGTAGAAATTAGAGCCCTCGGAATTACAGACAACTTTCTAATTTCCATTTGAAGCTAGCTTGCCATCAGTAGAAAAAGAACACTTATAAAATGACTATAGTCTAAATGGGTTACTATCATTACAGCGAGGTACTTTTCTAAATTTTGCTAAACAATCATTTCTGTAATTTGTTGATTTTAACTGGAAATATTTAAAGACGAGAACAACCTATGACGGCCTAACGCATACCGCCCAATCAAAAGGTGAAAATTATCATCTTTATTCTTTAATTGCCCTAAAACATGCTGACTTTCTTTTATTGGAAACAAGTAATGCACATTGGTTAACAAAACCCTAAATTCAATTTGTATATACCTTAGGCAATCATACATTAGACTGTGTAACAGAAGAACACAATCTCAGGGCACTAGCTTCAAACTTCTTTAGAATTTCGAAACCTTTCGTAAGAGTGGAAATGTAAGTAAAGTCAATCATAAAAATCACTGGTCAAAATTTGACATATAAAAGTACAGATATAAAATTATGCCTAGGTTTGGACACCATTTTTTGCATAAAGATATTTTTAATTATAATAGTACGCGTTCAACGCTGTGTGACAAGACGTTTTCCTAAACGAGATCTGCGAGAAACGACTTCTGGCGCTTAACTTTAGTTTACTCTAGGAACATCTGCGGCTGCGTGGTCAGTTTATTAAAACATTTTAAATTTATCAAAGGTTTTGACAATAATAATTTTTACATTTTATTTGAATAAGTGTATGTGTGAAATAATAGAACAAATGTTTCTAAACTTAAATTAAATCTCTTCTATTCAAAATTAAAGGCAAATTCAATCAGTTTTAGGGTAAACACAAAATGGTATTCTCCTAAAGATATTATAGGGGAAAGTCCTGTGAATGCTTTCTTATCCTAATGATTGTGAAGAAGCTGTCCTATCCTCCCAAATAGGTTTGCGTTTAGTTACCTCCCATTATAATATGCTTTCATTTGTATTTCCATTCTTGCTCCACCATAATCAACAATGAATAGCTTAAATATATATCTGACATTCTCACTAAGACTGGTGTAGTTTGAATCTTTTCGTGAATTAATTTGTCCCCATTATATTCGCATACCAACCTAATTAAACATTGAATTATTAGAGCTTGAATAACTAAGAATAACTTAAGGTCAAAACTTAAGTAACTAAGCGTTAATTTATCTGTGTCCTAAAATATCCACAATTTTTGAGGACGGAGAGTGTCCTCCTTCCTCAATTCTACTGCATAATGCTGAAGTTCTTTGAGGCGAATAAACACGCTATGATTTACCTTGGAGTGGTAGTAAAGATTCTTCTCTCACTTTTAGATACTTGCTAATAAGATATTTTAAGAATTCTCTAAATTTTGATCATTCTCAATTAATCGGTTTCTTTAAACTTTCCCGATTTTATTTATAAGTCTTTCTGTTTCCTCGTCATCAAAATATATAATTCAAAGGGCCCTTACTTGAGACAAATTATGAGCTACCCCAGAGATCACTCCAAGATTCAACTTAACTGAAAAATTTGGCACAGAAATACTCTAAAGTAGTCGAATATTTCCGTGATAAGGATGATGACGCTATTTTTACTAGGATACTTTGTCTAAGCAAGGGAGAATACTCGTTGCCAAAATAAGGATATTTTTGTATTATTATATCGTCGTAGGTCATATCTTTATATCTTATTAGATCTCTAAATTTAATCATTGCTGGTTTATTTATCTCTATCAGTTATTTCTAGAATTTCTATTGAAAAATAACTATAGGAAACCACCAGTGTCTTTCCAGGTTCCCTTGCTAAAAACGACTAGTGGCGCCGCATAATGTGTTTTACCTATTCTCAATTACCCTAACTTCAACACTTTCTATTTCAAGCCCTCTTCAAATACTTAATGGCAAGGATTCTAACGTTGCTAAACACTTCTAAGCTTTAAGCAGATAATAATAATAATGTCTTCTTGAAGCTCATACCTTATCATTCGCTGTTTAGATTCTTGATTTTTCTTACGATGCAGTAGTGCAATTTTTCTATAAATTTAGGATAGATTTATGAAGAGTTGCATACCACCCCTAAGTTTCAAGTACTAAAAGTAGTTTCCTCTTTTCTTCTCCAGGGACCAAGTAAAGAACGGGAGGGAAAGCAACTCTCATCAACCTAGGATCTATTTAAGTTGACTTCCAACAAACCTTCCTTACTCTAATCTGTCTGACTGAAAAAAACAAACGATAAGGAGATTGAAATGAATTGTGATAATGAGATAGATATAGAATAGATAAATGGTTTCCTCGCTCGGATGTGCTATGTTTACCTAAAGCACCCCATGTCGAGAGATATTCTCGACCTTTCCAATGAGTCTTTTCCTATCTCCCAGCTTTTCGAAATTAAAAAATGAAAGATTTTCGAGGTTCTTTGCCTGTCAAATCCCGGAAAACATGTTTTGTTTTTAAGTTCTTTATTTTGCGAGTCTTTGTTCGTCTTTGTATGAAGTCATTAGGTGGATAAGAAGCGAAATATATATTTTTTTCAAGAAATGAAGTAAAACATCCTGTTGTGATGAATTGAATTTAGAATAGAAAAATTGACGGAAATTGTAAAAATGTCTCAAAGAAGTAAATATAAATCACTCTAAGGGATCATTAAATAAATTTTGATCGCAACCCTAAGTTAGAAGAGGGAATGGACTTATGGAACTAGAAGTTGAATTTTTAAAATCCTAATCACACATAAAGAATCTAAAGTAGAATACGGAAAATTAATTAAAACAAAAAAATGAAATGAAAACAAAGTTAACAATACTAAATTGCAGGACACTCTTGTAGTTCAAATGGAGGAACATCTCTTGTTGAAATCTGAAAGCGGTGGAAATGGCACTGAGTGGCACTGGAATTAAGATTCACGAAACAAAAGTGGATTTAGAAAAGAGAAGAAACGAGCTGCAGCTTTCTTCATTTATCCTATCGGAAAACGAAACGTGGATAGGATAATATGTGAAATGCAATGCTTATCTATCCATTGATTTCCTCAGTAGATCTTTTGAGTAGTTCTCCTTACAAGATCTCATGAATTATTTCCTATTTTAAATAACTAGCTCGTACCAGGCGTTGGAACAACGAATCTACGATTGGGATTCGGATCCAAGTCGTGTCACGCCATATGATGAAGTGAAGCCTTCTAGTAATGAATGATCTACGAAGACCAATAACGATGCAGGACGGGAAATAAATGAATCGGTGTCAAATTATCAGTTGTGGCAGGAGTGAGAATTCCGGACAATAATTTAGCACATTAGAGTATGGATGGAGGCTTGATGGATCAACTAGGAATAATGAATTATTCCTTGAGGCAAAATAAGTTACATCAAGATTTATGGCTTTATTATACATGAGATAACAATGGATATGGAAATGGAATGCCATAATTTACACGGAAATAATAGTCATAAATGGAATAAATTTATTGGCAAGCAAAATTAATAGGGATACCACGAATTCCTTTGAATTAACAATACAAATACTGAAGTGATCCCAAACGCGGGATATCAAACTTAATCAATTATCCAGCCTTTGTCTCAACACAAATAATCATTAGAAGGAACTGAATCTGAATCAGTTTTGCTTCTATACAACACTGAGGTACTAGTAGGTAAAAAGGGCATTTAACATAACGATGCCGTAGAACTTGAGTTTTGCTCCACAGGGTAAATGAATCGACGCGCAGAGTACAATAAAAATTTAGCAAATAGATATTAGGATTTAACAAAAAAAAATTTAATCACTTAAGTAAGGGAGTTATTCTTAAGCTTTAGAACTCGTATGTTAGACCACACCTGCAATAGGGTATTCAGGAATGGTCCCCTCATTACATTCAGGATATACACATTCTTTTGGCAGTACAGATAAAAGCAACAAAAATGATACCTTGATTGACACACTTCGATTATAAAATATGGATAGGATAAGGGCATTAACATGTTTTTATTTGAAGGGTGAGAATTAGGGGGGCACAAGATTCAGTGTTTTAGAATGTTTGAGAGGATTAATAAATTATGAAAAGTAAAGTTTTACAAGTTGAAAACTGATGAGAGAACAAAGGATCACTGTTTTAAAATTAAAAACATAGATGTATGCTGGGCTTGAGGAACTATTCTTTCAGGAATAGAGTCGTGAATTCTTGGAATTAAATGACTGGAGATGGTGTAAATAATAGTTTTTTGATACCGTTGAAAGTAAAGATAGAAAAGTATATATGTGGAAGAAGAGCATATAAAAGAACTTGATTATTCAGGCTAATAGTTACATGTTTTATTAGATAAAGAGGTGTGACATGTCCGAGAGATACGGAGAGCTCTCGCAGTAGTTTTGAGGCTCTACATCTGAAAGATAAGTTATTCTCTTCGGTGGCAAAGCCACCATCGTGGTCGGCCGCAAAAGCCATGTAAGATATGGGCGATCTGTACGCGGCGAGGGTGTATGCGTATAATGGGCTATGCACGTCGAAGTGCAAGGGGCACATCCCCAACATCAACCAGGAAGACACAAGTGTGGTGCTGCGGATGAGCAAAACTAATATTTGTTCGTAAAGATTTGAACGGACAACGAGACGATAAATCAACAGAACGGTCGGCCTATCAGTAACCTAGGTGATGAGGCTTTAGGAACGAAGAATGTCCATGTGAGAGCAGGCGAAAGGGGAGGCCATTGCGTGTTGTTTGGTACTTGGCCCATCCAACATTCACGCATTTATTAGTTTAGTCATTGACGCATTTAACTTCTCCTTTGAGGTCTAGAAATATCGACACTAGGGTTTGCCTCTGCCAAAAGTTTTCCTTGTAGCTTTGTAAGATATCTTTTACTTGTCATAGCTCACATTGTAATCAACGCCTCATTTGCAGAAAAATCATCATCGTGAATGGCCTCATCAGGTACAGAGAAGGGATGAATGATCGATTAAAGACTAGCTGTTTCTTGGTCGCTCTCTGGAAAGTAGTGATGCATGCTTGTTTTAAGCCCCTTTAAATGGTCGCTCATCTCTTTGATGATGGTCTGTAGAAGTGATCTAGTATCATGACTATTCTCCTCAACAAACTGGTCTAGGGTGGGAAACTGGGCCATCAGTCCTTTCTTCAAGCGCCGAATCCAGAGTCTCAGTTTCCCCCAAAATGCAACCTACAGTTTGATGGGCATCAATGACAGTCGTCTTTTGGCCCTGGAGTTGCAGATTCCCACTGTTCAGCTCCCCAAATATGTCAGCCAAGTAATAAAGTCAATCAAGCCACTCCTTATGAGTGAACTTGGTAGAAAAAGTGATCTCTTTTGTAATTCACGATGACCACCCATCATCGACCCTGCTCCATTGAGGGAGACCTTGATTAAAAATAAATATTATTATAGATTGTGTCACTTAGTCATTTTTACTTATCGTTTGCGTTATAATTATATGGTTTTAATTTACTTTAATTATTTTGGTACTTTAGTATTTCAGTACGAGAGGCACAATTTTTTTGGTGAATTATATACAAAATATTAGCTAAAATACAGCTACTTTGTACAATAAATAAGACTATATATGACTATATGCCATGTAATTTATTGTATTTATAAAATTTAGACTTTATATAATTACCTCTCCCTACCTGTTTAACGCTGTTATAATCCAATCGATTCTTGGCACAGAAACTGTTAATGATATTGAAGACATCTTCTCACTTCGTCGTTGTCAGCAGATTTTCGCATAAAAGAATCTCTTTGATATTGTCCTGGTGGAAGTAACTGAAGATTCCAAGGAGAAAAACACAACCTGCTACATTACACGATTGATCAAATTGCAAGAAGTATTTGCTATATGAGCTTTCCTTGATCTCTGTTGTAACTTTGGACAAGATATATTATGACATGTCATCGACTCGTCGACGGATTGTGTTCTTTCATAGAGCGATGGAACTAAGTTTCTACGTTTGATCCTCCCCACATACCTTGCTTACCATCTCGTATTCACAAGGCATTATTAGCCTCTCTGCAATGGGGTGGCATTTCTGTTGTTCGGCAACTTTATATGCAACAAAGTAAGATGCTTCGACCGCAGCATGAAGCATTTGGGCTTGAATTCCAGATGAACCTAACTGGATCTTCTTCAGTGCTACCTCCCGGCGCTGGAAATAAACCTAATCCTCATTTTAAATATCTGGATGGCACTTTTGGAGGTGAGCTGAGAGTTATGATGGCATGAGGCTCTCATTTGTCAACATTTTGTGACTAACTACTCATTGTGGCCGATTTTCTCCACTAGAAGATAAATTCACAAAGCTATGGCGAAGAAAGATATCAGAATAGATGCACTTTTTGGATATTTTATTGTTTAATCTGCAGAAAAAAAACAAAATTGCATAAAAAAGTGTAAACACGAAAACTCATTATTTCTTTGTTCATGGCAGTGTAGATACTATTTCAGAGATTAATCAGCAAAAAAATGATGTAGCAGTGGGTCAATATTAACAATACCTGCTGCACAGGGCAGTACACATATTTACCTAATCACAAGAACCTTGGATAAAATAAAATAAAGAAACACACAAGATTTATACTCTCTTCGACTTGCAGGGGATGTGACGGGGTGACTGATATAACACTCTGACCGTTACAATTTATTTACTTCACCAGGCTGCGGAGTGGAGCTCGATACGAGTCACAAGAAAATATTGAGTCACTTAAACATACTGAACAAGAAAAAGCACACTTCAATAAATTAAGTCCCTGCTAATTAAGATTTTTTAACACCGAAGGACAATAAAACATTGAATAACTTATCATCTTACATCTTGAAAATATCATTTTCCTCCTTCACGTAAAGATAAGCTCTAATTAATCACATAGCACTGTCTATTTGGGCTCTCCCCAGCACCTGCGTGCGAGGAGAGATGAGCTGTAGTCACTTATGCTATAGAAATGCCACTCTAGAAATGCCCGCCACTGTTTCGAGTTCAAAATATGAATTTCTTTAATAAAAGAAAATTATAATCCAAAAAATATACCACACTCAATTATTTTAAATTTTACTAATGTATGTAATTATTTTGTGTCTTAAGGAAATTCTCTTTATGAATTAATTTCGAAAGCATGGAGTCACAAGACAAGGTGAAAGAAGAGGGGGAGAAAGGGATGAGGAGAGAGAAAGGGGGGAATAGCCGTTGCCTGATAAAATAGAAGATGACTCAGTAACTGACACCGCTAGCCTCAACTGACTGCAAAATCTTACAATTCACAACACTTAAAATAACATGATTTTCGTATCATGACACTAAGACTAAGCTAGCATTAATCCTAATGCCACCAGGTACCGCACTGTTTTCCCGATTTCAGGAATTCTTAACCTTTTATCTGTCACCTCTCTCTCTTACCACTAAAGAATTGTTAAATTACCCCCAGGGTGTAATTTAGCCCCAGTTTGGGAACCACTGATCTAGAGGCAAAGCCGTTTTCTACCCCGTGACTACTAACAATTTTTCAAGCAACCACATTCAGGTCAAAACAAGGGTGGAAGTGTATCAAACTTATATACTCTTTTACATGTCTACCTACAAGGAGCCAAACTTCACACATATTTGCTAAATGTGTTATTACATCTGTAGATACACCCACATTACTTCTCAAATACTTCTTGACACATACATACATAGCCAAGACACTTAGGCATAGATCCAGAGGACATTTGTATATACTCTCCGTCTGCTTCAACTCTCATATTCGGTAAATTTGTTTCATTACACCCTATTCTTTCTTCTTTCATTCACTCGCCGCCAATAAATATAAGTGCATTTCAAAAGCGTCAAAAATAACAAAAAACATTAAAACCAAATTGACCATCTATGGATGGACTCCATAAATGTCAATCGTAGAATGTCTTCGCCATCGTGTTAGCCATTCATTTTTATTCATACGTCTTTTTATTGATTATTAAACGATTGATAAATTAATTTGTTCATGCTTCATTTTTTTATTTGTTTATGCATTTACTATTTTTTCCATTTATTCATGTTTTTTTATTCAGGATTCATTTATGGTTGTATTCATTCATTAAGCCACTTAATCCTTCCTTTCACCCATCGTTTAATAATTCTTTTTATTCATATTATTATTCCTTTATTTATTAAGGCGCTCAATTCCTCGTTAATCAAAATGAGTGATTTACCACGAAAATAATTATCTAATTTAAAAGAATCAGAATGAGAGCCATAGGGAAACCGTAAATCCTACGATGTATGTACGTGAGTTGTGGGTGAAACAGAGAATTACTCCAACGGAAATTCTGGGTAAATTTTATTTGGAAGAAATAAAAACATTTCTTTCGTCGAAGAAAAGTCGTTACGATTCATTCGTTGGCTGGGCAGAGCCAATTGGCTTTCCCCAACTGGCTTGAACAGCCATTTCCCACTTAAGCCAGGTCGATGTGATGGCAATCTGTTGGGTGGTCAAAAACACGTGATGGGGTGTATGGCAATCTGTGGGGAGGCCTAAATCACGTAAGGGGATGAAACTCCGCTTAAGGAGATGATTCGATCCGATTGATGGAGACAAAACCTTTGATTGACTTGATGGGGGTAGATTGATAGAGGTTGATGAGGTTTTGGAAGGTTAGTTCGCATATGTTTGGGAGATCCAATTCTAAATGCTTCTCGTGGAGGCCAAACCTTCTTCTCATAGTACATACTATCTGCACGACTATCCCATACACAGAGGAAACAGGGATGCTTCGTGTAGCCTGTTTGCATCTCAAGTATAAAAGACACACCTGAAAAGAAGCTTAGCAGAATATGTAAATTAAAAGTGTAATATTTCTAATAACAATAAAAATATGAATGTGTAGTGAAAAATCCAGCATGCCTATGCATTAAATCATTGTATTGAAACTAATTGGATATATTTACATCATATTTTGAGTTTATTTAGTTATGTTCTAAATTAGGATAAGTTCTCCATTAACCCAAAAGGATGCATTAATCTATAGGGTCACACTTCCATAAAAAATTAAAACTCAAAAATGACTCAGGATTTCCAGATTTCCATTTTTGTAAAATGTGAGTTAACCAAAAGGTGCATACAAATATTAACAATTAAAAATGAAAATGCCAATTGTAAAATGATATTACCTTTTAGTGACCAGATATCCTCCAATTGTGGGTAGAGTAATTTATTGAAACCAGCAATTTTTTCATATTTTCATAACTTTCAATAAGTTGGATTGAGTGGCATATAGGAACGGAAGCTATCTTGTTGCTAATATTCAGTAACTTGTTTTTTTCAATCAATATTATTTTTAAAATTAATTCAGTACAATAGCTAACTATGTATAATTTAACTAATTAAATTGGAGAAAAAGTGTGTTATTAATCTCTTACTGCCTACCTTTTGCTGTATTTAATGTAGCTTTCTTTAAAATGATTTGGCATATCACTGCTTGAGAGCGAAATGTTTCAAGATACGAACATGAATTTAAATTAGACATGCCATGGATTATATCAAACAGCTCATCGCACTTGAATTTAGGCCTCTTTCGAGAATTTTCAGAGATCTTACTCCTCCATCCAAGTGTTAGCAAATATCAAACCAAGCAATAAGATGATGATCAAATGCAAGCAAACAGAATCACTCTTTCTTGATAAAATATTTTCGCTCTAATCAGCGAAATATGGCCTAAATTGGCGAAGTGGTACTGAGATAAGCTAAACATTCAGTCCATTTTAAAAATATATCTCAGGTGAGTAAAAATTTACTTTTAGAATTAGAGAAGAAATTGAAATCAAAGACAAATAAATCTGACTATCTCTGGGGAATCCGAATTTACTCAAGTTGAACCACGTACGAGGGCCGGTCAATAAGTTTTGCAATTCGGATATAAGTAAACGAGATATGAGGTAAAGAGTTTAGTATTTTTCAATATGAATACCCTCGAATTCAATGCACTTGCGCCACTTATCCCTGAGGCTTCGAATTCCAGACAACCAGAAATCTCCCGACTGCTGTTCAATCCACTCCTGGACGGCGAGCTGGACATCTTCCTC
This sequence comes from Ceratothoa steindachneri, assembly GCA_963969495.1. NCBI lineage: Eukaryota > Metazoa > Arthropoda > Malacostraca > Isopoda > Cymothoidae > Ceratothoa > Ceratothoa steindachneri. The sequence goes on along the minus strand of OZ018317.1, from coordinate 247,783,273 downwards.
GTCCCCAAACCGGCGTCCCGGCAGTGCAGCCTTGAGCTGGTAGGATAAAATTTAGTCACTAGGGGCTAGATCTGGACTGTAGGGAGGATGGTTGAGCTCCTCGAATTTGCACTAGCGCAGGGCAGCTTGTGCAACTCTTGCCCTGTGCACTTTGACGACTTTGAAGTCGATCATGGGGCGTTACTTTTCTAGGCACCCAACGGGCAGAGACCTTGGCTATGGCCAAATTGTCATGGATGATGTTGATGACACTTTAATGTTATATTCCAAGTTCTCGCTCAATGTCTTCGACCTTCACCCGTCGATTTTCGAGGATGATCTTCTCCACACGGGCCACATTGTCCTCGTTGGTCATATCTGACGGGCGTCCTGAACGTGGGTCATCTTCAAGGGACTCACGACCATAGCGGAACTCCCTATTCCAGCGAGCAATGGTTGCATAGGAAGGGGCGGTGTCGGTGTACACTGCAACCATGAGTTCATGGATCTCTTTTGCATTCTTGCCTTCCTTGGTCAAAAATTTGATCACTGCGCAGTGCTCAACCTTCTCCATTGTTGAAAAAATTGTGATTGACGATCTGCGATCAGCTACTGCTCCTTAAATAGACGAGACAGGAGCGTGCAGCTGCAGGTCCTGACTTTTTATAACTTGTCCTAATGCCCCCACAAATAGCTATCTTCCTTCCTTTGTTTTGCCCTACTGAATCGCAAAACTTATTGACCGACCCTCATATTTATAAAAATTTTCAGAAGAGCGAAATCTAGATTATAGAAACATTTCAGAATAAATGACTTCTAATGCTGAATGATAAAACAATGTTAAATAAAAGAAGATAATGTTAAATTGTTAGATTCTATGTAGAAAAGTGGACACAAATTATCACAGAAACGATATTGGATTTTGGGCTTCAATTGAGACTTGAGTTTTCTATGGCGAGGGCTTACAAAACATAGTGAATAATTTTCTATTACAGTGAAAAAAGGGAAGTTTGAAAAAGAGATATGAAAATTATTAAAATTAAAGGATTTATAGTAATCATTTTTTCAATAACACCTTTATTTTTCAAATATTTTGAATAGTCATTTGTTCCGTTAAGTTAAAATAAATGTATTTTTTGGCCATTAATATTTCCATATATACTCATCGCCAAGTGCTCTAAGCCAAATCAGATTCTGAGGCAGAAATCTTTCGAATAAACAATGTTTCGTAGAAATTCTCGTACCAAAATATCAAAAATCGTACCCTGACTTATGGTCCTAATGTATTGAAGCTGTTTGGAGGTTTGGAAGGACTAACATTTTCGCTGAGTTCTTTGGGTCGTTGTCTTTGAATTGTCCCTGGTGAAAGCTCAACAAGTTAGGTTTTTATCTGGTATCAGAATAATTTATTTTAACAAATTTATCAATTTTAAGTTTATAAAATGTAAAAGATCAATAAAAACAATTGAATTGCTTTCCACGAGAATACTCCAACACGTTGCAACAGGACCTTGATCTCAAGCGCTATGGACTGACTCCGCCCACTGACGGCCGAAAAGCTGGTTGATTTATAACTACTGAAAAGCACTTTACTTGATGAGAGTTTAAAATTGCATAAAATTATAAAAACTAAAAAAATAATACATTCTAAAACAAGTGTCATACTAAAAACAAAAAAAGAACCTGACGCTCAATTATAATTGCAAAAATTGATATACCGATTTCCCCACAGAAGATGCGTATTCAACCAAAACCCGTTTTGCGTAACCTGGAAAACGGGACCCCGGTTTGAACACTAAGGACCTAGAGGTTTTTTTATTTAAATTTCTAAAAAAAGAACAGGGTTTCACCTTGTATGTTTTATCTCCTATATTAATGCATGTAATAGTTAATCTTTGTTCCCATAACCTCAAACCAACAAAAATGACCTGTTGTTGCTGCCTTAGGCTTTACAGATAACTGTCAATCTTATCTTTATGTGCATTTCATTAACATGTCGAAGGACCGTCTTCAATGCGACGGAGGAAGCTCCCTCTTAACAATAGAGAACTGCGTGAAGAGTTTCCCAATCCAGGTTTTATTCTATGGATGCCAAAATAAAATTTATTTTATACTTCTTTTATTCACTATGGAAACGCTTCTAAATTGCCATTTCATGTATTTTCGAATTTACTTTTATCATCAAAATCAATTTACTATTTTTAATTATCTTTGTATTTCAACCATCGATAATTCTCTTAAATGGGTTAAGTATAATACGGATATATGAGTGCCAAATATTCTCCCCAACATATCCTTTTTACGCATGAGCTAATTTTCATAACATTTTGTATTTATTTTTTAAAAAGATGGAAGCATAAAATTCGTGCATTTCTGCACACTATATAATCTATATAAATACAAATGTGCTCAAATAAACCAGCCGAGGCTTTTAATATAATTGACCATTTGAGAAATGCTCTATAAAACTTTATCAAATTTTGTAGACTTATCTTAATTTCTGTAATTTATTTACCATTTTGTATGGCTTTTAATTATTTATTTTCAATTAATACCATTTTATGTCTTATATGTTTTCCATCCTTATTTTGGACGGCTTCGTTCTCCTATTTGTCATTTGCAAAGGGATGATTTAATATCGACCGATTTGCTTCAAGCAATTTTCGCCATGAAATCAGCAGCGAAGGACAAAAATAAATCCCCACAGAATTCATATTTAATGATTAACTTTTGATATTTGAAAATATTTTATGGATAAAGGTCTCCTAGGGTACCTACTTTCCTTGTTAAACTTCGCTTTCATCTGTCTCACAGTTTATGTTTGAGTGTATACTGAGCAGGCCTTTAGTTATTTGTTCTTCCTATCAGATTCTTTCTAACATTTATTCAAATTGAGTCGCCCACGCATTCATAGAGAAAAACTCAAAATACGAGTATATAGAGAGAAAATGTATGGCATAAATAATGCATAAAAAGACCAGGCAATGGCTTCGCTTCTAAGATTAAAATTTAAAATCTAAAAAAAGCAGCCATGGTTAAATTTTTATAAATTTTCTGAACTTCGCCAATTATAATAATTTTAAAAAAAGGAACTCTAGACTAAATTTCCAGCTTTCAAAATAACACGTTGCTAAAATATAGTTATAGAATAGAAGATATATAAAAATAAATTTTCTGAACTTCACCATTTGTAATTCTTTGGATTTTAAAAAATTCCCCAAATTTCGATACTAATAACTTTTCTGAACTCCACCATTTTGTTTGTTGATATTATAAAAGAGTTATTAGAAATAACTTTGATAAAAAAACATAAGTCATAAACAAACTAAGATGAATTAAATAATCAAATACTCAAAAATTCCCGTTCTTAAATTATAAAGTAAGTGAAGTGATGTTGGTGACGACGACTCCTAAAAGAAAATTAATGATGGATTTTACAGGCGTGAATAAGCGCCTGTCTAATATATTATGACTATTTAAAGCAATGCATCATTTGGCGCTCAGGTAAATATAGAGAAGCCGAAAAACTTATGAGACAAGTTCTTTTCCTGTCTACTCTTGATTATGGTGAAAACATTGAACTATAGGTGAAAGTCACGTGACAGTGAAAGTTGCAATTATTTATAAGAAGTTAGGCTACCAAAGAAAATGGGCGAGGTAAATTTGAAACCTTTATTGAATTAAGTGCCTAATCATGTAATAGGTGGTGACTAGATGGAATGTTTGATATCTAGCTTGATAAGAGGGATGGTTTGGTGATGGTTTATAGAAAATTAGACTACTAGCATAAAGATGGTGCTGTTACTAAATTTTATGACTTATTAGCATACACATTCCTGCAAACATTCGGCTAAATTGTTAAATTGATTTCATTTAACAACAACTTCTTCTTTTAAGACGAAGAAAAAGAAATATAAAAACAGCCGGAAAATATAAACAATTATCTTCAGTCTAAATCTATGCCGAGATCATTTATATCCTCTAAAAGAGGCAAAATATTTTAGTGAATTTAAAAATTTTAAATTGAGTAAATCGCATTGGCCCTTAGGAGCAGCAGGAATGATTGTAATTAATTAAGCATTAAGGAATTGACTGAAATATCAGTCAATTGATAATTCCAGATTCCTCTCGATTGCAATCACCAATTGATAAGTGAATTACTCATTTTGTTTTATTTGTGAATCAATAATAAAGCTGTTTTTAAGAAGTCATTTTTATCGACCAAATGGAAATGGAATCTTAAGAAATCACAGTGAACTGGGTGTAAGGCACTCAGGCCAAAAATGAGAGATTGTGGTAACTGCAGGTGAGGACTACCATGAACCACAGCAGCAGCTACACAACGGATGACACTTGACAACTCCAAACCTGATGACTGTCATGAAACGAATTAAAGATAGGAAAGTTACATCCGGATTATCGAACAAATGAGTGCTTTATATATATTTTAATCTATCGAATTTAATGAAAATAGAAGAAAATTATTGTGAAAGAAATAAGCAAATAAAATGAATTAGAAATTACTTAAAATTAATAGCTGAAAATGAAATAGAAAAAAAGAAGGAGAAATTTTTCCATCTCATTTTAATCAATTGTTTGTATTTGAGAAATTTTCATACTCGTTTTCCTCTCTCCAGTTTCTTCGAGTCTCAATACCAAATTATTGTCTGGCCTTCTTATTTCCCTCGTCTACACAACTCTCCCAAAATATTAATTTCTTTTGCTTCCTTATCCTACTTCCAAAAACCACCCACTTCAGGGTCAATGGCGAAAGGGCATTTTTCTCTTCTTTTTCAGTCGGGGGGGGAATGATTTGAATTGCACGATGAGTCATCATTAGCAGTGCCAAGATTGCGTTCAAAGTTTATTGCGTGAAACTATTTAAGTAAAATCTATCATTACTTCCGCAAGGAGAATTTGGCCAAGGTGTGTCAATCACATGAGTATGTTTATTTGTCTGTATAAAAGATATCTAAAAAAGTACTTAACTAAGTTCAATAAAATCTGGTGAATGTCTGAACCTTGGGCTAAAGAAGAATCTATTATAGTGTGGGGTGGATCGGAATATAGATCGGAGACTTGGATCACTTAAAATCTGTTTTGATCATGAAGAAATAGGACATTTTCTTAAATTGTGCTAATATAATAATAAAGCAAGGTCTGCTGACAAAAAAGTCCCGTACTCTCACTTATTCTGATTTATGACTTTATGAGTAACCTTTGGATGAGCTTGGCAATTGTATCATTCGGAAGAGAATTTAAATACCTATAGGGTTTCAAATTTTAGGAGAATCCGCCGAATAGTTATGATCTTATTGCTCCCCCCCCCCTCCAAATTATTTCCGGGTTGATTTTTAATTGAATTTGAAGATGTTGGTATTTTTAATGTGACTTAATATATTTAATCGATTTAATCTTGAGCATCAGATATTTGTTCTTATTTTTTTCAGGTGATCAAATTATTTCATTTGATGGCATTGAAACATTGGCCTACTTATAGTAAACAACTCTTCTTTCTTCACCTTCTTGTCGCTTTTACATATTCACTTGACTATTTTACTCAAGTTAATCTTGAAAGCAAACCTGATGTAGTCTAAATCAAGAATTTATTTCTCTCTGACCTTTAATCAAATCAAGTTCCTTCACAATCTTTATCTCCATTGGCGATTTAAATTAATTTAAGTTTCATTTTTGCCCTTTACCACAAACATAATGACATAGAACGCTTGGCAGCACCCGACGCACTCAAGACGCTGAAGAAAATTGGACTAACTCCGAAATTACCACCGGAACTTCTGGCAAACCGCTCCTTCGTCTGCCGCAAGGTAGACCTCTATGTGGGGTCCCACACAAAAGAGGAAATGAAGGAATAAATTGAAAGAGAAACCCAGCACTTGAAAATACCAGAGGTCATGAAATTCGGACATCACACGCACTTTTCAAAGTTATGTGCGCCACAGCGGAAATGGCGAACAAGGCTACCACCAACAGGATCTTATCCTTTGGAATGAGAATTTCTCCCGAAAACATAAAGATAGAAAAATTCTGTGATGTACAACCTTGCTTCCAGTGCTACCCATAGAAGTGCACGTAACTAAAAACTGCCCGAATAAGGAAACAAATATGCTCGGAATGCGGAGGCATAATCACACTATCAGAGAATGCACGGAGACCACAAAAAGGTGCATGAACTGCCAGGGTCCACACAGGACTATGACAGTATACTTTCAAAAAAGAAGACAAATCATAAACAAGAAAGAGCAGGAATAAAAGAAAGAAAAAAGATCAAAACTAAACCAAACCTACGCCAGCGTAGCAAAAGCTACGGTGAAAGAAATAAAGGAGACCCAAGAACTAAAGATCAACATCAATGTAAACGAGGGAACGGGCCTTGACATTCTAGCCTGTATTATGTACGCCCAGGTCCAAAATATTGCACAACCGGGAACGTTCTCGGAAACGCTCAATCTTCTTCTTGAGAAACACGGAGTTAGAAAGACGTGGTTCTTCCCCCGCCTTCAGGCACTAGTATACGGAGTAACGGCGGACAAAAGCCTTTAGGTAAAGAATATGCTGAACATAGGAGTAAAGATGGAAGAAAACGAGAAAACGATCAAAACCGACGAACACAATGAAGAGAAAAAAGAAAAGGAAACTTCAGAGACTGAACAAAAAGAGGGAAAGAAGAGCCATATTAACAAGAACCAAACCGAATGGGACACACAAACTGACACGGAAAGTAAAACGGAGAGAGACTAAGGCTGTCGTTATGAAGTGAGAGATTTTGAACTTAAGATATTCGTAAACGAGTCTTATCCCGTAGCCAAAGGTACTAAATTAAACGATATATATAAAGGCATCGAAAAAGGTGCCTGCAAATGGAATTACATGACAGACCATGATGAAAGGATTATCCAAAACTACTGGAACAAATCGAAATAAGGATCTTCCCCAACGACGTCAAAATTATCAAGAAGGAGAACTTCGAGAAGGTTACAAACGGCAAGTGGAAAAACCTTAAAGCAAAAAAATAATTAGAAACAAGAAAAAATATAAAACGAGACAACCAAACTAAAAATACTACACCTGAATACCGAAGAATGGAGAACTAAAGCAATACAATTCGGAGACATCACTGCATAAATTAAAGGAATCTAGAACAACCTAACATAAATATGGAAGGAAAGCATAAAATGAACAGTAATAATACCGATTTTGTAATCGAATTAGAAGTACCTTACCGGAAGGTACCAAAAGCAACAAAATTCAGATTTTGACGTAGATAATAAAGAAGACAAAGAACAAAGAACTTAGAAGCAACCAATAAAAAACACAATCCTAAAAGCAATTAGAAAAGCATAAAAAAGAGAAACATCAGAGGAAAGAGATTAGCCAGGATCCTGGCAAATGTAATTTTATATACTCTAACACACACTCACACTCACCCCACCCTTAATAATAATAAAATAAAAAAAACTCTCATGCTAAATTCTAACTCTCTCCCCCTTCTTCTTTCACCTATTCCCTCTCAACGAATGGCTTGCATTGATCTTTACTATGAAGGAATTACTTACCGATTATCACTTGTGGTGAATGCGAACCTGTTCCTCGGTGAAGAGTTCGAAAGATTTTACCACCAATGAAATGTATTAATAATAATATAAAAAGAAGAAGAACAAGAAGATACTAGTTAATAACTACATAATGATAGCTAACACAATTAAACTATATATGTACATCATCAGGTGCACCATTTACACTTTGAACGAGATCAAATTACATGTAGTTAGCTACCTCTCCAGTAATGGGGAAATGGGCTTCATTGGTCATAATTCTTTGCGAGGTAAAAGTCGGATCATTTGTTATTCCCAGAAATGTGAGTGCAGAGTTTATTCTTTTTTGATGATCTGTGTCGAGGTTTACTGAGTGGGTAATCCCAGTCCCACTTCCTGAACAAATAATTTATTACTACACCAAGGTTGAGCGGAGGTGAAGTGTATCCAATAAACTTACCGGGGCCACTTCCAGGGAATAAGAATAACCCCGGTGCTTCCCTTTTGATCAAAATTAAGATAATGATCCCCTGAGTGTGTCCTCACTCAGTAAAGGCCAGTCATGGGTGGACCTGTGTAATGTTGAGATTTAAGCCGAGTGGATTGCTTATTAATTGCCAAAGGATCGTCCAAAATAGTTACACACACAGATACAAAAATAATCATTAATGTACATGAATTATAAATATAAAACAGCGTATAAAGGTATAAATAGAATTAATCTTTGTACTGAATAAGTAAGTCTACATAATGTCGTAGGGATTATACTTGAAAATTACTCACTAGGATGATTGCGTCTTAATTCCACCCGACAGAATGGATGGAATAATATTTGTTGAATTAAGCACTGAATTAATCACTTCTAATACACGAGGTTATGGACTGGGGATAGTAATTCTAGTTAACGAATAAACTGGTGAAGTTAGGGGAGGGAATAATTCACTTTAACGATACCTTTCTTTGAGTTTATAAGTATCTTTGAGAATCGCGGTGAAGAACTTCTTCTAGTGACGATGATCGCACTTAGTCCGGGCTTCCGAGGATACCGAATGAGAGGGTAATCCTAGACCGGTGATATACTGATCCAATGCCGGATCACGAAGGCGAGCAAAACTGTGGCTCAAATCAGACTTCTTCTTCCTCAAAGTGATTGTCCGATTATTTGGCTCCTGGAGTGGGTAGCCAAAACCGATTACCTAGTTACGTCTAGGGGATTCCGCAGAGGGAGGTCCTGTGTAACCTCTGACTCTGAAGGGAGGGAAGGGGGGGTCTGCGAGAAGTTTGGAACCTACAAGTACCGTGAAGGCAACACAAAAATTCGCCGAAGTTTCTTTCTTACAACGGGCGAACTGTTTCCTTTGTAGGACGAGACCACACACTCAACGTAGGTCCAAGGTCTTCTGCCTAACTCCAAGGAGAAGTTTCCTTTTTATTTCTCTCACAAACAAAAATTGGGAGGGAGCACAGAATTCTTATAAAATCCGTATCACTACGCGAAAGACCTTTTGATCTGTTTCCAGACAGAGTAAATCTTTCACACCTTCAAGCTATCCTTGCTCCACGTCGCGGTTTACGACGGCGCAAAAACTCGGACCTTCGTTGGCTAGTAGGTGTCTTTTAGCGGCAGACATTTTCCTGAACGGCCGTCTCTTTGGTGCAAAAAGGGGCGAAGGGAATTCGACGGAAAAGGCGAATTTGGAATACGGGAGGGTCGCGCACCTTGTGTCTGGGTATTTCCACGTACACTAATGTATATGGTATTTAGACGTCTACAGTCTGCAATATTTAATTGTTGAGCCATTTGAATTTTGTATGGATGAAGTTTCAATTCTTTTGTTAGGATGCGTTGCAATGATGTTTCAGAAATCTTTTGTTGCCTGGAACGTATCCTAGATCATGTTTGTGGCTGTTTTGGAACACTGATTAACACAGGCTGAATGACACCTGCATTTCACACAGATCTCGGTGTACCAGAGCGTTTTAATTACCTGTAGACTCGGATTCTCGGAACCTTGATACCATTGTAAGAATGCAATGCCGCGAGGGACTGTCTCGTTGATTAAATGCTGTTCTAAATTTCCTCTACAAGGTAACAATTGATCCATTATGTTTTAAATAAGTAGTCACAATTCTTGCTCGCTGTTCTATGATGCATCTTGCCATTATGGGTTAATAATTAGTCAGGTATTATTGTGTATTATATTCTTTATATACGTATTATAGATACACAATAAAAATGTGAAGAAACTTTGGTACCACGATAAAATCCTAATATCTCTTCCATTTTATATATCACCCACTTTTAACTTAAATACTTTTTATGTTATTAATTTTTGAAAATGTGAAGTACTTTTGGGCCACCCGTTATATCTCATATTGTCTGTGAATCAAACAAAATAGAGATATTAATGAATAAATTTATTTTTTGGGGGGGGGCGGGGGAAATTTAAGAAAATAAGTGTAGGAATTTGTTTTAAATTAAAAATAAATATCTGCTTTCACTCTCCTATCGTCTTCCGTTGGCACTATGGAAATCGGTGGCACTTAGGGATTTTAAGTGCTTCTGATATTACATGTTGGAATCCGACCTCATATTCACATTAGGTGGTATTTTAAACCAATTTAACAAGTTTGTTAACATCAATTATATTCCTTTATAACGTCTTCATGCTAATGTGAGATCAGAACTTGCTGACTTATGTGTGTTTGCACTTGTCGATTCTTTTATGTTGTTCCTGCACGATCTGTGTTTGAGACCTATAAAATGGTTGTGTGTATTTATGAGCTTCTATGTGTGCGTCTTTTGGTTTTACTGCAAGATTCTTTTTAGATTTCGTATAAATCTTCTTATGTGTGTCAAATCTTTGCCGATCTTTCAATTGTCTGAGCTCAAATCAAAATTGTACATGATTTTTATTTGACCAAAATTTTGGAGGCATTAAAAGGCAAAAGAAAAGTTAATAATAATAATAATTATCACTAACTTTCTAATTTAAGAAGGAGATTTTGTATAATAATTTCATCTTAGTTTGGCTATGACTCATGTTTTTTATCAAAGGTATTTCTAATCATTCTTTTATAATATCAAAAAACAAAATGGTGAAGTTAATAAATAAATATAAGTATCAAAAGTATTGAAAAAGGGGGAAATTTATTTTAGAATTCCTTTTTAAAATTATTATAATTGGCGAAGTTCAGAAAATTTAGAAAAAATTAACCATTGCTGCTTTTTTTTATATTTTAAATTTTAATCTGGGTAGCGAAGCGCAAGATTTCCCCGTAGGGGGAGTGGCGAAGCCATTGCCTGGTTAGCATATAAATATAAACCTCAAAAGTGTTTAAAAATCTTATTTTTACTTCTTCTTTACTAACATTTGTATTCGTTTATCTGCTTTCATTTACACAACAATGCAAGTTTGGAAAGTTAGCCATTTATATCTGAATTTGTAATGGAAAATGCCTTGAGGCTTCCTAGACCTTTTCTAGAAATGAGTTCATGATTTCTAACCATAATCTAGCCAACAAACACAATTTTGCTCTCTTTGAATAAAAATAAAGAAGCGTTTCTATAAACAAGAATATTATTCTTGTTTATTCAGTTTAATGGCGAGTGCTGTCGATAAATCCGCGAAACCAATATTTTTCCAATAATTTTCTTTCACCGAAAAAGATAAAAACTTATCCTTAAAAATAAAGAAATTAAATGAATAAACAAATCGCGTCTTTTCCCATCTGGAAATCGGAGGTTTATTGGCAATAGGAGAAAATTCGATAATTGTTCGATAGTTTTTTAAATCTACAGAAAATATTTTTACCGCCATTAGGAAAAGGAGGATTTTGAAATTGCTGCAATTTACAACATGGATATGTGAAATATAACGGAGATGAATCTCCTCCTGGAGAGAACGCCATACTGAGAATAAGCGGCCAAGCTGCAGCTCACATCTGAAAGATCGCTTGTTTTCCTATCTCAACCGCCAGAGACGCTTGCACTCCAAGCCTTAATGGTCGCAAGGGGAGCTGATGCTCACTAGCTCTTCCATATTTCACTTCCTCCATCTTCCACACTTCCTTTACAAATCTCTGCTTACAACCATTTGGATAAAGATAAATGCCTTCGTTGGTTTTCACTTTAAATACAAAGATTCGGATCTGACGTCCTTTTTGATGCCCTTGAACCCCAGGAGAGAGGTCAATATCTTCCCTTTTCCGAACCTGACCCCTAGAAAGAAGTTGAGGACGAAATTAGCCCCTAACGAAAGTTCTCGTTCTGCCCAATGGCGGAGGGATTTTCCGCTCTCGAAGGAACTATTTGCAAGTATCAAAGTTTGGGTGGTTCTCGATTTAAGAAGATCCTCTACTCATCACAAAAGACTGAGAATTAGTTATTAAATATGTCTTCTATGATCCTAATTGCGCACCAATTGATCAAAGAAGCGAATTCAACCTCTACTTGCCAGGCACTTAGAATGCCACAATATATTATGCTTCAGGGGGTTAATTTAGGCCATGATGAATTATGCAACGTTTCGCCAGATCAAAGACACCAGTCACATGTGCTCTGTAATTTGTCACTACGGGTAGAAAGTGCCATTTGGTGAGGCTCTCGTCGCAAGGGTGCCACTTTATTACATACACCCTGTCATAAATCCTGGGCGTGAGGAGGCTTGAATTATCATTAATCCTTCCATGTTTCAAGAACCCACTTAGGCTTTGCCTTGAAAGACCTAAATTTACTAAGTGGTTTCCTTCATTAATAGATTATTTTATTACTATCCCATCATAAAATCTAACGGCTTGGATCGGCTTAGGCACTTTTCTCATCAGACTTGCCTTAAAATCTTCTATCTCTTCTATCTATCTATTTCCATCCTTAATCACTTGAACTCTGTCGCCGCCCTCTAATCGGGTAATGCGCTTAAGATAGCTAAAAAATTTAAATGTCGGTTTATTTCTCATTTGATCTATTTTCCACCTTTAATATTCGTGGAGGGGTTGGTTCTTTTTCATCATTTAATTCGCTTGTTTACCATCTTTTTTCTTCTTTTATTCTCTGTTTATCGATTGTCTACACAAATTGTCTTTCTACTCCCTTTCGCCCCCCCGACAGAAAATTCCTAAACTTTTTATTTGACTCTATGCCAGAATTTGTGCTATCCAATATTTTCCGGTCCAAAGCGCCTCCCCCCCCAGCTGTTACATCACATTCTTGTTCCTTCATTCGTCACTTATTTCTCTCTCCTTCCTCCACACGCCTTTCCCATCTCCCACTTGAGGGGCTAAACTTGTCCATGTAAAGATGTTTATTAAAACCAACGAATTTTCCATTTCGTAAAACACGCCTTATAATGGCGCGGGAGATTTTTTGATCGGGAAACTCCCTCCGATGCTTTCTTTTGTGGAGCGCAGACGATAGACATGGGAGATGCGAGATGTCTGCCTTTGGAGAGATTCCACCCTCAAAAAAGACGAGAAAGATAGAGAGAGTGTAGACTGCCAGGCAGTTATAGCTTCAATTTATTATAAAAAGTGGTGCGAGAGAAAGAGGAAAGAGATAGAGAAGAGAACAAGACATAAGGAACGAAAAATATAAGTAGAAAGGACGAATGAAAGAAGGAATAAAAACCCATTGAAACAACCAGACTTTAATCAAACCTGTTAGAAAAATATGGAATTAAAGAAAGGGAAAAGAAATATGAAACAAATCCTAGAAGAAATAAAAATAAATTGAAGGAAACAGATTTAGACTGAAAAAAATTAATTTAGGCAGAAAAAAAGAGATTGTAGCAGAATAAGGTGGAAGGGCGACCACGTGGTCCTGAGATCACCGCATGGAGCTTTGAAAGCACGGCTGATCCAGGGTGAGGGTGCAGCCTACGCCGTTATCATGCCCCAGCTGTATTTGCTTAGGGACCGATTTCATCGTCTCCCATGGCTATATTTCAGCCAACATTCTTGCCCTCCGTCATGAGATCGAAGTCCTTTGAACATTTCACGTCAACGTTATCACAACCCCCTCTTCCGGAGACTTTCTGGAGTTTGTAACAGATCAAGTAGATAAAGGAGAAAATGTAGATATAATTTACTTAGATTTTAGTAAAGCATTTGATAAGGTACCACATAGGAGACTAGTTCATAAATTAAAAATGATTGAGATATGTGGGGGTGTTTCAAATTGGATAGCTAAGTGGCTGAAAGACAGGAAGCAAAGGGTAGTGCTAGATGGTCTAAAGTCAGAGTGAAGGGATGTTATCAGTGGGGTTGCTCAGGGATCAGTTCTCGGTCCATTATTATTTGTCATCTATATAAACGATCTTGGGGAGGCAGTTAATAATAAAGTGTCAATTTTTGCGGATTATACAAAATTAGCAGCTGTAGTTAAAGATATTGATGATAAGTTTAAAGTGCAGGGGGATTTAAATAAATTGTTATCCTGGGCACATAAGTGGCAAATGACTTTCAAACTTGATAAGTGCAAAGTTATTAACATGAGAAAAGATAATAGAGAATTTAACTATGAGATGGAAGGGCATTGGCTGAGCTCAGTAGAGGATAGAGAAAGATCTAGGAGTAGTAATAGATAAGTCATTAAGGTTTTCTAAGCAGTGTATTGAAGCAAGAAATAGGGCAAATAAAGTGCTGGGTTTCATTAAGAGAAATGTCTGTTACAAAAGTAAGGAGGTTATTCTTAAACTCTATAACTCTTATGTTAGGCCACATCTAGAGTACTGTATACAGGCATGATGCCCACATTTTAGACACGATATTAACCTTCTTGAGTCAGTGCAACGGAAGGCAACAAAGATTATTCCTTCCCTGCGGCACCTTGAATATATAGACTGAGTGTATTAAATATGTTCTCGTTCGAAAGGAGGTGTGTGAGAGGGGATATGATTGAGCTCTTTAAAATTTTTTCCGGGATAGATAAATTGGATGTTAGTAAGTTTTTTGAGTTAGATGATGGAAATCGGACTAGAGGTCACCCCTCGAAAATTTAAAAGCAAGGGTGTAGGTTGGATTTAAGAAAATATTTTTTCACCAATAGAGTGGTAGACTTCTGGAACAAATTGCCGCCGAGGGTAGTAGGTAGTGCAAATCTAAATGTATTTATGAGTAGGTTGGATGATTTTATGGGGAGGGAAGGTTGTGATGGTTCCTAAGTTTTGCATATATTAATATTGTTTGAATATATCTATAGCTGCATGATTTAGTTCTTGACAAGCCTTGATTGGTGATACCCTTGTTTCTGGACGCAATCCTTTGGATGTAGTTTTCCGGGAGATGGGTGCCTTAAAAAAGAGGCCGTTTGACTCGGATGACCTATGATGAGCCCTAGTGGCTTTTGTTATCTGTAATATTATATTGTGGGGGACTTTGATTTTGTCTTCCCCTGGTGATGGTGCTTTTTGTGGGTGTGTTTTGACGGAGGCGGATGACCTTTGATAGGCCCTTGTGGCTTTTGTCATCCATGAAATTATGTTATGTTATGTTATATTTAACGAAGGCTAAATCGACATCTGTGAACTCTGCCATAGTCAATCGGCGAGTATCTGACGAGGAGCGCCAACTCCGAAGGCCATCTACGAGTGCTCCCTCATCTTAAGAGAGAGGTAACCCGACTTCGCCCTTTGCGGACATAGTATCACAACTGGCCCCCTTTCTACAATGAGCACGTAAGCAATTGTAACCTTTGTCGCCCGCAGGTAATCTAGAATCTGGTTTACCCAATCGATACATTCTTTGTATGCGCTCCCCGGCTTAAATTTCCCCTTTGAATCATCGACCTACATCCGACTTACTTACTCCCCTAATTAACCCACCTCTATCTTGCGTATACATTTAACTCCGTCTGTGCGACCATTCCATTTAAACCCAATATTTATGTATATTTAAATATTATTTTGTTGTTAATAAAGATATATTTTGTAGTTGTCTTTCTTTTGCAACATCAAAGCGGACCAGCTACCAGTTAATTTTTGGCCAACTTGCACTCTGAAATGTTTGTTATAAAAAGGACTCCGCAAAGTTAATAATAAACCATCCCCACTGGACTCATTAACAATTTCCCCTTTCACTACGGTCTTTAACCAACTTTAGCCCAAAGCCCCAATGTACCTACGTATATATATATATATATATATATATATATATAGAGAGAGAGAGAGAGAGAGAGAGAAAGAGAGAGAGAGAGAGCCTAGCCATTTCACGACATTGATAAAGAGTGTTGATAGATTTAAGTCCTTGCAAACAAACATAAAACAGTGAATTGGAGAGAAGGAGAGAATAAGAGAAACAACTCTTGGCGATTAGACGTAAAAACAAAAACAGATTTAAAGCGATGCCAATCCTGGCGCACAGGAATGGCGGAAAGAGTCGAACGGAAACAATCCGTGGATGATAAATATTAACGCAAAAATAGAACGTCAGACAGAAACAAAACCTGATAGGTAAGGAAACAAAGAATGTTAAACAAGTTTTGACACAGGTAAACGAGGTAGTGAGATAAAAAACAACCAAATAAATGGAGATAGGGTTAGAAATAATCGTGGCAGTCAGACATGAGAATGGAGAGAAACAGAGTTTGACAGAGCGACTTTCTATTAGACAAAATGAAACAAAGAATAGAAAGTAAAAAAAAATCCTAGAAGGGATCTAATAATAAAGAAGAAAGATCAAGAGCTTTACTCTAGTAATTCAGATTAAGGGTAGAAACAAAACAAAGATTGAACAAGTGGATTGTGAGTTAATGCAAGAATACTGATGGAAAACCCTCAATACAAACCCAGAGTAGTGGAGGGGGAACGTAAAAAGAAGGTTTAGGAAACAGATTGTAAGATGGCCTCAAGGAAAAAGAAGAACGAACTTGTTCGTAGGATGAAGAGTTGTTGCCTAGGCTAAAAGAGGACCAGAGCTCTTTGGCCTGTCTCGTGAAGTGCCTTAGGGGAGGAAGAGCGAAAGAAGTCGCGAACGACAACCAGGAAGAGAGAAGATAGATAGATCAAACTACGGAGCATGAAGAATTAGGGAATTATCAGTCTGGAAGCATTGAGGAAGAGAAGTGGGCCCTTCCCTGTGGTAGAGAGGGAAGAAGGGAAGAAATGAAAAGGAAGATTTGGATTAGAGGAGATATAGAGAGTCACAAAGAGATTAATGATAAAGGAGGAAAAGAGAACAATGGAAAATGCAAAAGAAAATAAATGTAGGAAGTAAAAAAGCAAAGACTGAAAGCGTTAAAACGAGAGAGTGGCAGAATGAGGAATGTTGTAGAACACGAAAAACGCATGAATAATTTGGAGTGTGAAAGATTAAGGAATAGCATCAAAGTGTGAAAAAGGTAAGGAGCTGAGGAAGGGGCCTGAGAATGGCGTAAATAGAAGAGTGTTGAAGTGAAGGTATGAAAGAAGGCGAGAGAATGATTAATGATGAAATAAAGGGCATAAAAACGACTCTTAGTGAGTGGTAGGAGTGAAGAAATTCTGGAGTGAGAGAAGAAGAGGGTAAAGGATGTGGATGTGAGACCGAGGGCAGGAAGCCGGATAGAATGGTTCTGTGTAATAAGTGGTCGCATGTTGTGGATAAAGTTGAAAGAGGAGAAGTAACTTGGGGGGTGTATATGAGGGCAGGCTGGAAAGTACTGGTGTAAGGAAAGGTAGTGTTAAGAGTTTGTGTGGGAGAAAGAATTGGAGATTGGAGTGAAATAATGAACTGTGTTTGTAGTTGATGTTGAACACATGGTAAGATTCGTTTAGGAAGGAGTAGGAGTAGTAATAATTTGTAGAAAAGTTCGAAAATTGGGAAAATAGAAAAAATGGAAGAATAAGAAGTGTAAAATGTTAAAGTGGTTTTTTGGTGTGCCCCGGTAATAGGTTTTGGAGATTTGCGTAAAGTATAATGCCTTGAGTTTGGCCAAGATGTTGAGAAAAATGTTGCGATGAAGTTTGGTACAAAGTTACTTACTTTGATAAACTCCAAAACAATAGAGGAATGTAAAGATGTGTGAAATAGAGGTGGAATAAATGTGGATCTGTAGAAGAGAATCGGACAATTTAATGCAAAATAATCATATTTGGATTGGAAAAATGTGGTTTAAGGAGGTTTAAAGAAGAATGAAGTGGAGTCGTATCACACATTTTTACCCAACGTGAATAAATCAAAAAGAGAAGATGAAAAAAATAGAATAACTGAGAAAAAGAATTGAAAAATGTCTGAAACCAATTAATTAGGATTAGAAAAGTTCTCAACCACAATCAATGTTTACAAGGATCTTTTCCCACGTCCCAGCAAAGGGCTGTGAGATGTACACAGTAAGGGCAGATCAAATCTTGAGGCTTGCCTGGCCTTTTTCATTTGTTACGTTCCCTCCCAGCCCCAGTGCCACCAATTGTATGCCACCCCTTCAGGAGAATCTTCGGCTCTACATATGAGCACCGGCATCTTCGATTGATTTCTGTCATCATCCCCTTTACACATCTCTCCTTACAAACTATCTTTCTGCAGATGCCCTTATTGGTTGTCACTATAAGTATAATACTTGTCCTTCTATCCTCACTTCTTCATTTGCATTGTTATTATCTCCTTAATTCTCGTCATTCTTTCTTCTCTACTCCTGACTGTGGATTTCTAATTCCACGACTAATAATACTTCAGAAATGAATTGATTCTAAACCACTTCAATTCTTTCTAATGGAAACATTTCCTCATTTGTTTATTATAGAAATTTAGGGACAAATTTCTAAAAAAATCCATTTATGGATTTTGGTTTTTAGTAACAATTCTATTAAGGGAGGTAAAAAATGGACGGGGGGAGCGGATAAGCTATCAAATGGTGATCAAACTAGAGGAAGGATCTGTGAAAAGTAGATGAGTACCGAGAAGAAGGAATGTGTACTCCCCCCTGAAATTTTGAATAATTCACCTTTTAATCCTTTGGTTTAATTTCATTAAATGTGTGCCTCTTTTTGTTGTGTTTCGTTGTTTTTTTCGACTCTTTTTTTTTTCTTTGTGGATATTCATATGTTTGGTGAGTTGTTTGGGTAATATTTGTACTCTAATTTCACAGTCTTACTTTGGGATGAAGATCGGAAATTGTTGCTGATAGTCTTTGTTTTCTTTTAGCTAGAATCTAAAGTAATATTTTACCCACCTATATTAGTAAATATTTTTGTGCTAATCATTATTTTATGTATATTGAGTGCTATTTATATGTTAGTATTAGAATAATCTTTATAATCAATCATTTAATACAGCAACTCGATTCGTGCTCATCTATTTATTTCAACCTATTTCCCAGTTTTCATGTTTTCCAACAACTTATCATGTATTTTTGTACTCCATCTGCTTCGCAATTGGCTTAAGTTTAGATCCCCTTAAAGTAAATTTCGATTGAAATTTGAAGAAAATGTAAAACTTATTTTTTAAATTCATCAAAATGTTTTACATTAATTTGCAAATAATTATAATTATTTTATTTAATTTTTATTAATAAATATACAGAGAAATTTTTATTATTTTAGCGCTGTTTAAAAAATAACACCAATGCATTAAATTATTCCGCAGCTGAAAATCTCCATTAAATTTGTAAATCATGTGATTCATGTGAAATGAAACGACTCCCGCATACAAATGAATGTTATATAACAATTTATTTGTATGAGGCGGTCTCTTTGTACAGAATACTCACATTTACACATGTATGAGGTGACGCTCGATGCATAACAAATAAAAGCAACAAATAAAATTGAACAATTACAACGTGACTAAACGGTAATTTAGACAATCCGAAGAAAATAGGAGGAAATGCAAGATAGTTTTGATCATTGGCTGAAATTAATCAAAATGATTCTTTAAAGGGATTAAAATCCCTTTCATGTTGTCATCGACAACTTCATTTTAACATCAATTCTTTTTCTTTTTTCAAGTTGAGTCAGGAAGAGAAATTTGAGGAATTTTTGAACAGAAAGAAAAATCCGAAGCAAGTGTGAATGAATTAGAGATCTAGAAATGAATTTTGCCTTCGCTGTTATTGCGATTTCGAAGGAAAAATCAAAACGATCTTTTGTTCTTTGTGAATTTTTGGAAACTTGAAGGAGCCAAAGTTTGTTGATTCCTTTATTTATTTGCCTCTCAATTTAAGCAATACAAGTAGCGCTTAGATTTAATAGAAGATAGACACAGTTGATTGATGGTATTTATTCACATAAGTTAGTATGATTAGTATAAATAGCAGTGACTTTAAATATAATGATTTAGACGTTAGGAATCCCATAAATTGACCGGTTATAAAATCAATTGCAAAGCAGTCAAGGAATGATTCGAGTAAAAAAATCCCTCAAACATAAAAATGCCTAATAATTATTTTTCTCCTTTTTTAAGAATACTTTAATATAAGTCGTTGTCTCTAATAAAATCCTTAGCTTTAATTAATAAAATATCCTAAAACTTATATGGCTTGAAATATCCATAATTAATCTTCTACGGGAAAATTTATATTACATTGATTAATCAGGAAGATGCGTCTTTCGTAGCTCCCGTACAAGGCTGAAGTAATAAAAGGACATAAAACTCATACCAAAAGAGTCATTCTTCCTCCTCATGAGAAATGGTCCTTAAATTCCTCTTCTTGCATTGGAAGCAACATCTCCCGGTTTTCCTTATATGACATAGGACGTCATAAATACCATAACATGCTCCTAAATATTGCGTCTCGTTAATGATGTATAATCTGCTTTAAGGAGTAAAGAGGGTTAATTTATAAAATGGCTCAAAGGTCATAAAACACCAGGAGATGTGTCGCTTGATTGGCCCTGGTTGACCAAAAAAAGGCTTTAATACAACTAATCAGTTTACTTTGATCCAAATTTTTCTAAGAGTCGATCTCATGTGCGCTACGAGAAAGAGAGAATATGGCAGCAGGATTCGTATCTTCTACTAAAAGCACCCTTAACAAGGGGCTAGAAATTATAGAAAGGGTAGAGGTTGCCGTTGATTGATTGTCTAACTAGATCAATACATTTATTGTCATAAATGGCCTTGACTTTGATAATACAGTGATATTACGCTGCAAGCAACACACACACTAAGAACATGGCGTCAAAGAAAACAAATCCCTATGAACAATAGAACTACTTTTGCAATGAACGGTGCTTCAACATTGCGATATGGAGGTTTTCTTGCCTCATTCAAGAAACCTTTGTCTTCACAATACAGTGCGTAATTCATTGTTAACATCTTTGTATTTGCTAGGAACTTTAGCGATCGGCTTCATATATTTCTCGGCATTGTTATCATAGACTTAAATAAAATAAACTGCCTTCAACTTAACTCCAGAATCTTTTGATTTCTCCGCAATAACAATGAGGAAGAATTTGATTGTTTCCTTTTACATACGGAAGAGAGATGGTTATCCAAAGGAAACTGCTTAAGCGATTTTAATCTCTTGTAGCGGTGCCTACCCCCTACAAGTAGAAATATTTAATCATAACAGTATATATATATATATATATATATATATATATATATATATATATATATATATATATAAATAGTTTCAAGAAGGGTTGGTAACCATAATTTAAATAGTGTGATTGGTACGCCCGATCTCAAATGCGTTTTAAATCAAACATGAGATTCATTCACTTTGCTCGGCTCATCGGAATCGGACCATCTCAACTCCGTTATAATCAATTTATTTAATCTATTTATGTATACAAATCATAATCTATTTATGTATCCAAATTATAATCTATTTACGTATCCAATTTAATCCATATAATCTATTTGTACATATAATCTAATAACTATACAATCTATTTATACATATCAATCTATTTACATAATTAATATTGACCCAATCTATTTAATATTTATCATACATTCATAATATTTACTCATTTAACATTCAACTATATTCGAATTACTAATTTTCAATCTAATTATCAATCATCAAATGTGAACTCTAATTCTCATTAACTCATGCAAAGTTAATTCACCCGTGTAATCCTATCTAATCATAAACTGTATAGTTTCACTTTAAAATAATTTAACTGTTTATTCAACAATATATATTTTTCGTATCTCTTTGTTCTTCATTCACGTATTCCCACGAGGTCGCCGATTTAGTCCTAAAGAAAATTCGTCTACTAGTATTCAGATTTTGCGTTAGCAAAATAACTACATTCCTTTGATTAACAGAAATATAGGTTTTGACGTTTATGGTGACCAGAGCTATTTAGTGTATTGGCGCAATAACCACCTAACAACCTATACTCTTTTCAACGTTATCAGACAGTTTTTTTAAGAGAATAAAAGTGGTTATTTGACTGAGGACCTTTTAGCTCAAGAGTGTTACATTGACTATTTAATAGAAGCCTTTAATAGATTCAATGATCTGAATTTGCAATTACAAGGATGTGATGCAAATTTTATCAAAGAAAATCTGTTATTTGCACATTCGCCGAGGGTAGAATTCTTTAGGCATAATATTGGTCGTCGGAAGCTATCTCAAATTTATGTTTTTTTATTTTTCCAAATTCCCTTCTGGCTTGACGGGGTTTTAGTGAAGTTACTTCTTATTTACTGTGCATGAGTATATGAGCTGTAGATTACGATGATCACATTCATTTGGAAATAACTGAACAGTTGATAGACCCATTTATATTGATACTTGTACAAATGAAACCGACTCTGAATGCAAAAAGACTTAATTGATTCAAAAGAGACTTTCGATTAAAGCGCCTCTTCAAGCAATCCTAGGAAATTTATGAGAGATATCCAACGCTGTATACGGCCTTAAGTCATATAATTTAAATTCATTCCTAGAAACCATCTATTCCGATAAATTATGAATACGGAATCACAAAATGGATATGACTTATAAAAATAGATTTAAAGTATAGCAGATGAATGAAATAACTGTACGCATAGTATTGAGTAAAAAAAGAGCGTGTAAATGAATTCGATAAACACTCAGGAGTTTGATTTTTTGAAGACCACCAATTTTTCTCGATAAATTGCTTTACAGCTAAGGTAGACTTGCATGATAAACCAGATTGGCTTAGTTACCGTGAATCGTTTATCATTTTTATCAACGTAAACAAATTGCTGTATGTTTGCAAGTTGGTTTCAATTATATGTTCAAATTCACAAAGCTGAGGAACAGTGTACAGAACTCCTGAACGGTTTCGAACCTGGTACTTGAGTGGAAATGAATATTCACTTGAGTGGATGATTTCAAGCATTGTTAGGGAAGAGGGTCCTTGGGGCATTTCTTGCGCTGTTATATATGTATCTTCTGTAGCAGAGTTGTGTGGAATAACAATGGTTAATTTGCTATATGAGTTTACTGTCTCCTTTTTTAATTAATAGGGAATTCTTTCGTTTAGCAGCATCGTTCTATAAATTTGTTTGAATCTAGAAGCAATAATTAGTTTAAATTAAATAGGGCTGTTCTTTATCTGGAATTCTTTGTGCAGGTAAGTAATCTGAATGCGACTGGTATGGGTTGAGTCCCACACCCGTGTGGAAAGTGGTACATGTGGTAGCTTCTAATTCATTATCTGCCTATCCTACCTATCTAATTTCGTTCTACACAAAAGTTAAAACGGTATAATTTGGTTCTCTTTTGTCTTTCACAAAAGAAATATAGAAATTCCACCAAATCCGGGAACGCAATTTGTGTGGAATTTTCACCAATTTCAGAAAATAATTATATAAATTAAAACATAACACACATTTTATTTAGATTAAATCTCATTTTATACGATCAAATCTCCACTTTTACTTTGTTAATCTTAGGAACAAACATGAGAGAGAGAAGATTAAAAAACAGTGAAAGATGCCACTCCTGGATCAAGGCTAGATACACAGATGTCTTGAAACTACGAAGACTGGATCGGTTCCTAGGCCACCTCTCTGTTATTTGAAGCTGGCCTAGCTCCTCTGGGTGGTTCTACCATCCTTACTGCCCAGCTGGTTGTAATATACCACAAGGTGCCAAAGATTACACCCCACTCTGGATTCGAAGACTATTTTGTAATCGATACCGATTCATAGAAAGTGCTGGGTGCATTGGAAGATCTGCATCACGCGATTCGGGACAACATGGCTACTGCTGGTTGGAAAGACGACGACCACAGTGTTTACATGCTAGAGGTGATTGAAAGGGGCGTGCGGATGAGGGGGTAAGGGCAGGCTGTCTGAAGGGATCAAGTTAGCCGTTAGGGTTTCATGGCAAAGAAGATGGAATACGGCATCAGGAAATTTAATGTTGCGCCTATTGTGCCCCAACTATTCCTATGGGCATATTTTCCAATGCTGGAGGATGGATATGAAATCATTTTTTGTCGTCTTCGAATCGGACACTTTTGCCGACCATTGCCTGTTGCCTCAAATTGTACTCCACATTTTAGGTGAAAGTCTTCGGATGGAAGAAATTTGTTTGCGGTACCTGACTCGATAACGTAACGAGTATGGTCGCTATCGCTTGTAGCGTGCTAGAGGCCAACTCTAGCACACCAGGTTGTGTTGTGATTGAGTGTTTGGATGAGGCCGACCTCTTGCATACTCTTTATTTATTGTTTTAATGTGTGGTAGTTCGTGTATGTCCTTAGGTCCCACCACGGTACCGAGCTTGCCTCTCGCCCTTTATCGTTAGGCTGAACGTCTTTGACGGCAGATTGAGGGGGGAAATGGCCCGAACTCTTATGGGGTTCTTACTTAATTTACGTTTCTTGGGACGAGCGAAACGACAACCCTCTCAATATGATCGTTGTTGTTTTTTTTGTTGTCTTAAGGTTTTATTCATCCATTTTTGGTTCACTTAAACTTGTAGTAAGGTGGCATATTTTGCATTTTCACGGGGTTAATGGTCGCAGAGGCACCAGAAAGCGACTTAGGGATGGAAGAAAGAGACCTTGGGACGAAGTACTGCCAAATAACCCAAACAAAAGTGGTTCGAATTCCCTAGATTTAAGTACATTTGTGAAGGAAGCTAAACCAAAGGGTGAATCGCGGCTATTTAGTTTGAATTTTATCTGAAATATTTCTAAAAACATGATCTCATGTAGATTATTTAGGATTTAAAAAATCCTGATTGAAGAAAGGTCACCATTCTAAATTTTGGAATCTGCCAAATCCCCCCATCCCCGTAGTCATTTAAAAACCCTCGAAAGAGGAGTGGGTTATACGGGCAGAAGGCAAACAAATTATCGAAATTGAAGATGAAGGGGGAGGCAAAGATAACCTTAACTAGATCAGGGGGAAATCTCCCCCCTCTCCAGTTGATCGCGATGTCACAGTATAGAATCCCAGTGGAATAACCGCGGAAATTCCCCCCTAGTTATATCAAATAATCAGAGCGCAACAATCAAACGCTCCTAATTTTCTTTTTGAGCGATTATTGTGCCAACAAGGTCTAAGGATTCGTGACTCGCTTGACCAGGTTGGTTTAAAACTCGATTGGTAAATTACTTTAAATGTATTCTAAGTTCCTAAATATAAGTATTAATGTTATCTTCTCTCATTCTCATTTGAATACACTTACATAAACGTTATTGTGATATTATAATTTAGCTCATTTCAATAACAACCAGGGTAAACCAAGACTTTCCAGTGAAAAACTTACCTGAGCTAGGACAATTTTCAAATTCTACGTCAGCTCTTTTGTGCCGAGTAGTGAGGTAAGAGACGATTTGTTTAAAAATATCTAAACTTTACCAATGGATTCTGATCGCTCTTCACTTTTACTATAACACCCACCCAAATTTCTCTTATTACTATAATATCTCATACTCTCTCTCTCTCTCTCTCTCTCTCTCACCAAGCTACTTTTTCTTAGCTTTTTGTAAAGAATAAATTTAATTAAATTAAATTCGCAATAAACTTTTAGGTTTAATCAATTTTTAAAACCATTTTATATATCTCATTTCCTCATCTTGTTGCATTCATGTTATTTCCGTTTTAATTCCCTCCTCTGTAAATACTTGATTTAATTTATGTTTTTACCATTATTGGTCCTCGTTTAATGTTTATCTGATACTTTTATTGCTTAATTACCCGAATTTAAAAAAATATCCCATAATTGTGAGGGGAACCATTTTTTGGCGGCCGAAAGATGAGAGGGAAAGCCAAAAGGTCGCCCTAAATGTTACCACTTTGATGACAAAATCAAATTTCCTCAGGTTTCGAGACATCATCACCCCTCGCATAAGAAGAGCGGATGTTACTAGTAAACTTGGTTATACTGAAATGAAAGGAGACCTTAAATCTGCAAAAGATTTGAGCAGACACGTAAAACCAATGGCCAGGGAAAGTGTTGATTATGATGCAGAATATTCTGCTACACAATGAACACAATGATGAAATTATACGGCTGAAAGGTTAAGACACAAAACTCGCTTCTAGCCGCCTCTTAATCACGCGAAAGCTTTTGTTCCCTAAACTAAGCTACGTTGTCATTACAATTCATTACTCAGACCAAATTTATATATGTATTCGTATAGAAAATTAGCATTCCTAATAAGTATATGTTTCATTAAGGAATTAATATTTTTGTCTCACAAAGAAAATATTCAATATACTTTCCTTTTAATGCATAGTTATCGCTTATTATGAAAATGTTTTTAGAAAATTTAAAAGTGGATTAAGGAGTGAAAGATGCCGACCATAGAGAGAGAGAACAAATGTACTATTATTAACCTGTATCTGTCCCGATCGCTCTGAACAGGAGAAAAAAATTTTTATTGGAGTCACAGGTCAAAGAAAGTGTTCTCTATAAGATTAGGTAAAACGAATTCCGAATTAATAAAACTTTTAAGTTAGATCAAGGATGTGAAGCCTGTTGCTTCATGAGTAGCGCAAAGATGAGAGAAATATGTACGTTGGCGCATTCAGGAGCTACGGGGGAGTGTCTGGGGCGACAAAGTTCCGTCCATTATAATTAATATCCATTAAAACTATAGCATTGAAAATTTTGTTGAGCATAAGTGTACTGACGCATAACCCGTATATTATGTTAAGAATTGAGGAAGTAACCCACCCATACATGAAAGAGTATACACACTGGAACTCAAATGATTCATTCTATGCCTTCACCAAATACCAAAGTTATTTCCCCTGAAGTCAACTTAAAACCTAAAAGGAACTTTCATGCGCACACTAAGCAGCACTAACACAACATACAAAAAACAGGAGGGAAGCCAATTTATTATCTTATGCATTCTATTTCCTCGGGAATTCATCTTTACATTCATGGCATAAATGCATTTCAATCCTATCTAGATCAGAGTCTCCCTTGCTTTCCCCTTTTATTCTAACATACTTTCATTAGTTGCAGAAATTTACCCCAAAAGCCTTGCTATTAAATGCTAGAAAGTATTATGGCTTCGCTTTTAACTTGTGTTTCGTACAAGCCACTAACTTCATTTGATTGAGTTTAATCAAGAAGAAATTAGCCTTATCGAGGCCACCAGCTTACAGGTTGTTTTTCTCGAACGAATAAAAGACTCCATTTACCGGTAAAGTTTTGTATCGCTCGTGAAAAAAGGGCAATTTGGTATTCACTCACAAAGCAAGAGTGTCATTTGATAGGTTTCTGTTTTGGGGTATAAACGTCGAAGAAAGACACTACATATTAGTACTAATACCTTACTTAGAATTCCATAGAGAGTTTCATTATGTGACAGAAGCAAAAGAATGTTGAATCCACTGTAAGCAATTTACTGCATAAAGTAGATTAATGTCCATCACCATGTTCTTCTGAGGTTAAATTTTGTTCACATTTCACCACTTTAAGTAATATCTAAAATAGCTTCATGGATGAGGTAAAATTGAGGAAAAATATATGTTGCGCCCAAATGAGTTCATGCATTCTTTAAAACTTCCAGAGAGATAGAAATAGTTTAAAAATCGAATTCTTATACAAAATGGCTTCCCTCGGATACAATTTTAATCTGACGGTCTAAAGAGAAAAGTAGATAATCGGTAGAAAACCTGCTTAAGACTATGGCAGATGGGGAAGTATCTCTCAAACTACACTCTTGGTTGCATCTCGCACTACGCGTGCGATTTGTGGTCAAGCATTGCCCTGCAGAAACATAATCTTTTACTGGTGAGTGTCGTTGGATAATTGAGGATGAGTTTCTTTTGATTCGCGAAGAGACTTTCTCTGATAACTACTCAATGCGGTTGACAGTTATTTGGTTAAAAACCTAAACACTTTTATTTAAGCAACAGATACAGTTCGATTTAGATGGCAAAAGACCTCTAAATCGGATGAACAGAGTTTTCATTTACGAAGTTTAACAAAACAAAAAACAACACAAACTTCGTTGTACCTCTGAATATAGCGAAAGTTTCATTAGATAAGCATGGAAATAGTAATTTATGGGTTAGAAAGAAAGAAGATATGTCACGGAGATATTTCTAAATTAGCTACAATCGTAATAATTAGCCTACGTTTGCTAATTTAGTTAATTTCTTTGCTGATTTCACATCAAATGTTTGTATATTTGTTTTTTTAAATTTCTTACCCCATAGTTCAGGTTGCTGCCCTTAATGATGTACGCGAGGCGTGATATTTTTTCATATAATTCATGGATCGCATCCAAAACGACCAAAGTTACTCGAAAATAAATAATAATAATATAATGAACAACCAGGATTTAGTTCTCATATCCTCTTATATGTAAACGCTCATCTTAAACATCTACTATATCCAGAGTATTGCAAATGTTCTTTTACACTTGTTACGATGCTGTTAACAAAGGACACTAATGGTTTGGATGGAATTAGATACGTTTTTATAGTTTTTTACATAAATATGTGTTGAAATTGTAATATTGATCAATATAGCCGCCCTCGGCGTCAAGTACAAAGCTCTAAGAGAATCTTGAAGGCCGCGCACACGTTGCGAAGGAAGTCGTCCTTTATCATAGTAGCCCACACTCAGTTGGCGGACGATCTCAGTTCGTTGAAGTTGCTATAACGAACCTTGCAGAGCTTTCCTTCGACAAGCGTCAACAGGTTTTAGTCGAGAGAATTGACGTCGTGCAATTGCAGCAGCTACAAATACGTCGACTCTAACCACTCTTAAGCGGTCTTATCCGTGTGGGACGGCTACCGTGCTGGAAAAGACCTGTCGGCATTGTTCGTGATCTTTCTCACCCAAGGCTGGAATTTAGTGCCCAAGATTCACCTGAAATCGGTCGCGATGAGCATGTAGCCAGGAAAGAACTATACCGAGGCATCTTCTCGCCATTAAAAGCTAAATACCAAAACAAAGAGTTGCCAATTTATAGGAAAGGCTCTTGTGTTAACTAATTAATAGGAAAACCAATTTATAGTTAAGGTGAATTAAATTTGTGACTCCTTAAATGATTCTTCACTGGCACTTTGATTTGGGCTGAGTTTACCGAAGGTTTTCGGGCAATCGAGGTAAAGAAGGACTTTGAGAAAGGGCGTAGCAAAAATATACTTTATTTCTAGTACGGGCCGATTAAAGGGGCAAGCGGCACGTCATGAGGTAATTGTGTGGGTGACAATCAGGTTTTCTATTCAACGCGAAGCATTTGAATTCTGGAGTGACAGGACTTAGTCAAATTAAACAGTATCAGTAACGCTAAGATGGGAACGAATTAATCTTAACATATTAATACTGAATAGATCTTAAAGTTTTAATAATTCTTAGTGAATGGCTTGACTATATATACAGTTTTATTTCCTAAGGGCTGTGGCCTAGACTTGTCCGTGGGCGAGCCTCCGTCGGTGGGTTCTTTAGTTTCCACCCCTAGGGCCGAGCAACCAAACAGCTGTGTGTGTCAGATTTATCTACACATTCCAAAAATTTCATCGCTATTACAGGATTCGCTTGTTATAAATCTGTGTTACAATTTCCTTTGGTCAGAGTCTGGATTTGCCCAGCTGATTTGTAGACTCCCATCTTCTGATAAATATATCCGAAGACGCAAATTGTTTTTATGCGTTTTCTCTTATTAACTCAGCTGTCTTGACCGGATATCAATTTGCCGCATTCGAGTTTTGTGTTCCCGAGCTCACCTCCAACGACCGCTTTTCTTATCTATATTGATAGTTATATATATTCATTCCTTATTTTCTATACAAATTCATATATGCAAATTAATATATACATTCTCATCTTCTTATTTTCATATTAGACATATTATTTTAATGTCTGGAGTTTGACAAGATATAATATGACCACCGCGCGTACATTTTTTGGAGTTTCTTGCTGGGACTATTGAATCCTGCAATTTGGCGCTAGTAGCCTACCAATTACATAACCCAAGCACCATAAAGCCACGATGCCGAGTATCATCACGGAGGCCGGGTGTTTGGTTGAAGACACGTAGTGGACCTATAGACTTGCTGACCAAAGCATACCAGAAACTCGTTCGGATTTTTGATGACCGGATCGACCGCGAAGTTTTGTCAGATAGTCTGACTATTCCTATCAAAGAGATCTAACAAAATTTTGCAAATTCTCTCCAACTCCTCCGAAGAATGAGAATAATGCACACAAACTCTGACTCATACAAAGTATCGGGACAAGAAAGAAAAAATGAAACGAAAGCTTCAATCTAAGGTTATTGCACGAAAGGGGAGCTGAAGGTATCGCGAACATTGAGACAACATAGTTTCATCAAGAGCAGCTCAAATTTACAAAGCGAATAACTTTGATATATATGCTCCCGTGAATTTTTACTCGTCTCATAACTGCTTTTCTTTACAAAGGAAGAATCAAAGGTGATATATGTTTTCACGGCGAAACAGATTCATCTGAATGAAAGAAAGCCGATAGATATATTCCTCCAGGGTTTCTGTATACTCGTTTATTAAATCCAACATACGAAAATTTAGGCCAAGATATTTTAATTTTCAAAGTTATTTGTTATAATTCGCTTAAAAACTAATAATTATAAATTTAGCTAGTAATTTAACTTAAAAAAACTTATTTTAAACTTATTGTTTAAATGATAATTACATAAAAGATAAAAGAAACTTTCTCATACAAATACTGTAGAAAATAATCACACCTTTAGGCCAAACAAAAGCAACCTGATAAAATATAAATAAGAAAATAAAAAAAATAATACATTTATGTCTAGGCCAGAAATCTTTATCAAAGAATCCATAAGTTAATAGAACTACCAAAACTGAAGGGCTTTCGGACTAGGTGATAGACCAAGAGTGGGCACACTGTCGACACTGCCAGCCGACGGTGCCCCGAGTTAATATGGGCCAAAATTTGATACCCTTTTCTGTCAATCAATTTAAGGTTTTGGTTTATTTTTTAGAAATACTTTGACGTCTAATTTTGCTGTTTATTCGTCTCTTTGTTTCGGTGTTTGGGTTCGTATATAAATAAAACCATAGCAGGCTAATTAATGTATTTAATCTATAATTATGCGTCTCTGTGACAAGGGTAATGTCTGAAAATTGTAGGGGGGCGGGGGGTGGGTAAGCTCTAGCCACATCAGTAAAACACACTCAGACGAACCTTCACGTGTGTGTTGGGATTCAAAATGTTCCCAGAAAATGATAATAATAATAAAGGTGAAAGTGTTCAAATTTTATTTTTCTACACAACGACTATCAGTATCACAGCACATTTGAAGTCTGTTCCTCAAGCCTTCTAAACCTTGCCTGTAGAATTGAGCATCATTTGAATGAGCCCAGATTGTTGTTGATCTTTTCATCTCTTCTAATAATGAAAAAACGACTCACTTTCAGGTGTTTCTTTAAATTTGGGAATAGCAAAATGGGAGACGGAGCTAAGGCTGGACTGTAAGGAGGGTGAGAGAACAATTCTCAACTCAAATCTTTCAGTTTTACCCTTACATGTTCGTGATGATCACCCGAAGCGTTATTGAGGTGGAACAAAACTCTGTCATGAAGTTTTCCTTGTCGCTCATCGGGCATAAATCTTAATCAAGTGTATATGGTCTTTTAAAGTTGAATAAGTCAATCCCATCGATGTGGCTAGATTGGCAGCTATAAAAAAACACACAATCTCCACGATCATCATCTACTAGTTCTCTCAAACGACTGATGCTTTCATTGTTGATGGAGGTTGAAGGTCTTCCAATACAAGTGTCATCTTTGATTCGCTCCAGGTCATTTGAAAAACGATTTATCCATTCATAAAAGGTTGTTTTCTTGGGAGCAGTTTCTCCATAAACTTTTTTTACACTTTCAACAATATCACTTTTTTCCCAATCCAGTTTCACTAAAAATTTGATATCGCATTTGACTTCATTTTTCTACTTTTCCATGTTGCTCATGAAGGTTTATAATCAAAAATGATGTAACTTTCACAAATTTTGTTTTTAAGTGTTCATGTTTCTACAGAATGCTGCAAGAAGGTATCTGGGTGGACATGTTTAATCACGAATTATTTCGTGTCTTTTCACATGGAGCCGAAATATTTTCCGGGGACTTTTCGAAGGCCCTGGTAATATATATAAATATATATATATATATATATATATATATATATTAATCCAATAACCAAGAAAGTAAAAGGAACAAATAGCAAGTAAATCCAAAAATAAGTGAAGGAAAGGAGAAAGAGATATAGCTAATAACAACAAAAACCGAACTCACTCAGTTCAGTAATGATCTCCCATAGACCCATTAGTCGTTAACCTCGTAGTTCAGCGATAAGTCAGGAACACAGATAAACAAAAAGGGTCTAAGAAATTCATCTTTCATCAAAGAATTTTGAAGTGTCCAAGGAATAAATTTCTCAAACTCAAGGTTACATTTGTATTTATTCAAGGTGTCTTATTTATTTATTAAAATATGCTTCTAAAGTTCACAATGCCAAAGATTTTAACTTTTTTCATAAATTTTAACCCGATTAAAATTTATCGGATGTTACTTTTTGAATACGTGCTTTAAGAGACATGCTCTCGCCTATCTATGTTTATAGGGCAGAGAGCAGACAGCTAGAGAATTATCATGTAGAAATAATTTTATGTCTAATTAATTTCGTAATAATACTATGAAACTAATTAACGATGTGTATGTTGTTAACTTGAATCCGGTGATATATGAGCGACAGGAACCACCTTCAAGAAACCCTCCAGATTTCCCTTATTCTCATCAAAACTTATGTGATTATAATATCTTTTACGGTTTACTAAACAGCGTCGGAAAGAAAGTTCTTCTTTTAAAACAATTTGGTAAAACATCTTTTAATATGTTTAATCTCCTCATCAGCAAATTTATGAAAAATTTGTTTTACTTAACATTGGATTTTTTGAGAATAAAATAGAGGAATGGATGTACGAATCTCGACGCGTCTCTTGCGTAAATCTTTTAAAGGATGTTTGATCATTGGAAATAACGACAAGTATATCAAGAAGCAGAAATGATTTTTCCTTTTTTATTTCGAAAATAAAATAACTTTAAGTTAAGTGGAGAACTTCAGTCATTTACTCGCAATTCTACTTTGCCGTTCTTGTGAATTCAAAGGTATCAATTTCGCTTTTTTTTCTGAAATTTCCTTTGTAAGCCGATGTGAGCGATTTTGAACATTTTGTAACTATAATTTAGAGCTTCTTCAGAATTATTAAGTCGCATTTTTAATTATTTACGTAGTGAAAGTGATGCTCGCTTTCTGCATTCGAAATAATAACAAATGTAACGCATCTTGTAACGATATCTATATTTCATTCCTTACTATTGATATTTAATAGTTAAAATTTACACAACTTTGTGACAGTTTATAATACTATGACACGTTATTCTGGCTAAGTTTGTTACCGAAAAAATGAATTTTTATTTTTTGAGAGGGTTAATTTTGATCCTGGTTACATTTATCCTCATTGTTATTGGTAAACAAGAGGGAGCTCAATGGAGAACTTACTCTATTAAGATAAATTTGAAAAATAATAAACTTTATGTGATTCATTGAATTAATCTTAATTATTACAAATGTTATGACAGAGCCCAAATCGTCCTGATAAATAACTAATAATAACGAAGCTATAAATCTTGGGAGTCTTTTCCATGTTATGAATTCCATACAGTGATGAACAATTAAAGAAGTTAAACGTTAATTCAAGGGAACTGGCCTTATCTGTACCTCTCAGGGCGTGTTAACATTTAATTGTGTAATCCATATTCAATGCGAAGAAGAAATCGGAATAGATGGCGCAGGGACGTGATTGTGAGAATGATTTTTCCTCTCGCCAGACATTATTCTTCAAATAAGTGAGATGATCTGTTGGTGAAAGAATGTGATGGTTGTAAAAACAAGATTATTGTTTGTCAAGAATGTGCGCGTATGCGTTAGTTATATGTAGGCACAAAATTATTCCCGATGACCTGATAATGGTTGAAGAAGCAGAGCGAAATTATAGATTCTGAAAATTGGGATTTATTTCTATGGTGAAATTAACGTTGTAATTCGCCGCTAAAGAGAGAAAGTTTCGTTCTGCCGCCGTCCTTCTTAATTAGGAGTAGGAGTAGACGGAGAGTCTGTATTAACGAAGAATATGACCACAATCACCCATCAACCATGCTTCAGCTTGATATGCGCGCAGGTTTTCTGTTGCAAATAAAGGTGAATTAACGAATGAGGAGAGAAATAATGACTAAAAGGGAGTTCGTGTGTCTAATTTTAAAGGATGATTTTCCAACTTGAGCTTTGGCAAGGGGTAAATTTTCATGCCCCCAAAGTGTTTACATGTCGGATGCTGAATATGAGGGCATATTGCATAAATCTATATTTCTGTCCTTAGTGATCAATTAATATTTAGAGCATGTTGGTTGAAAAAAAGAGTAATTCATTTAAAACCTGCAGAGAACGAAGATGCATTTTCATACTAAATATAATCATTGACAAATATGATGCTATTAGCCATATTTGACGACTGGGCAACCAAGCATCTTACACTTCACCTAGAATTGCGCCATGGCGCAATCTTCATTGTATTTCGAGACAGAAGGAAACAACGATATACGCTGTTACTCTAGTGATTGGTCGAACAGGTCATTTTCACTTTAGTGGGTGGTCTACATTAACTATTGCACTTTAGCATGGAGTTTAAATGGACTTTTACAATTACTGTGCGGCCTACCTCCAATATAAGAACTTTATACCACAAGATGCTAAAAACATATTGAATATAGTTTAATACTGATATATTGTCAGAGATCGGAGAGAGAGGGAGAGAAAGATGCGCGCGGCAGCGCCTTTGAATGAGAGAGAGAAGGAACTCACACCTGGTCGACCCCTTTTGTCTGCGCTAATGAAGCTGATGAATCACGAGACGCCATAGTGGACTGAAAGGCCTTCATCGCAGAAAACTGCGATAAACTTGAAGGTCCCATTGGTAGTCGGACAAAGTTCCCCTCGGCGGCTCAGGAACTTTCCCGCGACCGTTCTAATAGGGCAAGACCCCCCTAGCCTGGCGATACGTTGGACCTTGGAACACTCCCCTTCGGGCTAAGGGGAGAAAAAACACAGTCGACTCCACTATAAGCCATCCGGCGCCAGAGTTGGCAAGATCTAAATTCATCCCGTTAGTAGTCATTATCAAGACTATTAATTCAAATTGACGCCTAGGCAAGGATTACTCCCTCGGACCAAATCTTCGAGGTAACTGCAATGCGCAATTCATCTGTGCATTTGCTATATGTACCTCTCTGCCAATATAAGCCTCCATCGTCTGCTTTGTGTACGCTCAAGGTCATTCGAACAACCCTTTGGTCAGTATTATTCGTTTAGGTGTATGGCGACCGTCCTTGCCAAGCGCCATTCTCCTCCTTTTTAGACGCTCATACTCGTTTATGTCTAATATTAATTTGTATATTAGAAAAGTTATTTTTGTACTTGTTTTCAATTGTTCCAGAAACCTTCTAAGATTGCTGACTTTATCGCCAGACTAAAATTTGGTTAATTGCACTCTGTCTGTCTTAAAATTCTCCCTCGCACAGAGCCTTCATATCTCTTGACTGAGAAACGCAGAGATCGTTGAACTCGACCCAATTCTACGACATATATAGTAATATCTATTTTATATTAAACTGGTGTCAGGTTTATTGGGGTGTATGGCGACCGTCCTTGCCAAGCGCCATTCTCCTCCTTTTTAGACGCTCATACTCGTTTATGTCTAATATTAATTTGTATATTAGTAAAGTTATTTTTGTACTTGTTTTCTATTGTTCCAGAAACCTTCTAAGATTGCTGACTTTATCGCCAGACTAAAATTTGGTTAATTGCACTCAGTCTGTCTTATAATTCTCCCACGCACATAGCCTTCATATCTCTTGACTGAGAAACGCAGAGATCGTTGAACTCGACCCAATTCTACGACATATATAGTAATATCTATTTTCTATTAAACTGGTGTCAGGTTTATTGGGGTTAATCTTGGTCAATAAATAGATTAAAATTTGATCAATCTATTGGTTAACCTTCGTTAAATTCATTGTTGGTGTTTAAATGGTTAGAAATAAACATTGCATACCTGCTTGCGTAGTGTATTTGGTCCCGTTCTCAATTTATTTTGTGTGAATTGATTGTTGATTGACCGTGTTTAAATATTAGTTTATTCCCTAACGCAATTAGATTATTGTCCTTCGAGGCCTCATCTCGTGCCATAAGTTGATGGTATAGTCAAAGTAATATATTCTTCGTACTGATGTGCAGAAGTGCTGTAACGATCGTCTCAGTCAAATTGAGAATTCAGGTGAAATCTCGACCCCAAACGCTCACTCGCCATGTCCACTCCGCACCTTGTTTTTAGTGTTTTCGTTTGTTGAGCAAAACCATTCGCACTCCCTTTCGTGCGTAATGGAATCCATAATTCTACTATATTCATTGTCTTGTGTTAATTTAATACTTGTTTTTGTGCCCGTCGTGTAGAACCAGCATCATGTCGTCTTTTGAAATTTTCAGGACCCATGCTGAGTCACTCGGACTCAGTAGCAAAGTTCTGATAGCCTACATCCAGAAAGAAGAGAGAAGAGAAAGAACTACAGAACTACAGAATCTAGGACCAGCAAAGACCCTAAGGTCCGCTCGAGGCTAGTCCGCTACACTAAATCAAAAACTACGATACACCCTTATCTACGAGTGTATCTCTAACATGCTATTTTTTTTTTTTATTATTTTAATACTATCTACTGTACACACTTATCTACATGTGTACATTATTGTGCAATTTTAACTAATCAAACTAGGGGTCGGGGGAGATAGAAAGTTTTTCCTCTCATCTTCCGCAGCCACTCGACTGCTAGTGGTGAAAAGCTAATTTAGGGATAGAGACTACTTATAGGATAGGCGGAAAAGAAATGGGACATCTAAGCTACACATGCAGAGAATCGCCGGCATCATTTTTAGTCATCATAATTTCATATCCTTAAACCTCCGCTCCAAACTCTCTCTCTGCAAGGACGTTTAAATTCACAGTGCTCAACTACGTTATATTTAAACTATTCAAATGCACGTCGAGACGATTTTTGAACATATTAACCGAAGTGCTATCTACTACGTGGGTGGGCAGCCGATTCCAATTTTGAGTAACTTTAAATGTAAAATAGTTTTGGGCTATACTAGTGTTAAAACGCTTGTTCACTAATTTTAACCCGTGCTGACGAGTATTTCCCCTATGATCCAGTTCGAACAGATTGCGAAAGTCAACGTTTGAGAAACCCTTCAGTATTTTAAATACTTCTATTAGCTGGCCACGTAATCTTCTGCGTTCTAGCGATGGCAAATCTAAAGCCCTGAGCCTTTCCTCGTATGATCTATTCCTCAGCTCTGGAATTAATTTCGTAGCGCTACGCTGCACTCTTTCTAATTGCGCGATATCTTTCATTAAATATGGAGCCCAAAATTGAACAGCGTATTCGAGAAGTGGCCGCACAAGGGATTTATATAAAGGTAAAATTACATCCTTAGATTTGAGGGTGAAATTACGCGCGATATAACCCAAAACGCGATTTGCTTTTTTACACGCATCCGCGCATTGCTTCGAGAATTTAAAATCGTCTGAGACTAATATTCCCAAGTCTTTTTCTAATTTAACCGCGTCGAGGACTTGGCCTTTCATGGTATATTCTACTCTTAAATTATGGCAACCCAAGTGCATAACCTTGCATTTGCTTAAATTAAATTCCATTTGCCACTTGTCCGCCCAATTGGCAATCGAGTTTAGGTCCCCCTGCAATTTATCGACATCCGATCTTACATAGGCACGATTGCCCAGCTTCGTGTCATCCGCAAATTTCGAAATCCTACTAAGTATGCCTTTATCTAAATCGTTCATATAAATTAAAAACAATAAAGGGCCTAAAACATAGCCCTGCGGTACCCCCACTACTAACGCTGGCCCAATCTGAACATTCCCCATTTATTACCACCCGCTGCGAGCAATCTTTCAGCCAATTTCTAATCCAGTTTAAAATCTTACCAGTCACCCCAATCGCTTTAACTTTCATTAATAACCTTTGGTGGGGGACGGTGTCGAACGCCTTTTTAAAGTCTAAATATATTACGTCTACAGCTTTGCTTTCATCGTACACGCAAATAATTTTGTGGAAGAATTCGAGCAAGTTAGTCAAGCACGATCTCGCACGCCTAAATCCATGTTGGGTATCGTTAATCAGCTTATTTGCCTCGAGGTGGCTCACTATTCTATCTTTAATTACGATTCTAAAAGCTTCCCAACTACCGAAGTTAGACTAATAGGCCGAAAATTCGTTGCTTCAAATCTATTCCCCTTCTTAAATATAGGTGTAACGTTTGCTCGCTTGAAATCCAACGGAACTACGCCATCCTCTAATGAGCGATTGAAAATTTCACGCAATGGCTTAACAAGTTCATTTTGAAGCTCCTTTAAATGAATTGGATATACCCCATCGGGGCCCGGAGATTTCGACTTTTTCATTAGCTTAATAAATTTAAGGATTTCCTCGTCATTTATAGTTACATCGGATATGCAATTATCAGCACTACGAACTTCCCCAATTAACGATTCCAATTCGGAAGAATCTTCCACAGTAAACACGCTCGTAAAATGCTCATTTAAAATTTTGGACATTTCTGTCGGAATTTCAGTCAAACGACCATCCTTATCTTTGATCGGCCCTATCGATCCTTTTACGGGTTTCCTATTATTTACGTACCCATAAAACCGTTTCGGTTCATTCTTCGAATCCTTTGCGAGGTTTATTTCATACTTCCTCTTCGCATCTCTGACCGCACGTTTAACTTCCCTACGAGAATCTATGTAATTTTGCCGACTTATAACTGACCCATTGTTTTTATGAATTTTAAATTTTCTATTTCGGTCCCGGATTACGCGTAGTATTAACGGACTAAGCCACAGAGCTCTCACCGACTTCCCGCTCTTACGCACATACTTAACCAAATCATAATTCACACGAAGCAGCGTACATTAAAGTTCTGCGTACATCTCTCCTACCGACCTGTTCTCGAATCGTATTCCCCAGTCTATATCCTTAATTCTGTCGCGAAAAATATCGAAATCACAGCTACCAAAACGAGGGATGAGCTGCGAACTCATTCTAACTTCTACGCAGGTGTTTAGTTCGAATCTAATCGCATTATGGTCGCTGGAAGCTAAATGTTCACCCACATGTATGTTTTCTAACAATGACTCATCGGTTGCCATGATTAAATGAAGAATATTGCTATCACGAGTAGGCTCTTCCACTTTTTGTACGAGAAAATTCTCCAACATAAAGTTTAATAGCCTCTCCCCCGGTTTATCAGAAGTAAGGTTGCTAAAGTTAACATTAGGTAAATTAAAATCGCCCTAGACTAATGTGGTCCCTTTTCTAATCCAAGACGTAAGCGTATCGAAGAGTGCAGCATCTTCTCTTTCCAATTGGCAAGGCAGACGATATACTACGACTAAGTTAATTTTATTTAAAGCATCTAAACTTAGCTGGACTATTAAAGCATCACTTCGCATATCATCCTTAGACGAGTCCATCGTTATGGCGTTTAGCTCCACTTTTATATACATTAATACGCCCCCTCCTTTACCGGTTTGTCTATTTCTGTAATGAATTTTGTACCCCGCTATATCGAACTCGCAAACACTGATCCCCGTATGAGTGTCTAACCATGTTTCACTTAGGAATACGAGGTCGAAATCACCCTCTAGAATAACGGCTTTTATTTCGGCAATTTTATTTTTTAAGCTACGAACATTCGCATATATGCATCCCAGTTTGCGCTTTACGTTAACTCTTCTATAACACTCAGATCCGTTCCGTTTCCCTGCACCCCGTCGATAGTGCCCCCTTCACGCGCGGGCCAGCCCGGCGCATCGGCATCACGTGGCCGCGCAACTTTCCTACCTAAAATGCTACGTACGGACTCGTCTAAGATCCTACCCAGCCGACTATTACCCACATCGCTTAGGTGAATTCCGTCCTTTTGGAAAAGTGACGGTTGGTCCTGGAATGAATCCCATACGTTAAAAAAGCTAACACCAGTTTCTCGACACAACCGGTAAGACATTCGTTAGTATAGATCGCTCTAGATTGGAGGCGCAACGTGGATTTAAGTCGGGGGAGAACACCAATAATTCCCACGTTGGTTGCTTTGGATTTCGCCGTATCTATCATGGTTCTGGCACGATAAACTATATCTTCCGGGGTGCTGTCATACCTATGGACGTCGTTGCCCCCTACCATCGTGATGATCGTTCGTTCACCACGCGTAT
The DNA here is from genome assembly GCA_963969495.1 of Ceratothoa steindachneri. Lineage (NCBI taxonomy): Eukaryota > Metazoa > Arthropoda > Malacostraca > Isopoda > Cymothoidae > Ceratothoa > Ceratothoa steindachneri. Next base: position 247,743,015 of record OZ018317.1, on the reverse strand, counting down.
CTTCCAATTTCTCGATCTCGGCGGCCACGTTGTTAATGCGGCCACCGGGATAGCAAAAGCGCTTACGCTTAGAAGGGTTACGCGCAGCAAACTCCTGATCCTGCCTTCTAATTAAGGAGTCCCCCATTAAAACGGTTTCCTCTTCCCCCTCGATAGGAGTTAGCAACGTGAAAGGGTTCGAACAGGGTAAAACAAAGTTCTGATCCCTCGTTGGTCTAGCCCCATTTCTAACACTTCGAAATTGCGAATCCTGAGGCCTAAACGAGTTTAAAATTCGTTGTTGCTCGTCAACAATTACCTGATGATTCGAATTTGCAGGCCGCCTATCTCTATTACTATTTTCCCTCCCGCGCATGTCGTGAATAGCAGAATCTAGTTTGGAATTTGAGTCATCGACTTTACGGTTAGTCGAGATCACATCCCTTGCAACGGTATTTAATTCAAGTTTGATCTCGCTGATCGCACTTGACAACTTGCGTTCAAACGCTTCGTTCAACATACAAAAGCGACATATTCTAATTTGCTCAAGGTTCGAGGGAACGTAAATTTCCTTATTAAATGAAGCAGCGCACCTTGAGCATTCGATCTTTATAACGGGCATTGTCGGGTTTTTTTTTTGTTTTGTTTTTTTAATTCACACTAATTTAGAAAACCAGCTGCACAAGCTAATATACTGTATACGGTTATTGAAAGATCGAACTTTATAATACGGCGACGAATATTGAATAGGCACAGTAGATATATATAAAAGTATTCAGTAGCAGAGGCACGATAAATTCTGAGCACAGTGAAATTAGCGGGAGCACAGAGCGAGCACGTCTTTTCAGTAGAGAGTCGGTGGGACGAATGAGCCGAAAGAAGAGACAGAGAAGAAATAGAAAAGGAAAGAAAATAAAAAGAAAAGGAACAAGAAGAAAGGAAGAGAATTCGCTCTCACGAAGTGGAGATGAGCAGAGTTAGAAACGAGATGCTCTCCACAAATCCTCAAGTTCTAGACTATACGCACAAAGACTTGGACCATGAAACTTCTCGTTTTTAAAGAAGCCGAAGACTTTAGGTCTTATCTCACCTATTTCGAAATGATCTTCGTAGGCAAAGCAGTGTGACATCGAGACGGTTGGAATAGCCCAATTCTTGCCCCATTTTGCTGCTGAGCTCCTAACTCAGGAATATTTTTATCTCCCTCCCATTAGAGGCAATAACTGATTACTCATCGTTAAAACCGAGTTGCTTACCTGTCATAACATGGTTCCGAACTTTTACCGATTAAAATTTAGGCACTGTCGCATACAAACAAACCAAACCTTAGGACAGTTCGGCTACTCCTTACAAACTCACTTTAATTTTGGATTGACGCGTCCACTCTTCCTCATGAATAGGATGCACTGAGCGACTTCGTACCCAAGGAACAATTTCTTGGGTCACTCCCTTCAAAAATCAGATCCTTCGTGAAGGACCAGATGTGCCGTTCTCTTGGGTCACTCCCTTCGGAAATCAGATCCTTCGTGAAGGACCAGATGTGCCGTACTCTCAAAGAATGCATTAAAGAGAAATACGTCTACGCGGCTAGCCACAAATGCTATCCAAATGAAGGGAATAAATCAGAACCCCCATCTCTGTAATCCAAAACCAACAAGAACAAATTTGTACCTAATAATGGGAATAAGTTCGTTAAGGTGACTTGGCCCGCCAAACTTAAACCTTTCTTCTCGAAGGGCCACCGTAATGTTACACCCTTTGCTCTCAACCCCCTGCTTTGTTGTTCCCTAGTAGGACCATCGTTTGCTATTCTAGTGGAGTTCAGGGTCAGTTGAAGCTCAATTGCCCTCAAAACTCGCTGTTTAGAAACACCCCTCCTTCTCCCTGGGTACACCAAGTCGGTACGACTTCTACGCCCCACCATCGGAAAATGAAGCACCCTCTTTTTCAAACCCGCCGAATACTGCTGGCCACCAGGTAAACTTATTGTTCGTTAAAAGTACCCCTAAGGCCCTCAAATTCGAAACTGAAGCAGTGAACGGGTGCCGGATCTTCCCCCTTACCCGTGATACATAGTGCACGTGCATTCTTGTATGCGATGAACTACTCCCCCCCTGTAGCTCTAGACCACGATGAGTTTTCCTTAATGCATGATTACCTAGGGCACGCCAATAAATTCATCATTGTTTACTCATACATTGAGTGCGTGTATTTCACTGTTTGGGCTAAATTCGTTGTAGGCTTTATCAAGTTTTTTTGCAGTCCTAATTTGTCATTCTCCTGGGTATCTCCTGCCCCCATGGCTCAATGCGTTACTACCCATTCCCGCCCGAAAAATGAACTGCAAGCCCCTACACCTTTATAACCCCAGTGTGCCCCCGAATTACACAGTGCGATGAGCTATGACTTTGCCAAAAGCGAGAGCAAATGTGTCACTTCGTCCCTTGTAGTCAAATGCCCAAAACGAAACGTGCGAAACCGTTAGAAGGAATAAGGTGATTTGCTTCCTCATCGAGGACGACATCCTCTATCGCATGTACACCAGGGAAAACGAAACAGAGTCCCACGCACTATGTGAACCCGCTCCCACGTCCCTACAATCCTACAGACGGTTCACGATGGCCTATTTGCTGGTCACTTCATCAACATGAAGAGCGCTCAAAGGATCATCTTCAAATATTTTTATTGGACTGGCGCTACCGACGAAATTCTGCGATATCGCCGTTCGTGCGACATTTGCCAAAGTACGGAAATAAAAGGAAGAGTCACACCTGCTCCTTTGCAGAAAGGACTGTGAAACTCTGAAACATTCTCCCGAGTAGCTATCAAACTGATCAAACCGATCCACCCCCGTCGACCGAAGGCCATATATACGTTTTAAGGCTGGTCCATTTTCCACCCTATTTCCTGAAGCTGTGCTCCTCCTGAAAATCGATAGCATCTTCTGCGCCGAAACCCTAATTCTATCTTTTTCCGTGTGTGTCTACCGAAAGGAAATCCTCTCGGATTGTGGTCGTCAATTTACCTCCGATATAATGGGGTACGTCGGTAAATTTTTGATGATCAAACCCTTTTTTACCACTTCTTTTTACCCGAGTGAAAAATGAAATGTTTAAGAGGCTAAATAGAACCTCAAGGCCATTCTCAGGAAGTTGTGTGCAGATTAGCTCAGTGAATGGCATCACTGACTTCCGGTAGCCATCTTTGCCTATCGTGGAATTCTCATTGTACATTAGGATTCGCACCCTTTGAACTCTTATATGGTAGGAATGGCAGCGGCCCCCTGACTATCCTAAAGGAACTTTATTCTAATTAGAATTTGGATCAAAATACCTAGACTTCTTACTCGTATCTACTAGATTTAAGAAAGAGTTTTCGAAACGTGCGCCGAAATTGCGTCTCAGAATGCCGAAATCAATTTTCACGATTATAAGACATATTTTAATTGCAAGTCCAAAGGAAGGAAATTTAAATAAGGAGAAAAAGTTTTGCTTCCCATCTCCCCCCTCAGACAACATGAAATTATTAAGCTAGTAGAAGGTCCCCTGTAGATAGTTGACTAGCGTGGCCTCGTCGATTATCTTATTGTAAACCCCTTAGGAAGAAAGCTTTTGATGTTAATATACTCAAGCGGTACCACCGTCGTAGGCAAATCAACCAGATAGTTGCAATCGACGAAGAATCCCGCACTCGATCTGTCTATCCCCTGGACCCCTTTTGCGTAATTCAAGTCGCCTTCGTGGAGCAAAACAAGGAATATCACATGCCTTTCTTGCCCGATTTTAATAATTCCCTGCCTGTGGAAATTAAGATATGCGACCAGCTATCATCTTTTCAAAATGACGCCATCAACGGGATCCCCGGTTGCCCTACCCATTTTGAGCACAAGATCCAACTAACCACCCTTGAAATGAACCCTTCCAAGCCATACCCCCTGCCTATACACCTACCAAAAGCATTCAATAACGAAGTGGATAAACTTCTAAGGTTGCTGATCATCGAACCTTTGAAGTCGAGGTAATGTTCCACGGTTTTCATCGTAAAGAAGGCCGATGGTTCTTATCGAATGTGCATCGATTTTATGTAGTAAGCTAAATTCGGTTACTGCATTTGATGCTGAACCAATCCCCAGCTTATATTAGAACCTCCACCCTTTTAATAAGACCAAATTCATCGCCGAGTCGGATTTATGCAAGGCCTATTATCAGATTCCCATGAGGAAGGAAGTGAAGAAATTTACTGCTTTCCACATTGAGAAGAGTCTGATGAAGTTTCGATGGCTCCCTTTTGTCTGGTGATGAGGAGGATTTTAGAAGGCTTACCCAACGTCAGCTTCTATTTTAATAATGTTAGGTGGCCACCCAAGATTGGGATCAACACTTAACCACCCTTCAAGCCCTTCTGTACCGACTGCGGGAACACGATTTGACAAGTGGCCCCAGCAAGTGTCACTTCTCTTTTGGCACTATCGATTACCTCGGCTTCCATATCAGGAATAATCGGTTAGCCCTTCCCCCTCCCCATCCAGTAAGAAAAGATCCGGGCCATCATGGACATGCCTTTGCCCACTAACAAAAAGCAGCTGCGATCCTTCACAGGCTCTGCATCTTTTTTATCGTCGCTTTATACCCAATTTTGCATCTATCTCCGCCCCTCTATGTGAGCAATTAAAGAATAAGGCCGCCGTACACCTCTTTTGGACGCCCTTTTTGACTCGCAGTTTTAACCAATCCAATGAGAAGTTGGCATCTGCTCTTATCCTCTGCCTCGCTAACCCCGACAAACTGTTTCGCATTCACACCGACGTCAGTACTGACGGTATAAGATGTGCCTCCTCCATTATGAGAATAACGGCGAAAGTTTCTCCATTGCTTAGGCAAGCAGAAATTTACTCGCGTGCGAGAACAATTATGTGGTAATTGAGAGAGAAGCACTCACTATAATATAGGGAATCCGTAAATCTAGGATCTATTTAGTAGTGAAGGAATTTGTAGTGGAAACAGACCACAAACCGCTATCAATCCTACGAAACATCAAGACTATAACGGGCGGTTGATGCGTTGGAACTTGTGCCTCCAGGAATTCCGATTCCGCATTTTGAATTTAAAAGGCACCGATAACTGTACGGCAGAAAGTATAAGTAGGAACCCGTTGGATCCTTACCGAAACTGATTCCGAGTCATTTCCTTTTTTTTATCTATGTATTAATTTTTTCATCAAATAAATTCGTATATTCAACCATATAATAAGGAAACGTGCATCCTTTTTATATATATAATTTTTTTTATTATCTGTATCCAATGAATGCCTTTTATCTCCTTATTTTGGGAGTTTTTGTATAATCGTATGATAAACTCAAAAACAGCCCTGTGAGCCCCATTTAATGCCGTAGCATTATATAACCTTGTCTATATGTATGGGACAACCCCTGTGGGGAAATTCTACGTGGAATTTCTTTTCCAGCACGGAAGTGACCTCCATGCGCTGAAGAAAATTCTAAAAGTTGGGTAGACTTAAAGTGGTGAGCCCCCCCCCCCATCCACAAGCGGTAGCCTCGAACCGCGTCCACCACAGACCACCTTTACGCAAGTTAGAATCACCTCGGCGTGAAGATTTGGAGCCATTCAAGAGTAGCGCTGTTTCCCCCACCCCCGCGGGGAGAGCCTCGGATATATATCGGGCTCGTCTTTCATGTGGCAGACACAGAGTTGAGAAGTCTCGTCCAGACCCAACAAGATTCACCTAGTTACAACTCAGGTGCTAACAACAAAGCGAAGTGACGGCTGAACTTTTTGCGTGTTGGAATTAGCCCCAGCCAGTGAGGTAATTCCATTTGACGATCGCTATCGAGCGATTTTTCCGACTCCACTCCTCAACTCCTGTCGAAGCCCTCCTCATTCGCTCTCGTTTTCGTGTGGGCAAAATACTCTCCCCTGGACCGGACGTTACCGCCCCTCCCTTTTCGGGAACCGTCACCACGTTAACTTTCTGCTCAGAAGCTCCGAGTGCCCTCGCCTCAAGTGCAGAAGACATCCGTGATGCTTTACCCTGATGTCTCACCCGGAATCCTCCGTAAACCAACCCATCTCCCCCTTCAGTAACCCATTTATGTTAATCAACCCCTTTTGAATAGTCTCCTTATATAATACATTAATTTTGAACTTCGTAGTCTGAAGCATAACTCAGCAATTTCCCCCCCGTATTCTCAACTTTATCCGCTATTGTCTTGCGACTTTAAATTATATCCCCCCCCCCTAATCATTCCCAAATTATTTTTTCCCCTGAAGTTCCATTTGGGATGGAGAAGGGTCAAAGATCAGAGAGAGAGAGAGAAAGATGCGCGCGGCCGCGCCTTTCAAGGGAAGAAGGAGAACAGACACCTGGTCGACCCTTTTTATCTGCGCTAATGAATGTTCCAACTCACGAGACGCCATTGTCGACTGAAAGGCCTTCATCGCGGAAAGCTGCAAGAAAATGGAAAGGCCCATTGAGAGTCGAACAAAGTTCGCCTCACCTGCTTAGGAACTTTTTCGCGATCGTTCTAATAAAGCAAGACAACCCTCGCCTGGTGTTGCGTTGGTCCATGGAACACTCCCCTTAAAGCGAAGGGGAAAACCCCAATCGACCCTACCCTAAAGCCTCCGGGACAGAATTGGAAGGAAGTATCCGCCGCCTGCTTCCTCCGTCAGTATCCAACGTCTGTTCTTCCCTATTCGTACCCGCTATTCGCGTCCCATTGAACTCTTCACAATTCCTAGCAGAACCCGTCAAGCTCTAGGTATTCTCGTCTAATTCGCGTGAGCCTATCCCGTACTCGTCGTTACTCGCTCCTCGAACGCAACGCGCCCAGTCTCGATTCGGTGGTCTTAACTCGAAGGCAATATCTAAGTTCATCTCGTTAGTAGTCATGATCAAGGCAAAGATTATTCCCTTGCAACAGATCTTCGAGTTAACCGCAACACGCAACTTTCCAGTGTAAGTGCTCTTTCTACCTGCCCCACACGCCATTTAGACGCTGAGACTCATGTACGTCTAATGTATTTTATAGCTTGCTTCAAAACCCCTGTTTAACCTTTGTAAAAAGAATATTAATTTGCATATTAGTAAAGTTACTTTTCTACTCGTTTTCTATTGTCCCAGAAACCTTCCAAGATTGCTGACTTTTTGGACAACCTAAAATTCGGTTAATTTGTACTCCGTATGTATTAGAATTCTCCCACGCACAGAGCCGGCATCTCTCCTGGCTAAGAAATGAGGATTGGGTTGAACTCAAGGCTACTCTACGACATATATCATTAATTACATACACTTAGGCTGCGATCACAACAATAAATCGAATCGAATCAATTCACGAATCGTGATTTGTGTTGATTCGCCACGTTAATTCCTATTTAACCGTTTACACTAAGCGAACAGAATCGAATCTTTTCTGGAGAATTGCTTTATGGAAGGAAATTGGTGATGAAATAAAATGCACAAGTGAGTTTTAAGTTTTTATTCACTACCATATTTTACGTACCTAGCAACATAAGAAATGGTCGTGATGCCAGAGATATGTTAATGCTAACTATTAACCTTTACTAATCATTTCTTGAGGTCCAACTGCACGGCGGTAATTATTATTCTGCTTTTTTATAAAGGATGCAATCAAATCCACTAGCATTTAAAATTGTTCTATGGTCATCGTTAAGAAATAATAAAATTTCTCTGGATTATTTACCAAATCTGGGAATAAATGTCCCAAGCTCCAAAATTCATGCCTTCTAGCATTATTTCATGCATACATATTCTTCTTTGACTCGTACGTCTACGTCTACGCCGCCTCAGCCACAGCAACCACTCTCTTCAGGCGAGGGCAACTACGTCCAGACTCATCGAAGGCAGCCTACACACTACTGATGTTGATTTTGACAATTTGACGATGCTAATTCAAAATGACTCGAGGTGAATGATTCTCCATGAATTGAACCGATTCGATTCGCTTGGAGTAAACGCAACCTAAATCATACAAATTATAACCATGTTCCTTATTTTGGCGAAATTCATTGTGGTACATAAATAATACATAACTTAACCTAACACACGTTCGAGTTTTTCGAGCATGCTACAAAAGTACTCGTGAACGACTGTTTCAAAAACCGTGACATACACACTGCTATTTGTAAACAAAAATAGACAGATAGTAAATGTCACCTACAAACAGTATCAATCTGCAAGCCGAAAGAAACACTATTAAACTATTCCACAAGAATATTATGAGCACAGCAGAAAAACCGAAGCAAAAGTAATGAAGGAAATCATAAACAGAGGAGTAAAACCAACACATAATCAAAAGAGAGGTACCACTCATAATCTACTATAATAATAAACGTAATCCCAACCTCAGCATGAAAAAGAACTCAGGGTAATCACCTAGTGCCTAAGCAGAGAAATCATTTAATATATATATATATATATATATATATATATATATGCAACAAAGCCTACAGGGAAAATTAATACGAGGATTCCAAATACTTTCGAACTTTATTGCGAGTTATTTATCAAGGAATAACAAAAGTATTGAAAATTGTAATATATATATGGATGAAACAGAGGAGAGGGAACGCCCACAAACAGCAAAAAATCAATCAACAAAATGAATTAATATGAAATGGAAAATTTAGGAGGAGCGAAGATAAATACAAACTAAGTTCATTAAATCAGGTAAATTTGAAAGACTAAATTTCGACAAGAGGATTAAAATACTGCCTAAGTAATTAGAGAAGGAGAAAATCTGAGCGAGAGATTAACATCAAAGGTCAGGATTGAAAAAAACAAGGTAGAATAAGTACAAATGTTCTAAAGACATGACTCAAACGAAAATACATACACAGACCTAAACATAGGGCTACATAGGTTGTTTGGTTAATTGTCCAAATGTGCTGATAGTAAGACCTTTATTGATTAGCAGCAAAATATATAGAGATGGTAATAAAATCTCCACTCCATTCAATTCCCAATTTGCTCACTTGCTTTAAGACCAAATTAATCCACTTGATTTAATACTCAATTTGCCCATTTAATTCAATACCTAATTTGTCTTATTTGATTTAATAACCATTTTATCCATTCCATTTAATAACCAATTTGTTTACTTGATTTAACAACAAATTTGTTCCTTCGATTCCATACCCAATTTGCTGAGTTAATTTAATCCCCAATTTGCCTGTAAGTTAGTTCTAAGTGCATTTCTCTCTTTCTATCTTGTAGTTGTATGGTTGCTCTATCTAGTACCTGAAAGGGCGTTCTATATATTGCATGAATGGACGGTCTATCGTGTGTCTATATTGTCGTTTTATCCAGTGCCTATAAGGATGGTCTATCGAGTTCCTGAAAGGTCGTTCTACGAGTGTCTGAATATTGTTGTATCGACTGCCCCTATGGTAGTTCTATCGAGTAACTGTATGGTCGGTCTATCGACTGCGTCTATTATCCTTCTATCGAGTAACTGTATGGTCGGTCTATCGACTGCGTCTATTATCCTTCTATCGAGTGCCTATTCCCGGTTAAAGAACTTGTTCTTAAAGGTTTTTAATAACCATTCTCATTCTAGTATTGAAGTTGTTGACTATTCTTCTGATCGTAGTCTAGGTCTTTTATCTGAATTATTTCTATTCCCTTGATGTTTAGACTGCTTTCCTTTCTTTACGCTATTGAAAACTAGTCAATTAGATCCTTGTCATTTCTTTCAATTAAAAAAATATATCTTAATAATCTCTTTAATAAAGGATGAATGAAAAAATATGATTCTCGTGAATATGAAAAACAATGAGAGTGAATGGTCGTGTCAAGAGTATGACGTCATTGGAGCCAACGAACGACTAGCGAGAAAAAGATGCCCCTCGAATCACATTTAGGACATAACCCACAGCAAGTAACTAGTAAATATGAAAAAAAAATATACTTACAAACGCGGAAAGAGGAGCAGGAACGTCACTTTCGAAAGTGAGCGTGCGAATAAATATAAAAGGAAGTGAAAAAAAAGAGAGAAGTAGTACTCGTATGACGTCATTCCGAGAAACTAAAAAAAACATTCACAAATATTGACCACATTGTGACGTAATTCAAATAGCAAAAGATCAAAAAGACCACATATGATGCACTTAAATTTTCCAATGAAGATATGATTTAGTTACATGAATTTTACTTAAATTTAAAGTAAACGCTGGTTAGATATTATTCTTTTTTTTTTTTTTTTTACGACGTTTTATTTAGTTTAATATTCCCGTTTACTCTTTGATAAAGTGAAAGGAACCTTTTTAGATAATTTTGGGGGACTTTTATTTTTATTTTCTGAAATTGAAGTTAGTTTAATTTGAACTGCAACGATGAGGCTTCGTCGATTATTTCAATGGGAAAATGTATTTTGTCAGCATGTTTTATATTATATTTGTTAACCAGGTTTATATAAATTGTGTTTTTTAAAATCCTGGTACATACTTTAATCTTTGAAAGATTTTAAGAATTTAAAAAAAATTTGTTTTTCAATTCTTTCTTTTACACCGTTTAGATTATTCTTAAAGGAATCATGTATATTTATATTATACATACTTCGACAGCGAATCGTACACATTCATTGTATCAAAGAAAACGTGTGGTGAAGGATCTCAAGAAGATTTGTACAGTATGCACATAGATACGCATTATACATAGAATATATTCTTACACCAATGAAGAGTAAAGATCTATTCCTACACTCACAAATAGCATATCCGATCCTAGTATAAGATCACAATTATCTATCAACACAAAAGGAATATAGATTTTCATATATCATACAAAACAGGCGTATTGATAGACGTGCCTATATGGACACCCCCTCAAAGCACACATATGCATACACAATAAGTTATGGAAGTTTCAGATGGATTTTCCCAATATATGAATCTAACCATATTCAATAAAATCTATTTTGTGTGGAAATATTTGATCTATTTGGGCTTTATGGGGTTATAAAAAAAGGAAGGTAGGGAGGGATTCCTTGGTCTACAGAAGGGGACAAAGGAAGATTTAAATATGTAAATGATCATAAATTTGAAGTAAGCTTTTGGAGAAAGAAAGAGAGAAATATAAAAAGATTGACACATGGAGACAGACAGAAACAGAGGGACAGCGGTTGTGAATTTCATGGTCCAATGGAGTTAGTTGATTCTCCCCACGCGAATAAACCCAGAGAGGACTGAGTCCCTCCCATCACTTCTAGGAATGAGGCAGCGCCCCACATAGACCGGCCAGGAGATTGGCCCAACCCTTTTCAGGCCCAATGCGGAACATCAGTCGGGCGCAGCTGCCTTTTCTTGTGGTCAGGCTAAAACTACTCACTTTTAGGAAACAGAAATTCTTGAGATTTGATGTTTCTTCAATCCTAAACAACGTCTTGGACGAACAATGTATGACCGCGGTAATGGACGTCATCGTAGATAGAGGTGACCAGCTTCGTGAATCCCGGGATTCCGTGGAACGCTGCCTGCGCTTCAACATCTTCACATTCCACGACGAGTACCACAGAGGGTATATTAGTAGTTGTTCGCCAACCTGTCTTTATCTAGGCGGATCCCGACCGGTTAATTAAATACACATAAAATTCAGTATGACCATCGCTGGTGATCCCGATGGCACCAGGCACCGGTCCTCTTTGGAGAGTGGTGCCAGGAGGTATTGTGTTTTGCCCCTAAACATCTTTCAGGTAGGAACCTTCGTCGCACCAGGGCAGAGGGACGTGTTCCGTGTCAGAGGTATGTGGATATAGATCGCCATCGGCTGGATTCCGTGGAACGGTGTGTGTGTGTGTGTATGATGTGCTGTGAAGAAGGAAAAGAAAAGAAAGCAGTGTTGCAATCTGCTCTGGTGTGATGGGATATGTAAGATATACTCACCCAGAACATGACTGCTCAGAACGACTTCACCATAAAGGGGTTCCTGTACGTGGACTATGTACATTTGATATCATCTTGCTGACTGAAACAGCCGGATCTCCAAGGAGATTAAATTAGCTCTATCAGACGGACCATACAACTAATGCCCATAGAGGAGAGGAAGAGGCACCTTTCCCATTATTAGAGTTGAAGCTCCACCGTATATTTGAAGCCACTCGAGAAGAACGAATTGGTCCACTACTTTTCCTCTCATCGCCCGAAGCCAAAGAGAGGAATTATAATTGGTGTTTTCTTGCGTCCACGGAGAAGAAGGAGAGAAGGTTAATCCCTATGACCGCTGTAGCGATGTAGACAGATATGAAAATCCATATTTTTCGGCCTAAAGCCCCAAAGTGGAAGGATCCCGGATCCCTAATTTATAAGGTTTCGTATGAAGAACCATGTACGTAAAGACATACTGAGGCATAGAAATCAAACTAAAGGCACAAAGGCAGAACATCCAGCTGAGACGTTTAGCAACGCGCTCACAGAGCACCTGCGAGACCTAAGCCACCAATCGCCTCCAGTGCCGCAAACCTACTCACGCGTGTCATTTACACCCAATTGCAAGAGTCTCAACACCACATCTATTTTCTTCAAAAGCAACCGAGCTGTTGAGACCCTTACAGTTTTTATTTGGACATAAAATGGAGCAAAGAGGTTGAATCTTGGAGATAATTATGGATAAAAGAATCTTGTTAAGGATAGCGTGGGGCTTACCAACCTATATTACTTAACAGTAACAAATAAACATGATATAATCATGACAAGCAACAATTTACTCTTCATTTACGATAGCCAACTGTACTCAGCAGTACACACTGAATACATCGTGATCCTGACAACCATCTCACATTCCACGATTTAGCTTTTAGTCTCTCTTTGCAAATACTACGTGACAGCCAACTCAGAACGTTACATACTACTTCTCATTCGACATGTATAAGCTGACCTAATCGAATCAATGTTGGAAGGGATTAACGAGGAACTTGAGATGATAACTGCTTCTATCATAGAAGCATACCGTTGGTCTGTACTCAAAACCGGATACAAATCCCGAGTCAAACCACATAGATTGAGGGGATGAAGGAAATCGCTTGTCTGCACAGTAAGGTGTATGAGGAAGTTAGAAATACAGGTTCTAACCGGAAAAGAAGCTCACTGCTACCACGCCTAAGTTAAGAACTTAGTGAGGCTATAAACCCCCCAAAAGCTGATATTTTGGTGAGCCTAAGTGCCAGAGTAAACAATAGGAAAGCTCAATTAAATTCTAGAGGGATATAAAAGATAAAAGGTCTGCCATAAAGGAAAAGACGTGAATAAAGGTGAACGATGAATATATAGAGGAACCGCTGGTTCTGTATGAGTGATTGCAATCATTCTTGAAATAATTCTTCTTACTTAGAATAAAGGACAATCAAGAGTTCAACCAAAAAATCTAAGGGTTAACTGATAGATGCTGCTATCAGATGATAAATCAAGCGCACACACAACCCCACGCCGACGAAAGCAGGGAGATGGCAGAGCATGGCAGACCAATAACAAAGGAAGGGCTTATATCTTCTATTAAATCTTTTAAACAAAGGACACTTGGCTGGACGGGCATCATCAAAAACATTCAGGCGCATGCCTCTTTTCCCATCATCTGGGAAATCAGCAACATCCTTAGTGCTTTCTTTAATACGGGCTACTTTCCTTGCGGGCTAAAGATCGGCAAAATCATCTTTATACCTGAAGGAAACAAACCGTGAGATCAACTACAGGTTCCTTAAGAAACAAGCGATGGAAACAGTCCTTGTTCTTCTAGCGGAAAAACTCGTACACCGCCGAGCTGTAGCAAATTACGTAAAAGATGTTGTACGAGATGTACAAAAGGCCTTCAATAAGGTTTGGCTGAGAGGTCCCTATACAAATCTTGAAGCTCCAGCTAAACCCATCCCTGGAAAGGATCCTCTGTCATTACATCATAGAGAGGAGATCACAAATAATATTTGAGGGCTACAGAGACTAGAATTCGAACTCGAGGCGGGAGTTCCACAAGGTAGGTATCTAAGTCCACTGTGGTACCTAGTATACAAACTGGATCTGCAAACACCAATACGGAAAGATTTCATGTATGGGCAATTCGCAGATAACATCACACAAATCGTCGCTATTTCCTATACTGAACGCGGGAGTGCAGGCAAGGGAGAGAGCTACTTAAATTGATAACATATATAGAGAGTAGAAGACCTGGAAGATAAAAACCAAAGGCCGAAAATTCCAGAACCTCTTAGTGCACCGCCGAAACAATCAGCGACGTTATGATCAATTAAGTATACTAACCTTACTTCAACGGGGTCAAAATTCTGTAACTACGCAATACTAAGAGGGTACAATGCCCACATCAACGCCAGAGACTACCTAGCAAAAGAGGGCTGAGGAAGCTACATAGGCTCCGAAGCCTCACTACGCAGAATAAGAGAAAGCTTTACACTGCACTGGTACGCTTTACTTTGGTTATCCAGCAGTGGTACCACAGCCAGCTAGCTCTACCTCCGTCAGAACAATGCAGAGAGTACAGAATAAGACCACCCTGCTAATAGCTGGCACAGAAAAGATAGACCATATTAGGCCAGGTGTCATAGACAAAAAAGCAGTGCTGAAGCCGCTCAATATGGAAGTCCAGAGGCCAGGGAGAAAAGCATGGGAAAAGTGGAAGGAGAAATTCTCACAACAATAGTCAACAACATCGACATCTCAAAACCCAGGAAACACATCGTTACCAGGCAAACTCTTTTCACAACCTGAAGAATCTGTTCGCTGGAACAAAACAACCTGATTTACACCTGAAATCTACAACAATAGACAAAGAAGAACTGTAAAAAAGTTCATTAAATTATAAGTAAGTAAAAGACGTGAAATGCCACATAAATTAAGAACTAAATAAAGAGAAAGGCAACAACTTAAAAGCTAAGATGTGAACAAAATACAACTTGAAAGCACCTTTGAATTAAATCTTGAGCTGTGATACGCATCCAAGATTTTTTGTTCGTTTTGTAAACAGAAGAACTCAAAAGATATTATCGATTTGTCTTTACTAAAGCCAAAAGTCAGATTGGATATAAACAATTGTGTACAGCCTAAATTGTCGAGGATACCATTCTTCTATTGTCTTCGAGAGGGTAACTATGATACTAGCTAGAGGTTTGTTCGGTATTTGTGTCGTGCTAAAAATGACATCACGCAGCCTCCCTCTTGATTAATTCCACACAACGCCACTGATCGATCTAGAAAACTTTCAGTGTGCGATTTGCCTCAAGGTTAGGATAAATAAAACTATTTGTTCTCTTTTTTGGTCATTATATCGGCGTATTCACTGTGTTTAAACATATTAACTTCTATGTTTGTTGAGACATTTTGCACACTTCTTTATAACTCCTAAAATAATAAAATGACCTATATACTGCATATATACCTTCATAAATTGAGAATCACATGACGCATGATTTTTTGCAGATGTATTTTTAAAGGCCCAAGGAAATGAAAATTGGTAACACAATCCGGAAAAACACTTAGGAGAATATCACGTATACCAATCAAAGCTTAAAAAGAAGAATCGCAGACGTAGAGAACAGAAAGATATTGAAAAAACATCACCAATTACTATATATATAAAGATGCAGTATAAAAAGGCCGAAACATAAGCCACGGTCAAAATCCTGCGGAATAAATGGTTGAATTCACAAGACAAGGAAATCCAAAATTATGGCAAAAAAGCAAACCGGCGACCTATACGATGCCATAAAATCTATTACTATGCTCTAAAGAATCTGTGCTGTTGAAAGGAAATCTCATCTTGGGCAATAAAGAAACTGTGGTGTTGAAAAGAAATCTCATCCTGTGCCATAAAGAAACTGTGGTGTTAAGAGAAAATCTCATATAGGCAGTGCATATAAAGATGGTATCTTCATAAGTTACAGGTAGAATTGTGCAAGATTCAGCATCCTCAGATGCAGTACAAGAACAAAACTAGGCAAAGAAGCAAAGAGGACTTGCAAATTCCAGATGATGAGACCGCAGTGGCATAATGTCCGGATTGATTACAAAACTATTTATAAAATCCAAGTGTGGCATAAAAAAGGAGAGTGTGTTAAAAGATTGTTAGTAAAGCAAAACTATGCATGAACCTAACAAACAAAACGCACACTGCATCATCCTATAATTATAAATCTACAGATCAATAAAAAGGATCGTTTTGCATACCTATGTATGTATCATCATATCACTTAATGGAACAATTTAACGTGAAATTACAAATAGAATTAAAATTACCTCTTTGCAATTGAGCAATTGAAAGAACTAACCTGGGATTGTCATGCCCTGACCCTCTAGCCCTGTGAGGGGCAAAATTATTATGATAAAAAAAGGGCAAAGGTTTATTTGTTGAAATAAAATAAAATATTTTGTTTGACATTGACAATAAATCTTCACCAAAATGATATTTCAATATTATTTTTGAAAAATTATAACTAATTATTAAGGTGGTATTCATAGTGTACCACCGCCAAAATATCCCTAGTAAAATTTCCCCCCTCCAAAATAAAAATAAATAAAGAAAAAAAATTCATTTTAATTTCCTTTTAACTTCTATAAATTTAATTCCTTTTTGACCTCCCCCCATCATTTTTTTTTATTTTGCAACATACATAAGTCGTATGTTTCTTTAGGAAAATCTTGAAAGCAAGTTTTATTTTTTCCAAGGCAAGGGGCCACCATGCAAACCGAGCATTCCCACTCTGTTCTGGATGGTTTGCTTTTGTGCTGCATAAGCAACATCTTCTTCTTGTTCCTCTTCTTGGTTGATTAGTTGATTCTTGCTTCCTGATTTCAAGTGGCACCTGAGGCTTATGCTTATTTATTTTAAAGGGTAGGCCTTTCTCTCTTACCTTTGTGACATAAGTTGCTGAAACAAGTCCGTCGATAATTTTCAAACGAAAGTTTTTTATATTCATCTTTTCAGGAAATATATTCTTAGAGAATATAAAGGCATTAACAATGGCTGCATCGAGGAAATAGAAAAATCTTCTGTGCCACTATTTGTGGCTTTTTCAATCTATTTCATATAACGCCTTAAGCTGCTCAAATATATCTACACAATTCAGATGTTCGTTATAATCTTTAATAACTACAGGACAATTGATTTGACTAGTAGTTCCAACTCTTTCTTTTCTTGAAAATTGTACTCCAGCAGTTGGACAATGATCGCTAGATGTAACACGCACCATACGTCTATATTTCCATTTGTACAAAGATATTCCCTCTTCACTTACATACCAGTTATATTCTCCTCGCTTCATACTTTTGTGTTCTTTGAAATTAGATGGAAATTTTTCCTATTCTGGTTTACTGTACCACATTAATGCAGAGACTGCTCTTTCAGATCTTTAACTAAATTGTAACTAGTGAAATAATTGTCAAAAAAATTTATATGATTTCCCCCTTGAAGAGGTTGCGTAAGCTTCCGAACAACACTACCTCCTAGATCTTTAGTAACATTTCCTTGCACCCTACCAATGTTTATTTTCCAATCAAGAAAATAACCTGACTTGTCAGCTAGAACCCATACTTTATAACGTCTTTTAATTGATTTCATCGGATTATATTGCATTAGGGTACTGCGACCTTTTAATCTGACCATTGACTCATCAACAGCAACTAATTCGCAAGGCAGAAAAGATTTTTGAAATTTTCAATAAGCATTTGAAGTAAAGGCCTTACTTTATAAAGCTTGTCAAGTCTGCGGAATCTCTTTGAGGCATGAATGCATTATCATTAAAATGTAAATTGCCTAAGATCCAATCAAATCTTTTTACAGATATCAAATTGGAAATGAAGGAATCATTTAATTTTGAATCACTACTCCAGTGATCCCTATAACGAGAGTTATTTAATTCTCATAATCATATTTATCGCAAGAAAACATTTCATTTCATCATTACTAACTGAAACAAACTTCTTTCCTGACTGATAAGCATATAAATTTGTGTAAAAAACAATATGGTCAATAATTTGATTGGAAAAAAGTTCAAGAAATATTTTGCAAGGGGTAGCTTCATCTATTTGTCTTAGAGCATCACTTACCACCAATGATTTTTAAAATTTGTTCGTTTCTTCCACTGCCTAATTTTTCCTCCATTTGGGTCCAGTCGTTTGAGCAGAAGAGCAAATTGTAGATAATGGTACATCGTCTAAATCAATGGCTGACGACGACGATTGTGAATATTCTTTAATAGGAGATACTATATTCTCTTCACTATCTTTAAGCTCTTCATCAACATCTGAAGTGTATACTGATGTTTCTGAAGGAATATTGTTCCAAGACACATCTTGTAACTCTGTTTCTGATAACTTTCGCTTCTGGCTAGCCATCCCTAAGAATGACAACATATATCTTTATAGCCGGTGAAAATAGGTTGGAAATGCATAGGCTAATATAAACAACTATAATACGAGTGGTGGTCAATAAGTTTTGCAATTCGGATATAAGGAAACGAGATATGAGGAAAAGTGTTTTATTATTTTTTAATATAACTACCCTCGACTTTAATGCACTTTCGCCACTTGTCCCTGAGGCTTCTAATTCCCGACAACCAGAAATCTCCTGACTGCTGTTCAATCCACTCCTGGACGGCAAGCTGGACATCTTCATAGTCCCCAAACCAGCGTCCACACAGTGCAGCCTTGAGCTGGTGGAATAAAAAGTAGTTGCTAGGGTCAAGAAATGGACTTTAGGGTGGATGGTTGAGCTCCTCGAATCCGCACTTGGGCATGGCAGATTGTTCAACTCTGGCCTTGTGGACTTTGACGACGTTGAAGTCGATCATGAGGCGTGAGGTTTCGTAAGGTTTCTAGGAACCCAACGGGCAGAGACCTTCGTCATGGCCAAATTGTCGTGGATGATGTTGATAACACCTCCATGTGATATTTCAAGTTCTCACTCGATTTCTTCGACCTTCACCCGTCGATTTTAGAGTATTATCCTCTCCACACGGGACACATTGTCCTCGTTGGTCACATCTGACGGGCGTTCAGGACGGGCAGTCATCTTCAATGGACTCACGACCATGGTGGAACTCCCTATTCAAACAAGCAATGGTTGCATTGGAAGGGACAGTGTCGGTGTACACTGCAAACATGCCTCATGGATTTCTTTTGCATTCTTGCCTTACTTGGTCAAAATTTGATCACTGCGTGGTGCTCAACCTTCTGCATTGTTGAAAAATGTGTGACTGACGATCTGCGATCAGCTACTGCTTCTTAAATAGACGAGGCAGGAACGTGCGGCATCAGGTCCTGAGTTGTCATAACTTGTCCTAACACCCCCACAAACAGCCATTCACCTTCCTCTGTTTTGCCCTACCGATTCTCAAAATTTATTGATCGCCCCTCGTACATTTGTTCAGTGGTACAGATAACGTACCACCTTCTTTTCCTGAATTCCTTGAGCGTGCGTATGATTTATTTGATAATATCAACCTAAATACTTTAATCCTATCTAGGAAGCAAAAATATATCAAAATGATCATATTTACCTTACAAAAAAATGAAATTTCTGCTAATTTCAATTAGAGAGTGACGATGACGCAGAATTCTCCTTCTACGGTTCAGCCAAAATGAGGGTAAATAATGCTGGCACCTGAATTTGTAGCCTAATGCCTCCAGAAGCTTCAGAGACTGCATTTATGAAGGTGGTACAGAATCTGAGATGCTGCTCAATTCGACAAATGCTTTTTTTAGGTGGTACTCTTTTTGCATCATCACGCATCAAACGTAGCCAAGCAGGTGGTACATTATTTGAACCACTTCCCTTGAAATGGCTAGACCAGCATTTCTCAAGCTGGGGGAAATTGAAACTGCCGAGGGGAAATAATTACACTGCCAACTAGCAATAAAAAATCTCAGATGGATTTTATCATGTCTGAGAGAAAGAAAGAGAGAAAGGAAGAGAGAAAAAGAGAGAGAGAGAGAGACAGTAACAAGGAGTAACAAGGAAAGGAAGTACCCTAGGAGACCTTACGCTGCATTCAAAGAGGGTACCTTTGGACTAGAATCGAGCAGGCACATGGCTGCTCAATTGTTTTGCGTCCCTGAACGGCCACTTTTCAAGACTTTATCTAGTCTAGAATTGAAGTGGTAAACAGATTCACTGTTGACAACACTGTTCACTGTTTCAACACAGATTGCGGTTGTAACGCTTCAGTTCAAGTTTGAAGCCGTGATTGCGTGTTTTGTTCACACTCAGTGTGATAATATCCCGGTAGTCAACATTGTCAAACCCTCGAAGTATTTTGAAAACTTCGATGAGCTGACCACGCAGTCTACGGGTTTCCAGCGAGAACAGATCTAATTCCCCTAACCTATCCTCATAAGTTTTATGTTAGATAGAGGGAATCAGCTTGGTTGCCCTGGCTTGTACGCTTTCCAACCTTTCAATATCCTTTCGAAAAGAAGGACTCCTAAATTGTACGGCATACTCCAGGTGCGGCCGAACCAGGGAGTTGTACATACAAAGTACTATCTCCTTGTTACGGTATCCAAACTGACGCTTTATGTATCCTACCATCCTTTGGGCTTTCTTCTCTGCCTTGATGCACTGTTTCAAGAACTTGAGTTCACTAGTGATTGTTACACCCAAGTCCTTACAGTGTCATTGGATTCAATAGCAGTGCCCTCAAGGATACACTGAGATTGGGGGTTTCTGTAGCCGATATGCACACCTTTGCATTTGTTTACGTTAAAAGGTATTTACCACGTGTCCGACCACTCTCCAATCTTCACAAGATCTTCCTGCAGGCAGGCAGTATTACCATCCTTTGCAACGTTCATATCAAGCTTGGTATCGTCGGCAAATTTGGAAATCTTGGCAACCATGTCACCGTCCATGTCGTTGACGTAGATAATGAATAGTAATGGTCCCAGGACAGAACCTTGAGGCACCCCGCTAGTAACGGGCACCCACTTAGACGCCTGTCCATTCACCACCACCCGTTGCCGTCTGCAACTTAGCCAGTCCTCTATCCAGCAGGCTAACTTTCCGTCTATGCCCAGCGCTCGCACTTTCCGGAGAAGGCGGCGGTGTGGTACCTTATCAAAGGCTTTCTGAAAGTCTAGGTAGACCACATCCACAGCCTTGTTCCGATCATGCTCACTGAAAACGAAGTATAAGAATTCCACAAGGTTCGTCAGGCATGACCGTTGCCTTCGGAAGCCAGCCGGGAACTCCTCAGTAGCAGGTTTGACTCTAAATACGACGTCATTTGGTCCACCATCATGCTTTCCATGAGTTTACCGACTATTGGAGTCACACTGATAGGTCGGTAGTTCGAAAGTTGGTTACGGTCTCCTTTCTTGAAGATAGGAGTCACCTCCGCCTCACACCAGTCTCTAGGAACGCATTTGGTCCGGATTGACATGTTGAAGATTGCGCTCAGGTGTCGTGACACTTGATGGCGCACTCCTTTCATCACTTTAGGTAGAAATCCATCCGGGCCAGGTGACTTATTCGTCATTAGGTCACTGATCTTCTTTTTGATTTCAACTTCAGGAAAGTCCATATCCTCAAGCTTTTTCCCCGAGTAGAAATCCGTCGGCTGGGGGATGGGACCACATTCTTTAGTAAACACTGAAGAGAAGTAGTCATTAAGGAGGTTAGCATTTTCTGCATCTGAATGCTTGATTGTCCCCTCCTCATGCCTTAAAGGGCCAATCGTTCGACGGATTGGTTTACGGCTGTTTACATATCCAAAGAACTCCTTGGGATTCTCTTTACAGAGTCTCGCCACCCGGAGTTCCTCAGACCGCTTAGCCGCCCTTATGCTTGACTTCACTCTCCTGGCTAGCCTCCGGTATTCGTCAAAGTCACCCGAGATCTTCAATTTCCGGTACACAGTTCTCTTCTTCCTAAGCAGTTGGCCGTTTTTTCGATCAAACTACTTTGGTTAAACAGAAGACCGACGGGAGCATTTCAGAGGGATGAAACGCGATTGGAGACTCATGAATGTGGTTTTGAAACTAATCCACGAGTTTTCAACAGCATCGCACACTTGTATCCTCACGTCAGTCAGTCCAGCACGAAGGCTTGCAAAGTCTGCTCTTCTCAAGTCAAGTTTCCTTGATTGACTGGCAACAGACCTTACCTTCGCGATCTTGATGGTAAATCTAATTAGCTGGTGATCACTGCCACCGAGCTCTCCGCCTACAGAGAGATCCTCAACGATATCATCCTCAGAGGTAAAGACCAAGTCGAGGATATTGTCACCTCTCGTCGGTTCTCTGACCCATTGAGTGATGAACTCGTTGTTGGCGAACTCCAGGAGTAGTACGTTCTCACCACAGGGTTCCCTGGTTTCCCAGTCAACTTGTGTGTTGAAATCCCCCAGTGACGATACACACTCTGTTTTCGACAAGTTATCCTAGTACCTGGTACAGATCTCTGTCTTTTTAAACGAGTTGGGCAGGAGGTCTATAAAGCATCAGGGTCCTGTACTTGGCAGAACCTATCTCTAGGTCAACGCCTAGAAGCTCGTGATCGGATATAATGTTTGAGTTCGTAGATTTGATTGTATCCTTGACATACAACATTACTCCGCCACCCTGTCTGTCTGCCCTATCTTTGTGGAAGAGTTGGTAGCCAGGAACCGTGAATTCGCCTTCAAAGTCTCGGTTTGAGGTTTTTAACCACGATTCTGTTATGGCTACCATTTCGGGTTCTTCCGTCGCTACGAGGCCACGGAGCTCAGGAAACTTGTCCCTTATGGACCTCGCATTGAACAGAAGAACTTTCAGGGAGTCCCCTAATGTCGGACCTTCTATACCCTTCCGTTTTCCGGCTTCTTGGTTGTCGCGGTGGCACCATTTTTGACAACCTCCGAGAAGGTTGTTCAGGGGGGTGACTCCGGCGTACTGGCGTACGTCCGCCTTCCCAATGGGCCGGACACTCCTTTGGGTGCGCTCCACGACATCCTGGATGAGGTTGGCTAGGAAAGCCTTGCCCTTAAAGAGAGGTGCACCCCATCCCTTTGGTAGAGGTCTTTTCTACAATAGAATACGGCGTAGGCGTCAACAAAAAAGACACCCTCCGCCGTACAGAGGTCTGCAAGGCGCCGGTTTAGTGACATGTCCCTCACGTGGGCAGTCTGGCTTGGACCCCACCTCAGGAGCATCCCCACCACGACGCGTCTGTGGGTTTTCAATCCACAGTCGTCGACAGCACCCATAACCGTCTTTTTAATCTCGCCTGTAGGGCCTACCCTACCTCCTCTGAGGTAGAGGTCGTTGCCACTTGCCATAAGGGCAACGACTAAAGTCTCAGAAATCTGAGACTTCTCGGCCTCAGCTCTTACCTGCTTATTCCCACAGCCTGGGAGGCAGATCACCTTAAGGCTTGTGCGAAGGCGGGCCGCTAGCAGGGGCTGCAGGCCCCGTGCCTGGGAATTACTTTCAAGGCTGATCCTGTCACATTTGCCTGCTGAGCTCAGAGTCTTTATTGTCTAAGGCAAGCTCTCCGATTCCTCTCTCTTGCCCGCCATGGTCTTTTCAGGCTTTTCTTATTTTTTCTTCATCTTATTCTTCTTCTTTTTCTCTATCATCTTTTCCCTCTTGTCAGCCTTTTCATTAACTTCTTTTACCTTTTCTTCTTCTTCTCTATCATCTTTTCCCCCGTGTCATCCTTTTCATTAATTTCTTTTACCTTTTCGTTTTCTATTTCTCTGTCTTCCTCTTTCTTCTTTCCCTTTTTCGTCTTTTTTATCTTTTTTCCTTTTGGCGTCTCTGCCACATTCGGGTTCACGCTTTCTGCAGAGGTGGTGTTTGCCACAGGACTCGAGAGCTCATTTAACTTCTACTAGAGCCTGCGGATCTGGTGGGAGTGCTCCTCCTTGACCCTCTCGATTTTCTTTTTGAGGGCTGTAGTTTTTTTCCTGTAGTAGGCGACTACTTCCTCCACTTTCTTCTTCAAAATGCAAGTGGTGCATACACTGCCTGGGTGGCATTTCGCATAGCAGCCCTACGGGAATTCAACGCACCACTTGTCCTTCTTACATGTGGCACACGTGAATTTTAGCACTGCTGGACCTTTCTTGCCTGCCATTTTGAACACTCTATATTTCTTAAGCTTGTGACCAATCAATATATAAAAAGGGGTTTGGTAAGTTCTCCCCGCGTGAGTCGCTCCCGCCTATTGATCGGAGTCGTTTCGGAGTCTTCCAGAAGGCACGCTCCATGTGCTGCTGTTCGTCCGACCGAGTCGTCAAGCCTCGGCGTGCCGTGGCTCCCAACCAAGCAGCACAGATGGTCCCCGAAGGGGCCATCGATTTGTCACCAGGTGAACAACAACGAAGCACGCCCCTTACTAAACTCCTACTAGTTTACTTCACAATGGCCAGGATCTCGGAGCAGCGTTCAATGGATATCCCACCCCACCAAGAGACTCGACCCAAGACTTTTTATTGGCCTGGCAACCAACCTGGAAACAAAGGGCCGTCACCTCGGACTGATGCTACCAGAGGCACCCGTGAACGGGCACTGGGAACGGTCAATAATTACGCGCCAGGGAAGGGGTTAACGGGGCACTACCCTCATCCCATTCATCGTGCCCCAACGCCTAGGACACCTCTAGTCCTAGTCTCTCGCAACCAGTGAGCGTCGATTGGCGTTGTTTATAGTGGTACCAAAGCCTCTCTTTTGACGCGTGAGGTAACTGCTAGGTCCTTATATCTAGATAAAGGGAAAAAATGGAAAGAGTGACATGATAGGAGTAGGCTTTTTTTTGTTTGATTTTGTATAAGTGGGAGAGATAGGATAAAAGTAAAAAAGGAGAAGGATAGAGTAGCTAAATAAAGGAATGACGCACTTAGTCTGAAACCTCGTTTCCAACCAAATTGACAAGGAAAGCCCTACCAGGGGTAGTCAGAAGAGGTACCCCCGCCCACATAGCTCGAAAAGTCAAAGGTACACACAAGCTCTCTTCCCGCTACCAGGGGGCGTCACCTCTCCCTCTACTTTCTTGGCTCATATTGTTTGTTTAAGAATTTCATAAGTATGTGGTCATATAAATTATTAGGATAAGAGTTGTTTTTGAAGAAATTACGAAAGAAGTCAAATTCTTTATGGAGCAAATAGTAGGTAGAGGCTAAATGATAATCATGGTGAAGAAGTGTTTTAATAGAATTGATTTTGAAGCGTCGGTCGCAGAAACTGAAAATATTGTGTCCTAGGCGAGTGAAGGTTGGTTTTCGGTATACCTGGTTGTTCATTTTGTCGCCAGACTTTTCTATCAATAAGTCCATAAATGGAAGGACATTATCCTTTTCGAATTCAACTGTATATTTGATGTTGGTGTGCATGGCGTTGATATATTCTAAAATGCTGTTTACTTGATCTTTGTTCTGAAATATGGCAAAGCCGTCATCTACAAAACGGTGATAATAAAGTAGAGCAAAACTTTGAGGGCAGTTATTAAAAATCTTGCCTTTCATATTTATCATCAAAATATCAGCAACGATGGAAGCAATGACGGAACCCATACCAACACAATCAATTTGTTGGTAAACATTACTGTTGAACAAGAAATAGTTTTCCTTAAATACGAGTTGCAATGACTGTTTAAGTGTTTGAGGGAAGAATCCATTAAAAAAGTTTGAGTTAGCAAAAGTTCTTCGAAGAATAATATCGATTACTTCATTTAGAGGTATGTTGATGAACAGCGACTGTATATAGAAAGTAACAAGTATCTTTTGAAGGGAAATAATACTTAGCTCCACAAGCACTTTAGCAAAATAAAACCTATTTAGTATGCTGTATTTGTTGGTGGTGAATACTTTGAGGGGTTTGGTTAAATGTTTGGCTAATTTGTATGTGGGCAGTGAGTAAGCGGCAAAGATAGGGCGAAAGGGTACATTAGGTTTGCTGGTCTTTGGAAGGCCATAAAGGAAACCTAAACTTGAACCAGTGGCATAAAGGATATTGTATAAGTGGTAAGTAATGGTTTTGGATCACTTACGTTTATCAAGGAGACGGTTGGTTTTATATTCCAAAGGATGAATTAGTTTGTTTAATGTTTCTGTTACTTTGAAAAAGTTAGTAAGGTCGTGAAGGATGTTGTGCATTTTTTTTGAAAGGTAATCGTTTTTTTAAGGGTCACCCCTCCTCTTCCTTTATCAGGGCGAGAAAAAAACTATATTTAACCATTAGGAAAAGCGAAGTTTACGTAATAATTGCTTACAATTTAGATTCTAGAATGATTGTGCGTTCTTTGGCATTTTGATAACCAAGTGATAGCTACATGTAATTGTATATGTATAGGGAAAGCCTGTAACTTTTTATTTTTAACACCTTTTTTTCTGAGAAATCTAAAATAGTTGCGTAATTAGATTATTACACAAAAAAATAAATAAAAAAACAATACCACACACACACACTCTTTCCGCTCACTCTTCTAATACACACACATGTTTTTTTAATTAATTTAGAATTTAGATTTCTACATTTATTATTATTATTCATTTACTTTTTTCTTTCTAGCTTTCATAAGGTTGACAATTCCGAGCAAAAGAAGAAAATACTTGGAGAGACCTACTTACAGTTCAGGTTTACATCAAAAGTAAACAATGGCTTGGATATTCCACTGTGTGTACTTTGTCAAAAAACACTGGCCATTGATTAATTTAATCCAAGCACCGTCACTCGACATCTGGAGAAAGCTTATCTGGAATGCAAAGACAAAGGTCTCGCCTTTTTCAAGCGTAAAGCAGCAATGTTTAGGAAACAACGACTGGATCTAAGCGGGAGGTTTTTCCAACAAACCAGTGCAGCAGTGAATGCATCTTATAAAGTTTCACGTCTGATCGCCAAACAAACGAGAGTTCATACCATTGGAGAAGACCTTCTTCTTCCAGCTGCAAAAGAAATGGTACAATGTGTCTTTGCAGATAAATGTGCACAAAAGCCTAACACTATCTCTCTGTATAACAATACAGTTCAACGACAAATTACTGAAATTTTAGTAGATATTGTTGAGCAAGTGATTAGTGAAATTTCTATGTCTAAAACTGGGTCTGCAATTCACTTAACGAGTCAACAAATGTGGCAAATTGTGCTCAGTTAATAGTACTTCTTACTCAGTATGTGTGTAATGAAGGCATTAAAAAAGAGTTCTTTATGAATGTTGCACTATAAGTAACAACAAAAGGAGATGACATCTTCCAAATTGTAGAATCATTTTTCATGCAAAATAGTTTGAAGTGGAAAAATCTGAAAGCATGCACTACTGCTGGAGCACCAGCTATGTTAAGACGAAGGTCTGGTTTTGAAGTCGTGTCATGGAATTGGCTCCTCATGTAATATTTATGCAGTGCTTGGTGCGTCGGTTTGCATGATCTATCCAGTATGTTATCAGTGGTGGTAAAGATAGTTAACCATGTAAAATAGAGTGCTCTTAACAGTCGGTTATTCAAACTTCTGTGTGAAGATTTTGGTGTCGATCACAGTGCACCCCTATTCCATACTGATGTATGTTGGCTTTTCCAAGGAAATGTCAGAAAACTTTTCTATGAGCTTCATAGAGAATTGTTGGAATTTTTTCAACATTCACACAACTGCGAAAGTTTTTTCACTTCCTTGAAATATCATTCCGAATCTTGCTTACCTAGTTAATATATTTGATGCTCTGAATATGCTAAAGACAACAGTTTGTGAGTTTATAACTAAGCTCAAAGCATTTTATGCAAAACTTCGGCTGAGAGGAAATATCAAGTCTGATACCTTGTCTTTGTTTGATACTGTAATAGAATTTATAGATCAAAACCCCCAATCTAAGACCAACAACATCACAAAATTAGAAACTGAACATCTTATGAAGCTGAAGGAAGAAACTGATGGCTATTTTTCAGGTTTGGTAAAGATAAAGTTGTGTATCTTGGCAATCCTTTTACGCAAATGCTCAGCTATTGCAGGCTGGGACAAGTATGCAAGAGGAACTAGTAGAGCTCTAACATGATGATTGTGCACAGATGTGTATTCTGAGATCAATTTGTATGATTTTAGTTATCGATGCAAAATTCATACAGGCAGATTGCTGAACATATTATTCGAGCACTATTATTATTTCTACCAACGTGTCTTTGTGAGTCAGCATTTTCAATTCTGTTAGGAATCAAATCAAAATACAGATTAAAACTCAAAAAACCTGAGCCCGATATTCGTTGTGCTATTCCTAACGTTTCTCCTCAAATCAATCAGCTTGTTGCCAAAAGACAAGCCCCCTCCATTTCATTAGTATTGCTTAGTTTGGTTGATCGGTACATAGGGTCGTAGAATGCCCCCCCCCCCTTTTTGTTCTAAAAGTGCTAAGAGTGCTAATATATTGATATCTGAATATCTTAACGAACAGAGCCGTTCCGAAACACGTAAGGATATAGATAAATGCACAATAATCTCCAAATAAACTTCTATTTTAACTTTAACCATCGAATACACAACATCTAAACATTAACTACAGCAATACTCTAAATATAATCATAAACAAGAATTAATTAAATTAATTTCACCCTCAAAAATTGGTTAATTTCTCTACACACAACAATAATATAAGATTTAGGGTTACGGACTCAACTGGAATTTAAAGGCCCAAGAAATGTTATTGACTCACGATGCGTGCCGTCTGGCCAGATGTAGATGGGCGAGATCACACGGTAGTTTTTGCGAGGGTAGCAGCTGGGGGTCCCCACGGTATTTCGGGGGTGGGGTTTTTTCACGAACGAGAACAATTACGGTGCTTTATGCAACACCAAGGTAGTCATGGTGTCTCTGGCGAGAGGGAGTCGAACATGGTTCTTAAACCAGTTAACTTGGAGTGCGGTGTGACCACCGAGTAACGAGCTCGAGGGGAAGCTTTTCTCCTTCGTTACTTAATTCCTCATGGACGAGGACTGAACTCAGGGAGGGTCTTCTTAAAGGGCAAGGATAACGGAGGGGGGTTTCTCTGACGAGAATAATTTAAGCTTGGTTCCTTACCAAGTTAACTTAGAAGTTCGGTGTGGCCTCTGAGTAACGGGCTCGAGGGGGAAGCCTTTTCCTTCTTCTTTTCTTAATTTCACAAGGGCGAGGAATACCCCTGGTGTTTAAGGTGCACCAGGATATAAGGAGTCTCTCTGGCGAGAGTAAGTTGAACTTAACAAAGTTAACTTAACGTTTGGTTTGATAACCAGGTACTAGCTCGAGGATGAGCTGCTTCTTAGCCCCTTAAGGTAGGTAGCCCTGCCTCTCTTACAGGGTACTTCTTGGTCTGGCAACCTAAGTAAACTACCTCCATAGTCTCGGGAGCTCGGTTTTGATCAGAGGACTACTACGATTTTCCTCAGTGTTCCTCATTTATACCTTTTTACCCCACTGGGGAAGTGATAAGGGGGGGGGGAAAGAGGCTTGAGGACGGCTCCAAAAGAGTTCTTATGCCCAACGGTTTTTCCCACCGAGTCTTACATCGGATCCTCGTTAGCCTTCGAGCTTGGGAGAAAGACGTCTCCAATTTCTTATTTGACGTGAAACTGGATCTCACTCTCCTGGGAAAGATCTTACATTTTGACCTTTAGGTCTTTCATGGCACTGAGTTGTTAGACGCTGCGGTTACGCTTTTGACCCACAGATGCCTGGGACGGATGTCTTTGCGGTAACCGCTTTGTGACTCCACCACGAGAGAACAGGAGAGGGGGGGGAGTGACGATTTCCCTACACATAGTTTTGAATAATTTTGTGTATTTTTACTTAGTAGTGATCATTATGGATAATTCTAAATAATATGTATTAAGGATCAAACTCTTTTAATAATTACCCTGGTTTAATTCACTGTTGATATGAGTAATTATAGAAAGATATGCATGTGATGCATCAAAGCATTCTGTATATTACATAAGTTTAGTTTATTGATGCTATGGATAATGATAAAAAAATGTATGTGATGCATAATATTTTATGAATTATGAGGCTCGTGAGCTTCATTTATTGAATTTTATGGATAATCCTAAAAAAATATATGTGTACATTGCAGTTAACTCAAACAGATTTCATAATAAAATAAAATTTCAAAATTTTATTGTTTTTCTTTCCCTTTTTCAATTTTAGGGGTACACAGAAATTTATAAATTTTCCAAGGGGTCCAGAAGAACAAAAAATTGGGAACCGCAGCTTTAAATAATGAAAAAGCGAATTGCAATTCCGCTGAAATTCTAAATCTTGCCTTCAATATGTATCAAATCGTTCATATCGGCTTAAAAAATATTTGAGAATAAAAGAAAATAGGATGTCTTTGAATTTAGATGGACAACAAAGTCCATTTTGAGAGTAAATGTTCGAAGTTCTACTCTAAAACTTTAGCAATTCGAAGGCTTTCTCTTATGATCCTAACTTTACTCGATACAGTTAATGTGAAGCTCATACAATGCATTTGAACAATATTCTGAAGAGTTATCAAACCTCAAATGAACAATCTACTCCCGACACATAATCTATAATTTAATCACACGCTGCCGTAACCAAATTCACAATTATTTTGTAATTCTATCTTAACTTCTCTATACTTCGCTGTGGTCTTCCCCTTTGGCATTTTTTCTCTTTGTGGTCGTTGTCACTTACTCTTTTTGGTAATCAGCTTTTCTTCTCAGGAAACCGAAATGAAAATACATTTCCTCGGTTACGTCTCGCCTTTAAAATAGGGCGTCATTTGCATTAATTTGAGGAAATTCCGACCCTTCTCGTTTGGTCACTCCTTGGAAGGCACCGAGGCTTCTGTCGCTCTGGTTTACTTTCCATTTATTTCGATAGTAGCATATGAATATATCAACCCCATGCTTCATTCAAGAGACGAGGTGCTGTGAAACTCTCAAGTAGGCGCAGTTTGCTAGACTGCTAGGAGTAGTGGGCTTGTGCATAAGCCTTCAAATGCAGAAAAGGGCATATAAAAGTTATATCATTATTATTACTCAATATGAACATTTTAAAGAATCTTAACATTCTTTGAGGAATGAGTGAATCGTATATGCACTTTATCTCAACCTCATGTTGATGTCTGAATCATTTCGACTATTAAAGTCTTTCCTAGAAAAAGAAAATGCTTGTTTAAGAAGATCAATCTCAAATTTATATTGATGACAGAATTAGCTCGAAAATTATTTTGCTTTCAATAAGATTGAAAATGTATATTTAAAGATATTAACTTCACTTCTGTGTATTAGAGAATCTAATTTTCCATCAAGCTTCGAGACGGCAGATTCGTGAATTTTTATTTATTTTGCCACAAACCATACCAATTCACCATAAAACGCTATTTCCTTCTCTTCTCCTATTAATTATCCCCCACTTCTATGATCAAAATCTCATCTAGAAATTCAATTATCAAACCTTCGATCCTGGCAATAAAGAATGCATAATCGGTTTCTGTATTACCCGTAAGACAACGGACCTTCATAGAAAAATCAATAATTCATTTACCCTTAAACTATGATTATAATTATCCTCATGAGCAGCGAACTAAATACGCATCATCATTAAAATAAAATATCTAGACAGTATCTCTCTAAATATGCACGATAGCTTTTGTGTATTAAGATTAAATGTAAGTTAAAATTTTATTTCTTTTTACATACCGTCTTAGCCGTTTCACTCCTCTCCATAAACATATTTCACTGCCTTGCGTTCGAAATACAAATAAAACGCAGATAGTTAAAGTCAAAACTTGTAATTATTCGTACATTTCTTTACAAATCGTTCATTGACCGATCCAATTTGGACACCTAAAAGCCCGAAGTAAAATAAAACTGCGAACGAATTCTGATTCTAATAATAAATTTCCCTGTCAATTTCCGGCGTCCATCCGAGATGACGTCTCAGAAGCTACCGACTGATCTCCGGTGGAGAAAACGAAGAGAAGATCCCGAGGAAGAATCCCCTCTGGATATCGGCCCAACTTGGTAATTATCTCTGTAATTATTATTCCTTTTCTAACGATCAGGTGCGTTCTGTATTTCAATGTGGAACGTCAGGTGCGTTCTGGTGCATCTTAACACATTTTCCTACTTTTGACAAATTCTGATGCATTCTGATTGAACTAGTACGATTTAATGCATTCTGATACATTATATTATATTACACTCCAGATCTTTGAACTCTGCTATATTTTTCTAACTTCTGCTATATTCTGGTACATTCTACATGATGTACCTATAATCTGGACACATAGGAAATAGCACAATGATCACCGCGTTCTTTATTCTGCTGTATCATGGTATAGCTTGTACAGTTAGATACATTCTGGTACATATTGAAGTATTACGGTTTAAGTACTTAGTCTCCGACGCATTCTTCTACCTTTTACTA
Source organism: Ceratothoa steindachneri (assembly GCA_963969495.1). Taxonomy (NCBI): domain Eukaryota; kingdom Metazoa; phylum Arthropoda; class Malacostraca; order Isopoda; family Cymothoidae; genus Ceratothoa; species Ceratothoa steindachneri. The sequence goes on along the minus strand of OZ018317.1, from coordinate 247,710,673 downwards.
CAGTCTGTTGGTCTTCCATTCAGTCTGCTCCAATGTTTTGCAGATCAGTCATTCTCCTAACGTCTTTATAAATATTCTGTTCGTTTTCGTACACCCAGGTTCATTCTCGCGTATCCTGGTATACTCCTCTACATTCTTGTAAATCAGCTATACGCCATTTCCTTTGTGAATGTCCTAGTACAATGGAATACATTCTACTTTATCATGGTTTATTTAGTTCCATGTTAACTACCATGTGCCAGTCTTATGTTGGGCTTGGCGACCAGAAAGTATTGTCGCAGGTGCACCTTGACATTTTACCTTTCCAATGGGACGAGGGTGTTGCTAAGACTATGGAGGATGAAAAGTAGGTCTAGTTCCTCCAGGTTCCTTGCAAAAAAAGGGGTCTCAAGCGGGTGTGTCTTCCTGCAAGACTATCCTTAGGCTGCTCGCGACCACGTCCCAGTCTGATTTTAAGTGTGAAACGGCTGCAACTGTAACGTGATAGGAGATATCTCACTCACCGTGTTCGAGAATTCTTGAAAATAGCTGTCAAACTGTCTCGCTGCGTCCTGCGTGGATGAAGAGACTCGGATCAACCGGGAAGAATTAGGCTGCCGCCGATGCTGGCCATGGCATGCGTGACGACGAAGCTTAGAAGACGCACTTTCTTATGTAGAAAAGAGAGAGAGAATAAAAGCCGAAGTCTCGGACCTAATTTGAGAAGAACAAATAGTGCAGGGAAATGAGGTCCTCTCCTTTTGTTTGAATGTCCACATCCGATTACATGTTGCCGCTATGTTGATGATGTATGTGGCACCTGGCCTATTAATGATAAAACCTTTGCTTATTTTTTTAACAATTAAATAACATGCATGTTCATGTATATCAAATAAAGTTTTTAACAAATATTACTCTTTCATTAAGCAGGCATCCCAGCCAGCTACAGCTCTTCTTACCCTTTTGGTTGAATCTCTGCCAATTACACACTCCTCCTCCTTTCACGTTTTACCGTGACTTGGCATCAAAAATTCAACGGTTTCCGTGATGTAAAAAAGAATTTTTTTCCATTTGAAATTAAAAAGTGTTTAAACTTTTCAACAAAATAGGACGACATTAGAACCTTTGCTACGAAATTCTCTTCAGTATATAAACTCTTATCTGGAACTGAAATATTACAAACATTAATGGGCTTAAAAAATGAATTATTTTAATCAGAAGAGATCCAATATCATCGAATATTAAAGAGAATGACCTTAATAATAGCGGTTTAGGGGACTGAATGATTCAGCCAACACCTGTCAATAATAATTGTATTTTAAAGATATTTTTATTTTGAAATATTTCCATTAAAACTTTGTAACTCATTTTATTAAATGAGTATAATTCTATACCTCTTAAAATATACCTACCTAATAATGTACATAACAGCGAATTGCTTCTCAGTTAGAATAATAATGGTAATGCTTTTTAACCTATGAAATAATTATAGTAAATATAAATCTTGCATCATGGGGTCAAAGAGTAAAAATGTAGCGGTGTCAGATTATTTTAATAATAGATTTAAATGATGTGAAATATATATTCTTCTCTACGAATAACAACATAATTATGCATTATGTCACTAAGGACATAAAGTACCCCCAGGAAAATAAAAGATTTCGACCGCTTTCTCCTATATGAGTTAAACTTCATTCAGGACATAAGGAACAGATGAAAAGATACATCTTCTATAGTAGGGAAAAAGGCGGCGGGTCCATTCTCCGTCACACGAAGCTTTTCCCTTTGGGGGATTTGAAAATTCATGAATAAAAGGGTCCAATGCCAGCAATCCTGGATTCATATTGACACAAGAGTACTTCGTCAGAATCCTATTTTGTAATATGTTTAGGGATGGACTTAAGCATAAATAAAGACCTTTGCTCACTCCAACGGCACACAATGGATTGATCATCTTTTATTCTTAAACTGAATTCTTTGCTCATCTGTACAATGAAAATTTTCAAGGCGATAACTATTTCAAATTGCCTGCCCCCACTCACTACCAAAACAGCACTCATCCACAGTGAACAACACGCGAGCAAAAGGTTTTCGACATCACAATGTCTGTGTTTACCAGGCCGAAAATTGATTTTTTCGGATGTCTGTTGTTATTTTTCACGGTTCTCATATAGTGTCTTACGTGGGTGAATATGGCGTGATTCTTTTGAGTTAAGTTTCATTGCGATATTTATGCATATTAATATGTTAGCGAATAAAATGGAGTGCATCCTTTCGAAGTGGCCACCTTGGTATTGTTGTGGAAAAAAATGGCTGTGCGCGAAAACATCGACTGCCAACATGTGGGGGAAGAGCAATGCGTGAAATTTTGAAAATTCAATATACTTTGAAATGCTTGGAAAAACATAGCAAAAAGTGACTGATATGTATGTTAGCATGAAAATATATTGTGGTGGTGAACTAGTGCATTTAAATGAAGTGGAACAGTGTTGTTTTTTTCGTGTAAAGTTGGAGGTGATTTTTAGTTAATTATGATGCGATTTCAGTGTCATTATGCTATAAGCGAAGGAAATAACTATATATAAGTGACTTAGGTTATTAGAGTGACTAGGATTAATATTCAATTTGCAAAAAAGATTTTTGCCACCAGATGTATTCGAGGCATGGCGGTCGGTGTACCCACACATCACTACGTATTTTGGAAAAATTATTTAAAATACTAATAAGTGTTTAAATACTGTAAAAAATACTGTAATATATAGCTAATTACTAATATGAAATACACAAGACTAATAATTCTTAAACTAAAAAGAGCAAATTTATTTTGGGGGGATTAAAAATTACCTATTCATATGTTTAATGTCATTAATTCTTTCAGATCTAGCCTACTTACTGACTTTTTGGAAGCCTGATAATCATGCCTCGCAAGTATGTCAGGAAAAGTGACAAGCAGCTCGACCGCACCAACCTGGAGGCTGCATTCAAGCACCGAGTTGCAACCAATTGCATCATTAAAGCGGCCGCTGAGGGATTCGAGGTCAAGAAAACAACTCTTGTGGTAAGTTTAAAAATTCATTCATTCCATTTAAGATACATCAAAGGTCTGGAATTCACTTCCTCAGTCTGTGTTTCCAGACTTGTTTAACATTTACTCTTTTAAGAGGCAAATCTGCCAGCATTTTCTGAACCATATTTCATTTTTCTTCTTTATTTTGTAGCCTAGATTTATATATTTTATTTTTTTCATTTGTTTAGCAAGGGCCTTTTAAGTCCCAATTCATTACTTTTGTTACAGGATGCCTTCAATCGGTCCAAGGAAGTTGTCTGATGAGTTTACTTATGTGCTTGTGCAGCTCCATACTAATAGGGTTTTTAGCCCAAAACAGGAGCTGCACATAGTAACATATACCATCTAAGGTGCCAAGATGTTCTATGGCCTGTCCATGAACGAGATGCAAAGGATGGTATACTAGTATGTCAAAGCTTGTGGGAACTAGACCATCCCTGATGCCTGGGAGAATGACAGAATGGCGACGCGAGATAGGTACTACTCGTTCATGGACAGTCATCCAAACCTTGTGTTGAGGGCTCCGAAGGCATGTCAAATGCCAGGATTGCGGCTTTTAACAAAGTTAATGTGGAAAACCTTCTTTAAGGATTACACATTAGTTATGGAGAAGTACGAATTCACTCGAGACCGATATACAATTTGGATGAGGGTTCTTTGTCCACAGTTATGAAGCCTGTTAAGGTTATGTGTGCGAAGGGTCAGCCAGTTACGCACGTAACTCGGAAAAGAGGGCACAGCATAAAGTTTGTGAGTATTATAAATGTTGTGGGGCAGTCCATCCCTCTAGTGTTTATAATTTCCAGATGCAAATGGAACCCAGTTTTCACGAGGAAGGCGATCTTTGGTTCCAAAGGCATATTGGATCCTAATGGTTGAATGAACGGTGAATGCTTCGTTGCAGACACTTCAACATCTTCTTAAGAAGTCAGGTTCCTCTATAAAGAACAAGATTCTTCTAATCATGGATAATGCTGAAGATCGCATGTCGTATGCCTCCGCATACGACAGACAAACTTCATCCATTGGATGTGAGTGTGTTTGGTCCCTTCAAGACGTTTCTAGGTATCCTACTGAACAACCACTCTTTCATGCACCCTGACGAGCATATAACAGTACACCAGTTGCCAGAGTTTGCCTCTTAGCTAGTGCCCCCTCTAACATTCTTGGTGGTTTCAGGTCGACTAGTATCTGCCCCTATCAATCCCAACATCTTTCCAGATGATTCGTTTGTAGGAGCACAGGTAACAGAGCGACCAGCACCACCTGTGAATTTTGCAGTAGAAGTTACTCCAACTTCTTCTAATGGAGAGCAAGGGCTAGCTAAAGGCCATAACTCAGAAGTATACATTTTTGATCCGTTTCCCATACATCCAGATGATGCCCATTCCACTGCTAAAGTGATGATGGAGGCATTCTCTTATGAGGACCCTGGCACCTCCAGTATTCCTGCCACCCAGGTCCTAGCACTGCTGACCCTGCCATCTCGGACCCTAGCAATGCTGACCCTGCCACCCCAGGCCCTATCAATGCTGACCCTGCCAACCAGGGCCCAAGCACTGCTGACCTTGCTATCCCTGGCCCTAGCACTGCTGACTCTGCCACACCAGGCCCTAACACTGCTGACTTTGCCATACCGGCCCCTAGGACTGCTCACCCTGCCATCCCAGGCCCTAGCACCTCAAACCTGGCTTCCCAAGAGATCACACCAAAGAGTGTTAGACCTTTCCCAAGGCTCCTCGTCCTTATGGAAAAGGAAGTAAGAGGGTACGGGCCTGCATTATGACTGAGAATGAGGAGGCCATCGGAGATCTGAGGAGGAAGGCAGAGAAGAGGAAGAATCTAGACGACAAAATGAAGGCAGCGGCTGAAAAGAAGGCATTAGGAGCGAAGAAAAAGTTTGAAAGGCGCAGGAAGTCTGTCGTTGTAGAGCGGGATGGTGATACGGAAGACAGTGATGATGTCCTATGCAGCTCGATAACTCCTCAGAGTACTCAGATGAGGTGGAGGACGAGGACAATGGACAAAATCGTCATACCCATGTACTGAAAAGGCACCAGAGGTGAGGGACTTTATATTTTTGCAGCCAAAATTTATCAATTATCATAATTCATTATCAAGACTAGCCTAATCTGGCATATATATTTATTTTTTGTTCTGGTTAATCTCAGTTTCAAATTATTTTTTAGGTGGGGGACTTTGTTCTTGTTGAGCTTAAGCTGTAATAGGGAAGTAACGTGGGCACTTTGTTGTGCTATGTGACCAGGTCTTGGCCATTATGGAGGATGGAAAGTTTAATCTTTCTTTCCTCTGCATGAAGTCTTCTTTCTCCAAGGCCTCTTTTACCTTTCCTACCATCTTGGACGAAGCGTCTGTCGAGACATGGTAGTGTAAGGGTGTTTTGGTAACCACCAAGAGGCAGGCGGACATGATTAAGGTGTACTCCCCTCTGATTTCTTTTAGCATGCACTTCTGAGCCTGTAGTAGCCTACAAGCTAAAGTATTTATTTATATATAGTTTTATGTCTCTAATACCCTCTATTTGTATGTAATTAGCCTATAAGTTATTCAAATATACTTTAAGGTGTCTTAACTTCCCTCTCTGGTTCAAATAGTTGTTAATAATTCATAAAATTACCTAAAAATTCCCAAAGTTATTTTTGTCTGCCAGAGTTAATTTTGTTTTGTCATGTAAATGTTAATTTTTGATGTGCTTATCTTTCATTTCATTACTTAATAATGATGGGGGGTGGCTAAGGTTATCATATATGTTGATTCCAGTAAAAAAAACACAATATTTTTTTGTTTATGAGCTTTAAAAAAAAGGGCGATGTTCCCCCGACACCCCGGTCGGTGTTCCCCTGCAGTAGGTTAACACCGACCGAGGTCGCGAAAAATTTTGAAGTGCCAAAAAGGACACTTATTTTCTGATTTAAGGATTTATGAGTATACTACAGGTAAACTATGTTGTGAAGTTTGTTTGGGGCGCAGTTTGCACTCGCTCAGGTACAAAAGGAAAATTTTAGGCAGTTTTATCTAATAATAGGTCGATGTTTCCCCCCCCCCTACCCTACATCTGTTTATGTCCCTCTAAACCACACATAATTGTATTTACTACCTCATCTCCTGGCTATACTTGTTCATATTACAGACCACTGATATTCATTAATTAATGTAAGTATTATTATAATTATTATTGTCTATCACTGTCGTAGGTCAGGTAGGTTTCACTGACCTTGCTTGCCATCCCTAGACACGGGGAGGTCCCTTTTAAGTAGGAGGGATATTCGAGTACGTTTTCAGCCGTTATCCGACTTAGAAAATAGACCAATAGCTTTTTATTTGGTTCTTGGATTTAAACAAGTGAAACAAAAATAATCTTTAATATTATACAAAAAAATAACAGAATTTAACCATAATTTATACACTATGGAAAAAATAATCGTTCAGGAAAAGAAAATTAATTTACAATGAATGCTTAGGCACGAGCAATGAGTATCTCAATAATTACCCGAAAGAAAACAGCAAGAGATGATGAGGTGGAGCTTCGTAGTCGAAAAGCGTAACGCCTCTTCGAACGTGAGAGATAAAATGTAATAGGCCTACGATTTTCCAAGAGGAAGAGGGGGCGTGGAGTAGTTATTTGAGGGAGTATCCTTGCGGGGAATGGAGAGAAGCGCGACATTCCAGAATGAGTCATTACATCCTTAACTGCCGTAGTTCTGAACAACTGGTTTCTTGCCTGCGAGTCATTAGGGTACTAGAGAGTCGCTTGTAAAGTGGTGCATTGTGTATTTTGTCTGGTTCCAACGAATCCTGTTGATTCCTGCTTGGATACTGCGTGAGCAGTGCCTGACTCCTGGTTGAATATTAATTTCCTCGTTTCCTCGCTGGGAAATATATACGACTTCGCCGGAAGCGATGTTGTCAGCCGTCATAAGTGGGTCCCACTCAGATTCAAGGCGCAGTGGTAAGGGCTTAGCACCTTCTCGCTCATTTGGGTTCCTGGCTCTAGCTTGACTCGTCTCGTTTTGTTATCACCCCGGCAGTTTACCGAAAGACGCCGGTTGAAGATCCGTCGTCCGTTGGATAACCCCTTAGGCCTCTTTGTCCCCTGAATCTCTCTCTCTCTCTATACTTTATTATTATTTTGTACTTATATGAAAAAAGAAAAGTAAAGTGTACAAAAGTGATACAAGATCTTGCATCATCGAGTTAAAGGAGAAATACCAAGAAAGGAAAATCTCGCAGAAATTAAAAAAAGGAGAAATCTGCAAAGGAAATGTTGAATTTAGATGGAGTGAAAATGCATGAAAGGCATAAACGCCAGATGTCATCCGTAGCAAGTTTACCCGACACCCCTTCTAGAAGGTGTAATGCAAGTACAAGTGATTAATAATATTATTTATAATATAAAAATGCTTAATAACAGACTAAGGTACTATCTAGATACAGAAAACCAATATAATGCACAACAGCATTGGCTCCCCAGGAATTTGCGTACAGAAACAACCCTGGCCTTGATTACTGAGCATATTGCCAGTGCAAAGGCTGAAAATAAAAAAGTGGATGTCGTACTTAGAGATTTCAAGTCAGCTTTCGATAAGGTATTGACACCAGACCTAAAATAGAAAATAATTCATATGGAAATGCAGGAAAATATAACCAAACTCTTCTGTGATTACATAGAAGAACACGAGAAAATATTAAAGATCATTGATTACGAAGTACAGCCTAGTTTGAGCCCAACTATGTACGTAATCTACACAGGTGACCTCCTTACCCCTACCTACAATTACGCTCGCAGACAATATCACACAGGTGATCACCAGTAATTACTGAAATCTAATCAACATAGCAAAGAGGACGGCCAGTGAAATTACTAACCTTAACAACTATGAAAAGAGAAACAAAATAAGAAAAAATGAAGAAGAGTTCAAAATCTTACCCATTGGGGGAAAAAACCCTGCAAACGTCCTGGTAGAATACTACCTATACTCTCAAGACGGTCGTGTTCTTGTACTAAAACCAGACAGGAGGATAGAGAGTACATATTAATTTATGGTTATGAAGTTATTTCACGTCTTCCAAGGCAAAATCTCTCCAAGAAAAAAAAAAGAAAATTGTATATGGCCTTGGTAAGATCTATTCTACTCTACCCTAATATTCCACTATACATAACAAGTAAAACTCAACTAAAGAAGGTACAATTAGTACAGAATCAATCTTTGCGGCTTGTTTTGAATGTCGCTCGCTGGGAGTACATTCCATCAAGAATATTGCACAATCTTGCAAAACTTGACCCAATGAACTTGAGCCTACACAAGAAAGCAAAAGTAATATGAGGAAAAATGAATTCATATGTCCGAAATAGAATACTGCAAGATATTAGAATACCAGATTTTGAACTCCACTACAGACACTAGTGAAGAGGATTTTACAGGAGCAAGCTGCGTGCGCAGGAGGATGTTGAACCAATATTTAGATAAATATACAACGGCAAAACATAATTTCAAAAACAGGACAACCAGTAGAGAAAATATACATATAGAACTGTATGCATATATACATATATATGCACACCTAAATTAATCTGAGGAAAAAATTATGTAATGGATAAAATATATAAAGGCAATATAATAAAATTAATATAAAATGAATAAAAAACAAATAAATAAAAGATCCGAAGTAGACAAGAATAAGAAAAAGAAGTCTAGTGGAAAAAGAATTCAAAACAGAACGCAATAGCATTGACTTAAATAATAAAGTCAATGCCAGAAGTACTGGCACACAAACTCTTCTACTAAAATAACACCCTTTTGGTACCTATACCTTTTCCCTACTCTGATACATCCATTCTTTTCCTCTCTTCGAAGTTCTTTGATCTTTCATTTTTATAATAATAATTTGAGGTACAGAAATTAATGTCATTCTTCAAAACGAATGGAAAATAATATCAAATTACATTTAACAGCTATGCAGTTACCATCATTATTGACCCTTCTCTTTCTCATCTGGTGGAGGATATAATATGGTAATCAGAGAAGGAGAAAGAGATTTCCAACCTAACAAAATATTGATTTCTTAAGGGACATATTCCGGGTGTGGGCGTATATTGTCAGGAAGGAGAAGGAGAGACACCCATTTATTTGAGTAGAGAAGAACGATTTTTTCAAAGAGTTTCATTTCAACATTTTGGTTTGAGTTAACTCTTGGTTTATCATTGAGGAGTTCATAATGAATAACTCCTTTCACGTCTTCCAAACTTTATCGCAAAACTTCTGCTGTTCCTTCACCTCTTTCCTTTTCATTTCATTTTAAAAATCACTAAATTCGATCAAGGATTTGCGATCCAGTTTGTGTAGATGTAAAGTTTGTTTTGATCATCAAGATTTGAGTTGTTCTCTTATTTGCTTGAATTAACCTTTTTCTCTTAAGACGAGCAACAGTCGCTCTTGAATTGACATATGATGTCTATGGAACAAATGATTTGCTAATCTGAATTACTATTTAAATAAAACGTGTCTAATTTTGTCTATTAACAAAATGAAATTCTCCATTTGAATAATTACTCTTATGACTTAATATGGGTCATAAGGCAATTTTCTAAATATAATTGATGAGAAGTTTAAAATAATAAACTTTTTTAACTATAGAGGATTGATTTAATTCTAATTTAATTACTAATAATTAACTAGAGTGCCTGATAGAATTGTAAATGAATATTTTTTTATTTGCAGCTATTTGACTTTCGCGTGCGTGTATTAATATATAATTGTGCTTAAGGAATAAAAGTAAGATAAGGAAGTTAACCTCAGAGGAGCGAAATGTAAACTGAAACAAAGGTAAACAAGACACCGAACGAGAGAAAATCCAGCATTCGTAGTAGCACTTTTTTTAATGAAGACCCTCAATTGTTTTGAAAGAATTCAGCATCCCGGCGCGAAGTAGAATTCTCTCTCGCAAAATCTCCCGAGGCCATAATTTTCATACACTGCAAGGAAGAAATACAAAAACAAAAGAAAAACAATTACCTATTTCAACTTGGAAGGAAATAATTTCCAGTTGGTTTTTAATGGAAACTTTAACCGAGGGAACGAATGATTGAGTATACTTATAATAAGAACATTTAATCTTGCAACGTTGCAGAACTTCGAAAAAACGCTAAAATTAACTAGTCCTACGGTAATTGTCTCAATATGAATTCCTAAATTAATATTCAGGATAACAATCCAAAAAGAAACATAAAATTGTATATTTCAATTTAACTACATTTATTTTAATGAAAAGAACTAAAACCGAATGTAGTAGATAATGAAAGTATACGATATGAAAATATACAGAATTAAAAATATAAGAAAATAAATCAAAGAATGAAGTTTTAACTCGGATTATATACTAGAAATATTCAGAAGTAAAAAAAAAGGATAGTACATATACAAAAATGAAAACGTTGAGATTAAAAAATACAAGTGAAAACCCTTAAAAAATAATCTACTTCTCAACAAAATCAGTATTTACAAACGATCAATAGTGCTTTCACATCCCGTAACGATAAGTTAATTACTAGTGTATTGAAGGGCGAGTGCAGAAATTCGAAATGTTGCTCAGAAACACTGACTTGAATTGTATTGTTTAATGAAGAAACCCGTAATTGGGTTTGACGTAGTTGCTGGGCGGAGCAGCTCAGGGATTTGCGTGCCTTTTATGTACTTTGTATTAATACTCTTCTCATTTATCTACTGCTGATATTGATCTAAATGACATTTAACCTTCACTTAACATCTCAACTTTGTTAAGAAACCTCCAAACATTCTCTTAGTTAATATAGAAATAAATAAAGTTGGCAGAGATTGTAAACAGTAGTAAACAAAGATATACTAACACAGCTTCGACACAGAAGCACTCTGAAGTGCGAAGAAATACACAAACATTAAAAAATATATACACATACGCCCTATGATATGTGCTCATCAAGAAAACAACGCAGATAATCGTATACTCCTATACACATTCATACTTATATGAATGATTAAAGTAGCCCAATGATTTACATTTATGTAGCCATGTTCTGGTAGAAGAATTGATGAGGTTGGCAAGAATTTACTGTAAATCTTTGTAGACAGAAAAAATGCCTCGAAAATTTGTTGAAATTATTCCAAAGTTTAACCGAAAGAAACAATTCATGATTAATGAATACAATAAAGGAATGGCGCTGCATTTTCAGTAATAAAAATGCAAAGTATTTGTAAATTTGTTTATTATTCGTTAATGTAAGCAATGATTAAAAAAAAACACATTCGTTCATGTGATTTTAAACTAAAACTTTCGATGATTATGTTGTCCAAATTGCATTTAATCTTGAAGCCATTTATTTAAGGCCATCATCTAAATGGCAAAAACTGCTCTGATATGAAAGAGATGTAAAAGGATATACAATTATTTCCTCCATCAGAAGCGAATTTTTTAAAGAAACGAATCCATTACTTAGTTAAACGATGGCAACGCATTGCCATTAATAATGGAACTGCTTACTGAATCAATGTACCTTTGATCATAAATATAATTTTACATTCCTTTAAAAAACACATTAATTTCATTACAACATAATGTTATTTTTGTGATTGCATTACTCATCCGAGGAAGGTGCCAGCGTGGCCTCGATAAGCTTGCTTGCGGCTTACATCTGGCACTCGTGAGGAGGTGTCGGGTAACCTTACTTGGGTGACACATGGTCCCAATGCATAGAGGAAGATCGGTGGCCCTATGCATTTCATGTATTTTGTCTTGCTCTAAATTCACCACTTTCATTACATATTTCTTGTTTCGAAATTTCGGCGAGACTTTCCCTCGTTGGTATTTCGCTTTTAAGGAAATGATCTGGTTTTACTCTTTTTCACTTTACCATTCTTTCCTAATTTAAATGAAACTTAATAGAAATAAATACCAATTATTGATATATAATAATAGTAATAACTTAATAATAAGGTGGTCTAAAATATAGAAAAGGACACCGCCCTGTAAGTGCAGCCTGGAGACGGTCTATGTAGTTAATGCATATATGTAGGATTTAGACGGAACATAAACAGATGGAAGTTAGTCAATAAATAGGTAGACAGACTTTGAAAATAGACAGAATTGTAATAAAAAACTTGAAGGAAATCTATAAAAAGCACGGCAAAAGGCAATTCAAAATTTAGTGGTAAATAAATCCATGGCAGACGAGTATTTATAGATAAATGAGACGAACTAAAGACAAGATAAAAAGCTGATAAAGATTCATAAATCAAATTTAATGATGAAGTGATAAAGTGTAGAGAGAAGGAAAAGATGAGAGTTTTTACACCTCATTCGACTCAATCATTAAGATTTAAGATTTTCGTAAATTTACACATCCACTATACCATGCTTGCCCTGTCTTCAATCGATTAGAGTGGAAAAAACAAGTTTAGGATTGATGTTACTATTTGGCTCTTCCACACAATTATGCCCCAATATATTTCTACTTTTTCCTTTTCTTCCTACAACAAACATCTATCTTTAGTGCCACTCGCTTAAGCGCACTTCTCTATTCTTGTGGAGTATCTTTTCTGCCACTCTTGAGTCAAATCTTCCAAAGAAAAATATTTCTACCAATTTTCAAAGAAAAAATGTAAAATTTAAAAATTTTAGAATGTGAAAAATGAATTTCTATTTTTTTCAAATCAACAAAACATTTAAAGGGAATAACTAATAAAACCCAATATATATATATATATATATATATATATATATATATATATATTGAGGATAAATCCAACAGCCACGAGAAACGGATGCAGCATCTTTTAATTTTTCACTACGTTTTGAAAACTACAAGTTTTCATCTTGAGGCTAGAATAAGTTTACAAAGTGAATACATATGATGAAAACTTGAAAAGACCAACAAGAAATTATTTTAAAGAGTGACCAATTATAAAATATCAGTAGAATGACCCTTGGTTTTGATCACTATACTCTTTGACACCCTTTTAGTAGCGGTATGCTTTAAGGGGCGTGAGTTACTTCTATGATTAAGTAGGCTTTGTTCTAAGAGTGCTAATTCAGTAGTTTTGTTCTTAAGAAAGAGCTATTTTTAAACACATAAGGATAAGAGGAAACACCAGAATCTACCAAAATAAACATGTATTTTGAATGAAACACTTAACTATTACAAACTAACAGTTAACACATTTCTATCTTTGGCATCAAAGATCTTTCAATGACAAAAAATAAACAAATAGGCTTCCCGTAAAAATACCAATTGCCAATTAGTATTTTTTTTTACGACTCTATTTGATTAGCGTTAAACATTGAATTAACGTACTCTCGTCTACAAACACATATGACCTAGGTTCAAGAACAATGGTTTCTACTCTCCTTTAAAACGTAAGACGTACTAAACTTCTACTATCGCAATAGAGAGATAAATGTTATTTTTAACTTACAGGTAGGTATTAGGGATTGCCGGATGTCGCTGGGGAACTTATCTCTCGCTTTGAAGTGTTGTGGCCGCTGGTTGAATTTTCGTCGAGTAGGGATTGCTTGTCGTCTGTGACGGGGGCTGATTCTTCAACGTAATTAAAGAACGGGAGCTCGTTGGGGCAGGGTTCTTCTCCTCTCACTCTTACGGTGCTTGAGATGTGAGCGGCTTTGCTTTTCTTCAGTCGGACTTCTTTGCAGACTGCAGAGGCTTCTTCGGTATGGCACTGATATAAAGTTTGACTATTTAGGTTAATACGGCCTTGAAAGGGGGGATCGATTTTCTCAATATGATCCTATCGTTTTTCACGGAAATAGTCTTGTATGGCTGAAGGATCGATCTTCACGAACTAACCCTTCTTCTGGCGTATCGACTTCTAATCTTCTTGTCTGGCTGAAAGATCGATCTTCAGGAAATAATGTTTCTTCTGGCGAATTGACTTCTAATAATCTTCTTGTCTAACCGATTGATCGATCTTCACGAACTAATCCTACTCTGGTGTATCGACTTCTGATAATCATCTTCTCTTTCTTTGCGGGGCTTATTTTTAGGCGGATTGCCACCCCATCTAAAGTGGGAAGTGACCAGGCCACAGAGGCAAAGGGGGGTGGGGGCGCGAATAGTGAGTTAGCATCTGGGGAGAGCAACAATTCCTGAGGTGGCACTGGGGTGCCCAAGTCAGCTCGCAAATTAGAGGCTCGCAACCGCACCGCTACTTGGCGTGCCTTCTGACTCGCACCGCTTTTTTTTCCATAACCACAGTTTTATGGGTCTCATAGGTAATTGGATCGTTAGAGCGTCGTTTAAGGACCTTAGGTGGTCAACTTGTAACAGATGTTAGCTCCAACTGCCCACAGTGGCGGGGAGATCACACATGGTAAGCAGTTTCGCCGGCCACTTTTCGCACGCTTCTCCTCATGAGGGGGGGATGGACTTTAATGTACCTATACTCCCCCCGGATGCTTAATGTTGCCATTTTTTATACATTTACCTCCCTCCTTAAGAAATTAACGGGAGGGGGGGGGGTTCCAATCCGACGCTTACAATAATATACATGGGTAACTTACGGAACATTATATTATACAATTAATTCTAGTTCACTCGGGAATGCCTCGATAGCATTTCACCTAACCTTACATTAATTTCTATATTACTGTCCCAACTTAGGATCTTCTTACCTACCACTACGGGGGTTACTCGCCCCTTCCTCACTTACATTTCTACTGATTTACACTTAACTTTGCTATAATACAATAGTTGGGCTGCTCCTTAAAAGTCGACAGGGTTCCGACTTAACAAGTTGGTCATACAATTGTTGGACCCTTTTATATAGTGAATGGAGTATTGGTACTCCATCAAGAGTAAACTCCATCTCAGGACTCTTCCATTCTTACTCTTATTTTTACTTAAGTATGACAACGGTTTGTGGTTGCATTCCAACTTAAACTCGCGCCCTTAGATAATATTTGAATTTACCTATGGAACCTATTATGGCCAAAGCTTCGATTTCGATAGTATGTAGCGTAGGCTTTTTCTCTACTCAACAGTTTCCTACTGACATAAGCTATGGGATAGGCTGTTTCGTCATCTTCGTATTGAAGCAATACTCCGCCTAACCCGTTTTGACTAGCGTCCGTGCGAAGGCCGAAGATCTTGTTGGGATTTGGTAAGCGAAGAATGGGCGCAGTTCTGAGTTTTCCTTTTAGAACCTCCAACTGAGTTATTGCATGGTGGTTCCACGTGACAGGGTCTGACGCTGTCTTTTTCAACAAATCATTCAGTGCGGCCTTAATGGAAGCGAAGTGTGGTACAGAACGCCTATAGAACGAGGCCGCTCCCATAAACAATCGGAGTTGTTTCTTTGTTTTCGGCCGGACATCTTGACTATGGCGTCCACTTTTTCTTGATGGGTAGTCAAGTGTTTTTGTCCTATTTTGAATCCCAGGTAGTCAATGGATTCGTAGGCAAAATAACAATTGGTCCGCCCGGTGGTTAGACCTTGCTCCTTTAATTTCTCCAGCAATGAGCGTAAGGCGTGTAAGTGTGACTCCCCTGTACGGGTAGCTACGTACACGTTGTCGAAGTAAAACGACACGTCACTTAGGCCAGCGATAATTCGCCTCATCATCCTATTATAATTGCTACCGGCTGTAAGTAGTCCGAAGGGTAGCCTGGTAAACTGTAACAGACCTCTCTCGGTCGCAAAAGCCGTCAGTTTTTTTAACTCCTTAGCGAGATGTATTTGATAGTACGCTTTACACAAATCCAATTCGGTGATGAATTTAGCGTCTTTAAATGAATGGAGATTTTGATTTATTAGTGGGATGGGCTCGGCTTTGAAAACGGTCACTGAATTCAATTTTCGGAAGTCCACGCACATCCGAAATGATTGATCAGGTTTCTTAACCATTACTATGGGGGAGCAATAATCGGACTCCGATGGCTCTAAAATTCCCAATTTTAGTAAATTCCGGACTTCCTTATTGAAGGCTTCTCGTAGGTGGATCGGTAAAGGATATGGTTTGCTTCGAACCACTAAATTAGTTTTTAGTTTTATTTCATGGATAAAATCCTTGGCACATGCGGGGTTTTCAGAAATGACTTCTGGGAATTCCATGAGCAAGTTCAACATTTCCGCTTTTTGTTGAATCTCTAAGTGGGGATTTATCTTTAAATCCACCTGAGGGTCTTCCGGGGTAGGTGAAAGCGAGGGAAGTTCGTATTACTCGTCTTGTTCCACACACACGGTGTGTATGACTTGCAGGGGCGTACCCGGGTAAACGGCATCCATCGGTTCTTCTTCGTCTAGAAGGGTAATATTCTTTATGCACGCGCGGCGGTGATATTTTTTTAGCATGTTTATGTGAGAGGTTCTTCGCCCTGTTAGGGTATCTATCAAGTAATCGACTAGACCCCGTGCCTTGATTACTTCCAACGGTCCCTTCCACTGGGCCCGTAACTTATTATTTTCGGTCGGGAGTAATAATAAGACTTCATCTCCTGCCTTTAATTTTCGAGCTTTTGCTTTCATATCGAAGTAGTCCCGGTATTTGGCTAAATTTTTCTCGGCGTTCTCTCGAGCTAAGCCAGAGGAGTATTCTAGGCGCTCTCGCATATCCATCACGTAGGCGTAAGACGATTTTATTTCTTGGTCGAGCTTTTCGTTGGAAAATAATTCCTTAAAAATACTCATAGAACCTCGCACATTTCTCCCGTATAATAGCTGAAAGGGCGAGAATCCCAACGTCCGATGCGGTATTTCTCGGCAGGCTAAAAGGGCTGCAGGCAGGTATCTGTGCCACTGTGTAGGGTTGTTTTGACACAACTTCTTCAATATATTTTTGAGAGTCTCGTTTAATTTCTCGCAGATTCCGTTAGCTTATGGTTGAACTGGACTCGTAAAAATTGGCTTGACTAACAGTAGTTTATTAAAATACTCCATCAATTCTGAGGTGAATTGGCGCCCTCTATCCGAAAGAATTTCTTTAGGCAGGCCTACACATACAAATATTGAAATTAATGCTTCCGCGAGGAAATAGTGTCAATATTCCGTAGTGCCACGGCAGCAGGGGAACCGGGTGGCACAATCTACTAGGGTGAGGATGTAGGAGTGTCCTCCACTTGAAGGGGGGTGAATTGGTCCCACCAAATCAATAGCCACTCGAAAGAATGGTTTGGTTATAACGGGCCCTTTTTGTAAGGGTGCGGGAGGTACCCGTCCTCTGGAGGGATCCTTCTGACACACGTCGTATGATCTGCAATAGGCCACAATTTCCCTGGCGGCCTGGGGCCAATAAAAGTGTCGGAATATCTGCTGCGCCGTTTTGTTGTGCCCAAAGTGTCTGGCTAATATTATATCATGCATGGTATTCAAAATTCTTTGCGTGTATTCTTGAGGTACACACAGCGCTTTCTTGTTCTCCTTATCCTACTCGCTGATAGTACGGTAGAGAAGTGAGTCTTCTACGATATACTGGATAGGCTTCTTTCCTTTCACTTGGAGAGTTTCACCTTTAATAGCTTTCTCCCATAGAGGTTTAAGAGTGGGGCATTCCTTCTGAGCACTGGCGAAGGAAGTCAATTTGAACCCATTGTCTTCGGGGTTAATCCTCGGGGTCAACTTAGCAGGTTGCTCTTTCCTCTGGGCTTCTTGTGAAAGGGGGACTACTTGTTGGGCCACTTCTTTGCTGGGAAATTAGGGGATTTTGTCCGATTAGTACTGCGCAGAACTTAATCTGGGCTACTACCACGTCCGTCCAACCGGTGAAATATCTGCATTGTATATGACATCTCACGACGGGAAATCAATTGTCGCGTCCTAAAAAGTCGTGGACGATTGCAAATTTCTTACGGTTAGGGTTTACTGGGGCAGCAACTTGTCAGATACCACTATGCACGTACATACGGTGTCTCTGACTAAAGTGGATACTCGGCACCCATTAACAGTGCCCTCTTCAAATTGTAGGCCGCCTGGCGAACTTTTGTTGAATAGAAAGTTTACCTGTTGCTGGGGTCCTTTGGATGTTGGCGCGGGGACGTAGGACGAATCAGCTTGTCCTGCTGGGATCGCGGCAGTCAGGTTTTGCACCTGTTTGTCTCGAGGTCTCCCTCAGTCGGAAGTTCTGTGGGCACTGGAAACTCAGGTGATCTATTATCCCGCAGGTATAACAAGTGACGGGCTTCATGGGATACGTGCTGGTATTAGGGTATGATCCTTGTGGAATCCTAACTTCTTTTTGATTTTTTTCTCCTCCAAAATTTGGTTTATAAGTTCCTTTTGCTGCTGAGAACTTAAAGGGCTTCTTCTGTAAATGCCTCAGTGGCGGCCCATTTTCTTTGGGGAGCGAGCCTTCTCTTTCTTGTACTCCCTCGGATATAAACGATGATTTACCGCGTGGAGTTCAGCCTCGTCAAGACACTCGTCGAAGGTAGAAGCTTTTCGGTCTTTAACGAATGCACGGATTTCCTGGGGTAGTGTACTTAGTAACTGATCTCTAAGCATGAAGTCAACGACCGCAGTGACTTTGTTCTCTACCCCTTCTGACTCCATCCAAAACTGTAGGCTTCGACGAAGCTCGAAGCCAAAATGTTTGTATGTTTGTCCAGGTCTTATACGAGCCCACCTGAACTTCCTCCTATATTCTTCCGGGTTAAGGTTTGTTGCTGAGAGAAGTTCAGGTTTGAAAGGGAGATAGTCCACAGTCGCTTATGAGGGTAAAGATACGAATATCTCTTTCATCCTACGATTGAGTAGCGGTAACAATCTGGCGACCCCATCTTCTTCTAGGTCCCAATTATTGACTTCAAATATTTTCTCAAAATGGGAGAGATATGAGCATAAATCTTCTTCGTCCTTGTACTCCGGGAGTTTCATGCTGGCTGCTGGTGACACTCCTGTTCTGGATGACACTGACTGCACCTCTAACTGGTCTTTACCAAGAGGTCTTTCGTGGGCCCTTATCTTCTCTCTTTCATCAGCTTCCATTTTCATTTTACGTTCCTCTCTCCTTTCTTCTTTTTCGTTTCTCTCTTTCTCCTAAATAAACGAGCTCAGATCGGCTCCTTCGAGTCCGAGGCTTTGACCTTGCTTCCAATAAAGGTCAAACAATGCCATCGCGCTTATGTCAGTCATCTACCTGTTTTTAATCAAGCCTGACCTACTCCACCACCGAAACTTACCAATTGGCCTAACAATTAACTTTAGATTGTATCCACCTCTAACTTTACCAATTTTTCACTCGTCAAATATTCGATTATTCTTGGTGTTCCTTTTATGTGTTAGCTCTTTCTTAAATAGACACTGCTGGGTTCTTTCTAATATAAAAGCTATAGACCTGACACCAATTTTATAATATGTCGTAGAATGACCCTTGGTTTTGATCACTATACTCTTTGACACCCTTTTATTAGCGGTATGCTTTAAGGGGCGTGAGTTACTTCTATGATGAAGTAGACTGTGTTCTAAGAGTGCTAATTCAGTAGTTTTGTTCTTAAGGAAGAGCTATTTTTAAACACATAAGGATAAGAGGAAACACCAGAATCTACCAAAATAAACATGTATTTTAAATGAAACACTTAACTATTACAAACCAACAGTTAACACATTTCTATCTTTGGCATCAAAGATCTTTCACTGACAAAAAATAAACAAATAGGCTTCCCGTAAACATACCAATTGCCGATTATTATGTTTTTCGCGACTCTATTTGATTAGCGTTAAACATTGAATTAACGTACTCTCGTCTACAAACACATATGACCTAAGTTCAAGAACAATGGTTTTTACTCTGCTCTTAAACGTGTGACGTACTAAACTTCTACTATCGCAATAGGAATATAAATGTTATTTTTAACTTACAGGTAGGTATTAGGGATTGCCGGATGTCGCTGGAGAACTTATCTCTTGCTTTGAAGTGTTGTGGCCGCTGGTTGAATTTTCGTCGAGTAGGGATTGCTTGTTGCCTGTGACGGGGGCTGATTCTTCAACGTAATTAAAGAACGGGAGCTCGTTGAAGCTGGGTTCTTCTCCTCTCACTCTTACGGAGCTTGAGATGTGAGAGTTGCTCGAGTGTGAGCGGCTTTGTTTTTCTTCAGTCAGACTTCTTTGCAGACTGCAGAGGCTTCTTCGGTATGGCACCGATATAAAGCTTGACTATTTAGGTTAATACGGCCCTGAAAGGGGATATCGTTTTTCTCAATCTGATCCTATCGTTTCTCACGGAAATAGTCTTGTATGGCTGAAGGATTGATCTCTACGAACTAACCCTTCTTCTGGCGGATCGACTTCTAATCTTCTTGTCTGGTTGGAAGATCGATTTTCACGAACTAATCTTTCTTCTAGCGAATCGACTTCTAATAATCTTCTTGTCTAACCGATGGATCGATCTTCACGAACTAATCCTTCTCTAGCGTATCGACTTCTGATAATCATCTTCTCTTTCTTTGCGTGGCTTATTTATAGGCGGATTGCCACCCCATCTAAAGGGGGAAGTGTCCAGGCCACAGAGGCAAAGGGAGGGGGGGGGGGCGAATGGTGAGTTAGCATCTGGGGAGAGCGAGAATTCCTGAGGTGGCACTGGGGTGCCCAAGTCAGCTCGCAAATTAGAGGCTCGCAACCGCACCGGTACTTGGCGTGCCTTCTGACTCGCACCGCTTTTTTTTTCATAACCACGGGTTTATCGGTCTCGTAAGGAATTGGATCGTTAAAGCGTCGTTTAAGGACTTTAGGTGGTCGTCGCCTTAAAACAGATGTTAGCTTCAACTGCCCACAGCGGCGGGGAGATCACACATGGTAAGCAGTTTCGCCGGCTACCTTTTCCACGCTTCTCCTCATGAGGGAAGGGGGGCTTTAATGTACCATTACTCCTCCAGAATGCTTAATTTAGCCATTTCTCTACAGTGACCAATTATAAAATATCAGTAAAATGTACTATAAGTTAAAAATTTTTAAATATGATTTAGCAACAGTTAGATTTGCTTTTAAACTGACTCAAAAATTACTAATACATACAAAAAAAAACTTAAAAAGGCCAACAAGACATTATTTTAAAAGGTGACCAATTATAAAATATCAGTAAAATGTACTATAAGTAAAATTTAACTTATCGTACATTTTACTGATATTTAATAATTAGGCACTCTTTAAAATAATGTCTTGTTGGCCTTTTCAAGTTTTTTCCATATGTATGAACTTTGTAAACTTATTCTAGCCTAAAGATGAAAACTTGTAGTTTTCGAAACGGAATAATTTTTTCCTTGCAGTAATATTTTTATTACCTTTTTTTAAAAAAAATCCGTGCAGGGAAGCGATTCGAACTAGGCACACTGAGGCAGCGAGCACCGCTTTGATCACAGTTAAAAGTATGCCGTTAGTAAACTACGCTACGCAGAGAACAAAAAAATTCTCTGAATAAAATAGCTTTTAAGGAACACTTTCGCTAGCTCAAATGGAGACTATAAAACAAATAGAAAATTAATTGGGAATTCAAAGAATAAATGAGGAATAAGTAAACGCGTGGCAGATATACAAATGTATATATCTCTTAAAGTAGCACGAGAGAATGATGAAAATGAATCCATTAAACAACATTGAAAGATAAAACGGAATAATTTTTTCCTTGCAGTAATATTTTTAATACCTTTTTTCGAAAAATATTACTGCAAGGAAAAAATTATTCCGTTTTCTCTTTAAGTGTGGTTTAATTAGTTCATTTTCATCATTTTCTAGGGCTACTTTGAGATATATATATATATATATATATATATATATATATATATCATTAATGTGTTTTCATTATCCTATTTTTGGTACTTCAATTTTTATTTTAGATTCATCTGTCGTTTTTTCGGGGAATCATGCAAATATTATCTATGATCTTCAAGAACAATAGGAACGTCAGTGAGGCGTCAAAGATACAGAAATATATTTCATCATCAAGCAAAGTACTCAAGGCACCTCTGTTAATGTTATTGCGAAGAGGTTATTTCTCCATGTCGACACGATTAGGCGATTTCAGAAGAACCGTTAGCTAAGGAAGAATCGATCCCATTGTATGACCTCTAAGACTGCGACAGCTTGGGATTTGAGGAATATTGGCCGCCAGTTACGTGAGAAATCCAGACAAACGAGCAAATTCATTTTCACCGATGCTGGTCATCCACATTTATCGAGCGCCTCCAGCTCTCGTATCCAAAGGAACATGTCTTTCTTGCGAGCTTCCATGAATCTGTATCCTTTAACGACCTGTCACTAGACTTTGCGGTCCAATGGGCCCCGAACTACATAGCATTGGACATGAGTTACTTATCTTTACTGGCGAGACCAAGGTGAGGCTAAACGTACCTGACGGTGAGCCAAATGGTTGCATCTATTTCGTAGATTAGGGCCACCAACGTTTGCGAGGTCAACAGCATGGAAAAGGAGTTATGTTTTTGGCAGCTACCATTGGACACAGCCCTTTGAACCAGTCAGGGTAACTGATGGGGTTAAATTTTTCTCCAGCTAGATAACATACCGATGTCACTTCTAAGGACTCTAGTTTTCATGCATAAGAATTTTCCCTCCATCTCTCTCAGGACCTCACAAGCGTCCTTAGGCCCTTACCGCATACAAAGTGACAAGTTGATGGATGGGCGCCAGACTCTCCGGATCTGAACCAAATCGAAAATTTGTGATGCATCATTAAACAAGTGGTTATGAGATGGACGTTAATTTCCGCCAAAAGAACTCTTATGGGCGACCATAAAACTGCAACAGAGACAGTCCAACCTGATACTATTACGAACTTGACAGATACCATGAATGATAGAGTTTTTGAAGTCATCCGTCACAGTAGCGCTTATTTGAGCAAATAATTCATTATGTCTATCAATCGTGTATTATAATTATGGTCTTTTGTTAAATATATACGCAAAGTTTGCTTAAAATTTATAAGTGTCTTTCGTTTTGTCCAAAATATGTTCGTTCGGCTACTTTCATTCAAAGGCTATTAGCATGGTTGACCCCCAAAACGACGAAATTGACACAAAAATTGCACGTAACACATCATAATCAAAACTCAACATTAGTGTTGCCATATTATGAAGACCAGCTGGGAAACGTTTCATCAAAATTGGTTTAAGCTATTAGCGTAGTTCAGGGTATATATATATATATATATATATATATATATATATATATATATATATATATATATATATGAAAAAAACTCACAAACTGTACGGGGATTCAAAGTTATGCAGCTACACACGCAAAGAAAAGAAAAAATGAAAAACGATTCCAAGCGCTTTCGTCTTTATTCTAAAAATCTTTTCAAGGAATAAACAAGAGGCAGGACATACAATACCTTAAATAGTGGAATAGGGGGATTAAACTACTCACTTCTGAACCCCAATTAGGGGGTACAACATCCTGAAACAACTTTATTTGAGATTTTATGTATGTAGTGATAATGGGGTCTAGCGTGAACAAACCATAGCTAAGATTGAAATTTGAAAACGCGTTAATGGAGAAACCTTCTGATATATTTCTCAAAATATAATTACTTCATTTTATGACTGTTCATTTGGCACTGTTCCCTTAATGTTATAGTTAATCGCATCTTTTGACAAAGATGCGATAAATTGTAGTCTCGTACTTAAAAATATCATTTATGTTCAGAGGACTACTAAGTAAACGAGGTAATTTAATGAAAATATGATTATAAGGTAAAACTAATATGTTTTTGGCCGGAAACTTAGGGATATTAACATTAGTTTGTTAATAGGAACGCTTAGCCTAGTTCTAACAATTGTCGAGAAAGTACAGAGGGTAGCACATATTTATTTGATTAAACTTACTTTTATGGATCCCCTCAAGTTTAAACTCAATCAAGATATTTGCACAACATCAATTTTTATCCACAATGCAAATTTATTTTTATCAAATCTAAGAGTTCTTCTCTACTCTCAATTTTCCGCATTAAGGAGACCTTGTCTACCGTGTTGAGATCATGGTTAGTTTATGCATTTACGTGTGGGACTTGTAATAATCGCTATTTCGGACAAACTACCATACAACTTAAACTTAGGATCTCGAAGCAATTGAGTATGGTACAGAACTTCTCATCCTCTCTTGAAGCTAGAGTTTTCCTAGATACGTTAACATTGCAATCACTTCAGCAGTCGATTCTTGATGACTCATTTTTTATCCATTCCTCCGCCTATGGCGGCATTGATTTGAGAATTTTCGAATCGTTGTATATTAAAAAACTACAGCAAGAACTCAACCATCACAAATCTTCTATTAAACTTCTTACAATGCAATGACAAACTAAAACATTTACAACAACCAACATGCCCTTTCTTGGTCTTTATATTTCCCATTTCCATGGTTATTCTATGAAATCCAACACTATTTTAGTTAACGTGTCTCTTGAAATATTTATGTATGTTAGCCATTTTAATTTTTTATTTACTTTTATTAGGTACAAGGGACAGTCAATAAGTTTTGCAATTTGGATATAAGGAAACGAGATATGAGGAAAAGTGTTTTATTATTTTTCAATATAACTACCCTCGACTTCAATGCACTTGCGCCACTTGTTCCTGAGGCTTCGAATTCTCGAGAACAAGAAATCTCCTGACTGCTGTTCAATCCACTCCTGAACGGCGAGCTGGACATCTTCATCGTCCCCAAACCAGCGTCCACGCATTGCAGCCTTGAGCTGGCAGAATAAAAAGCAGTCGTTAGGGGCCAGATCAGGACTGTAGGGGGAATGGTTGAGCTCCTCGACTCTGCACTCGCGCATGGCAGCTTGTGCAACTCTGGCCTTTTGGACTTTGACGACCTTGAAGTCCATGACCTTGGTCATGGACAAATTGTCGTGGATGATATTGATAACATTTCCATGTGATATTCCAAGTTCTCGCTAGATTTCTTCGACCTTCACCAGTCGACTTTCGAGGATCATCCCCTCCACACGGGCAACATTGTCCTCGTTGTTCACGTCTGATGGGCGTCCTGGACGGGGGTCATATTTAAGGGACTCAAGACCATGGTGGAACTCCCTATTCCAGCAAGCAATGGTTGCATAGGAAGGGGCGGTGTCGGTGTACACTGCAACCATGCGTTCATGGATCTCTTTTGCATTCTTGCCTTCCTTGGTCAAATATTTGATCATTGCGCGGTGCTCAACCTTCTCCATTGTTGAATAATTTTTGACTGTTAATCTGCGATTAGCTACTGCTTCTTAAATAGACGAAGTAGGAGCGTGCGGTTGTTAGTCCTTACTTGTAATAACTTGTCCTAACACCCACACTAACAGCCATCTCCCTTCCTCTGTTTTGCCCTATCAATTCGCAAAACTCATTGACCGCCCTTAGTACCACCGTTCAATCTACAACAGATTCCATCATATACACAAGTTAATACCGTTTCTTGCATAATCAGCATTAAATTCTACCCGAACAGTAGCAAAATCTCTATATCATTTTTAATGTTAAAAATTGTGGAACTTTCTCTTTGTATGAAATGCTGTGTATTATGAAAATGGATCTATGTAATTGACGAAGATTGTGAAGGTAGATAAAATGAGGCTAAATTTCTATGTCCAATGCAAAATATTTCCTGGGTTCATTTTGGAACATTTTATCTTGCATAAAAGAGTGAAATGTTTTTAATTGATGAAATGTTAAGTAAGAATTATGACACAATCATGATTCAGAGCTGAAATTTAAGTGTTAAGATTTAATGAACTCAATTTAATAAAATATCACTTGCATTTCCTAACTAAAGACTTTATTTTGCTGAGTCGTTCAAATGTTCTTCAATCCTTCTGAAGCAGATGAACATTCGTAAACTTAAGGAGGATGCACTGTTTCAAATTTCTCTGAACTTCGCTCATTCTCTAGAGTCGAATTAATCTAAAGTTTCATAAATTTCACTGTCAATTTTCTCAAAGCGAAGCAGAATGATCAAAATTTAGGGTGTAATAGTTAGGTTTATTTTATACAAACAAATAGCAATTGTAATGTTTTATAAAATGGCAATTAATTATTTATTTTCTACGATCTGAGTAATTTCAGATAATGCATTTTATGGAAGAGAACTGAATTATTTCGTATCATTTTGATAATGGGACAATTTATAACTTCCATTGTCTTTTGATAGTAGATATACCATTTCTATGAGGCCATTTTCATGAGTGGAGTCCCTTATTTCAAGATATCGCTCCCCTAATTTAGAATCGCCCCTATCTCAATCCCATATCCATGAAAGTTTGCAACCTAGGTAAAAGATATAAAGAAAAAGGTTAGGAAGAAAGACAGAAGGGAGAGGAGGAAGGAGGTAAAGAAGTAAAGAAAGAAAAAAGGAAGGAACAAGAGGGCGAGTCCATGTAATTACCTGTTGCATTTTGTGATAATATGTTAAATGGATATTGCATTGATGGTTTCCCATGGTTTAAATCACTTACCAGTGCCTTTGTATGGCTAAATGAGACTTGTGCCAATAGATGGCTCCACCCAGTGCCCAATCCGATGGAAGATTTGAAATCTTCAGGGTGAATAACCATATATCCCATGGTCATATAGGTGATTTCATGGCTCTATAGGGCTACAATTGAACATTACTTCTTTTGAAATAAAAGGGACACCTTGACCTGGTGCTTCGCCATACGTAAAAAGAAGCAAGGGAGGAAAGACGGAAGGGTGGGAGGAAGGAAGAGAAGGAGGGAGGGATGAAGGAAGGAAGAAAAGAGGTAAACTGTAACCTCCCCCTCCCTTATCAGCGAGGTTTACTTACTAGTATCGGTAACAGTTTCCGGGCAATTTGGAGTAATACTAAGAGTAACATCAGTGGCGGGCGGCTCTGGGTAAGATTTACCCAACTGTGACCCTCCCTCCGACCCCCTTGAGTCTCACGAATATCGATAATCGTCATCGATCGGATTCATGGGATTCTTAGTGAGAATCGCCGGTTTTTCACGTATGGGCGCATCCACCCATAGTTTGGCGTTACGACGCGCAGCTTACCACATAGTGTTGACGTCTTATATGTGAGGGAGAAGACGACTCATTTCGAGATGCCAAATTGATGTCGCCGTGGCACTCTCTTTGGCAGTCTTGAACTGCCTTCGACTTCCTTCATCTCTCAAAGGCTGAAATGGTATCAAGTGTGACTGTTAAACGCTACCTTTCTCTTTCTTCTCTTTATACTCGCTCTCTAACATTTAAATTTCTCTTCCAATGCTTTCACCACTGCCATATCATTTGATTTGATCTCTCTCTAACATTGAAATTTTTCTTCAATTACATTTTGTACTATTTCTCAAAATTCTTTGTAATTTTTTCCTTTGTCTATACAACCTGTCCCTATCATTCAAATTGGCTATAATAAAAATCGCAAAAGAGATACAATCTTCGACTATGGGTACTTAGTTTGTACTTTTTTGGTAGTACCTAATCTAACTTAACTGAAGTTAA
Source organism: Ceratothoa steindachneri (assembly GCA_963969495.1). NCBI lineage: Eukaryota > Metazoa > Arthropoda > Malacostraca > Isopoda > Cymothoidae > Ceratothoa > Ceratothoa steindachneri. The sequence continues at coordinate 247,683,164 of OZ018317.1, read as the reverse complement.
GAACTTGAGTCTTGACTCGTGTATTGTTTATGAACCACTCGAACCAGAACGTATAGAAATTTGCTTACAATACATTTTAAGAACGCTTTAATCTTTGATTTTCTCTAACAAAAATATCATCTTCACAGTACCTATAAGTATTAAGGTATGCATTCTCTCTCTCTTTATTCCTTTCATCTACCACAAAGGTTTCTCTTTTTCCCCTTTCCACTCCCTCTGCTGACTAAACAATCATTCTATAATGCAATATCCTTACAGGCCTTTCACACAATATATCAATCGCGCTTTTGTTAAAAAGACATTTAAAGAAAACTTCATTTCAAACTTTTCGTCTAAATTGAGTTCTTCAAGTTTGTAGTAACTTTTTATTGGAAATTCGAAGGTCTGAAATAAGGAGGAACAGACCTCGCCCCTCTCTCGACCCATAAAGTAACTTCCTTCTCCGATATAAACGATTTGACTCTGGTATTTCGTCTCAGAGGTCAAACCTGCACAAAACAATTTAACTCACAGAAAAGAGAAGCAAACAACCCTAAACTGGGACTTCTATAAAGGATTAAAGGCAAGAAAATGGTATAAACAACGCTTGGTATTTTGTTTTAAATAAAGACAACAAAAAGTATCTTTATCCGACGATAACGAGAGAAATTCACAAGAGAGAAACTTTCTCTTGGTCTAAAATTCTCTCTTTCTTTCTTTCTTTTTTTCAATGATGAGGATAATAAAACAGTTCATTGGTTTTCCATGATCACATATCTCATGCATGATTCTAGTTCATAAAAGCTTCCTAGATGATTGGAAAGCAACTTCACTAAATTCTCGACCACTGATTGGATAGAAATGACGTAGGTGTATATTCAGATTATGATGATGCGTTAAGTTAGCATCATTCAGGTATCAATAAAAGTTATTTACGTGAATTTTTTAGTACTAAACCAGGTGAGGGTAGCGGTAAGGAAATCTTTTCTTCAACGAGAATAACCCCCCCACCCGACTTGTGGGTTACCCTTGATTGGGATAGGTCTACGGGAGCACAACCACGAATGAAAAGGCTGTGAGTGAGGTCCCACATTGGGTGGCTTTCGACAAACAGTATGTCCGGCAGACTTCTGCAACCTCTCAAAGTCGATGGTCGTCCTGATTACCTCTTGCCGCCCTCAATTCTGGGTGAGGCTAAGCACAAGCCCCTCTCCACATTAATCCACTCACTGCGCAAGCACAGCTCCACTCATCTTTCTTCTTTTTCTCATTAATCATCTCTCTCTTTTACTCATCTTTCTCACTCTCTCTTTTATTCAACCATCTACTTCACACACTCTTCCCTTCATTAACCCTTTATCATCGAACGAATCTTGAGTCGTCTTCGTATTCGGAAGACAGCCATAAGATTTAGAGATTGTCTTAACTTACTCTTTTATGGCAGTTTATCTTTTCATTTTTGGTCAAAATGTAATTTTCTTCCGACATTCTAGTATTTTTCCTTTTATGTCTGCTTTTGAATTTTTTGTCCCTTAATTATTATAAAATATGTGGTTATCAAGGTCCTAAAAGCCCTAGTCCATGTGATTACATTTCCAAGAAAACGGTAGCCAGTCATTTTCACCAATAATCATGAGCCTAGTTGTATTCTACAGAATCCTGTAGAGCTCACTCGTATGAGATGTTGCATCTGAGGTGACAACCTCTACTTAAAGACGAAAATTTTCTTTATTTAAACTTAGACAAATTGAGAAGTCATTTTTCAATTTTGCGGGATGAAGAAAACATCGTTCCTATCATTTAACAATAACAGACAAAGCCATTATTTTTTAATGAAATTAGACTTGGCAGATGATAAATTCTAGCTCGGGGAACACTTTTCCTGCGCCAACCATAAACATCACAAATCGACGGAAAACTTAAAATCTCAAAGTTGAATCAAATCTTTTCGTACTCAAAATTAATGAATGAAACGTATTTAGGAAATTTTCTAACTCCTGGACTCAATCTAGCCTCAAGCCTGGACAGACTAATCCTTTTGAATGCTTTGAGCTAATATATAAGAACTCAATGTAGAGGTGATCGTGTCGCGATAGGCTCACTTTGGGGTGTAATTAGATTAGAAGAAATTATAATGTAATTCTTACCATATAACAACAAGTTTCTTTTTCTTTGCATCAGAAAAACAAAAGACGGCGATCGTCATCTTATGGCGCCGAATAAATGAAAGTGGGGTCAGTGTTTTTTCACTATACATTCGTGTTTACGTAATTGTTCTCTCTGTCTGAGACCTCACTTAAATTTAGATAAGGACCATCTCGTATGGTTTTTGCTGGATGGAGTTTAGATTTAAGTCTATTCCAAGATGCCTGCCGGAAGCAGTAGATATCAGTGATTCGGATTCCACGTTAATCAGTAGTGCCTCACTGATACATAAAACGCTTCTAAAGCAGTTAATATTGCTGGCAAGTCCAATGTTTAATTTTTAATTCTGTAAAAAGGTTGACGGATATTTTTCGTAATATGACAAAAGATTAAGTAAAGATAAACTCAAACTTGGTAAAAAATGGTTTATATCCTTTATTATGTCATCGCATTTTTCAGGGTATTTCACCACTGATCAGGAATCGTTTTAGTCCTGTTATTTCTCATTAGTGAGCTACGATTTAACGAGGGTTCGAAACCACTGATCTGCACATCATTATCAGCCGTCGTGAGATTGATCTGAATCACCGAACTCCACAAGGTTGATGATCCATACCCAAAATGTAGAAAGAGCAGCCAAAATGACTTCAGAGGCATCCAAAAAAGCCACAGAGCTTGAAAATAGGCCATTCCCTGGTTCTTTCTAAGAAAAGCAGCAGAAATGTTGAAAAAATCTTTGTCTTCAGAAGTATTATCAGATTTAAGTATTTGTGTCATCTTTAATAATATCTAACATTGAGAATTATGTCTATTTTATTTTATATGGGAGATTCAATTTTGAGTTCAGCAAATATAAGATGGAAGATGTCTAACACTAAATTAAACTTACAATTAATCTAAACCAATATAGTCTTTGCAATGTAAATAGTAAGTGTAAATAACATCTGCCTGAAGTTTGGGCCTACCATTTAATTTGTTTGCTTAAAACCACTTTACTTCTCGTATCATCTTTGTTGAAGCTTAACTAATTTATGGTGGTCAATTTTCCTTATTCTATTTCGTTTGTCTGGTCGGTGATTACACTTATTTTTAAAATTACATTCTCGTTCCATTTCTTCCTTCCTTCTTCTTTCTCATTTTCTTAATCCGTTTATTTTTTTCATTTTTAGTAATTAACATATACTTTTATTATATATTTTTTTATTTCAATTTCCTGTAATTTTTTTATCATAAATCAAATCCACCTTAAAACGTTTTCCTTCGAATTCTCAGGAAATGATAAAGAGTTAGCCTTTGTGCGCTCATAATGACTCGCTACAATGACGAACAAAGAGATGTAAAATAAAGACGTAAACGGAAAGGAGTTCAGAATAGAAAAACAAAAAAATGCTGAAAAACTTTCATATTGTTTCTTCATTTCGAAAACGTCAGAGATAAGATCTCGCTTCTCAGCGACGCGTCTCTCTCGATATGGGTCTCTAACATCATAGTCCATCAGCGTGAGGAGACTCTCTAGCTGTCCATCTAATTTCCTATCTATTTTTTTCATTTCTTCCTGGGCTCCTCTTTATTTCTCCTTATTACTTCCTTCCCTTATATGGTATGGCGTTTTCGGTCCTTGGAGAGAGACGTGGTATTTTCCCCCGTGTTCCTAAATTTCTTTTAATAAATCTCTCTCATTATTGCGTATTGTTGTTTGTCGTATTACTAATCTTTGTAAATAAAGCTAGGTAAGATTCTGGATGCAAATCCGGATGTTTGTGTAACATTCGATGGCTGTAAATCTTCCTCAAAGGAAATTAAACGTTGGAGGTGGGAAGGGGAGATAAGCTTGTCCCCCCTCTTCAGCATCTAACTAAGTGATGTGCCAGAAATGATAAAGAGTTAGCCTTTGTGCGCTCATAATGACTCGCTACAATGACGAACAAAGAGATGTAAAATAAAGACGTAAACGGAAAGGAGTTCAGAATAGAAAAACAAAAAAATGCTGAAAAACTTTCATATTGTTTCTTCATTTCGAAAACGTCAGAGATAAGATCTCGCTTCTCAGCGACGCGTCTCTCTCGATATGGGTCTCTAACATCATAGTCCATCAGCGTGAGGAGACTCTCTAGCTGTCCATCTAATTTCCTATCTATTTTTTTCATTTCTTCCTGGGCTCCTCTTTATTTCTCCTTATTACTTCCTTCCCTTATATGGTATGGCGTTTTCGGTCCTTGGAGAGAGACGTGGTATTTTCCCCCGTGTTCCTAAATTTCTTTTAATAAATCTCTCTCATTATTGCGTATTGTTGTTTGTCGTATTACTAATCTTTGTAAATAAAGCTAGGTAAGATTCTGGATGCAAATCCGGATGTTTGTGTAACATTCGATGGCTGTAAATCTTCCTCAAAGGAAATTAAACGTTGGAGGTGGGAAGGGGAGATAAGCTTGTCCCCCCTCTTCAGCATCTAACTAAGTGATGTGCCAGAAAATTTCTTATCGTCCCGACTAAAACCACGTTTGGGCCCCTCCCATTATAATATCCTTCCATTTGCAGACAATATTTCCTTTCTTGCCCTTTCTAAACGGCATTTCTCGAGCTTACAAATATCTCGGACACTACCATTAAGCCATTGAATTACTAGAGCTTAATTAACTATGAATCACTTAAGGTCAGATCTTTTAGATCGAGTTAAGTAACGAGGCGTTAATATTTCCATGACTCAATAAAATTGTTTTTTGGCAGAAGGAGAGTGTTGGCTATACAATATCATAATTCGCTATATTATGATTCTCATCAAATCGACAGGAAAATGTAATCACTATGTTTGTTCCTTAGCATAAATTGCTATTCAAAATTTATAATTCGAAGAGCCCTTGCTTGAGTCAAATTAAGCGATGCCTCCAAGATCACTCTAAGAATCGGCTTAACTCCAAAATATTGGTACTTAAAAATTCTAAATTAGGTGAGCTGTTTGGTTATAATAAGGAGGCTATTTTTACAAGGATTTATACTGCATATGCGAGAGAGGATATTCGTCATGATTTAGAGATATTTTTGTATTGTGGCAGGTAATGTCTTTATATCTTTCTTATTTGATCTCTAAGTTTAATATTCGTTTAGTATTAACACCTACTCAATTTATATTACTAAATAAACTACGAGTATCTCCCTCTCTATATCTATTCATTTATCGGAGCAATGAAATAACGTCCTTCTGCTTTATCTATGCGCCTTTGTCAATTCATCACAATTTTAAGGGCGAAAATTAATTTGTTTAGACGATAATCAAGAACTCCGCATAAGCCCAGATTACAAAAGTAAATTGCCTCATATTATTTGTGTATTTCCTGAAGTGAGAATTATTATTTCACAATCTTCTTCACAATTTATCCCCATGACATTTTCCTCTGCTTCTCTTCCCGAATGGCAAATGACGGAGAATGAGCTAAGAAGAACGGATTCATTATTCTCGGCTCAATGAAAACGGGAAGAAAGATGTCTTAGTTCCAACACATCTGAGAAAGAGGTAATTTTACTTTTTTATTATTCAATGATCATCTCCCCTACGGTGAAAGATTCGTTGTTCTACATTGCAGGCGCTACATCATACACATGTTACTACTCACAACTACGTAAGAACTAATTACCTTCCTAGACCCTTCTGACCCTCGGTGCTCATATGCTTATTAATTCTCGGCGCAAATTGAAGATTATTATCTTAAATTATGCATCGGCAGATTACTTCCGCTGAAGTCCGAGGACAAATTGAGAAGTTTTACCTCTCCTTGTGGTGAGCTTCCCCATTTGTTTCTGCCTTTGTTCTCCCCAGCTGTGTAACTGCAAGTTTTAGCTTACCCTACCTCAACGACCTAACTAAACTCTTTCCAAAGTCGTCTAAGGACAGATGCTGCCGTTTGTTCACACTTTTTTTTAAAAATTGAAATATTCTTTCGAGGTTGAGAGCGATTCGACCCCGATAACGCAATAATGCATTAAATTTCTCGTTCGACTCAAAAGTCCGCCTTTCGCTTTTGAGGATTTTCCTTGATCGAGCCAAGATTCGACTTAAGATTAAGCATCAAAAGCTTTATTTCCAAGATCAGCGATGGGGATTAACGTGATCTAAAGCTCATGAGAAATTAACCATATCTATTCAACATGAGAGATTAACATGATCTAATCACATTAATAGATTAAATTTCGATGCAATTTTTAGTATTTTAGTCTACCAGAACATTGAACTAATCCGCGTCAAGGTGTGGATTAAGTGGAGGTGAGGGGCATGTGTGATGTGGGGGTGGAAGAATGTGGCTTTTAAACAGGGATATTTCAGATGCTTGCTCTATGCGAGACAAATATTAAAGATAATGAAGTGATTGTGTGGTATGCAATAAATAGGCTACGATCAGATATGGATCAGGTTGGTAGGAGTAAAGAGGGAAGGGGGCATTTATTCTTTATCTTACCTCATTCCTTCATTCGTCTATATTTTGCCTTACCTTCCGTAGGTCGTGAAAATTTCCTCATTGGTTTCACCTTATTCTTCGAGGGAAGCATTTATTTTGCTACTAATTCTCACCGCCTGATGCCTATCTCAGTGGCTAAATATTTTGAAGGAGGATAGGAATCACGGGCCGTTAAATGTATGTACCAGAGCGTCCTAAAAATCCACCTCCCACCCCCATCCGGTGGTTAACTTTACTTCGTGTGGCTTAACTCCAGTCACTGAGGAAAAAGAGTTCGCTACTAGAAGTTAAATAACTTAAGACGAGATAAACAAAGAATAAGCGAGAGGTGTCGAACCCCCCTTCCGAACAACAAGAATAAAATTACCACCAAATTTCCCCCATTCGGTCGAGAGCCAAATTCCTTCGGTCGCCAAAGGATGACGTTGAAGAATCCTGGAGAGCTTCGAAGGAGGCTAATGACTTTAGAGGAGTTTTGAGGGCAATTAAATGACTCTCAAGAACCCTAAGAGGTTTTAAAGGTCTTTAGAAGATAAAATCGGTATTCTAAGAACCATACCTAAGGATAAGACGGGCCTTTTTAATGATTAGATCCGAACGGCGTTGTTGATCCAGGTTTCGGGAGTTTATTTTAATGAATAAACAATTAGATATAAAGGGCAAGGCTTTCTTCGTAGGGGGAACCAGGTGACACGAAGGGGGGAAAATTGGCAAAAGGGTATTTAAAAGTGTCTTAATGCGAGTGTCGAGGTTAATTAAAAAATATGCAGACCCTCCTAAGCCAGAAAGTAAAAGTAATCGGTAGTCAGAGGAACCAAAGTGGACATGGTAGACTAATAAAGAAGGGTTCCTGGTTGGGGATAAATTTAAAAGATGTTCGTGATAAAATTTGAGAAAGAAATATTTACAATTTCTGAAAGCATAACCGCCATCGCCTAATATCGGAGCCGAGGACTCGAAGCAGGAAGTAGGAAGAGGCAAGTAGGGAACGAAACGCCATTGCAAATAATATAGAATAGTTTAAAGGAAATGATAGACGATGTGAATACTATATGTATATACTCGGAGAATATGTTCATTTTAGTAATATAGGTAGAATTAACGAATGAATAGTTAGGACTCAATCCCAAATGATGTGCATGAAAGAAACGGATAAATATGAAGAATGAGAAGTAAAGAGAAATAAATATCCTTGGTGAATATCTTATAGCAATGATATTAGGAAAGGATAATAATTCGAAAGATGTTTTCCATAGAGCAGATTATATCTATATGGGAAACCTGCCTACCTTTCCCTACCTAACATTAACCACTCTAAGTAATTAATTAAGGAATGCAACAATTCAAAATTGTAAAATTTCATTGTTCTAAAATGGTCTCAACCCGAGTTATTATTTACAAATTAGCAATGTTAACTGCTCTAATGGATCTAATTCATATATTAATTAGCTTAACATAGGCTATTATTAAATTGAATGCAATAATACCGTTTATGCTTACAGTACATTTAATATCGAGAAAATTGTTTGCTTAATTTTATGAGATTCTGACATATGTCTACAGTGCCAAAAGAGTAGTGCCAACGGTTGGAAATTCAGACATAAAAGAGAATATCCATTGAGGCACTGTGGACACACTTAACATTACATTGTGTCTCGAAGAGACGAGTCTTACTGGCGCACACACATATACTCACACAAACATAGTCTCACTCTCTCTATATATAATAACTAAAAATCTCACCTTTTATAATAATGCTGTAATTTTCTGGCAATTAAAGTTCGAAGGTAGAAATCAGTATCCTTAAAAGAACAATATTTGAATTTTTATTAGCTACCCTTTTAACATTCGAAATGACGACCACCGAACTCTAGGCACTTATCAATACATTTAGCAAAATTTCTTTTGGCATTCTGCAAAATATTGACATTGATGGATTCAATGATCTCTCGAAACTTATTCTTTAGTTCAGTGATATTAAATGGTGCAGCTCAAAAGAGTCTTTCTTTTCCAAATTCAATTGAAAGTAGTCTAAAGGTGAAAAGTCAGGTGACCTGACCTGCCATGGGAAATGTATTCTATGCCACATTAGTCGTTGAGGAAATCGAAACTTCAACCATGTCATGTGGCACATGTAGTATGGGTTGTAGCGGCAACTTGCTGAGGCGATTCGTCATGATATATGCTATTGGCGGAAATGCTTTTGAGCTTGTCAAGATATCTGGCAGCGTTGATTGAGTGAGCTTGTCCTGTTTCATGGTCCACAAAGGAATAAGTCCCATAAATCTAATTTCCACTTAGACAACACAATAATGTTATCTTTAGTGAATGCAAAGGTTTTTGAAACTGATTATTTGGTTTAGTTAGTGACCACCTTCGATAATTCTGTTTATTTCACCTGCCTTCAAGGTAAACGTGACCTTCATCACTAGAAATTATGTTATTCAATACAAATTGTTTATCATCTTACATTTCCTTAACCCTGAGGTAAAATGATACATAACCTTTGTTGTTTTTCCTGCATTGAGGTTTCTTGAAGACATTGACTTTTGTATTGCTTTAAATTAAGATCCTTTTCGAGAAGAGTTCGCACAACTTCTCTATTCAAATGTGTCCCAGGAGCTAATTTTATCACTGACTTGGTTTCATTGGCATCAATTAAAATCTTTACCTTGTCAATATTCGGTTTTGTCCTCACACTTGGCGTAATTTCTCTGTATTTTTTTGTCTAATTGTATGACATATCTTGCTCGAAAACGACGAATTGATTTGATTATGGAGCCATATCTAATCATGTCCAAAAGCTAAATGTTCGATCTTTGAGACCCTTAAAAAGAATTGTCTAATATATGCATAGATAGGCTATCCTAGCCTGGGATAGCCTATCCACCGCTTGCCTAGACTATCGAAGCTAGCTAATAAAATTTCAAATATTGTTCTTTGTAATGATACTTATTTCTACATTCAAGCTTTAATGACTAGCAAATTACAGCATTATAAAAAGTGGCCATTTTTAGCTGTCACCCAGTACATTTATGACCAGGGCTTTTCCTTAATGAAGGAAAATAAAAAAACATGTTGCCTCAGGGCTGAGAATTGCACCTATCCGTCAAATACCTGACTTTAGTAATAAGTGAGGAGTCATCTGAGATTGCAACCATTAAATAAAGGAATATCAATGAAATATTTCAATTTTAACGAAATGAGAGAAAAATCCCCCTCGTTATTAGGGATAAGAATTTGAGGTGAGAAATGTGCATTCATCGTAAATAATTTTAATTAATTGGAATATTATTTTGTGTTCTTAATGAATATAAACAGAAAAAAAAGTAAAATCTACGATATATTGGTAATATATGTTTGATAATTTCAATAGCATCCATGGGCCGCCAAAGAAAGTAATTGCCCAGGCCTGTGTTAAATCAAGGTTAAGAAGAATATGACAACACAGGTTTTAAGTAAAGTCAAGGGTAGTTAGGTTAGAGTTAGGTTAGGTTATGTCGAAGTTAATTGAGGGTCAGTTTATGTTAGGTGTAGTTATGTCTGGGCTAGGTTAGATGAGGCTAGTTCAAAGTGTAGGTTAAGCGAGGTAATGAAATGGGGTAAGTTATGTTAAATAATCATTCCAAAGGAAATATGTGTACATGAGTTGAAAGAACTCAAACCTATGTATTCCTATCCACATACAAATGTATATAGGCGTATATCAAAGTACACAAACAGTCAGAAAAAGAGGTTCGGTTATAACTCGAACAAAGATGCACACAATAAATCGAATTATACAGTGTAAGTGGGTCCCAGTGCACACTATCTTATTTAGACGCGCATTAGCCAAGATGCTCAAAGGCGCGCAAACAACCGTCAACTGGTTCATAAACTCACATATGCGTTTATGTTCATACATAAGATTAAAATATCGGTAGGATTACCATAGGCTTATATTGGCTTAAATGGGCGTAGACAACCGGTCGTTGCCTTGCAAATCGTTACCCAATCTTTAATTTCCATAAAAAGTGCACAGAATAGCGAGTGTCCATGTTTAATTTTTAAGAACAGTGCAGGAAAAGTTTATTTGTAAACTAATGTGTATTTTAAGAGAGGATGAGTCCAAAATTAGAAAACGACAAGAATAACTCCTGTTTTTCTTATGAGCTACCGTTAGGAGGTAGTGTTCTCGAAATCTCGCCTCTATGGATGAGTTGCAAAGGGATCGATTTGCCTTTCAGGATTGGAGCGCTAGACGGATTGCTTGAAGCGTTCGATTAATGGCTTGTGCGAGGCTATCTGTTATGAGAGCAGAAAATTAATTCAATTGTTAATAAATACAAAACAATCGAATAATCCGTTATTTTTTGGTTTATGCCCGCCCTCCAATTTCGTGGGTGCTTTTTTTTAAATATCTCTATTTTTTTGTAAAGCCTTCGTTTCAAAAGAATCGGATACGTAACGGTTTTTATAGGTACTTTATTTTTTTATATTTGTAAAACATTTTAAATATTTCTTTTTGAATTAAGATGCTATAATTGTGTACATATGGGTGCGAACGGGTTACGTAACACGCTATAAACAGAGAGAGGCCTAACGAGATTTTGCATTCGCCTCTTTGAATTCGAAACTAAGGATTGGCTCTTGCCAATTAGGAATATTTATGAGTTTTGTTTTAATTTGCGTGTGGGTGGGGGGGTATGGGGGCGAAGCCCCATTTCTAAATTAAGTTAGAAATTATATATAATACAATATGATGCGATCGCAATAGTCTACCCCAAGCACTTTTTTTAACCTGCCTCACCAAAACATTGTCTACATTAAAAAACAATTGTTTATATATATATATATATATATATATATATATATATATATATATATATATATATATATATATATATATATATATATATATATATATATATATATATTAATGATTAAAAAATTCGAGGGTGGGTAAAAACCGAAAAATAACCCAAATACATTTTAGAGGGAAACCACACGGTGATACTGGTAATGTGGTGGAAAGTCCAACAATGGGTTTGTACCTTTTCAATTCATGCCACTGTTGGTTCTTATTTTTAACTATTTCGAATGTTTTTACCCATAAACCTTTTTCACACAGGAATTTACAAGACTTTTTGTTAAATTTATCTTCTTACAGAATGTTTCCACTCAGCGACATAACACGCTAAGGCAGAGTCATTTGACCCTCACTCGAGTCTTTCAAAAAGGTCACCTATGCTTACGGAACAAATTCGAATGGTTATTCCAAATTAACCCCTGGAAGAATTCCTCCAACCCAAGAAAGAATGTACTCAATCTTTTATCTTATAACCTTTTTTCCGACCAAGATACCACACTCGGTTATAGCCTTTCCTTTGGATTAAAGTCATTAATTCATTCTCCCCTTAGTCACCTCATATCTATAAATAAATTTTGTGAAAGTGATCATTCTGACAGTGAATTCTTGAGTGGCCTTGTTGCTGGTTGTCTAATTGTGATACTCTTCAATATTTAGAAATACCTAGACGCCGAATGATGGCCCTCAAATCACTCAATTCGACTAAAAATAGTGTAATCACAAAATCTGATAAAACCAATCAAATCGTTATTTTAGATAAATGTTTTTATTCCGCTAAGTCAAACGAGTTACTTAATGACCCAAACACCTACGAGAAGCTATTTTCAAACCCTTTAACTAACAAAACGGCATCTTTCAACAAAATATTAACAAAACTTCTCAAACGATCAAATCTCGATCTTCTCCAACGTTTCAACCCAATTAATCCATCCCTTAGCCGTATGTATGGGGTGTCGAAAACCCAAAGGCCTGGAACACCTCTTCGATCAATTGTATCATCCATTGGCTCTAAGGCATATTCCTTGTCTTAGTAGCTGGCCAATCTTCTCTCAAACGCCGTTGGATTAACCTCATCATCACATATATTTCACTCATCAGATTTCACCGAGAAATTTATAAAAATTGCAATCAAAGGCAGTCGCTTAGTGAGCTTTGATGCAGAGAGCCTTTTTCCCAATGTATCCGTTGATGAAGCACTTAAATTATTATCTAACATATTAAGGAACCCGAGATTAAACCTCCAAAGACCCCAAACAAAATGTTAACCTAGGTAAAGTTTGCGTCACTGAAAATGTTTTTAACATTGATATGGGTTTCTTGCGCCAAAAAGAAGATTGAATGAGAGGTAAAAGATATGGAAGGAAAGTTACTATCTCCACCCGTCTGTCAGAACATGTCAAATTTTGAACTTCCATTACCATTTACCTGTCTGCCACTTGGTGAAAAAAAGAAAGGCTCGCTTTTTGACCATCAAAAAAGATTATTCCTAATAAATTTCATCCGAAGACTGCCCCCACCTCTCCCTTCCCTCCTTTTCGATTTCTATTCCCGTTTTTTCCTTTTGATTTTCCCTTTAAATTCACTCTTCAAACTCTCTCCACATTCAAGTCTACGTCAAGACATGGAAAAGCTTGGCTAAAATCTTTTTATTTATCCAATTTCAGACTTGTTTCTCGCGAGTATATAACCTGGTTTTCACGGTTTTATAACAATTTTAAATCCATTTTTTAAATTAAAATTGCGTTATTATACATTTCAATGTCTTTGTAAATAACATTTTGAACGCGCAGTCCTACTTTCACTAGCTACAGCTACAACATGAACAATGAATGATGGCACAAGTTTTCATCTTGATTTTACAAATATTCGCAATAAGAATTATTAAAAATCGCTGACTACTTAGATCTTTATTTGCAAGAACGACGGAACGCTTCTTTTAGGCACTAAATTAATTTATTAAGAGCGGCATCAAGTGTTCATTAGAGAAGGGCGGCAAGGCGGAGAGGAAAGAAAATTGCAGACTTGGGCAACCAAGTTAAATACTCAATATCTCCTCTGGGAACTGCCTAGTCGATAAATAGATACATAAATAGATAGAAGTGTAACTTAAAAGTTTGGAATTAATAGATGCCGACCTTTTTGAAATGTCGTTCTTTTATTTTTAAATTTCTGAATAAATGCAACTAATTAGACTTGAACTTATAGACAAATATATAATAAGGCTTAAATGTAAATTTTCAGATAAAATTATGAAAAAAAATTAGGAGGTTGTATATATATAATTAAATAATGCTCACACACCTTACAAAAAAACCCATTTAACTGTCGTTATTTGTACTCCCAATTACCTCCCAAATGTTAACAATTAATCGGGTAGCTTATTACCCACACCCTTCTTTTCCCTATACCACTTGTCAAAGTAGTACTCTTCAGGTTCCATTCTGATAGGGTTTAATACCTTCTATCCTTCAAGGAAACCAGGCAAAACAGAACTAGTCAACCCTCGAGACCCTGCCAAAATAAACCTCTCTACTTAGCAGGAACCCAGCTAACCCTCTCGAAAGCCAGCAAGATCTAGCCTAAATTAACAGAACTAACAAACGCCATTAAAAACAACCAATCTTGCAGAAAATACGAAAAAAGCAGCAAAATCTCTCAAAAATAAATATAATCAACGAAAATCTAGTAAAAATTTAGTAAAATATAACACACATCGTCAGAAACCTGAACTTACAAACCACCGGAGGGAGATTATGCGGCAAATTCCTTATTAAGAAGAACTCCCATATTTGTATTCGCGAGGTTTGGTGTTCGTATGTATGGAAACTTGCATTATACTACACTCCTCCTACATTTAGAGGTAATGAAATGTGCGTTAAATTAGTTTTATGCTCATAAATTCCAATTATATTTGTACTTTGTTTCTATATTTTCTAAACTAACTTCTCGTTGGCCGATCTCAGTCGACCTTGATTCAGGTTATTAAATTATGATCGCCTCTCTGATGAAGGCGTCTTTTTAGGAGGATCCGTGGATTGTGCAAAAGTGCCACTTACCGTAAAGGGATGTTAAGCGGGGCTGAGAACCAAGATATATTCTAGGAGGAGAGGAAGTTCTTTTATAAAGATATATGCTGCCATTATACATATGTCTCGCTATCCTTTTTCTCTCATTTATTCGTTAGTTGTACAAATGTATTATTATTATTATTGATTCTAATGGTATTGGTTTGGTAACTAATGAACAATTCAGAAACGAATCGTCCGATCAAAACCCATGAGCATTTTCTTGATCTTTCATTATAAAAGATAAATTCGTCAAAGTAATTGAGTGAGTTTGAACCATCACAAGAATCTCTATTCTCAGGCAACTGCAGCATTATGAATCTATATTGCAAGTACTGCCTCCTCCCTCACTATATCTATCCTGGCCTTCTTCTAAATCTATCTCTCACTATCTCCCTCTATCTGTATTTCTATATATTTCTTTAGATTATTTCTCTATCGTCTCCAGATCACTATATATCTATAATTATCGCTATCTCTCTCTCTATAATTTTTTTTCAGAAATATATCCTTACCTATCTCTCTCTATCTAACTTTAACGTTCTCTATATCTCTCGCTATATCTCGCTCTACCGCTCTCTCTATCTTTAACAATATCTATATTGGTTACTACCTCTTTATATCTCTCTCATTATCTCTATCTCACGCAGTATTTTTCAATTTCAATCTTTTTATTTCTCTCAATCTCATTTTTGCTACAATTATATCCATCACATTCATTCTTACATTAAATCTCTTTTGCTATCAGTCTTTTTCTCTTTATCGCCCTACCTATTTCTGTCTCTATGACTGTCTTTAAATCTTTACCTGTGTTTCTCAATCTATCGCTTTCTATATATCTAGCTTTTTCCAGCTTTTTTTATCCAAACCTATCTTTCGCTTTACCTCTCTATCTCTCTCTTTCCCTCTATATCTCTCTTAGGTTCTTTCACTATCTTTCTATATCTATCTCCCTTTATATCTGTCTATCTCTCACTCTTTTTCTCTCTCATTCCCATTCTAACTTTCTTCATATCTCTCTTATCAATCTCGTTTTTTATTTTACTATATTGTACTCTAACTCTCACCAGCTCTCTATCATCTCTTTATTTTTATTTCTCTATCTCACGCTCGGCATTTCTAGGTTTCTATCTCGGCAACGCCGCCGTCGGTCCTCGGTTCAACTAAAGTGGTTTAATCTAGAAATCGTGCAACTGCTTAGGGAGAAGAGAAATGTGTACCGGCAATCAAAGATCTCGGGTGACTTTGACGAATACCGGAGGCTAGCCAGGGGAGTGAAGTCCAGCATAAAGTCGGCTAAGCGGTCTGAGAAACTCCGAGTGGCGAGACTCTGTAAAAAGAATCCCAAGGAGTTTTTTGGGAAATGTGAACAGCCGTAAACCAATCCGTCGAACGATTGGCCCTTTGAGGAATGAGGAGGGGACATTAAAGCATTCAGATGCAGAAAATGCTAACTTCCTCAACGACTTCTTCTCTTCTGTGTTCACTGAAGAGTGTGGTCCCATTCCCCAGCCGACGCTTCCTACTTGGGGTAAAAGCTGGAGGCAAGGAACTTCACCGAAGGAGAAATAAAGAAAAAGATCGCTGACCTAAAGACGAATAAGTCCCTTGGACCGGACGGGTTTCTATCCAAGGTATTGAAGGAAGTTTGCGATTAAGTATAACGACATCTGTGCGCTATGTTTAACATGTTAATCCGGACCGGATGCGTTCCTAGAGACTGGCTTGAAGTCGAGGTGACTTCGATCTTCAAGAAAGGAGACCGTAACTAACCGTCGAACTACCGACCTATCAAGCTGACTTCGATAGTCGTAAACTCATAGAAAGCATGATGGTGGACAAAGTGACGTCGTATTTAGAGTTAAAACTGCTACTGAGGAGTTCCCAGCACGGCTTCCGATGGCAACGGTCATGCCTGATGAACCTTTTGGAATTCTTCCACTTCGTTTTCAGTGAGCACGATCGGGACGAGCGGTGGATGTGGTCTACCTAGACTTTCAGAAAGCCTTTGACAAGGTACAACACCGCCGCCTTTTCCGAAAAGTACGAGCGCTTGGCATAGACGGAAAGGTAGCCGGCTAGATCAAGAAATGGCTAAGTGGCAGATGGCAACGGGTGGTGGTGAATGGACAGTCTTCTGAGTGGGTGCCCGTTACTAGTGGGGTGCCTCAAGGTTCTGTCCTGGGACCACTACTATTCATCATCTAATTCAACGACATGGACGGTGACATGGTTGCCAAGATTTCCAAATTTGCCGACGATACCAAGCTTGGTATGAACTTTGCAAAGGAGGGAAATACTGAACGCCTGCAGGAAGATCTTGGAAAGATTGGGGAGTGGTCGGACACGTGGCAAATTCCTTTTAACGTGAACAAATTCAAAGTGATGCATATTGGCCACAGAAACCCCCAAACTCAGTTTATCCTTAAGGGTACTGCTATTGAATCCACTGACACTGAGAAGGACTTGGGTGTAAAAATCACTAGTGACCTCAAGTTCTCGAAACAGTGCATTGAGGCAGAGAAAAAGGCCCAAAGGATGCTAGGCTATATTAAGCGCAAGCTTGGTTATCGGAACCAGGAAATTGTACTGTGCCTGTACAACTCACTTGTCCGACCGCACCTGGAGTATGCCGTACAATTTTGGAGTCCTTCATTGCGAAAGGACATCGCAAGATTGGACCGCGTACAAGCCAGGGCAACCAAGCTGATTCCCTCTATCCGACATAAAAGTTATGAGGATAGACTAAGGGTAAAGATCTGTTCTCGCTGGAAACCCGTAGACTGCGTGGTCAGCTCATCGAAGTCTTCCACATACTTCGAGGGTTCGACAATGTTGACTACCGGGATATTACCACACTGAGTGAGAACAGAACGCGCAAACACGGCTTCAAACTTGAACTGGAGCGTTACAACCGCAATCTGTGTGGAAATATTTTCACCTACAGTATCTGCGGTAAGTGGAACGCACTTCCAGTGGAAGTTGTCAAGAGTGAATCTGTTGACAAGTTTAAGTCAAGACTAGACAAAGTCTTAAAAAGTGGCCGTTTAGGGACGCATAACAATTGAGCAGTAATGTGCCCGCTTGTTGCTAGTACAAAGGTACCATCTTTAAATGGACCGTAAGGGCTCCTAGGTTTACTTTCTTTCAATGTAACTAATTGTAACTATTCCTAATACTCTCACTTCTTTCTTTATCTTTAGATATTTCTCTATCTATCTCTCTCGCTTTCTCTCTATGTCTCGAAATCCCTTACTATATCTTATCTCTTTATAGATATATCTATTTAACTCTCTTTACTCTTTATCTAAATCTCTCTTTATCTCTTTCTATCTTTCTCTATATCCTTCTTGCTATCACTCTTTTATAACTCTATTACTTTTTCTCACTCTCTGTCTTGCTTTCACAGTCTTTCTCACTAACACATAATTCCTTTTTCCTTTGGAAAGATGCAATTTGTTCTCTCTGATAACCATTCTAAAAGTCAAAAGTTAAATCAAAAAAACATTTTATTCACTGGTCAAAAATTGCTTAATTGCCACTCCATTGCAAGTGTATCACTTGCATTACTTAAACCACCTTATCTTGTGTTTTTAGGATGAGGTAACTTTGAGACAGATTAAATTATATTAATTTTCTTTTTCATATAAACTCAATTTAGGATTAAATACGAGCCAATGACATGCAATGGCTTTTGCTATATGGTTTTATCTATTTCTCTTTGCATCGTCACCCGATCCCCCTCATTAAGTGTATTAATGAGCCTCTAAATTAAATTCTTATATTGCAGTGAATTAGGCAATTAGATGGGGTGAAATTCGTGGTTAGTTATGCATCAATATAACACAAATATGAGCAGTGGTTATAAAGCAAGTTAACAGTATCAAGTCTGATCCAATTTTTCCCTGACTCCGGGTCAAGTGGCTAATTACAAAAAATTTCACTCTCCCTCTCCTTGTATATCTCACCCTCTCTCTCCCTCTCTTTCTCTCTCTCTCTCTCTCTCTCTCTCTCTCTCTCTCTATATATATATATATATATATATATATATATATATATATATATATATATATATATACATATATCTGTAATTATAAAGAAGTCCATTCTAGCACGTCTTTAATACTGCGCCATCTCAAACTAGTCATTTTATGGGGAATGAAGTTCCGTGTGGTAAGCAAATTACCATAGTAATTGTCTAGAATAGAGGTTCGTTGCCACTATGTGCCCCGTCGAAACCACGAGGTCAGTTAACATGGGCGAGGACTGTTGTAACAGTCAGAATATCAAACGGCTTTCTGCGATAAGCGACGGATTGGAATCTTAAACGCGCGCCTCTGTTGCCTGCCGGGGCATTATCAAGGAACCCGCGCAAGAGTACTTCCCATCCCTCAAGCGCGCCGTGTTGATCCAAGGAGAGGTTCCCTTCCCCCATTGGCGAAGGAAGTAACGGTTTTGGCTGCTTCCTATATATTGTTGGTCCCTATTGGGCATCGACAGTCTAGGCCTGCCTTCTACAACGAAACACGTCATTCTCGATAGTGCTCTATTTCACTACGAGACCTAAGGCTAGATTTCTACCGAAGGATCTGAGCCCCAGTGACTTGCCCCATCCTTGGTTTCTGTACATTTAGTTTGGCACGAATACTTCCTCCAGTTATTGTTACTACTAGAGAATAAAATCCCCGTGGTTAAAGTCACTCGAATAACCATCCAATCCCCGATTCATCTCTTAAACAATCGAACCCAAGCTAGGCTAAGACGAATTATGTGTGGCTTCCTTGCCAGTCATCCCTGTGTGCGTCCGTACAGAGGCTCGTATAGCCTCTTTGCTACTCCACTAGTGTTCGCTTCGAGTTGCTCTGTTAGATCGATTATTTTAAACATCGAGTATCCATTGACATTATTCTATTTTAAACTATTTATTGTATATAATGTGTAAATATTAAAGTTTATTTTTGTTTCAACTTTTTCATAAGCCTCATAGCCCGCAGCCTTCATTAGTTTGGTAACGGCAAACTGCACTATATCGTTTGTATTTAAATTCCTTGCACTACTTTAGGGAAGCGGGTCCCTAACTTCCCCACTTCTATCCCCCACCATCTCTGTCGTGACCAGACTTGAGTTAAGGTCATTCGTTTGACCTTTAGCATATCGGGTAGATGTGACGTATAAGTTGGTGGGTCATTCTAGGACAGTAATCTTTCTAGAATGTCTGTTTTAGGCGGGTACCAAGAGAGCCCTTGGAATTAAATTGAAGAGACACCACCGTCACTTGTACACTGGATAATACATTTAATTTCTTCTCCCTCCTCCTCCTCTTCTTCTTCTTCATCACCTTCTTCCTTGTGATGCCCGAACCATTGATGCTGATCTGCATTAATGCCAAAGAATGAGAAAAGAAATCGTTAAAAAATAAATAAATTTGAAAAAATAATAAATAGAGTAAATTGTCTGAGAGTTGTCAGTATCTTGAAATCTTCTTTGGTGATGTCAGTGCCATTAATCCTAGAACACTAAACATGTTTCCCTGTTCTGATTCAACTAAACATGGGTGTATCATACCAGGTTTTGGAAATGAACAAAAAGTCATTAATCTTAAATATATATTAAAAAAGAAGTTATACACAGTTAATTTTAACATACTTACTCGCTTTAACATGATTATAGCTTAATTACTTACAAATGAGGTTAATATCATAAAAAAATCGATTTTTCCCAAAAAAACATTTTCCACGAAAAAATGCAAACATTAATTGGCGC
The DNA here is from genome assembly GCA_963969495.1 of Ceratothoa steindachneri. NCBI lineage: Eukaryota > Metazoa > Arthropoda > Malacostraca > Isopoda > Cymothoidae > Ceratothoa > Ceratothoa steindachneri. Next base: position 247,662,912 of record OZ018317.1, on the reverse strand, counting down.
CACCGATTTTCCCCAAACTGGTCTTAGCCCTTCCCAGATATGTTGGCTCGACTCCTAGGGGTTTGGTATCACCAAAGCTTCCGTAGGTTGTAAGGAAGAGAGGTAGAAGGAGGCCTATTTTTAGTATAAGATTTTCTACCTTTTTTTCCCTAATATTATTTTTAAGCCTAAGAAACTCACTAAATGAATACATAGTTTAAAAATATAGCAACAAAATCAACGGTTTCAGGTATAATCCTGGACCATTATAACTTACCACAGGTCCAAATGCAGTCGGTGGAGGGGCATGGGCCTCAAAAAACACTCTATGCACAATCTGTAGGAAAACAGGCTAATATTAACTTGTTTTTGGCACAATATTTCCTCCAAATATAACTCCATCTTTCACAACATTATTTCCAAAAATAACTTTTTTAAAGCATATTATCATCTTTTGTCAACAAGAAAACAACGATTTATATCAGTGTTCCATGAAATTTACCTTAGACACAGTGAGTGCAGATTGGGTAATAGTGCATCAAGCAGACAGGTTGGCGGCAAGCTTGACATCTGAAGCGGGTCTTCCTGTCAGCTTTTGACTGGCTCAGGGAGCATCGAACCATGGGCTCCTTTATCTCAACTGCAGAGGGTCCTCCAGCAGAACCAGCGGAAAGGGGTTGATGGAGCACACCTGGCGTATAAGCAGCTTGACCTGCCGGTGCTGCGTAGGGGCATTCATGCGCTCCTCAGCTGAAGGAGTGATCCATTGCAATGCCAACTGCTGCATGTATTTTTTTATTCTCATAATGCTGCCTCCTGCCCTTTTCCTGTATTCTGTATATATGATAAATGAATTGATAGTGGCAGCATTTAGGATTCCAAAGAAGACACACAGTGGCAACCTTTTTGTCTTTCTTCTGCAGCTGTATTGGGCGCACATAATGTCAAAGGTATCAACACCTCCTTTAGTTTCCTTATAATACTAAATCACCTCTGGCTTAAAATTGTCAAGCACAGTTGGCTGCCTGTGCATTGACGACATCAGGAGGACATTCTTCTTCGATGAATTTTTGAGGGGGAAGTGAGACACCAGCATTAAGTCTTTTGTGAAGAGGAAGGCAGTGCTACCTGGCAACCTATTGGTCTTATCTGTTATGACATTCAGCACTTCCTTCTTATTCCCCCTCACTGTTCCCACAAGTAACAAGCCACAGAAATGTGCCAGGTCCATAATGAGGGGTACAGAAGTTAAACAATTTTCAGTGGTTACGTTGCGGTGGTTGTTGTGGTACTTTTCTGTTAAATCTATTGTAAACATGTGTCCCAGTTGTATGCTTCTCCTTGGCCGAATACCCTCTTTCCCCAGGTAGGGAATGGCTTTCAATAGATATTTGCTTTGGACATCATTGACCATGACCAGTTTGATCCCATACTTTGAAAGCTTATTAGGGATATACATTCTAAAGGGGCATTTACCCCTAAAACACAGCAGTTTCTCATTTACAGTGATGTTTTCATGTGGGATGTAGAGCATCTCACAATTGCTAATAAACTTGTCCCACACACTCCTGATGGGGGAAAATTTGTCGGTGGCCCGCCTCTCTTGCCGTGTGGTCCAGTCATGAAACCGAATGAATGATAGCAGGAATGAAAAACGCCCCTCCGACATTACTGCTCTGTAGAAAGTGGCACCAGAGATAGGGAACCACATTTCATTCGTCTCCAGGTGGTTATCCTTCAAGTACCCACTGAATATAAGGACACCTATCAGGGCACGGATGTCAGATGGTAAGGTATGCTTGAGAGTTGCTGTCTCGAATTTGTACTTGGCGGCCAGCTAGTCAATCATTTTATTGGTCCACAACACTATTTTACTAATTATGGCATCACTTATAAATAGGTTAAAACACTCCCCTGGTGTTGTGGCTTGTGGAGCTGTTTGCATGGGACCTGGTGTGAATGACCTAACAATATTCAAAGCACTTGTCCTCGTTGCTGCGTGTACCTGAGGAGTTGTTTTACATTCAAACTCACTTTTACTAGTCACTGATGGGTCTCTGAAACTAACAATGAGGTCTGTTCCATCCACATCACCACGTTGTCGGCGGGCAGCAGAACGCGTGGTAGGGCCAACAGAAGGTCCAGCAGCAGGGGTGGCAGGGGTAGCAGGGACAACTGTAGGGGTGGCAGGGGGTTGCCTCCTCCCTTTGGACCTATTACATACACTCTTTTTCTGTCTTTTCATGCGGGGTGGGTCATCCTCACAGTCACATTCATATTCTTCTGTATCCAGATCTTCATCTGGCTCAGCAATATATTCACTATCATTGTCACTACCATAGATATCTTCCATTTCTACAATATCTTCCTCATCACTTTCCTAAAAACAATAGATTCAATTACATCCTGAGCCAGATTTTTATTACTAGCGAATAACAAAGCGAATGACGTCATACGCGTCGGGTATAACACGCCAATGTTTAGAGTTCCAAAGTTAAATCTCCCATGCAAACAATTTTAAAACGGACTCATGAGCTTATTATATAAGTGACCAGCTTTGTTTTCTTAAATCTTACACCTAAACAAACATATATTTCACGTGAATTTGTGTGAAAATCTAAAAAGCTTTTTTATAATTACACAGAATTCCTCAATTTAGAATTCTTTTGAATTGATTCAGTTAACATACTTAGAATCCTATGCAGAATCATTCACTATTCAGCATATAATTTTCTTCGAATCATTTAAATCGTTGAATCTTGATTAGTAAATTTTCTTGATTCCAAAACTACAGAATTATTTAGAGAAGAGAATCTCTCACAAGGCATCATTTCCCTCTCTCCTGAACAAGCCGTTTCTTACTCTTGGAAAATTCTGCATTTATTATTATTATTATCATAGTTAGTGGTATTTAAGCCGTCGTACGCCAAGTGGGAAAAATAACTAAAAACACAATGTGGGGTCCTGAAAGACCCAAAATTAAGTGGTGGATTTCTGCCATATGCACAAAGTTAAAAATGTTAAATTTTGTGCATGTGTTGCCCAGGAGACGGCGCGTGGAGCCAATCCACTATGTCTCCCTTTGATCTTTTTTTTATTTTTTTTTTAAGAGCAAAATTTTCATGGATTTCAGCAAAATTTTCGAAAAGTTACACATTTAGTTATTTTTATGGCAAATATCTTTAGTTTATTTCATTATTATTCATTCACCATTTATACACATCTTAACATGCATTGCCATATATCTTCCAGATGACACAGAACGCCGTTTGATTTGTGGCAAGCATAATTGTTCTGTCAAGGATTACATGAGGCTTGAAGGGTTCTTTATCCTTTACCTTTTGTTCAAACTGCTTCGAACCTTAACAATAGAACATTTCTATTTTCCGCTGGGACATTGCGGCAGATTGTAACTCGTTTGTCCTCTGAAAAGCCAAATTTTGATGAATAGACTTTACGATCCTTTGATGATTGAAATGATGAAATAATTTCCTTTGTATTCTTCCTCACAGTTCTAACCAGTGTCAATTTCTTGTCAAGTAGTTCTTTGGCGAGATGATAATTAGTAAATAAGTTGTCTGTCGTCATGTTTATCTCAGTGGTTTGAATTGTTGTAATAAAATCATGTACAACTCTTTGGGGTTGTTCTCGTTCAACTATCTCATCAACTTTTCCCCTATAAATTTAGGCACTCAGAAGATAGGCATTTTTTGCATCATCCATGCTCCACACTTTTCTGACATACTTATCGGGTTTACTAGTTATATAAATCCTGAATGAATGAACAGTTTCCTCTATATGGTAGTAGCGACTCATTAATGGTTACGTATGCACTAGCCTTGTAGTAGACTTGACAGGCCCCAACAAACCTTTGGAAAACATTATGTATAGGGGCCAACTTTCCTTCTTCCCCATCGCATCGTTCCGTTAGAGTGTTCATGTCGTTAAATCTGATGCACCTTTTAATTTGCAGGAAACGGGTCCGACTCATGGTAGCTCGATGAATAGGCAAACCTCTCTTGGTGCTGAACAGTTCATCAATATGACGCTTATTATCCTTGTCGCTTGCACATATAACGTCAAGTTCGTGCCAACCCATAAGTTCTACAGCATCTGCATCCTTCCAGTCTGTACCATACACAAAACTTCCCCTTTGATTCATAGATTCAAGAATTGTTTGAATTATTTCATCTGTTATGAAAAAGCTGAAGGTAGCATATTCATTATGTGTTGGAAAGGAACTGTAAAAACCAGCCTTTTCCCGAACAATGTTTTTGGCGGTAAGTGCTTTCCACGTCTTGGAGGTAGGGTTTACCACTTGGTTACTTTCCCTGTCTCTGCCTAGCACAAACTCTTTTCGAGGAGTGTCACTATCATTTGAATTGTCACTACTCTCAGTATCACTCACATTATCATTGCTTTTCTCACTATCATCAGCAATTCCAGCAGTAACTTGTGGATCATTTGATAAGTCACTACAAGAGTCATTATCACCATCAAGAATAGGAGGATCTTCTTCAATTCCCTCACTTTGGCCATATAATAGATCAACAGACAGTGCCATGTTCAATTATATCACTCCTAAAGTATAATATATTTACTTTTAAAACTTTGTGTCCCTATGCACTGGCAAAGTACAAAGGCACATCTGAAAGGCTAGATCCCTAAAACAATAAGTGGCTAAATGGTATGTTATTAAAAAAGATTTGGGGTCAATCTGACCTCATATGGAGTACATATTATACATATTTATTTACAAGAAGGTGGCACTCGACAGTTCAAATAAGTATCACTTTCAATTTTCAAATTTAAGGTTGCCAATGATTTCTTATCAAAGACGAAGGGAAGAGCGGCATTAAGGCTAGGAATAAGATAGAAATACCAGAATAAGGAAGTCTGCAACTGACTCTTAATGGTGGTGTATTTGTGTGGATATAAGCCCTTTGCACATAGGAAAACATTTGTCAGCTCTCTTGCCCTGAAACGGTTTGGCTAGCAACGAAAAGAACCTCGTTTACCAGGCCTTCCACAGCTGTGTATACATTTCATGCGTGTCTCTAAACGCAGGCAGCTGTGTTTATATAACTAGTTAGCTATATTAACGCTCGTTCCAAAAGGAATTTTATAGTTAACTCGAGCGCAATTCGTAAGCGAAGTTCCGAAATGTGAAAATAGGATTCGTTTGAAAGGACAAAGTTTTCGAATTCTGGGAATATTTTTTTAATCCATAATAAATCTAAATATCCAAGCTGTCCTTGTGTTGCTATCCTTTTAATGTGGATTTGCATATCATTCTCCTTCTTGTATCTAACCATTATTTCGATGAAATCCGTTGTCATGACGCCGCTAACTTAGGAGATGAGTTGTCATTGCAAGAAACCGATCAAAGTAAATACCGGTACCGAAGACAATATATATATATATATATATATATATATATATATATATATATATATATATATATATATATATAATATAATATATATATATATATATATATATATATATATATATATATATATATATATATGAGGATAAAAAGGAGAGTAAGTACTGAATATAAAAAATATTGCTAACGTTTCGGGCTCTGGACCCATCTTCTAGGCTAGAATATTAAAGATTTACATAAGAACAATTGTTTAACAATGATAATTAATGGCTCTAGGATAAAAATGTACTAGGAGATAAAAGCAAAAAATATCAAAGTGCTATATAAAGAACAAAAACCTGCATATTAAGTTAAAAAATAAATAAATTCAAACGAAATTAATAAGGTTAAAATTGGAATAAAAAAAACCTCAATCAATACACTAAAATTTATTACCTGATTCGGAGAAAGCTGTGAGGTGAATAAATGAAATTAAAAATGATAATACCAGAAAAGCTGTGATTTAGTATTAGTTGGTTCTCTGATCTATGTTGTTGGTTGGTAAAAAAAAAAAACCTGTTAGTTATTTAGTTGTTAAAGTGGTAATAAATTAATGGTATCTAGTTGAAAGAAAAAAATTCAAACGAAATTAATCAAGCAATATATAACGGTGTGGAAGTTGAGTCCTTATTTAACTGAGGCGGATTGTATTTAATTAAAAGGGACTCAATTATGAGAAGGTCAGATTTAGTTTTGATGCAGATAATATTTCAAATTGATTACACAGGCCTGTGTTTGAAAAAGGTTTTATGTCCCTTAGGATTTCTTTGTGGTTTCTTAATGAATAAAAACTTCTGAGCTCAAAAATGATTGTATTTTTGTTCAATCAGGTCAGATTTTCTCAGTACAGCATGCACCACTTTGATATTTTTTCAAAAACCTTTCTCTATCTAATAATACATTATTATTTTTATATCATAGAAATAGGAATAAACGTATGTAAACTATAATCATTTTAATAAAACAAAAAATTAAAGAATGCAACATAATAAAGAAAATATTTCTAATTTCCAAGAAAAGACGCCCTTGACGATTTTCGTTTGTGCCTCTAATCTGGTGCATCACACTTCAAACACCAACCGTACTCAGCAATCATGTTTACGTACCATTTAGCATGGTACTTGGATTCCATTGTTTTCATGTCCTGGTGAAATCGTTTACCTTGTTCTTCGCTGGAATCCCGGCAGCTGTCGCGAAAATAATCCAGATGGGACTGTAAAAGGTGTATCTTTATAAACATTTGAGCTCCTAAATGTTTGAGACTTGTTAGGAGCTGATTGACTAGGGCAACATATTCTGAACTTCTTTTATTGCCTATAATATTTTTAACTAGAGCATTGGAAGCTTTCCAGGCGTCTTTTTCTATATCCGTCATTGATTCCTCAAACTGCTGATCTTTTATCAAGTTCTTGATCTGAAGTCAATCAAAAATTCCCGAATGGAGCTTAGCGTCACTGATTTGTCAAAACTTTGAAAGAAGAAATTTAAATTCTCCTCGTGGAGGCCAAACCTTCTTCTCATAGTGCATACTATCTGCACGACTGTCCCATAAACATAGGAAACAGATATGATTTGTGTAGTCTCTTTGAATCCCAAGTATAAAAGACACTACCTGAAAGAAAACTTAACAGATTATGTAAATTCAAAGTGTAATATTTCTAAAAAAAACAATAAGAATATGAATGTGTACTAAAAAATCCTGTATGCCGATGCATTAAATCATTGTATTGAAATTAATTGGATATACTCTTATGTACATCTTATTTTGAGTTTATTGAGTTGTGCTATATACCTCTTCAATCAGGATAAGTTCTTTTTAACCCAAAAGGATGCATTAACCTATAGGGACAGACTTCAATAAAAAAATATAACTTAAAAATGACTCAGGATTTCCAGATTTGCATTCTTGTACAATGTAAGTTGGCCAAAAGGTGTATACAAGTATTAACAATTAAAATTAAAAATATCAATATCTCAGAACTTAGAAATGCAAAGTTTAAAATGATTTTACCTATAAGTCACCACATGTGCTCTAATTGTGGGTAGAGTACTTTATTGCATCTAGCAATGTTTTCATATTTTCATAACTTTCAGCAAGTTGGATTGAATGGCCTATAGGAACATAAGAACATAAGAAAAGAAGGAGCCTGCAAAAGACCATTCATGGCCTAAAGCAATCTTTTTACCAATATTCAGTAACACAGCTTTTAAACTTCTACTGCAGGAATTTATAAAAAGTCTCCATTTTAATGGGTTGTAGGGAATTTCAGAGGGCCTCAACAAGTCCTTTAATAATGGCGCAGTATACTAAAGAGCTGGAAGAATGCTGTAAAAAATAGCTTCGAAACTTTTGTTCTCTATTTCTGTACCCAAAAAATGTTGTTTCTTTGGCGAGAAGATTACTTTTACGAATTCGAGAGCCAAGAAGTTGTGCATTCCCCTTTGAAAGCCCCAGATCCCTAGGCTGGTCATTTAAATGAACTTGAGTGAATGGTTTTGCGACCATTTCATGTGTGGAAACCTAATAAGACTCAGATGTGTCATAATCTTGATCGACCTCCATATTTTTAATCTCTTCATGGACCTCTATAAGTTCAGGGAGAGGAGGTATAGGAATTCATGGACAATGTGGCAGGGGTATGAACATCCGGATAAGCCACACTATGTTTATTCTTCTTATTTATACCTGAGAGAAATATAATTGCATATTACATAAAGGAATTGATTTGGAGTTGCAGATAGGACATGCTGAAGTGAACTATGTTAGTTTTTATTTTTGTGCTAAAATATGCATAATAATGACATTTTCACGAGCCAGTATATTACAGAAAGCTTAAATACTTGATACAATGCTCACCTTTAACATTTGTCATGCAAAAATAGCAGTCTATAGTGTGGTCTTTTCTCTTTCTCCACAACAAAAGAAAGAGATTTCTGTTCACTCTGACTCCGGCGTCTTAAACTTATGTAGCATCCCTTGCAGCAGATATTTGGTGCAAAACTTTTATCTTGATCTCCTAACCTTAATCCAAAATATGCATGATACAATGATTTAATTTCCTGAGAGATTGTACATTGCTGCTCGAAAAACTTCACTTTTGCTGCGAACATAGCAAAATCTGTCGGAGCTATTCTTACATTTTCTGTTCATTTGTAACTCAACAACTATTATTATTATTATAATGCTAAGCAATTTCTAACCTGCAAAACATAAACTTATTAACATAATTACTTAAAAAGTACACAAAATTTACAGCGAATACAGTAGTGCAAAAACTATTGAAATTTTGATGTAATATAGGACATGTATAAACTATAAAATTATTACCACCCCCTGTATCGCAAAAACTGAACCTGATAGAGAAAAACGGATGCTAAACTTGGATTTAAGACATCAATTTTATTAAGGAACACTAGAGAAAACCTAAGGTACATTTTTGACGCAGACCAGTGTTATAATCTATAGGTATTTTACAGGAGTAGGAATGAGATCGGACAACAGAGTTTTCGTTAACGGAGAGATCCATTTTTGTTCTGTATCTGACCCCATGGTGAGCATCAATGCGAGCCTTGAGAAGACTTTCCGTACATATAATGTACGTTCCTAAAGAACATGTAGGACAAGTTTATTTATATAAAATTCTGGAACGTAAAATGTTAGGAATTGGGTCCTTTACAGTGAACAAAGAACTAATTTTTAAGGGGTTTACAAACTTGGCGTTAAGTTAAAATGCGGATAGATTTTTTCTTCAAAATATTCGACAATTCCTTCCTCAAAGTATTAGTTTGGTGTCTCATAAAGCGAAAGGAAATGTATAAATTTTGCGCGGAAACTTATAATTATTTATAGGTTTAGAGACATTAGTTAGAAAGTTCCTAATGCAATTTATAAAAATATGGGGTGGGCAGTTGTTTAATTTAAAATAATTCTTAAGTTTGATCATTTCCAAATGGAATAGGGTCCAATTAGAACAGATATTGAGAGCACGGTGAATTTAAGTTCTACAAGCATTAACTTTGAATTGATGGGTGCAGAAGCTTTAAAGGTTTAAACCAAGGTTCACTATAAAGGACCCAATCCTACTAGCCTATGCTAGACTAGGCCTTACTATAGTTTCTAGTTTAGGATAGGGCATACTATACATTTTCTGCTAGGCTATGCATAATTAGTCGAGACTAAGTCATTCTATGGCAGGCTAAGCTACTCTATGCCAGGCTAGGCTATACTATGCTAGCTATGCTAGAGTATAGTATGGTAAATTCTACTATTATAAGGAATCTTAGGCTAGAACTCCTTATAATTAGCTAGGCTAGAATAGGCTATCCGATGCTAGGGTAGTCTATACTATTGTAGGCTATGCTATGACATAATAAAATCTGTTATACTATGGCATACTATCTAATGTAATGATATACTATGCTAGGCTAGGTTAGGCACTCTAGGCTAGTCTATACTATGCTAGGCTTTATTATGCTCGGTGAGATAATACTATGGCAGGTTAGCCTACCGTTAGCTAGGTTTTACCAGGCTACTATCCGAGACTATACTTGGCTAAGTTGTTTTACATTATATTTCGAATGATATAATTGCCAAAATCCTCCCAAACTTAGCCAGGGAACTGTTTTTTGGGGGGTGGGGGCACAATAGCATCCAAACTATTCGGCCGATTCTAACGAAATTTGAAACCCTTAAGGTGTTTACATTCTCTTTCGATTGGTAGAATTGTCATGGTGCCCGTCCAAGCTCCCTCCGCGAATTATTGACAATCGAAAGGACATAAATCAGAATAAGTGAAAGCACGCAACTTTTTGGTTAGCAGACCTTGCATATTGGTCGTTTGGTTATCTAAAACAAATATTGGTTCATAATTTATATTAGTATTAATTTTTGTATTTTAAAAAGTTCTAAAAGAAGGTTGGGCAGATGGCTATATTTCAATTATATTAAATAAAAGTACCTCACTCTTTCTTCGTACGTTCTGTTTCTCTGAAACTACAGGAAGTAATTTACCTATTCGACGCTCAAAGCGTATGAATATGACAATGTCCTTTTGCGTGAATGGAAAGTGGAATTGCACTGCATACTACAAGTGAGGTCTTGCAAAGGCTATATTTCAGGTGAGACTAATATTCCATTTTTAAGGCAGAATGTTTTTCTTTGTACCCGAAAACACATCTTTTTCAGGCTACATTTCATTGATTACACAGTCCTGCGTTTGAAAAAAAAAGAAGCTGTTGCTCATGATTTCTTTGTGGTTTCTTAATGAATCAAACCTCCTGAGCTCAAAAATGAATGTATTTTTGTTCAATCAGGTCAGATTTTCTCAGTACACCATACACAACTTTCATTGAGATTACCTCATTTTTTCCCTAAAAAGAAAAATTCAAAAATCTTTCTCTATCTAATAATGCATTTTTATTGTTATATCATAAAAACAGGAATAGACGTATGTAAACTATAATCCTTTTAATAAAACAAAAAATTAAAGAATGTAACCTAATAAAGAAAATAATTCTAATTTCCAAGAAAAGACGCCCTTGTGATTTTCGTTTGTGCCTCTCATCTGGAGCATCACGTTTCAAACACCATCCGTAGTCAGCAAGCATGTTTACATCCCATTTACCCTGGTACCTGGATTCCATTGTTTTTATGTCCTGGTGGAATCTTTTCCCCTGTTCTTTACTGTAATCCCCGCTGTTATCGGGAAAATAATCCAGATGGGACTGTCAATAGTGTATCTTTATAGACATTCGAGCTCCCAAATGTTTGAGACTTGTTAGGAGCTGATAAACCAGGGCAATCAACATATTCTTGGCTTTTTTTATTGCCTATAAAATTGTTAAATAGAGCTTTGAAAGCTTTTCAGGCATCTTTTTTTATGTTCATCATTGATGCCTGAAACTGCTAATCTCTCATCAAGTTCTTGATCTGAGGTCCATCAAAAATTCCCGCATGGAGCTTAGCGTCACTGATTATTTTTAAATTTTTGAAGAAGAAATTTAAAAGCTTGGCCTTCTTCATTAAGGGTTTTGGCTTAATTTTTCATTATGCCAAGCTTTATATGCAATAAAGGAAGCAGTACTTTGTGTGAGGAGGCACTAAAGGTTCAGCTATCACATTGTTTGATCCAATTCTAAATGCTTCTCGTGGAGGCCAAAGCTTCTTTTTATAGTGCATACTATCTGCACGACTGTCCCATAAACATAGGAAACAGGGATGCTTCGTGTCGTCTGTTTGCATCTCAAGTATACGAGTTAGAGACACTACCTGAAAAGAAATTTAGCAGGGTATGTAAATTCAAAGTGTAATATTTCTAAAAACAAATTTAAAGTAATATTTCTTAAAACAATAAGAATATGAATATGTACTGAAAAGTCCTGTATGCTGATGCATTAAATCATTGTATTGGAACTAATTGGATATATGTAAATCTTATTTTAAGTTCATTGAGTTATCTTGTATATCTTCTCAATTAGGATAAGTTCCCCATTAACCCAAACGGATGCATTAACCTATAGGGACACACTTCAACAAAAAAATATAACTAAAATATGACTCATGATTTCCAGATTTGCATTCTTGTATAAATTAAGTTGACCAAAAGGTGTATACAAGTATTAACAATTATGAATGAAAATGTCACTATCAAAGAGTTTAGAAATGCCAAGTGTAAATTGATCTTACCTTTAAGTCACTACATATCCTCCAATTGTCGGTAGAGTAATTTTGATTGCATCAACCATTTTTTTTTCATATTTTCATAACTTTCAGTAAGTTAGATTGAATGACCTATAGGAACGCAAGCTATCTTGTTACCAATATTCAGTAACACAGCTTTTAAACTTCTACTGAAAGAATTTATGAAAAGTCTCTATTCTAATGGGTTGTAGGGAATTCCAAGGGACTCAACAAGTACTTTAATATTGGCGTAGTATACTAAAGAGCTGGAATAATGCTGTAAAAAATAGCTTCAAAACTCTTGTTCTCTATTTCTGTACCAAAGAAATGTTGTTTCTTTAGCGAGAAGATTACATTCACGAAGTAGAGAGCCAAGAAGTTGTGCATTCCCCTTTGAAAGCCCCATATCCATGGCCAGGTCATTTACTGAACTTGAGTGAACGGTTTTGCGACCATATCATGTGTGGAAACATGATAAGACTCAGATGTGTCATAATCTTGATCAACTTCCATATTAATCTCTTCATGGTCCTCTATATGTTCAACAAGAGAAGGTATAGGAATTCTTGGACCATGGGGCAAGAGTTTGATGGCAGTAGGAACATCCGGATATGCTACACTATGTTTATTCTTCTTATTTATACCTGTGGAAAATATAATTGGACATTACATAAAGGAATTGATTTGGAGTTGTAGATAGTACATAAATGTTTAGTAAAAGATATGTTCATGCTGAAGTGAACTATGTTAGTTTTTAATTTTATGCTAATTCCATGCATAATAATGACATTTTCAGGATTCAGTATAATACAGAAAGCTTAAATAATTGATACAATGCTCACCTTTAAGATTTGTCATGCAAAAATAGCAGTCCATAGTGTGGTCCTTGCCCTCTCTCCACACCATGGGAACACCAAAAGAGAGAGACTTCTGTTCGCCATGATTCCAGCGTCATAAACTTATGTAGCATCCCTTGCAGCAGATATGTGGTGCAAAACCATTATCTTGATCTCCTAGCCTTACTCCAAAATATGCATGATACAACGATTTAATTACAGGAGAGATTGTAATATGGTGCTCGGAAAAAGTCACTTTGCCGCAAACATAGCAAAATCTGTCGGAGTGATTCTTACATTTTCTGTTCATTTTTAACTCAACCGCTATTATTATTATTATTATTCTTATTATTATAATGCTAAACAATTTCTAACCTGCAAAAATAAAAACTTATTAACATAATTACTTAAAATGTACACAAAATTTACAGCGAATACAGTAGTGCAAAAACTATTGAAACTTTAATCTAATATAGGACATGTATAAACTATAAAATTATTATCAACCCCTGTATCGCAAAAACTGGACCTGATAGAGAAAAACGGATGCCAAATTAGGATTTAGGAGTTCAATTTTATTAAGAAACACTAGAGAAAACCTAAGGTACATTTTAGACGCAGACCAGTGTTATAAATGCTTAGCTCATTCGAGAATATGAAAACTATATTTTTCCATGTTGTATGTTTAATTCTTGAATGACCATATTTAATCTCTCTCAAGATTGTCGTGGGTAATTTGCCACCAACTCTTTAAAAAATGACCATTCATTTGAATGAAAAAAAACCGTCGTTGGCTTCAACCACGGCCTCTAGGTGGCGTCAGAACCTGCTACAGGCCTTCTTGAAGGAACCCCTTTTTAATTCGGTCAAAATGGTATCATCCTTGACGAAATTTCTATCTTGGTGGTGCATTATGATTTGTTGATCTCTCTCTCCCAACCACGCCCCACATATAACAGTCGAAGGGGTTGCAGTCTGGAGAGATGGTAGGCCAGTTTTTTGAGTGTTGTGGTAGAAGAAATTTTATGACAGCCAAGACTCGGTTGTCCTGCTGGTGTGCGACAGAATTGACCTTTCAGTGTCCAACTCCTGGACCGGGACAACATCAACTCCTACAGGCACTTGATGTAGCCTCCGAATTGACTCTGAGAACCTCCGGGAAGAAAAATACGTCTATAACGTATATATTATTACAGATCATCTTAAACACCATGAAGTAGATCGGGAACTTAGTTTTAATGACTCTTGTTACATCTTGGGGGCCCTAGTAAGCCAGCGGTACTTGTGTGAGTACACCACCTTGTCCTGGCAAAAATTGTATTCTTGCGAGAAAAACCATAACATAGCAGCTTGATGCTGTGCTTCAGTTTGCTCACATAGTTCGCGCACATTCCTTCCACTTGACCTTCATCTTCTGAGACAGAAGATGATCCTTTCCACATCTTGTATGAGTAGTAAATGATTTCCTCATGCACTAAGTGAAAGATGAAAGTCTCTGACACTTCCTTGTCTCCATCTATGGACTTCCTTGACATGCTGGAATCGTTTTTAATGAGGACCCGAAACTCAGCAACTAATTCTGTGGTTCTTCTTCGTATCAGAACGTTTAAAGTGAGAGCTCTGACCTATCGTAGTCTCACAATCACAGTCTGACGCATCCAACTCTGTTGTGATAATCTGTGCCGTCCTTAGATTAATACCTCATGTAAAGAAGAGAGAGAGAGATTCATGCAGACTAAGAAGCCTAACGCGGGTATCTCACGCATGAACGAATATTTAACCGGCATCTTTCGGTAAGCTTCCGTGGCAATAAAGAAGCAAGACGAGTCTAGCTGGAGCTCGGAACCCAAATCAGCGAGAGGGCGCTAACTCTTTACTCGTCCGCTGTGTCTTGATTTGGAGTAGGACCCACTTCCAACTGCAAACAAAATTGCTTCTGGCGAAGCGTTATATATGTTTTTCCCAGCGCGGAAACGAAAAAATTAGTATTCAACAAGAAGGCAGGCACTGCTCACGCGGTATCCAAGAAGTAGTCACGAAGATCCATTGAAATCACCCTACGGACGCACACGCTCCTTCATACGTGACTTCCTGTCCCTCTAAGGACTCGCAGGCAAGAAACCAGTTGTTCAGAACCACAACAGTCAAGGACGTAATGCCAGATTCTGGAATACGTGCTTCGCTCTGTGCCCTGCAAGGATATTCCTTTGAACAACCACTAGAGGACCACTCCCCTTATTATAAAATCGTAAGCCTATTACCGTTTTCTCGATCACCATCGAAGAGGCGTGACGCTTTCCGACTACGAAGCTCCACCCCTAATCTCCTCCCATTTTCGATCGGGTAAATATTGTGCAACTTATAGCTCGTGCCATGACATTCATTGCAAATTAGATTCCTTTGGCTGAACCTTTAGTTTTCCTATAGTCTATAAATTATTGTTAAATTGTGTTATTTGATTGTAAAATAGTCAAGATATTTTGTTTCTCTTGTTTAAGTTCCAGAACCACATTAATAGCCATTGATCTATTTTTAAACGGTCTGTATTCACTTCTATGTTTCTGCTGCATTACGCCATGTTAGTCCGGAATTTTTGGATAAGGAATTGTCCAATATCTTTGAAATAGGTCAAAAATTTGGTTACCCTCGTCCATTTGTGCATTCTTTATTAAACTTAGCTAAGAGAACTCTTTATAGAACTGATAACCAACGGTTTTCAATTACAAAAATAGTCTTATCTTGCCATAATTTGAGCCATTTCTTTGTCTCACCCGTATTTTTAAGCAATTTAATATAGTTTGTAAATTTTAGATATGAATCCACTTTATATAAAATGTTAGTCCACAATAATACAAGGAAAAGAGGTGGAGTATATGCTATAGAATGTTCTATTTGCAATTTACCTTACTTCCGGCAAACTGGTCAATCTATATCTACAAAAATTTACCAGCATAAGTATAATATTTGAAGAGGTGAACTAAACAGCGCTTTATTTTTACATTTATCCGAAAATAACCACGCCATTGACTGGAACTCTGCAAAATTCCTTTGTCATTCTGCTGATTTCACAAAAAAATATTGTCTAGTGTTCATTAATTGGCATCTTACCTAATATAGATATTTCCCCTGGCTTATTTAAACTCGACCCTGTTTTAAAAAAAACTTGTACGAAAGGAAATAACTTCATAATGCAGCCTGTTGTCACTCTTTATTAGTGTAATAACATTCGCATTGCCTTCCCCACCACGTGTCTCTGCTATAATCGTTGATTAACTTTTACCCCTAAATGTTTTCGTCCTAATGATAATCCTTTAAAATGTTTTTTGTTTTTTCCTCACCATTTCCATTCATATACACTGCGTTGTTGTGTATATCGTTTTAGGGATGCATATGTTTGTTATTAGTTGCCGATTGTTCTTTTTATTGGTATTAAATCTCCCCTCATTTAATTTGTCCAACCTTTTGGTAATTTCGTGAAAAAATGATCAACATCGTTAATCATGAAAACCGTTCTCTGTCACTTTAAAGATATTTACCTTCGGATATTCACACGATCCTCTCTAAGGGCAGGCTCTAATAAGAGTTTATCCACGACCGAAGTAAGGGATATGACCTAAAAGTATCCAGGATCACATTTTATGCGCACACTAACATGCGAGTATACTTACTAGTGCACTTCTGTGTTATATTTATCTGGAATTAACGGTAGGAAGGAAAAGACCGTCCTATGAGGCAAAAATAAGCTGCGGAGAATGAGAGTGAAAATATGACTGTTGAGAAGAGTACTATAATCCCTTCGTCAACAAGGTTTCAGAGACCATTCTAGGTCAGTGTTTTCCTTGACCCCTCTTACTATAAATCAGTGCATGAAACTTAGGAACCAATAGCTTCAGAATTGGTTTTAGTATGAAAAATACCCGCAACCAAAGGGTTATATATAACAATAAACAGCGATTTATTGTTATCTCTATTTTTGCCGCCCATGGTCTATAAAGAAATTAATAAGAGCCTGTGTCTCGTTAATTTCCGGCTAGATCTATTAAATGATAATAAAGAATATCCTGCTATTTTTATGCCATCTTTAGCCACCTGCAAATGTCTCCCGCTAATTTCGAGTCATTTCCTCCCATCTGATTTATTTGCTTCTCTAGGCTTTAAAGGTGAAATAAAACGAGTTTCAATTAATAAAAATCGTGAGGAGTTGCGTTTATTTTATTTTTTTTGTTTATGTGTAAAAGAGAAGCCAATAGAGAATAAAAAGGCAGACCTAAAAAGAGGAAGAATAGCAGGCTATTTATGTGGAAATAGGTAGTAAACTGGAGTAACCAAAACTTTCATTGAATGGTATTTGCTATTTCGTTGTGTTTTGGCAAGTTTGCTACAACTTAACACAGGTTTATGCGGGTTTTCAATCTTCGTAGAATAGCCATTTTTCATTTCTAGTCACTAATGTTTCCAGAAATGAAGAGAGATGTTGAATAAAATGCAGATAAGTGCAGATGTGTGCTTTTGCTTAGCCTTTAACATCCATCATTTCATGAGGACTACATTTTCCAATTTTGGAAGGCATTCCATGGTGTAGAAGATGACGGTGAATGCTTTAATGATTGAATTTTAGTTTGAAGGGTAATTATTCAACCGGAACACCATAATTTGATTGAGTCAAGAGAAATCTTTTGCCATCGGTTTTCGGACATTGCTTAGGGTATGACCCGATAAAAGTAATGCCAAACAACAGAATATATACTCAGAAGATAGTCATCTTCCAATGATACTGGTCCCATTACCTTGCTTATAATCACAGTGAGATTACACAGTCCCACCACACTGATGCACAAATGACTCAGTATTAAATGATTATTTGAATCAAATTATCAAAACTTTTACGCCATTCGGTCCGTAGATTTCTAAAACTACTGCTTTCTCTAGACAAATGGACTAAAAAAAGCCCTTTAAAGTTTCCCTAACTTACTATGTACACAACTCAACTACATTTTCCTTTCTCCTCTATACATCCTTCCAACCATTTTATATTTGGTCACTACCTGTTTTTTCGTTGTTGTAATGAATAGCTGATTAATAGCAGCTATCAGAATACCGATTATTAGGGTCCAAGACTCGCTTTCCAGAGCGGAAATTTATATCCCACAAAACCTCCTTCGCGCTTTAATGATCGGGTAATTAGGAATCCAAAATGAGATTCTCTCCTTTTTTTGTAATTATTTGTGTATGAAAATCGTGGGGCGATTATCTGTTGAAGTATATAAAGCTTACTATCTTGTTTGAGTCTCTATGGGTTTTATTGTGAATCAATCTATCATTGCGCTCGTCTAACCTGCTTTAGTGATTTGATGTAGTTATATGCGCAAGGTTTCGCGAGGATGTCACTCAGTTGGTTAGTTGTCGTTTGCATGGCTCATATTCTTTGAATATTTGGGTGGGGACTCGTGGAATCTGTTTTCATTGTATACCAATTATAAAAAGTTAGATATATTTTAAAATATCTACCAAAATACGTAGCAAAATTGACATTCATCTTAATATAGTATTTTCCTCCAAGTCGATTTTGAGACAACGTTTTTGAATATTTTATTAATTTTAGAGCAAAAATGAATATCTACGACGATCTATTATTTCAAAAGTCAAAACTAGGTCACATAAGTTGTACATTTTGTTGGAAGAATTGACTGATATATTAAAATTTATATATTTTTAAATTTCCCCAATTTTTATATTTCTAAAATCATTTGATATTTAAACAAGTTTGTGGTGATATTTTATACTAATTCAGTGCTATGAATTTTCTAGGGAATTTGAAGTTGGGCCACAAATTTCAGGGCAAATAAATGATTTAAATCTTAAGGACAAATTCGATAGACACAGTGATGGTATACTGTTGCTATAGCAACGAGAAACCACCTTCAGACTGCATTGGGTACTTCTAGGGGGCTCTCCCCATCCATTTCAAGGGTGGAGCTTTATTCAATAGACCAATCAAGTGCTGATGATTGGTCTGTCGAATAAAATCAGCCTCCTGGCGATGATGAGGTTGATCCCCCAGCACTGCCCCATGCAGTGTGAAAGGGGCTCCTTGTTGCTATAGCAATCTAAAATAATTTGAATTTAAGTACAGACAATTTTGCTCTCTCCAAATTTAAATATGATCTCTTAATCTCAGTTTTTCCTTTTAATCCTTTCTAATCATTCTCCTGTGAGTTACGTCTACTTGCATTTATTTTTTGCTTTCCTTGTCCATTATATTTTACGCTTTTCAAGATCTAAAAGAGAAATTCAATCTTTCCACAATGCAAGTATCAATGCTGCATATTTTGTGTTTCGAATTTCAAAAAGCGAATCCGAGAAGCAAACAGTGAATTGAACCCATTTTAAATCGAACCGAAAATAAAATTACCCGAGTTTAGCTAAAAATCCTTAAGTTTCATTAGTAATATCTATGTCCTAATCATAAAGAGGACCAGCCATATTCCTCAAAACTTTGCACACTAGGGCTTTTCTTCATTCTTGGGTCATTCGCACAGATGGTAATTCCATCGCGTAGGAGAAACGCTATTTCCCAAGGACAATAGTTCACTTAGAGCGATAGAAGTAACCTTTTAGATGCTCTCCATTTGAATAGTACCAGCAAAATAGTCAAATTTTATTTGTTCGGCAAACATTTACTACCCTCTTTGTAATTTTTTGCTCGATATTGCTAAATGTTTATTGTTACTGCATCGTAGTTCTAAGCAATGAATGTCCTCCTTTTACATATAAAATCCGGCAAATAATCAAACACTATCTTCAAAAGCGTTTTTCTCTTCTTATCAAAGGTTGCTTTGATGGCTTCAGAACTCTTTTAGGATGTTTGAATAATAATATTCAACACGAAATATTAATAATAAATATAATATTCATATGAATAATGTATCACGTGAGCTGAGTCTAGAGTATATTCAAGCATTATTTTGTGAACCCATTTTTGCCAATTTCATTTTTACTTCTTGTAACCGATGAGAATTGAAGAAAGTAAATGAGACTAATATTTATTACATTTGATTCTTCTCGAAAAAGATGAGCAATTTCCCACGAAAATTGGATAGGATATTATTATGTATCGAAAGCCTATTAATTCTCCATAGTTTATTATGTACATTGAATTTTCCAATTAATTATCTCCTTCAGAGTTTAAAGCTATTTTGCCCCCAAACACCATTAATAACAAACTTTCTTCTAGTTCTGCCCGATAATAGAACTTCATTGTGGCGATTACCAATCATTTTCTTTTCTCCCAAATTAAAATATTTCAGATATAGAAATACGAAAATTTAAGACATTGCAAGCTTTTTCGAGGAGGAATTTACAAAAACAAATAAATTTAATTTTAATAATAATTTTCTAATTAAATTAATGGCCAACAAAGATCTAGACCTAAAAGATTTTATGGAAGCTTCAAACCTTTTTTCAAACCTTCTCATAATATGCACGAACAAACGAATTGTGTTGCACACCTTTGTCATTCCATTCCTGAAGGCGATTGAAAAATAAATCAAATAGAAACAAAATGCTATTTTTATAGGCCATTTCACAAGTGTGTTTCTCTTCGCATGCTCTAGAATTAGATTTTGTTTAATTGAACTGTTTGCAAGAAAGTCAGCATCAAAAATGATGTCGAACTAGCTCTCAAGCCAGCTATACTTCTAAAAAAATAGACCTTAATTGCAACATGAACTAAAAATTTAAAGTTAACAAACAAACTACACACACAGTAATAAATTAAACAAATTTAAGTGAGGCTTACTAAATTACACAATTAAATATAGAGTAATGGTTACCTAAAGCTCACTTTAATATGCAACACAAATTGACCTTCAACGAAAAGATAATGGGATTTAAATATCTTTTAAGATTCCCTTGGGAATCAGGTTTGAGGCTGACCTTGGCATCAATTTTTAGGTTGCCTCAAGAATGAAGTTTCAGGTAGGCACGTAGACATGCAGTTCCAGATGCTGTCTGAAGGGAGAATCAATTAAGGCCACAGATAAATACGGAGCGTGTGGCAGATAGCGTCAAACACGTCGTCTTGATGAGATGATTTCACCAACGGGACGGGAAAAGTATACTTCTCCAACTCTTCGAGTTAATCTGGAAATAATTCGCACTGACGATCCAAGAGCAAACGAGTGAATCCTTTGACGAAGGGGAGTGCTTGAGGGAGTTCACTTTGAGGTATTCCTCAATAGCGAGGACTATCTCTGCGTTTTCGGATACACCAGGATAGGAGGATTCTCTGACGAGAGTTAGTTGAACTTGCTTTTCAATCCAAGTTAACTAAAAGTTTGGTGTACCCACCAGAAACTGCCTCGAGGATGAACTTCTTCTAAGTTCCTTTAGTAGGGTTGCTTGGCACTCGGCGGAGTTCGCTGTCTCGATGACTCTCAGGATCTATCTCGTTCTTCCAAAGTTATTTGATTATATACTTTGCCACCCCACTGAGGGTAAGGGAAGGAAAGAGGACGACGGAATTAAGTCTCCTCCTCAGAGCGTCTTTTAGCTAGCCCTAAAGATAAACTTTTGGCTTTAGGCCAACGCTCCTCTAATTTCGCATAAGAATTGAAATTAAATATCAACCTTTAGGGGAAATATGGCTGGTTTAATCAATGTTAAGCTCACCAGAGTCCGACATGTGTTGATTAGTCCATTCTGTGGTTTTGAGCGGCCTTTCTGGTTCTCCTCGAGGCGAGGGAAGAGAGAGGAGGAGGTTAAGTGATCGGGCTACGCCGCTAAAACGCCAGTACGTTGTGATTAAGGAACAAAGCCTTAGTTTTGAGGGTGGGAAATCGATTCCTCTACAATAATAATAATAAAACAATTAAACTACAGCCGATTCTCTTTCGGCCAGAGAGATAGACTTGGGAGGGTTATGGTAGGCAGTTAATATACTTAACCTCACAATTATGCAGCTACGAAATCTGGGTAGATTATATATTAATTAAAGTAACCCAATTCTTTCGTCATAATTAATTAAATGAGTATAATTTTTGAAAAAATAATTAGTTCAAATTGGAGTCTACAATAAAGTACCTAAGAGGTAAATTTCTCTAGAATCAGAAATGAAGATGGAAAGCAAATTGGGGTCTGATTCTCGATTGATAGCATCTTGTATAAGAAGAAAAATAATAATTTATTTTAGGTTTATTTAAAGTAGGCAACTTAATAATTAATAAAATTATTTTCAGTATAATTTTACTGTATCCAAATAATTTCTTTAAGAAAGAAATATTGATAACTTTTGACTTGCGTATGTTCTTGTATTTGTTAGACCATATTTAGCGGTATGTTCGTCGGTTTGTTTTAGTGACATCATATTAGTATGTATTTCTTTCTTTTGGTTAATTAATCTTCCTAATCTCTTTAAGCTTTCCTTTTTCCTTCTATACATGTAAACCCTTTATCTGTTTTGCCAAATCTAAAACGAATCCACTAAAGTTAAAAGTTATTAGTATTGAATTAGCCGTCGGAAGCATTAAATTGGGAATTAAAGTTAAAAGATAAGATGCATTATGGAGTATATAAAGATGAGACAAAATAAATGGGTTAATTACGAAAAGATAAATGAAACGGAAATATAATGTAAATTATTAATAAGTGAATAACAATTTTGCAAAACATGCGGGAAAATGAAACTCTTCTCTGGCAGGACTGAGCGGAGGTTAATATATTCAGATGAAGGAGAAAAGCTCACATCAAATGAAGCCACATATAAAATATACACGTATTTGTCCATATTTAAACAAGGTTAATCAGCATCAAAGTACTTATGTATTCGGGTATTTATGCCTTCTTGAATATTCTTTTAATATGTCTGTAGCGCATCCCTCACAAACATTCATAGTTGAATTTTTGGTGCACGTATAATTTATTACTATTTATTTGCTTCTTATTTCTTTGTTTTTTTCATAATTATATGCAAATAAAAAGTTTCCGACCCTCCATTTTTCTAATATCCCGATATTTTCGAAAACTTTGTTTATTTACCAATAAAGAAACAATACAAAATGGCAAAACATGTTTATCATCATAATAAGAATAGAAATAATCGAAAGCAAGTTTGTTTATATACAAGGCTCTTCTACTAAACACAAAACTAGGTACCTTTTTGTCTTAACCAAACTCAAGGCTTACATTTTGACATACCATAGTTGTCATTTTCTTAGATATTAACTTTATATTATTACTGTTAATTTAATTTGCCTTAATGTTAATTAGGTATAGCGAAAATGCCAACCCAAAATTTGATTTACTCAGTACCATAAGAAGACGCTCAACATGCTGTTGTTTAATACTAAATGAAAGTCTAACTTTTCTTCCATGATAACAATTACCGTCTAATTCCTGCTCGTCTACTTTCACCCCTACAGCATCCTATCACGAAAAGGTCAAATCAGTACCTACAGTTCATACAGACCAACTAGTAGAACTCTAAACATGACTAAACGCTTTGTATGCCGCTTGTAAAGAATAGTGGCATTTGATGTACTCAAATGTATTAATATCTCCATACTTGTCGCTGAACTCCGAGATAAACGAAAATTTCTGGACAGATTTTCATCTAATTAGGTGACAATTTTGGTGGTGTCGAATGAGATTTTCTTCACCACTGATGTTTTAAGCAATCAGCTGAGCGATAGGTTTATGCTTAGGGTAGGAAAGGTATTCCACAAACTAGTAGACCAAGAAAGTCGATTACGATAACAAAAAATAAGGGCGTTCACCTCATTATCCTGGAATAGGAAGAGTCGTTTTTTATTCGTCCAGCATAATAAGAAAAATGGATTCGCAATTTTGTGTATACAGTTTTGAACTCATAAATAAAAAATCTCATTGGAGTGAGGCAACATAGGATTATCTACAAATCCTAGGGACATGTTTATTGGTAAAGTTGCCACCACTATCATCGAATTATAATAGCAGAGATAAGAGTTTTTCGGGCACTGGTAATTACATATTTTATCATAAATAAAATGCAAAGTTGCCTACGCAGAAGTACATAATTCGAAAATATTCGAGTGTCGAAAGAACAAGATGAGAAGTGAGCCAATGACTTCCTATCTGATAGACATAGCAAATCGTTGCTTAACGCAAATAATTACATTTATTATTCCCTCGTTGAACACATCTCAAAATAAATATATATATTTTTTTCAGCATTTTCTACCGAAAAAAAAAACCGCTACTTCTAGAGTCAGGTACCCAAACGCACTTTCTGCCGCCCATCTCCGGCAACCGTTTAATGAGATTCTCCAAAAGACAAAAAACACACAATCTTTTGAAATCAAACTGGAAAATTTTAGACTTTAGGAATGTGAAAAATTCGTTCCTAATTTTACTCCATTCAACCAAGAAATTTAATTTAGGAAATTCTACCCAAATAATTTTCCCTCTTTTTACCATCCAAATCCAATTCTTGGCAATTTTGATATGTGAAATATATTTCCATTCATTCGATAAATTCAAGGAGATATTTAACTGTTAGCAATTTGGTTTAGATCGAATCTCCCTCATTTCTTCCCCTTATGTTTAGTTTCTTATTTCTGACAGGGTATCATGTGATAACCAACGGGTGTTCCAATTTACACGAAAATTGGGCATCTACGGATGTATGTACTCGATTGCTGAATCTTTCACGTGAACTACAATCATACTCTTCCATAGCAATGACTAGATTTAACTCTAAGAGTTTGCTGTATGATTCGTTTCTAGTGTAAACTATTTTTCTACGATTATTTTCAACATAAATTAAATTAATAATGATTTATACCATATATTATATGTTTTTTTCAAGAAAATAGAAGCTTCAACAGTCTTCAGATTAAGCAATTTTAATAAATATCTAAATAGTAAAAGCACAAATTTAAGTATATACGAATTAAAATTGAGATGGGTAGCGTATATAGCAAGGATACAAAGGTTAGTAAATGTTTAGAACAACTTTTTAGCTGGCTTGTTAATAATAAATTCTAAGTAAATTCACTAAGATGTCACTAATTCTTCAATATGTGAATAACCTTATCTTTGTCTTTCGAAGTTCTTGAGATCATATGTAGGATATCGATTTGTAATACTATGGGATTACATAAAATCTATTTTATCTCTTTTGGCTTGTGTGATACTCAGCGATTGAAGCCTTAGAACGCTAAAGTGAATAATGACGGAGAATGAAAGAACCGCAAATTCAAATGTGACTACAGAAGTTAATCAGCATCTAAAAGTCATGTTTCGACTATAGCTTCGTCGACTGTCACTTGGCTAAACAACGTTATAAACTGGCTTATAGAGTTAAATATTTTAAAAAATAAACAAAACTGTAGAAGAATAAGGTTGAAGGGCGACCACGTGCTCTTATGTACGCACGTGGTCTCGAGATCACCGATTGGAGCGTTGGGAGCAACGCTAATCTACGGCAAGGATGAGGTCCACGCCGTTTTATTGCACCCCAGCTGCATTTACTTAGGGACACATTCATGCCGCATGCCGTACAGCCATCTTCTTGCTCTCCGGCATAGATCGAAGCTCGTCGAACATTCTACGCCATCTTTATGTCGGTTCTTCCGAAGGAGTCGCTGCCTTTCCCCAAGATTGTGCGAGTCGGGGAGCCTCCCACCATGTCATCTCAGCCACCAGCGAGCTCCTATATATTCCCCCGACTCGGTTTCGCGTTTAGCACTCCAGGACTTTCCAGCCTATCAGCGCGTACGAGCAAATGACACACTTACTCGTCGCGATCGGAAACACCGGCGATTTATATTCAAGAACGAAGGCTCAATCGACATCCGAGAACTCTGCCATAGTCAATCTGCGAGTATCTGACGAGGATTTCCATCTTCAAAGGCCAAACTACGTGTGCTCCCTTATCCAGCCTGTGAGGTAACTCAGCTTCCCCATAATAGTCATCGTATCCCGACGGGCCTTTCCCTTCCACGAACAACTAAGCAGTTGCAATGGTTGACGCCTACAGATTATTTTATAATCAGGTCTACCTAAATCGCTCCATCCTTTATGTGTGAACCGCGGATTAAAATCCCCTTTTTAATCACCAACCTGAACCTGACAACTAATCCCATATTTATTCCTCCTGTGTCTCGTGCCGAAAGTTAACTTTCGCATGTACGATCATTCCCTTTAAGCCCTGTACCTGTACCTATTTAAACTTTATTTATTTGTTAGTAAAGGTTTATTTTTGTTATTGTCTTTTTCTTGCAGCCCTAAACGAGTATCAGCTACCTATTAATCTTTGGCCAACTTGCACTCTGAATTATTTGTTTTGAAAGAACCCAACCAATTAAAAAGTACACCATCCCCATTGAATTCTTAACTATTTCCCCTTAAAGAACCAGCTAAGGTCGAATCTTAAACCAATTTCGACGCAAACCCCGAAGGCATAAATCTATTTATATAGAGTCTGGCCATTCCACGACACAAGCCGTTCCCAAAATTTGATTTAAGAAATTCCATATTCACAATATTTGCTGCTTCATCCCCTCAAATGCACTCTCCTTATATTGCTATCATCTCTGTCGCTATGGTAAGGTGGAAATTCTTTTCCACTTTCGTATGTCAAAAGCGTTCAGCATATCAAAAACTCGGATTAAATCTGTAGAGGTATAATAAGAAATTAGTATATATATATATATATATATATATATATATTTATATAGTCTAAGGAAATAATAACTAAAGACATCTGGGTTTAGCTGTGCCCCTTCGATGTTCTCCGGTAACATAGGAGAACGGGCAAAAGCGCAAGTGATACGAGACTGAATCCTGACCTCAGCTCAAAAGGCAGGCACTTCGTGGGTGTACTTATAAACAACCCATTCAAAATTGCAAACTGCCGATCTCGTATTACCCCCTCTCCGAGCCACAGACGCAAAAGGGCGGCAGTCCAACCCGAGGTCCCACCTTGCGAGCTTCCCCCCCATCCACCTCCTCACCCACCTCAGCGGGAGTAAGTTGGGTATATAACCTGAGTACCCGTGTAAACGTGGCTTTTTGTTTTGATTCCCACCAAAGAGACAAGAAAGTCACAGGTTGACAGAAGATTTTTCGAGTTCTACAAGAAGACTCAAAAATAACCGGTACAAAGTTATTACAAGTTAAGAAGAATTTGCAGTCCTTGTACAATACCAGATTTTACCAAGGAAGCTCGGCGCCGTTCGAGCCACAAGATTAGTGAGTATCAACCGACACAGATTGAGGACTCCAAATCTTATTCTATCTGAGTTTGACAACTCCAAACTAGATAGATTTCTCATCCAAAAATCGAAATTATATAAGCGAGACACAAATCGCTAGAAAAGAATATAATCATATCCCAAGATTAGAAACCGTTTCAAGGTCATAAAAGTACGAGAACCCACCCTCCTCATCGGCGTTTTTGTTTTGATTCTCTTACGCCAACTCGAAATTCCTCGTGACGTCACCCTTCAACTCGCCAGGCAAGTCAACGAGCGCCATCTAGCGAACAAAGACCCCAAAGATATTCCTACGGGAAACTGGTATTAATCTCCATTACCTTATGTAAGTAAATAATAATCTTGTTATTTATGTCCCCGTGCTTAAAAATTAGTTTATTGGATGTCTGATTAAGGACTAAACTATTAACTTAAAAATTGTTCCTCCCGTAAATATTTATCTCGAGAGCTAGCCCTGTAATCCCATTTTCTTTTTATACGTGTGTTAGATCTTTGTGTTTTAATGTTAATTAGTGAGGTGGGTTATGTTGATAAAAGTCTATTTTTTCTTTAGTAAATGCACTGTTTTAATTATCCCCGAACGAGTTGAAGTGGCAATATTTGATAAAGCTCAGAAAGAAACCCAGTTTATTCATTCAATAGAATAAAAATCAAGTTTAGCACTCTTAGAGCCCGATCCTCAAGCGATCACCGAGGCACGAACCTACGCCTCAATTTGAAAGTTATTTGGTTTATTAAAAGTTAATAAACAAATTAATATATATATATTAGCTCGGCATTGTACGACATATTATTTAAGTGGTGTCAGGTTATTGCGGTTAAGTCAGAAGAACCCAAATTTAAGATTAGGGTAAAAAGCCCTTACCCATAACAAATATTTGCCAAACCGTTCGAGGAAAATTTAAATAACGAGACTTCAAACAAGTCTTAAAGATTTAGTGAAGTGTAGTTAAGAAAGTAGGAATTATAACTCAACGAAGAGTGTTGTGTAGTGTGCTTTCTTGTTTTCGGATAGAAATAATCCAATCAAGAGGTTTAAAGAAAGGTAAGGTTAGGATAATAAAAGCTAAGGGACTCTAATTTGCATACGTAACGTTCGTTACAGGGGTGAGGTTTCGACGAACATAGCCAATATGTCTTCGTTTGAATTATTTGTTAAACAAGGTCAAACCCTTGGACTAAAGGACAAAGAACTCCTTGCATACGTCTAAGATAAAGAAAGGACGGAAAGGGAAATAAAAAGAGAAAAGACGAAAATGGAAGCTGATGAAAAAGAAAAGATATGAGAATACGAGAGAGCATTAAGCAAGGACCAAGTGGAAGTGCATTCCGTGGGTTCCAGGACTGGGACATCATAAGTTCCAACTATGAAGCTGCCAGCGTACAAGGACGAAGACGACATATACGCGTACCTCTCGCACTTCGAAAAAATATTTGAAGTTAATCACTGGGATATCGAGACAGACGGTATCACCAGATTACTCCCCCTTCTCAGTACCTGAGTAAGAGACATATTCGTGTCTCTACCATCTAAAGTAATGATAGACTATTCTACCCTAAAAGCAGAACTACTGGGAGCGATTAACCTCAATCCTGAAGACTATATGATAAAATTTAGGCAGGCTAGGATTCAGCCCGGACAAACCTACCGACAATTTGGTTTTATTCTCAGGAGACACCTCCAATTTTGGTAAGAGTCAGCTCGAGTGAGAAATGATTTTGACTCACTCATCGACTTCATATTGAAGGACCAGCTATTAAGCACGCTGCCTCCAGAATTAAGGGCCTTTTTCAAGGACAAGAGAGCAGAGTCCTTCGATGAGTGTGTGTCAGAAGTCGATTTGCATTCATCAAACCATAGGTTATATCCTAGAGAGTGTAGTAAAAACAAGTCCTCGTCCCCCAAGAAAGGTGGGTATCATCAGAAACCATTTTCGCCAAAGAAAGGGGATTATGCTCATAAACCCCTGCAAAATAACTCCCCTAAATTCGTCCGGAACGCCGTAAATCCCAGAAACCCCATAACTTGCTATAGTTGTGGCATCCAAGGCCACCTTAGCTACAATTGCCCCCAAAACTCGAGGCTTAAGTCGCCCTCGAACCAACAGGTACATAACCTGACGGCGACGTTGAAATCAGAACAACTTTCAAATCCCTTACCTCCTTTGACCACAGCGAATTCCCCTGAACAGCAGGTGAATTTTGTATACAGCAAAAATTCTCCCGAAGGATTAAAATTCGAGACTGGGGCCGTAAATGGTCGCCGAATCTCCACCGTGTTACGCGATACGGGGTGTACCTGTATCGTTGTGTCAAACCAATTGCTTTTCCCTATCACCCCCCAGCACCAGAAGTTCGTGGTCGCCCAGGATTTCCTGGGTAGACCCACTAAGTTCCCTATCGTCCGATGCCACATACAGTCGAAATATTTTTCTGGCTGAACTGACGTAGTAGCAGCGCCTATTAAATTCTGCTCTGTATTAATAGGCCAGAGCGCGCAGCTCTCCCCAAATCTGATAGCTCAATTAGTAATCACCCGGATACCCGCGAATGAGAGACACCCGGTTTCCACCCATTCGTTTTCGTCCGAGAAACAGGTGGACGAAGGGATATTTTCACGAGTCGTCAAGACTGCGACGGATGTGGGACCGGCCCTCCCACCCCCTGAGTGAAAGGTAGCGAAGAAGGGGAATGAAGAAGAAGAAAGAAGAATAAATACAAGAAGAGTAATACATACGCCTAATAAGCAAGCTGTAGCAAAACAAATTCCTCCTGATCACAGGACAATCATAGAAACTTTTAAAGAAAAAGTTCTGACTGAGAAATCTTCGCAAGATCAAAATAAATGTGCAGAATCGCTGTCGGAGCAAAACCCTGAAAATAAAAATTCTTAAAAGACAATGATGGTGACCGAAAACTCAAGGTCAAATGCAGTGACTGAAACGGGAGTACCAAGCTACTTTCAAGAAAATGACGGTTCTAAAGAGAGTTTAATGAAAGAAGAAATGAATGAAGAATGTCGGGAAGATCAATCTCCTCTCCCTGATGTAGATCAACCCAATTCCCTAGAAGAAAAGTCAAGAGTAAATAGGCAAATAAGGATTAAAAAGGAAGGAGAAGCAAGAAGATGTGTAGGTGGTTGGAAGAGGCCAGCCTCCTATCCTGACCACGTGTACGTGACTACCCCTACACGGGAAGGACACTTACATGCACGTTTCGCCGTCTCAAAGCGTCCCGGCGAACACGTTCGCACGATAAGAACGTCTAAATACAACTTTGCTAATGAGGCCATCTCTGAGCTAGGAGTCAAAATTGGGAAAAACGGTTTATCCACAAGACAGAATCGGGTAGACGCCATAATAAAGATGCCGCTACCCCAAACCAAAAAGCAAGTTCGTTCGTTCGTAGGAACCGCCCCATGCTACCGCAAATTCATTCGACATACGTTATGTCAGTCGAAAACTCACGATGTGGAAAACAGCGTATGCCACTGGAGTACTGAAAGCATTAACCATAATGTAATACCAGGATTATATAGTTTACCTACGGTAATTTTTTTTTGTGTGTAGATAGAATTTTATTGTATGGTTTATTTTGTACGTATAAGTGTATCCCTAATGTTGTAGTTTTTAGGGGGTATTTCGTAGAATCGGTTACGATAAGTGTTAAATAGACGCACGAGGACCTAATTCAATCAATAAGAGTGATGTGAAGGAAGCGTTCCCACTATCGGTCGAGTAGCTTTTTGTACAGATGTTTTAGTAGGACTTGTTGCATAGAGCACAGGTGATTCCTCTCCCCCCATGATCATCTTAAGGGTGGAGGAATGTAGAGGTATAATAAGAAATTAGTATATATATATATATATATATATATATATATATATATATATATATATATATTTATATAGTCTAAGGAAATATTAACTAAAGAAATCTGGGTTTAGCTGTGCCCCTTCGATGTTCTCCGGTAACATAGGAGAACGGGAAAAAGCGTAAGTGATACGAGACTGATTCCTGACCTCAGCTCAAAAAGCAGGCACTTCGAGGGTGTACTTATAAACAACCCATTCAAATGTGCAAACTGCCAATCTCGTATTATCCCCTCTCCGAGCCACTAGACGCAAAAGGACGGCAGACCAACCCGAGGTCCCACCTCGCGAGCCCTCCCCCCATCCACCTCCCCACCCACCTTAGCGGGAGTAAGTTGGGTATATAACCTGAGGACCCGTGTAAACAAGGGTTTCTGTGTTGATTCCCACCGAAGAGACAAGAAAGTCGGAGGTTGCCCAAAGATTTTTCGAGTTTGACAAGAAGACTCAAAAATCACCGGTACAAAGTTATTGCAAGTTGAGAAGAATTTTCAGTCCTTGTACAATACCAGATTGTACCAAGGAAGCTCGACGCCGTTCGAGCCACAAGATTAGTGAGTATCAACCGACCAAGATTGAGGACTCCAAATCTTATTCTATCTGAGTTTGACAACTCCAAACTAGATAGATTTCTCATCCAAAAATCGAAATTATATAAGCGAGACACAAATCGCTAGGAAAGAATATAATCATATCCCAAGATTAGAAACCGTTTCAAGATCATAAACTTACGAGAACCCACCCTCCTCATCGGCGTCTTTGTTTTGATTCTCTTACGCCAACTCGAAATTCCTCGTGACGTCACCTTTCAACTCACGGGGCAAGTCAACGAGCGCCATCTAGCGAACAAAAAACCCGAAGATATTCTTACGGGAAACTGGTATTAATCTCCATTACCTTATGTAAGTAAATAATAATCTTGTTATTTATGTCCCCGTGCTTAAAAATGGATGTCTGACTAAGGACAAAACTATTAACTTAAAAATTGTTCCTCCCGTAAATATTTATCTCGAGAGCTAGCCCTGTAATCCCATTTTCTTTTTATACGTGTGTTAGATCTTTGTGTTTTAATGTTAATTAGGGAGGTGGGTTATGTTGATAAAAGTCTATTTTTTCTTTAGTAAATGCACTGTTTTAATTATCCCCGAACGAGTTGAAGTGGCAATATTTGATAAAGCCAAGAAAGAAACCCAGTTAATTCATTCAATAGAATAAAAATCAAGTTTAGCACTCTTAGAGCCCGATCCTCAAGCGATCACCGAGACACGAACCTACGCCTCAATTTAAAGTTATTTGGTTTATTAAAAGTTAATAAACAAATTAATATATATATTAGCTCGGCATTGTACGACAGGATCTCTCCCTAAAAGTCATGCCTGTTGCAAATATATATATATAAGGTAACTCATTTCCTAATTCCTTCTCTGCTGTTTATCAATATTTTTAGCCTACGTATTAATCTTTGTCTACTTCAGCAAATATAACCATAGTTTTTATAAGAAGAGAAATTATTTAAATTGTATCAACACTTCCTTAATTTTCTCTTTTTAAATCAAATCTTCAATGATACCTTGAGTAAAAACCATTTTGAATTTTATGCACTAGGATCTGGTTTGTTTATATACTAGTTGAGTATTCTAAACTCAAAGCCTAGATACTATGGAACTATGAAAAGAGCCATTAGGAAAATTATGCTTTTTAAGGCAACGATTTAAGAACAATTAATGTAAGCCAAGGCCAGAGATTTTGGACGACCAGTGCAATTAATTATTTATAATTTTATTTTTAATTTAGTCGTTCTCTTTGCTTTCATTTATAAATTAAATAATCTTAGGGAGGATTCCTAAGAAGGATAAATGGACAATGGATATTGAAGTAACGGAGGGGGAGAAATCGATTTGTCCTCGAAAACTGCGGGGTGCCAACTGACAAAGTGACTCAAAATGCGTTTGCCCAATGGACATGCTGGTGTGTAGAAGGAGTGTATCAATCGTACTTCTGTTTAGTGTATTGTGCGGTTGGGGATTATGTTTAGGGTGAGCGGTTTATTAAGTGTTATTAGAAATTCTAATGTCATTTTTTTTTATTTTTGATCGTAAGTTTAAGCAATCTTATGTTCAAATTTATTTCAGAAATTCCTGTATGTAACGAGTCCATACTCACAACAGTGACTGAATGAGATAAATCGAGACCAACAAAACACATTGCGGTATCAGGGCAGATGAGAGAGCCCTTTTTTGCGTTATATGGGAAATAACTTGGTGTGACAGAACACAATTACATACATGTATATGGAAACAAGATAATCGTACAGATATAGATGAAACAATAATGAACATGCTATAGAACTGAGCTGGACACTAGGTAATATTTACAAGGACCAGAGAGATTCAACATTATTCATCTACCTGATTTAAGTCTTGCCGAAGGAATACCAACTTGATGGAGACAGGAACTTGCCAATCTCGCCTTAAAACTAAAAGAAATTGCGCAAAAACGATCGAAATACCGACATATGAGAACGTTTTCTCTCAAAAGTTGTTGTCTTTCACCTAAAATGATCATATTCGATGAGATATAAGAGAGGGAAGATAATAAGCAGAATTCCTCTTATAAAATCCGAGCCCTTCTCGAAGCCGAGAGGATAATTTTCCAACCCCAGATGTAAGATCCGACATAGAAAAAATTAACAATAAGTCATAATATTTACATATTTTTATTTTTTTCTATCAATTATAAAGTAAATTAACTTGAGGTTATGGCAGATTGAAAATGCCAGAGAAAAGACTATTATTAGCTCCTTAATGTCACTGGAAAGCTAAAGGTTTTGGAATCAATTTTAAATCCTCTAAAATAAAAAGTGAAATGAATAAGGAGGGGGCTTACAACTCGAAATTTGGCATCTATTCAAGGATACAGGGTTCTCAAGGAAAAATTAATGGGGAAAACATAATTTGGGAGGGAGTTTGAAATTCACGTGTTTCCATGGAAGTTTAAGAACCCTTTTAAGTTCCTGTCTCTAGTTATTTTCGAATCCTATCCTAGTGTTTTTCTAGTATTGATGGTTAGAAAATGTTTTTTTAAGACACAATGCAATTTGTAGCGAGGGGGAAGGTGCTGTACTAGAAAAAATGTATTAAACTAAGTAAGAGGCAGGGCGAAAAGAGATATGATGGATAAAGAAGTACATAATGTTAGAGTTTATGTCTAAACACGTTAAAATTTCTATCCAAATTGCTTATAAAGGACACAAATTCAATCTGGTAATGATGATAACCGGCGCAAGGAATCTCTCTTCTCTCAATTATACAATGAAATACACTATATTTTGTGGAAATTTACCTTTCTGATTGTTTTTTATAGCAAATATATCGGATAATGATGGTGACAGGTGGATAAGTTTTATTTGGTCAATTCTCCTTTTCAAAGGGGCTAGGAGACCATGCATATCCCAGAGAGTTTTAATTCAAATTTTACCACAGGCATGGTAAAGGGTTAATTCTGGGGGCAGTACACCTTGGCGACCACAATTAGGTCAGATTCCAAATAAAGAGGGGCATAACATCAAGTGAGACCAACTCTTTATAATCACTTTTCGATCTGTAATTACGACATTTTTTGTGCGCATCAGAGGACGAATGACTGCGTTACCTGGTTTCGCGCTATGGACGCACAACATAAATATTCCGGAAGAGAGTGAATTGTGCTCAATTATAAATCCGGATTAGTTTAATACATGTGCAGAACACATATTACTTCATAGAGAGCTCCATGATTGTTACTAAAGCAAGAATCCCGGAATGATCCATATTATTTTCTACTCCTTGTAATTAGCAAAGAACAAATGCCTCTGTATTTTATCCCCTTCAATTCCTTGTTGGAATCTACCATCACAAAAGGAGACCCATAGCTCAGTTTTCGGGATCCTTATCCTCCATTCATGAAGCCCATGCATTTTTTTTCCTCTCCAAAGCAGCAAAGGGATCTTGCGATAAGTTAGGTAGGGGTTCTTGCGCTCTTTGTACCTGGACGTGTATATTTCCTCTGGTTAACACCATTGCGATTCACTTTTACACTGCATTTCCAAAGATAAGACATACTTTGGCCATAGATTGTATGGAAGTCGGAAGAGCTAATTGGAGAGTAAAGCCTCATGAATTTAACTTTTCATAGATAATACTAAAGGGAAGAAGATTTTGCTAATATTATATGGTGGTAAGCGGGATAAGAACACAAAAGGGATGAAATATAATTAAATGGCATGGTGAAGTGATTCTGGCATAGAGATCAATGATTATTACAGAGTCAGGTAGGAGCCTAAAGGAAAGTATCTATTTAGTTCACTTCCAATCATGCTGAGGAAAGAGAAAAACCTGCTCATAATAGCGATCAGGGTCTGAATACGTTGTTTCTGATTTGGAAGGCAACCATGGCATTCTCATGATTAGATAAGACTCTAAGAAACCAAATAAGGCCTAGCTTAGTGGTGTCATTATCCTATTTGAGAAGATGCTGGGTTGCAAGTGCGACCTAAGGATCCGTCAACTACATGTGAATGAACTTCGTCTTAGACAATTTATCTTCAAGCATTACAACCTTGTATCTCGCGGAATATGTTTCAGTGGGCATATTGGAAAATCTTTTGAGAAAGTTAATGAACTTCTGGTCAACTTAAATTTAAATCAGTGGAAGTAGTTGAAGCTAATGTGCAGTTGACAGCAGAAATATTAAAATCACTCCCTAAAGAAAAGACAACTGTTTTCATCTTATCAAAATTATCAAGTCTAGACGTCTTAATTCAAAGTCAACTGGCTTCAAGTGCTGTCATTTGAATCAAATCAATTGTTTCTAGACTGCACAAACTATCTTGATGTTGTGTATAACGCAGCACCTTCTATAGGGAAATGTTCCAAGAATGCACGAAGTCCCTTAAAGTTCTACTTCAACATTTTATTTAAAATGTACTACGACATCATCGGGAAGCACCACCTCAAATTTTTTTCTGAGCACTTTGTTACATTCCTGAGACTGCTGAGGAACCAAACACTCGAAGTCAGGGGAATTCACTTTGCTAAATGATAAGAAGAGTTTGCCACGCACATCCTGAGAACGTATTTCCCTCCTTTCTCTGGAACGACGAAGAACGCCATATAAGTTTTGCTGTGAGCCAAATAAAGAGGATCTGAATAGGAAAAGCCTTTGGATTTACTACAGTGATACAGCATAAAAGGTGCTTAGTAATTCTGCAAACCACTCTCCTGAGGGCCTCATTTACTGCAAATCAGAAAAAAGGTACGAGTCATTTTTCACCTGCATGATGATCATAATTGAGTAATTGAGGTCGAAATTCTCGGAAAAGCAGCCAACGTGGAGGATTTCTCTGTTCATACTCATTATTTAGAGACAGGAAGTTGTACAAAAAGTCTCGTCTACGTCCCTATATCTATATAATGACGAGAAGAGATATGGGTGTGCGAGACGTGAAAGGGCGTGAAAGGACAATTTTATGATATGGTTCCATATAATAAATCAGTTTTATTATTAATTTTTATCTTAATCTATATAAGCACTTTGATTTTCCCTGATTTCCCCCCTGGATCAATAGTATGATATGCCCCTATGGCCCATGATTTTGAAGAGTACCGTCAAAAATATCCTGGAAATTATTATTATTCATGTCTACTAGCAACATCGCTCCTACACTCCGTCTTTGGTCGTACAGAATATTTTATAACCATCGATAAAAATTTGCCAACAAATTGTCTGTTTGCAATGTCCAGGTAAATTTCTGTTATTACGATTAGGTCAAAGTTTTCTTTAAGAACCGAAGGAATAGGTACTAGGAATACGTGTACCATATTTTCGCCTAACGCGTTTTCGTCCAACGTCTTTTCGTCCACGTTTTTTCGTCTAAAGGTATTTTTGTCCAACGTCTTTTCGTCCAATAAAACTGTGATAAACAAGTAGTTTCATCCATTATAATTATGTATTTATTTAAATACTCAAATATTTTCCTAAAAATATTTTGTATATCGTTTGAGGTCAGAAAATAAAATTGATTGTCTGCATAATTATCTACGCCAAGGTCATCGACGGTAGCCTGTCTTTTCCACTTCGGACTGTACATTTATGTGAAAATCACTGAGCTGGGTCTCAGGGAAAAATATAATACAAACTCAGAAGTCTACTTAAAAGTAAGATGCTTTTCAGCTTTAGATTTACTTTATATTAATGATGTGAATAGTGCTTTTAAAAAGCAAATAGATGATGACGAAATCCAAGAAAAATCATCATGTGAGGGTATGGAACGTACATACTCGCATACCGCCAGACAATCGTGGGAACGAAAGAAATTTGTCGTTTGAGTTGACTTTTGTCTCCTCTCTCTCTGCCACCCTCCCACCTTTTCCCCAACTGGCGACAGAAAGTCTGAAGAAAGAAGCCTATCTCACAGAGAAGCCTAAATTCTATTTGCCTTCTTTATGATACCATGGAGATTGTCCAGAAGGCGCTGTGATAAGCGAATTGTCGTGAATGGAATCTCTCTCTCGATTTCCCACAATCCGCGGTATCAATAACATTACCGTTAATCCCTCTACAGCAATGTCCCAAACCTACTCGCGTAACGCGTAACCCTCACGGTGAACGAGAGTCGTTGTCGTAACGTATCGACTGCCAACGCGCCGCCAAGTCAACTTGGTCGCTGTCTCAAAGTGTTCCTGAGGTGAATCCCGTCCCGCAGAGTCTGTGACTAGAAAAATACCCCCTGTTGCTCAACATAACTTGAGAAAAAAAAGGAACATCCAAATAGTTACTTGAAGTTACTATTTGTTAGTGTCACATACAGTTAGGAGTAAACTAACCGGAACTGCAGTCAGCAGCTCCGAATTCGTCGTCTTTTTCCCCCTCTCCACGAGAACTCGTGTTAATGCCACTCGAACCACCCCTTCTGGACCTAAGTAGTCGTCTCTCCAATCCATCAGAATTAATTGTAATCTGTAAGCCCAGTGTCCCTCTATTCTTAAATTACCTATTTCATTAACAGTGATTGAGTCATTATAAATCTAGACGCTTAACGTCAGTGTTTAATATTTAATCCTTAATTTTGCCCGTTTAACTATTGCTAATTATTATATTGGTGTAAAGTAAAGTTTATTTTTGGTACGTGTTGTTATTTGTGGCTCCTTCTTTTTGACGTACCCTTGGCGAGAATTTAATTAAGAATCCCTTCGGCTAATTTATTCAACCTGTATTATGCACTCTTAAAATTCAACAATCACAAACCTCCCCACAGTAAAAAGGGGGACATTTATAGTGAGAATCCTGGCTACGGCACAACCCGGCTCTAACCAGCTTTCGCACGTTCAGTAGGAATTAAAGAGTACCTATATATATATATATATATATATATATATATAATATATATATATATATATATATATATATATATATATATATATATATATATATATGATCGTAGATTGAGTCATAGGGTCAATACCATCGACTTAAACAAAAGCGATGTGTCCAGATCAAGGACTAGAATAATTATTGGACCAGACTATGAGCAATTTTACGACATATATAAAAGTGGTGTCAGCCCTAAGGGGTTAAATTTTGGAGTAAGCGAACTCATATAGCCTAAACTTGCCAACGTCCAAGGAAGCCCAAATAAATTAACGTAAATTTTAATAATTGGAGGCTATTCCTCGAAGGAATATAAATAATAACCATTAATAACCCTTTCCAGATAGCAAAATCAAAGCTAGGATAATATTCATTATTTTGGGGGTTAATTATTAGATTGCATCGGTTAGGAACAATCGCAGCTTCTAATTCTCTTACCAGGTGCGCAAGTTCTTTCGTGAGTTACCAGTTACGTCAGCAAGAGCAGCAATGGCTTCACAATCGTTCGAAGTTTTCGTCCAGCAAGGACAAGCTCTCGGTCTCACAGGACAGGAACTAAAAGAATTCGTACAAAGCGAACAGCAACAAGAAAGAGCACGTGAAATGAAAGAAAGAAAAGAGGAATTCGAAGACAGGAGAAGAAATAAAGAATTGGAAGAAAGGAGAAGAAAAGAAGAATTTAAAGAAGGAGAAAGGATTCGAAAACAAGAAAGGGAAATAAGCAGAGACCAAGTTGAAGTCAGTTCTGTTGGATCCCGTGATCATCAACCCCAGGCCACCGCTATGAAACTTCCCCAATATAAAGACGAAGAAGATTTGTGCTCATACTCAACACATTTTGAAAAGATCTTCGAGGTAAACGGATGGGCCATAAAATCCGAAGGAGTCAGTAGATTGCTCCCATTGCTCAGTCCGCGCTTAAGAGAAATTTTCATCTCGTTACCACATGAAGCTACAATAGACTATAGCACCTTGAAAGCCAATTTGCTATCCGCCTTCGACTTAAACCCTCAGTTCTACCACGTTGAGTTTAGATCGGCTAAAATTCAGCCTGGTCAAACTTACCTACATTTTGGATATATCCTGAAGCGAAACCTCCAGTTCTGGCTAAAATCCTCCAAAGTTGAATCGGAGTATGAGGCCCTGATTGACTTTATGTTAAAAGACCAGCTATTTTCCACCTTCCCCCAGGAGATCCGAGCATTCGTGCAAGACCGCCGAGCGTCTACTTTTCAAGAATGCCTCGAGGAAGCTGATCTCCATGCAACAAATCATCGCCTATACCCACAGGATACCCGGAAAAATAGTCCCTCGTCCCCGAAGAATATATTTAGTCAATGAAAGTCCCAACAAAGGAAACCCCATCAATTGATAAAGAGTACAGCCCCATTCAGGCCAAAGAATAAGCCTTTTTTAACCCACTAAGACAGAAAACCCCCAGTCTTCAATACATCCTACATTAACCAGCACCAGAATAAGCCGGTTATATGCTACCTTTGCGGTTCTCCCGGCCATTATAAGTCCCAATGTGTACAAACTTTCAGCCTACGTCCCACCCAGAGCCAACAAGTCCACCAAGTAACTGCTACCCTTCCCCCGGAACGTCTGGCCGCGCTTACGTCATTCCTCTCGTCTCCATCCCAAAAGGAATTTCAAGTGAACTTCCTGTTCAACAAGAGTTTCCCCGGAGGACTAAATTTAGAAACTGGCTTGATCAATGGCTGTAAAGTGTCCACCCTCGCCAGAGACAGAGGGTGCACATGCATTTTAGTTTCGGACAAATTGCTTCCCCCTGTCGACCCCCAACATAATAAGTCGCAATTGTACACGACTTCTTGGGTCGAGAATATAGATTCCAGGTAATCCGCTGCCATGTACATTGTAAATATTTCACTGGTTGGGCCGATGTAGTGGCAGCCCCCATCAAATTTTGCTCGGTACTCATTGGCCAGAGCGCACTACTCTTTCCGAGTGAAAAGACTCAACTGTCGTCACTCAAGCGCAAGCTAGCCGCGAGGCCTCTTCCCCAACGCGCCTTTTTACCCCAGAGGCTCCTTTAGAGGTTCCAACGAGTAATGCCCGATGTTCAGAGCTCAGCAGAGCTGCCCTTTACTTCAATCCCTTTGGGAAAACGCCCGAAAGAACGAAGAGGTGATCGTTCGAGGGAACCGTCCCATAAGGTACATCATTAACGACTGCCTTCTGTTTCGCACCTCGCGGGATGAGTCTGACCCACCTTACAAGGTCATGTGTATTCCGCGCACACATGTAGACCAAATCCTACGAGTAGCCCATGAAAGTCCCATGGCCGGTCATTTTGGTCATAACAAGACTTCTCAGCGAGTATTTAAATACTTTTTTTGGCTCGGTGCAGCAAAAGATTTTGCATTATTCTGCAAAACGTACGATTTGTGCCAGAAAACCCCTGCAAAATGTCGAATAGCCCCAGCTCCCCTGCAAAGAATCCCAGTCATTTCGGAGCCCTTCTTGAGAGTGGCCATCAACCTCATCGGACCAATTCACCCCCCTACCGCCGAAGGTCATACGCATGTACGCACATTGATAGACTGCGCTACCCGATTCCCAGACACTGTCGCTCTCAAAAGGATCGATAGTATCTCTTGCTCTAAAGCCCTTATTTAAATTTTTTCTAGAGTAGGATTGCCCAAAGAAATCTTGTCAGATAGAGGCCTCCAGTTTACCTCTGAGCTCATGGAATACGTGAACACCCTGCTCCGAAGCAAACCTATTTTCACCACCCTCTTCCATCCGAGCGCGAAAGGCATGTGCGAAAAGTTCAATACGACCTTGAAAAGCGTCCTGAAGAAGCTTTGAATGGAACAACCCCAAATATGGCACCGATATTTTCCAGTTGCGTTCTCCTGTACGGGAGAAACGTGTGGGCGCCCCTCAGTATTTTGAAGGAGTTATGGACAAATTCCCGTTTTTGTCCAGAATTAAGGAACACTTATTCCTTCGTCCTTGAACTAAGGGAAAGATTAGAAAGTTGTTCTGACATAGCAGTCAGAAATTCCGAAATTAATATGGAAAAGTATCGGACATACTTTGATCTAAAGGCCAAACAGGAAACTGAAGCCCGGAGATAAAGTTCTACTCTTACTCCCCTCGGACTCCCATAAACTTCTCTCCCAATGGAAAGGCCCCTTCCCCGTTCAGAAAACCCACAGATCGGTCGATTAGGTTATACAGAAACCCGCAGGTGATGAGTTATATCACATAAACATGCCAAAAAAGTATCATAGACGGGCCTGTATAAACAATATTTTCGCCTTCGACGAAGAAAGGGTAATTGACGCCGTCCACCCAAACAACCCCCTAACTATTGTTAATTCGATTTGCGTAGAGTCAAGCGAAGATTGTCCCCTCCCTGTCCTCCCATCCAAGTTGCCCCCCATAAAAGAACCTTTCCCCGAGTTGGATGCAAACTCTGACCTCACCCTTACCCAAAGGAACCAAATGATGGCGCTTTTGGAATAATTTAGTGACGTCATTTCCGAGTCACCGGGATGCTCGACTCAGTTCGAACATGATATGGCCCTCACTACGCTCGAACCTGTGCGATGTAAGCCCTCTTCCGTACCGCTTCCCCTAAGAGACTCTTCCAATGAGGAAGTCAACAATCTTTTGCAATTAGGGATTATCGAGACATCTACGTCCGGCTACTGTTCCCCAATAGTTATGGTCCGCAAGCCAGACCAGTCCTTTAGGATGTGCGTCGATTTTCGGAAGTTAAACACAGTCACCGTGTTCGACGCCGAGCCTCTTCCTCTAATTGACCAAAATTTACATTGCTTCGAAGGAGCCGCCTCCATCACTGAGATAGACCTATGTGAGGCCTATTATCAGATCCTCCTAAAGGCATCAGCGAGGAAACTAACAGCCTTTCCTACAGACAAAGGTTCAATGGAATTCACTCGTCTTCCTTTTGGCCTAGTCACTGCCTGCAGTAGCTATAACCGCATAATGCGCCGTGTAATAGACGGTTTAAAAAACGTTTCTTTTTATTTTGAGAACGTGTATGTGGCTACACGTTCATGGAACGACCATATCTTGTCCCTCCGCCCGCTTTTAGAACGCTTAAAGCATCATGGCTTAACAACTAAACCCTCAAAATGTTATTTTTCTTATAAATCCATAGAATACCTTGGATTTAAAATAGGCGAAAGTCATCTGGCCCCACAGAAAGAGAAGGTAAATATGCCCCTACCGCGCACCAAGAAGCAATTACGGTCTTTCCTCTCTGCCACTTCGTTTTACCGCCGCTTCGTACCCCAATTCCCTTCTTTAGCAGCTTCCCTGGACGATTTGCTAAAAAAGAAACTCCCGGATCCCCTCCAGTGGAACTCCAAAGCCGAAGCGCACTTTGAAGAGCTCAAAGAGAAGCTAGTCTCCGCCCCAACCTTAAAAGTGCCGAACCCTCAAA
The DNA here is from genome assembly GCA_963969495.1 of Ceratothoa steindachneri. NCBI lineage: Eukaryota > Metazoa > Arthropoda > Malacostraca > Isopoda > Cymothoidae > Ceratothoa > Ceratothoa steindachneri. The sequence continues at coordinate 247,620,016 of OZ018317.1, read as the reverse complement.
ATGAATTTGGCGTAAGGACAGATGCCTCTCAACTGGGTATTAGCTGCGAATTACCTCAATACGACGAGGACCAAGAGCCCGCTTTTATAATCTATGCGAGTCGCCGACTGACGGCTCGCAAAAGGGCATACGCTACAGTAAAACTGGAAGCTCTAGCGATTGTTTTGGGGATTACAAAATTTTGAATGTATCTGGTAGGTCGTCCATTCCTCATAGAGACTGATCATAGACCGTTAGCCTACTTAAAAACTTGTCAAAACCAAAACAGGGGGCTAATGCGCTGGTCATTATTGCTAGCGGAGTACAGTTAAAAAATCAGGTATCTAAAATGGTCTGACAATGTACTCGCAGATAGCCTTTCGAGAAAACCAATTTCAGATAGCGATTAATAGTCAATTATTTATTTTTTTGCGTGTATCTCTTTGTATAAATAATTATTTCTTGCCTGTACTCTGTATGTGTTTTGTTTTGTTTTGTATATGTAAATTAGAGAAACTGACGTAGCAGTAGTATTTTGTAGCCTTAGATACTAAGGTAAATTCCTGACGGTTTTGATAAAATTAACGACTCAATTGTTCGAGTCGAGGAAGATAATTAAAAATTCCCCCAGAAAGTTAATTTTCACATAAATCCTTATTTCATGGCGGAATAATGTTCCTCAAAATAGGTAGGCGTGTGAGGGTATGGAACGTACATACTCGCATGCAGCCAGACAATCATGGGAATGGAACAAATTTGTCGTTTGAGTTGACCTTCGTCTTTTCTCCCCCCGTCGTTCCCCCAACTGGCTCAGGAAGTCTGACGAATGAAGGCCTATCTCACAGAGAAGCCTAAATTCTATTTGCCTTGTTTATGAAACCATGGAGATTGTCCAGAAGGCGCTGCGAAAAGCGAATTGTCATGAATGGAATCTCTCTCTCGATTTCCAAAAATCCGTGGTATAAATAACATTGCCGTTCATCCCTCTACATCAGTGTCCGAAACCTACTCGCGTAACGCGTAACCCTCACGTTGAACGAGAGTCGTTGCCGTAACGACTCGACTGCCAACGCACCCCTGAGTCAACTTGGTCACTGTCTCAAAGTGTTTCTGAGGTAAATCCCGCCCCGCAGAGTCTGTGACTAGAAGGATACGCTCTGTTGCTCAACGTAACTTGAGAAAGAAAAGGAACATCCAAATAGTTACTGGAAGTTACTATGTGTTAGTGTTACGTCCAGTTAGGAGTGAACTAACCGGAACTGCATCCAGCAGCCCCGAACCCGTCGTCTTATCTCCCCTCTCCCCGAGAACTTGTGTTACCACCACCTGAACCATCCTGTCTGGACCTGAGTAGTCATATCTTCAATCCATCAGAATTAATGGTAATCTGTAAACCCAGTGTCCCTCTATTCTTAAATTACCTATTTAATTAACAGTAATTGAGTCATTATAAATCTAGACGCTTAACGTCAGTGTTTAATATTTAATCCTTATTTTTTCACGTTTAACTATTGCTAATTATTATATTGGTGTAAAGTAAAGTTTATTTTTGGTACGTGTTGTTATTTGTGGCTCCTTCTTTTTGACGTACCCTTGGCAAGAATTTAATTAAGAATCCCTTCGGCTAATTTATTCAACCTGTATTATGCACTCTTAAAATTCAACAATCACAAACCTCCCCAGAGTAACAAGGGGGACTTTTATAGTAAGAATGCTGGCTACGTCACAACCCGGCTCTAACCAGCTTTTGCATGTTCACTAGGAATTAAAGCCTACCTATATATATATATATATATATATATATATATATATATATATATATATATATATATTATGATCGTAGATTGAGTCATATAGTTAATACCATCGACTTAAACAAAAGCGGTGTGTCTAGATTAAGGGCTAGCTTAATTATTGGACCAGACTATGAGCAATTTTACGACTCATCACTTATTTTGATTTAACGTAAATCTGTGTTGTAAAGGGGCAGGGAACGAGGCAAAGAAGAGAAACGCTCACTTTTCAGATTGAATTATGGAAAGTAAACAACAGAGATTCGAATGATCTTCCGCAAACAAATAAAGCCTTCAAAGGATTTCATTCTACCTTGCCGAGCTCTGTAGGTGTATCCACTCTTAATATTACGAAAAATATAATGGCCTTACAACAAGAGGAAAGTTTTATTCGATCTAAAATGACTCATATTCGTTGTGGTGACTCTGCAAAGAAAGCAACAAATTAACTCTCACATAAAAGAATTGGTCCAGAATTATGACAACAAAAAAGTATTTTTGGAGTCGTGTGGCCTATAATCTTCATTCATTTTAGCTTAATTAATTATTGTTTTCTACCTTTTACTAAATCAAGTTCAATTTTGTCCTTTTATTAAAAGAACTATATTTGACTTTCCCTTCAACCCACTTTTACTGACCTTTGTGCTAAATATTGTTTTATTCGATGAAAATATGTTGGAAAAATATACCGTTGGATGAAAAGACACTGGAAGAAAAGACCTACCACTGTAAGAAGAGTCAGGAATATAATGTAAGGTCGTATTTCGAGATTTAGCGTAGAAAGTAAGTATCACGTTAATCTTTTTGATTAACTATTTTACCGGCAGCAATATATTATTATTATTCAGAAGATGAATCATGCGTTTGACCAGAGATCGCTCAAATATTTTAGACAGAACCGATGTAATGGAAATGGGTCTATATTCCTCTAGAGGAGCCGATGGTGAAGAGCCTTTGGAGATCGGAGTCGCAGTTACAGAACGGCAGCATTCAGGGAAAGAATTCCGACGAAGAAGTATTCTAAAATAACAGCCAATTTGGGGGCCAATGATGGAGAATTCTTGTATAAACATTGGGCAAAATCCAAACGATCACATCCGTCAAATACTCAAGGTCAATTCAATAAATTGGCAGTTCTGATAACTTAAAAGCCAAGGAGTGCAGTATAATAGGAGGAAAGCAAGTTGAAGGTAGCTCAACTACCTCACTGCTTTGCCCTTTATTAAAAGATGAGGGAAGTGGATCTGCTTTTTCCCTAAAGTTATATCATACAGAGCCGTCAGCACACGACAAGGGAGGAAGGCTAGAGTCAACCACAAACAGCGATTGTTTAAGAGTAATCCTCCAAAAGGTGCGGTCGAAGGCCCCAGTTAAAATATCTCTGAGATGATCATTATGGGCTCTTTGAGCCTGATTATAAGTACATTGTGCGTGTGACCTGAGCTGCAAATCTAAATTCCAAGATTCCTTGGAAGCGCAAACGAGACCACTGCCAAAGGGCTGCCTGCTTATTCTGCTGGGCAAATCTACAGGCATCATTGAACAAGGCCTTGTCTGTATGACGACTCCGAATAGCTTTAAGGGGAATCCTTCTCTCAATTATGGAAAAGAAATTCATTAAGGACACATACAGGACACTCGGGTCTCCCCAACAGATATAGGTAAAATCAGTATCAATGCCAGGCCAGTTGGCCCGGATTTTAAATAGACCATTCAGTAATGGACTCATTCAGTGGTAAATATTTGAAAAGAATCTTAAAAATGAGTCAAAAGTGATGCTGTCACGAAAGGGCTGAACAACCCGTAGATCAACAACCACGGGTCTATCCTTAAAAAGAAGATCCATGCAATTTCCAGAATCGTAGGTCAGATCACGAACGAGCTGATCACACCCCCAAAAATTACAGAAGTTTAAAGCAGCTCAACCATGATGGATCGTCGCAAAAATATAATTCAGTTCTTGCCTATGATGAGCACTAAAATCACCAATAAAGACAAAAGAGATATTAGAGTCAGGTTCCTGGATTTCAGCCATGGCAATTAAAAGGCAATCATAAAAACTATCATCCAGGTCAGGGTTCATATAGAAATCAAATATATAATAATTGTTAAAACGACCACAAATCCGAATGAGGATCAGCTCATCACAGCCACACTCAAATCTGGCCATCCCCTTGAACCAGTAAATAAGGAGCTTATATAGACCCTAATCTTCTGAGCTCTAGCAATTAATTGCGGCTCAAAAGTATAGGCTTGTTAAATTTCGGAAAGAGAAGCTCAAAGACGCCTGAAATTAGAAACTAAGAGCTCAAAGCAATATGTATATCGTACCTGTTGGAACCCACCGAGAGCTCATAGGGTGTATCTCTCCCGCCCTCAAAATATCAACGAGAACTTTGCTCAATAAACTTAAAAAAAAATGACAACAAACAAATTAAAATATAAAAACAATAACAAACACAAAAATTAAGAGATTTACAGAATAAAAAAAATTTTAAATACATAAAGTACAGTAAGAAGCAGAAAAAAGGTCCACCTTGGGGAGCCGCTGCTCCCAGGTAAGGCAATCTTTGTGGTATTTCTTAGGGGTGACAAGGAAAAAGGATTATTTGGTGCCACCATTCATCCCATTGCCACATCCACACAGCATTGATTGGGATTGCAATCGGAAGAGAGAGCAAAAAGAAGGTAGGAATGTGCTCCCCTACCAAGAGAAGTAAGTGATTGTGCTCAGGAGGATTGGGCACACAACTATGGCTAAGTTAAGAGAATCCACTTCGGGATGGTGTTGATCGAATGTCTACTTATCCACTTTTGTTAAAAAACTGGGATACCAATCAACCCAAACTTCTCCAGGTCATTCCCCCCCACTCATACAGCCGTTGACGAAGAAGAGATCGCTTATGCGCCTGGATGAGCGATCTTTGAGGTCTTTCGCGTTCTTGAGCCTCTCCGCGACTCTGTCATTGAGCCGCTTGCCAATGTCGGACATGTTGTGGCGCGCGCGCCTGAGAAAAGAGATCTTGATTCTTTTCGCTTCAGTCTCTTTACACCTGCACATAATGGAAAAGATGTTTTAATGACAAATGTTGGAAAAAAATACATTCAAGTATGTTTGACGGGACCTTTTGAATCACATACGTAAACCTCTTTAAAAATATAAATCGAGTGAACAGAACATTTACAAAGCCCAGTTTGAATGAATTTGGGCCTTTTTTAAGCGGAAACCTAATTAATGCAAATGCAAAGGTCGTTCTTTAGACTTCTACCCAGGACTGGTTTGGCCGCAAATATTCACACGTCCGTTGGTTAAGTAACTCTTGTGGGCGAACTCCTCTTGGGCATTACTCTACTGCGAAAAGATTTGTGGGTGAGTGTAATAAAAACGCTACACAGAAATGTCCAAAATACAATACTTTCGGCTTTACTTCGATAAATAAGTGAAACAGTAACAAAGAACTTAGGAGAAGGAGAAGAGGTACGGATGAAGGTGTGTATCATTTAAATCAACACAACATAAAAAAGAATAGATCGCAAAAAACATGGAAATTCCTGCTGGTGACGCTACGTTTAGACTTACATCACAGAAATCCACCCAGCCTAATATAACTTTCTTTTATGGCAACCAAAACAACCTCACATTTGTCAGTATCTTTGGAATTACATATTTAAACAAAAGATTTTACGGAAAATTTTCGAAAATTTGGAAGTTTACGAAAAAGTGTCAAATTCCGATATTTGATAGTCGAGGAAAACTTTTTTAAAAAAAATAGAAATCTACTCACAATTTCTTACTAAATTATTTTATTTGTTTTAAAAATCAGTTTGTAATAAAATTTAAATTGCCAGGCAACATTAAATTTTGTTGTTAAAAACGGGTAATTTTGAGGAAACCTTATAGTTCTTTCAAGATATGAAAAAAATATATTAATGATATCAAAAATATATTAATGAATTTATTTTTTTCCGAGAAACTCGGAAATTATTTCGAAGGTAAGCGCTTTCCTTTAATTTTCTCATTCTTTTAATTTTAAATATTTTGTCAGATATGAAATTAAAATTGTTTCATCGGTTCAAAATAAAAAAAAATATTAGAATTGTTAAACTTAATGTCTATTTTATCTTTATCTAATTTTCCATCGCTGTTTGGCCCTAGGGCTATAATAGATGCTTGCTCCATCTCATGACAAGTCCCCACTTTTATAAGCACTGGATGGCGAGGATAATCTGACTAGTCAAATTGTACTTGAGTGGAATAGGGGTGGTACCTAATTTTAACGTAATAAAAAGAGTCATATATTTATTAACAATTAATTGTCTGTCAATCAATTTAAGAGAAGTTCTTAACGGCCAACAGCTCCTTGTTCGTGAACAAGCAAATTACATTTGTTTTTGTTACAAAGTAGAAACTAAACAGGTCCTTGAATTTCTATCTTGGTAAAGTTTATTACAAAATCTTTCTACTACCTCCTATAAGAGATAACCCATGGGTGTAAGCCCAATTCGAGACTCGAATCAAAGGTTTTCCTGCAATCCAAAACTCGTCAACTAAGATATTGTCAGAGGATTCAATTAATTCATTTTATTGTGTCGTGCTAATAGAATTGCCAAGTTTTGTAGACACTCAGTGAAGTGTAATTTTCAATCCTCATTTTAGAAAGAAATAATTTATTTAAATTTAAATTTAGAAATTCGAAGCCATCGTCTGATATTATATGCCTTTTCAGGTCAAATCCATTTAATTTAATACCTGCTTATTTCTGTACAGAAAACTCACGCCTTTAAACAGTATAAAAAATTGTATACCCTTATCGATGGCTATAGATATTCGTCTCGCCCTTTGGGGTAAGCAGAACAGCTTTGGCTAAAGTTACGTTATGTTATAATGTTTTAATTTTCTCGATTCAATTCACTTGGTTTTGTTCCTTATTAATTGGGCTAGATTTTAGGTTCATAAGAATATACGTAAATGAAGAGCATCTATGGATTTAATTGTTATATGGGAGAGATTAAAAGTACAATCATTGCTTACTACATCCATGTTTTTGTTTATCACGCAAAATGGAGTTTTTTTCTAATTCCAATTCTTCTTTTCGATTGTTTTTCAAAGTAATAATTGAAATAAAGTGAACAAGTCTGTTACAGTTTCGATCATTTGACACCTAGTCACGAAGTTTCACGTAACACCTTTTAGCCGTACATAAGACCTTATTTTCTATTAGATGACTTTTATACTATAATGGATTCACTCATCGTTATCACATTTGTCTGAAAAAATCACATAAAATGATAGTCGTTATTATTTAAATTAAGTTGTCAAGTATGGCCGAATTTATTTTATTGGTGACCAATTAATTTCTATTAGGAAAAATAAATCCATTTATTGTGCATTTTTAAAGTATGGCAGACAACTTAACCCAAATACGTTTATTGATATTATTTTATTTGTATAAAGGAATCTTTAATTAAATATGCTCTTTTGGGGGACACTAAAGACGATATTCCTAAAATACGAAAGAATTTTTGAATATTTAAATCATAATTGTTTTGTCTACTTTACGAAACTTACAAATTACAGAAATTTATTGAGATCCAAAAGCATTACCACTATTCAAATTAATATTTTTAATCATCTTTAGCTTCAATTCTTCCCCAAAAGTCACCAAGGTACTATTAAATAAAATTCTAACAGAATAAAGATGATGAGCCGTTCTCGGTTCTCAGAGGGTTTGAGGCTCGACCACAGTCTGCCTTTAGTGTAGAGTCTAAAACATAACCAAGCCTTACTGAACATAAATTCGGTTTGTTTAGTTTCCGTTAGGTTATATTTTGTGGTAGACAACAGACAAAAATGTGTTTCTCGAGCGCACAGTAAAGGAGAACAAAGATTTTGAGCTAAAAATCGACATTTTGTTTTGTGCTACAAAATCGCTCGAACCACAAATGTGAATAAAGAGGTAGGTTGGTTGCGCCATGCGTCCTTTCCATCGTACAGGAGTTCTTAAGCTCGAACAATAAAAGGCACATCAAAATTAGAATGACAATAGCTCACAAGCCGAAGTTCCATGTAACCGGTCTTCATTTCGGCTCCGGGGAGAGAAGTCCCGATGGTATTGTTGCTTTTTAACACCTCCAGGCAATCGCGGGACTCTTCTTGTCTCCAGTGAGCAGCGGGTCCCCGGAGAAGCTATGCAGATAGGAGTTCTCCATCGGAGGGAGCTAAGGTACAGATGAAAGAGTGTTTATTTTGTGTTGTGATGAGGCATGCGCATCATGATGTGCGGTGAGATATTTATTAGGCAGAGGTCATTATTATAGTATCCGCCAATGGGCGGCCAGCTCAAGACGCCGCTGAATGTTTGGTGTCCGAACTCGCTTGCTAGGATCAAACCCGTGACTTGACGCTAAAAACCCAATTCTGTTGCGACTTGTACTTAGAGACTCCCAAAATAATAAGTCATAAAGTGCCTTTATGTGGCTAAAGACTTTTGCGCCCAATTTATTTCTAACCAATTTCTTTTAAGTAAAATCAATTCTATTTTTTTCTAAAACTAAATTCCTCCCTGGCATTTATGTTCAAATAGACAAATTAGGATCTATTATATGAAAATAACCGGGTTATCATCCAATGCGTCAACCTTTGCTTAGGTGAAGGTATTAATTTTTTAAATGGATTTTGGAAATAGCCACAAATTTAAAGCTCTTCTTTTCCAATCGATTTCTTGACCATTTAAAGAAAAAACATCCACCAGATATTTGCAAAAGTGTTTGTGGTTTATAAAAACAATCTTGACCCTTAAGGACCCTCTTATGGCCATAGAAATCTTCAACGTTTAGTGCTTATTGAATATAAAATATCGTCAGTTCAGTATAAGATTTGTATACCAGTTTTCTTTAAGAAGACGATATGTATACAAACTTTCCGCAAGAACAAATCACCATTCTAAATAAAATATGTATCAAAATTGTACATCCCTCTCTTTTCATTTTCCCTCTATGTCTCCTACATGTCTTTGCCTTCGCTTTCTCACAGGGATCCTTTACTTCTCATAATGTGAGGAGGTGAAATGCGAGATCAAGAAACTTAAACTCGATCAGGAGGAATCTTTTATTTATAGTCCACTTTCTATGGTGGTTTATGGCAAATTTCCTTGAGAAACCTTGATTCCTATCTCTATATTCGATGTATTGGTCACTGAATAGGAAAGCAGTCAAATTTTGGTTTAAATCATGCCACTCTGTGAAATGGCCAAGAATCATGGCTTATCCTTTAATAGTAAGGCTTTATCAGGAATGTGCCGTGATCGCCTCACTCTCAGTCGCAATCTATGGCAGGTTCATCTTTACCACTTCTTCCACGAAGCGTGAAAAGAAATAAGAACGTAAAAAAAGGAGGAGTCACCAAAAAACTAATAAATAACTTATTGGAGGCAGCTCCAGTTCAGTCCCACGTAGCATCATCATCCATAAATCTATCGGGTCTATTCTTATAACTCCGCAAGGTGGATGCTTCTATCACATTACTACTGACCCTTTTCCATTTATCTATCACTCGATTCTTAAACCAATTTCTACCAATCTATCTCTTTCCTAAACCTAAACTTGCCCACCTTAAATCCATTTCTGTTTGTCCTATCCTTTCCTATCCTAAAATTAAGAAGCTTACCTATGGCTCCCCTATTATAACCTTTTACACACTTGAAGACTTCAATCTCTTCCACTCGGACTCTCCTCCTTTCTATTGTTTCAAAATTCGGTCTCCTGAGCCTTTCGCTATAATGTAAGCTGCTCAACCCATGAATCATCTAGGTCATCCCTCTTAGACATCTCTTTCACAGCTTTCATCTAACCGCCTATTTCCATTTCTTTTAACGCCCTTGGCTCCCTCTCAACCACCTTCTTCCTCCCCCTTTCGAAAGAAATTATGGAAAGCAAAATATTATTCCACTTTTTTGCCTCCTGGGAAATTCATTCGGTCGAATATATTTTTTTAGCTTTTATTCAACCCCTTTGAAATGGGGCCCTTCCTTGGCCTCACCCACTCTCCTCAACATTAAGGAGGGGGAATGGAAGAAAAGAAATGCGATAAGGGGGTATCCACAGTCCCACTATGTGTGATTCTTTGATGAGGTACTTCTTCTTTTCCCTTCCACAGAAGGAGGAAACCAAGATGTGTGAAGGTAGCGGCGGATGAGCTTCGTCCGAAGTATTGGACCCAATAATACCGTGCAGGAGAATCTCCGGTGTTCTTGGTAATGCGAACGGGACCTAATTGAAGGATGTCGGCGAGATTCATCCTTTGTCGTGCACTTACCTGTCATGAGGATTGACCTAATTCCTGAAATTTAGTCATTGGTAAAAGGAGTGACATTCTGGTTTGGTCACCCAGATTTCGCGGCTTCCATGGCGCCCTTGTCAGCGCCCTCTTTCACCACAATCACTCCATGTTCTCAAGCAAAGCACAAGATAATCTGGGCATCAGAACGGCTCGTGGCCACCTTGATGCTACAGAATACTCTCGCATACACCGATCACTTTCCCTTTTAAAACTCTGCTATGGCCGGTCCTAATCACCGCCTTTGGAAAGAAGAGAGTTGGCTCAGGGGTGCACATACATCAGCCCCTCCCCCGTCCCCTAAAATAACAAGATCAGAAGAAGAATAACAAAGGTTTTTAAAAAAAAGATTGAATATGGAGATACACTTTGCCCTTGGATATTTTTTCTCTCTTTTTCACTTTTTCTATTTGTCCCCCCCTCCTATTCTTTAACCTTGCCATGATCTTCCACCCTTTCTCTCTTTTACACATCACACATACTCCTTTAAATTCCATACAAACACCTGAGTCACACATTGACGCAGAGCGACTGGCCTGAGAGTTAGGGTGCGTTTATATAAAAAAGCCCTCGAGAGCATGGCTTCTCAGGTTAGCAGGCCACTTTCCGGGCTTAGTTGCCTTTTATAATCCGGGTTGGAAGAGACTATGTATATATTTCCGTCACATTCGGAAGTTTGTGTCTATCTTCAGGAGTTTGTTAATTATTCACAAAAAGCGGATTTTCCATGGAGGCAAATCCGGATCTCGTCCTGGTATAATTTTTTTCCTTTAACAAATAGGAAAAAAAATCTGTTCGAAAAATGATACATCTAAAATATCTAAGCGAAAATTGGTGTCAGACCACTGTTTCTATCCCTCTCCATTCATGCAATGTTACTCGGTAAAATTTGTCCCTGCAAATATTTACATATTTTCATGAGAAAGACTCGGATCCTGAACAAATTAGGGGGAATGTTGAAAGAACATGATAGGTCCTTTATCCTTTGGTGTTTTCTATTATTCTTACCGAAGAGGTCAGGATATTTTTGAAATATGGCATTTTATGCCATTCTTGCCACGTTACCGAGTTAACGAAAGTGAATAAATTAGCCAGAATCAGGATCCGGATGTAAATCCTTTTTCAGATCTGAATCCACCAGCCTATTTAATCAATCCTTCATTGGGACAAGGCCCCTCTCATCCACAATAATTTCATCGTAATGTGTAATAGACTTTTTCAGATAACTTGAGCACATACAGACAGATAGATAAACATACAAGGGGGATCACATAACCTTCACCAGGCCCGGTTGATGGAGCTAAATACCCTATCCACTACTAGGTGTGGATTATTTAATGGGTATAACTGGAACCTGATTTTGGTTGCTGTGGTGATGTCGATTTAGTATCTGAAATGAGCATTTTTTTTATCATCTCAAGTAAAACCATTTGCTCAATCATAGCAATCGTTCTCCTCTGATGGTTTCGGGGATTACTTGAAAAAAATATCCAATTTTACGATTGAGCTCTTGTCTTTGTTCATTCGATTAAAGTTTAAATCTGAGAATCAACAAAGGCTATTGAACATTGACAAATTTATGTGACTGTTTCGGCTATGAGGGCATGTAAAATATATGCATTCACATTCAACTAGGACGAGTGCTCTAAAAATCAGCATTTTCGTTGCATATTTAAACTTGTCAGTTACCGTAATTAAGGGAAGATAAATGTATTATATATTATGTTTATATTCGGAAAAAAACTTACTATTTTAAAAGTGATCATAAAGAAATACTAAATGTAATTGTACAGGGGGGCTCACTTAAAAGTACCGTGGCCCACATTGTAATTTTTTTCAATATATTTCCTAAAAAGCTTTTCAACTTTATTCAAAAAGAAATTGTTATTGTTGTCGTAGAAAAATAAAATATGGTCCAGAGTACTTTTAAGTGCGACAACAAGTTTCTGTTATGAATTAACCTTACGGAGTTGTTCTGTTGCCTACGACTCACGCAGCTAAATAGTATTTGGATTAAAACTACTAGGATATGAATTCCCTGTCTCAGAATCTGCCGCTTAGCAATCGTAAATATAATTTCTGGGCCAAAGGAGAGTTGCGGCTGTTACCCGAATTCAAAGCAGAGAGTTTATATCTGGTTCGGTACAAAGCTATGCCGACAAACGAGGCAGAGAAGCATGAGATGAACGAAGGTGATAGAACTTATATAACATATAAATATCTAATTTCTATGATCATTGAATATCCAAAGAATATGAGACAATTTGTTGTTATCTAAAATGACATTTCAGTACTTGTATAGTTTGTCAATGCTATTCATAATCTCTCGATATTGTTTCGCACTCAAGAAAAGGCAATTGAGAACCATTTTTCATGAACATACGGAATTCTCTTTTACTATGTTAAAATCTTTTATTGCCCTAGCCCTTTTTTCACGAAAAAGAATAAATAAGGATATATATACACATAATAGTTCAAAACATGAAGCCATATTAATAATTTAATTTAAACAGCAGTTATATCTTAGATTCCAAACTAAAATCTAAATTTCCTCCAAGATTGCTTTATTGCAATGCAAATAAAAAAAAGGTTTTGCCAAATTTTTTGCCTTCTACGTTTCAGAAAGTGCAAAAGAAAATATCGGTGAAATATATCTTTCCAAATCCCCAAAATAACCAGAGAGAAATACATTTATAGAACTATCACTCATTCACACTCGTTTGAGATTTTCATTTCTATTCCAAAAGTCCAAAAAATTTGTCTCCCTGACTAAACTTGGAAAGGAAGAAGAATCGATTGTCAAAATGAAATTGTCGTTGGAAAAATAACACACAAAAGAATTTTCTTTCGTTCGCCGAATCATTTCAATTAGGTTGAATCAATAGTCAAAATAATACCTTCTATTTCTTATAATTAACATTCAGTAGTCTTAATTCATTATCAATTATGAATAAACTGTATAAAGCGAATAAAGTTAATAATACAGGGATTTCAAAATGTCGAGAGATATGCTGCATGCGAATTATAAAAAGAGGATCAACAGTTTCTTAGATTGTTGTTGGAATTAGCACATAAATCCCTGATCACTTAAATCTTTAGGTGGAGAAAATGCTTTAATGCCATTACGAGCTGTAGATTTTTCTAGGTCTCTTGACTTTTGGGACACCTTGTTTAGAATATAGATTTGATCAATACTTGAATGAACGCAATATTACTTAGAATGGTTAAATCAATCTAATTTTTTGTTAACAGTAAAAAATCGACTTTTACCAATCCTTTTTAACATGGGAACCTGAGGAAAGTCCATAATTAACGATGGAATTTGTGATAATAAACAGATATCTCATTACCAATGAGGGTTGTATCTTGCACAGATCGATGGATGGAGTGCTATGGAAGCTACGTACAAGCTAGCCTTTCTTACATAACATACACCTCTTTTCTATTTATAATCATTAATAGAAGATTAAAAAATTATGTGATAGGTTCTAGAAATGCTAAAATTTAAGGCAACTTAGGAATCAAAATTCTACAAAAATGGGGAGATGGATTAAGTGAAAATCAGGAAGGTCTTGAGCGCGAGAAAATAGAGGCCCTTTGGTAGAGGAAGAGACAAGACAAGTCTGCACTCATTCGAGGGTTGGGCTTTGAACTTCACTCCCGGTTTCTAATTCTTCCTTTTTCTTTAATGACCAGTGCCATCCATCTCTTTCACATATGGACCAGGTTTACCGACCGGATACTGGAAGTCGCATAATGATCAGGCTGATTATAATTGCTGTCAAGCTTCAGCCACTGGAAGGGGTGGGAGGTCACATTTGGGAGAAAATGGTCAGACGGAGCAGTCTTGTTTTGGCCCAAACGACCGACTAGCAAGGGCTTCCTGGCTCAAGGGTCAGTCACCAATTACATGGTGGGGAGTATGACTGAAGCTCTTTGGGCGGAAAAGTGATCTGTCGTGTGTGCAAAGAGAGGACGACTGGAATAGACGCGAATGCGTTGTGATCGGCTATGTGTGTAATAACGTATGTGGGTCGAGCTGCCAATTAGCATTAAATTCTAGACAGTCGTCGAAATCACGTGTTTTGCACTCATCGGGACTCGAACCGAAAATTACCTCCATTAAGAGGCTCGGCATTACCATTTGTTTATTTTCAATTCACGTGGGCCTATTTAATAGATTTGGGAATCCTGTCCTAAAGCAAAGAAAAAAAAACAGCCATAGACAAGCCCTAATGCATCTCTGTCGTAGTACAACCACTCTATATCATACACTACTCCTATATTATGGGAGAGGGGAGTTAATCATCTACTGCAACGCGAACCGTTGAAGAACTGTTCGTAGGGATTAACGACCGACTAGTATGTCACACTTGAGGAGTTGGGTTTGAAATCCTTAATAATCAAACAAAGTGCATATGTAAATGGTTGGCGAGATTTACTTGAATAGGCCGAAAGTATCGTTCAAGGTTAGTTAAAGATGAAACAAAAAAAATATAATTTCATTTACAAAGATTAAAATAAGAATAATAATAGACAAAAGGGAATTATTTAAAATAAGATATTCTCTTGATAATTATTATGAGTAGGAATTCTCAAATGGAATTAATTGATTAATGTAACTAAGCTCAGATCAAAGGGGTACCTTGACAATACTAGTAATGGAGGGGGTTCCAGTCTTACGGGTCGATGACTTCGAGGAAGGTCCTTCTTGCGATGAGGCGAGTGGGGAACGATCCGATGAGGCAAGTGGGGCACTATTCTATGAGGCAAGTGGGGCACAATACGATGAGGCAAGTGGGACACGATCCAAATAAGTCAAGTGGGGCACAGTCCGAATGAGGCAGGTCGGACACGATCTGAACCAACCTTCCGATGAAGATAGCCAAACTTCAAAGATGACGTTCGACGGGGAATGTGGGAATTCTCGTAATTCTACTGAAAGAGGAATCTTCTTTTATCCCAAAGGTAATCGATGGAGATTTTATCTGGTTCGATTGAACGAAGGGAGACTGTTGCGCAAATTCAAAGGCCAGCCGTTCACAGAAGCTACCAAATGACTTGGGTAGAATCACGGCTGAAGAAGGCTGCTGTCTGACGAACGCTGACGGGACGAGACGCTAAGGATGGCCTTGAGGTGCGGGCAGGACTATTTGAACTATAGAATATGCCGAGTATTTGTATGCCCAATTCTAGAAGGGAAGGGGGAGTTTGGAGAAAGGAGTCACAAGCTCCAGACATCTCAATTCGAAGGCGGAGTCGATCCATCATTTAGCATCAAGGACGAGACAGCGCGGCTCTTTCGCGCTTCGTCATGGGGGGGGGGGGGGTAGGATGATTGGAACGAGTCGTAGGATTCAGAAATATTTTCCTAACGTACTCAGGAGTAAAAAATTCGAGAATGTTCGAACAGGAAATGACGTCGTCCATGGCTTGATACCATAACACGAAGTCTCCGATAAATTGAAGTCTCCGGAATAACTGAGCCTGGGCTCAGTTATTCCGGAGACTTCATTGATACGAGAAATTTGTAGAGAGAGCCATGTGGAGTTTTAAATCTATGGGATTACATAAAATCCGTCTGATCTCCTTTGGCTTGTGGGACGCTCATATAAATCTAGGTTGCAGGTTAACTGTAATATCTATTGAAAACTCATTTACGTAAATTAATCTTGTAAAATGGGTGGTATTTTGAAGGTTAAATAAGAAAGACTCAAGTAAAGTACAGCAATTAAAAGATTAAAATTTCTTACAATTTGAAATTAATAACAAGCAAATGAGACGAAGCTGATAATTAAAATAAGGTTCAAAAGATAATAGAACTATCTACAGGATAAGACAAAAAAGGAGGGAAGTTTCTGAAAATTCACTAAATCATTAATTTTAGCTTCAAAATTATTTTATTGCTTTTAATGTTTTTGTATTGGATTAACATTTAGGAAAATTAAGTATGGAAAACAAAATCCCTCATATGGAGTCTGTTTTCAATGGTGCATTTCTACAGGCTATCTTAGAAGTTAGCCTCTACTCTTTTCATCATTGCTCTATAGTTATGGTCGACTTCCACGGGAATAGATTCCTTTAAACCATACAATGCACGGAGCTTATGCTCATACACACGTCCATTGAGTTTCCCTAAATGAAATAATCACACCTTGACCAATCACGGAACCTAAATGGTTGAGGTTTGTCAGCAAGCCTGGCAATGAGGCGTTCACCGAAGAGAGGGTGAAGAAAGTCTATTGATAGATACTCTGGCTGTTTGGGCCGTCTCCCCATCCCGCTGAAACCCCACAGGCTGGATATGAATACGTTTTCGTCGTAATTCAGGCACAAAAAATTTGTTTATCATCTCGATGTATCGCTCCCAGTTCCCCGGAGCAGCATTTCCATTATGGTCTTAAAAACAGTAAGTATCAATGACGCAAACCTTTCAAACAGCACATTAAACCATCACTTTTGGGCTGTGCAGTGGTCTTTCGTGCAGTTCTCTCGGATTTTCCTGAGCCCAATCACGACAATTCTGTTGATTCACCATCTCATTGAGATGAAAATGAGCTTCAAGACTCATTTACAAAATGAACTTGCTATTTGTAGGCGAACATGCGGTGCTCTTTCATCCACCGCCACATAACTTTACCTGAAAAGAAAAAAAATGTTTAGACATCACTGACCGAATTGTATCTGTTTGACATAAGTCCCTCCCCCTGGGGCTGGGTAATGGCCATTTCAAAAACGTATGTCCTCTCTGCCTCGCCTTGTAATTAACTACGCAAATATCTATTTTCAGCTTTCCATTTAGACTATTATCGAACCAATTTATTGTTAAAAATGCAAAAAATTAAAGCAATCACTTCCAAAAATCACATATTAAAAAGATCTTTGCAAAATTTGCGCCAAATCTTGCTATACACAACTTCCATTTGCTTTGGTCCAATGGAAATTCCTTCCCATTTTGGTTTGTTAAAAGATTTCACGATATCAACTTCTAATTAATTGAGAACATAAATTCGTACAAATAAAAATGTTTGCGACCCAATGGGAATACACATACTCATACACTGTGTTTTGGGATACACCAGCATAGTAGTTTTTTCGGACGAGAGTTAGTTAAACCTGTTTCTTAAATCAAGTTAACTTCAAGTTTGGTGTGACTACCAGGAACTGGCTCCAAGAGGAGCTGTTTCTTAGTTCCTCTCGTTGGTTTGCCGGCCACTTATGCCCGTCTTTGCAGTCTAGATCTCTCAAACGATCTACCTCTGGCAGGATTCTAAATTCCGTGTGACCACCAGGAACTGACTCCGGATGAGCTTCTTCAACGTCCCTTTTGTTGGTAGCCGGGCCTATTGCAGGGCTTATTCGTCTTCTTTTCTAATGTAATCTATCACGTTTTTCCAAAGTTATTTGATTTTATACTTTGCCACCCCACTAGGGGTAGAGAAAGGAAGGGTGGATGCGAGGACAGGCTGCATTAAGTCTCCTCCTCTAACGGTTTTTCTCACAGCGTCTTTCAGCTAGCCCTAAGGGACCTTCTGCCTTTATGACGACGCTCCTCTAATTTCGCATGTTAGGGTCACGGGTCCGACCCGAGCTAATTAGTGCATTATGTGGTCTGGAGTGGCCGTTCAGCTTCTCTACGAGACGAGGGACGGAAGGGAAAGAGGTTAAGTGGTCAGGCTATCCCGCCTCCACTGCCAGGACGTTGTGGTTATAGACCGGTGGCTCAATTGTGAGGGTAGGGTATTTTGGCACTATTCTATTTAGTTACATGATGAGAAAGGGTGGCATTAAGAAATGCTCTTTGATTCGTGCGCCTAGATATTTTTCCACTCTGTCCATGATATTTACCCTCCTTCTGTTGGCACCCTCCTTCTTAAAGCATAATATAACTTTATTAATTAATTTATATCTTCTCCTATTTCCCTTCCGCACCTTTCCGGCCTGGTTAAAATAAATGGCCATAAAATCTCCCCCGAAGATCCATATTTGATGAGTTGAGTTTTCTTCTCATTTATCCAAAATGGAGGCAAGAGCCCGGAATCCTTTGATTTGGACAATTTAGGATTAATATATCACGAATAAATCCAGCCTCATTAAGAAACCCCTCGACTTCACTAAATTAACTTTGATAAGGTTCACTAATGAGCCTGAAAATGATTTTCTTTCCTTCTTTAAGAAAGTACAGCATTACACCGCCATCCCTTTCCCACCACCATTTTCATTCATCCCCTTTCTTTATTTGATTGCAAATTTAAAGCGGAATTTGATCGATAATATTTTGCGAATAGGAATTAATTTATTTCTGACGAGTTCTTTAAAATTCTTCTTCTTCCTCAATCTATCAGTGTAAACTTCAAACTGTTGGGATTAACCGCCTTAGCAACCTGGATAGAGAACTAGCTAAATGACAGAAAATAACGGGTGGTGCTGAATGGCCAGGCTTCTGAGTGGGTGCCCGTTACTAGCGGGTTGCCTCAAGGTTCTGTCCTGCGATCACTACTATTCCTCATCTACATCAACGACATTGACGGTGATATGGTTGCCACGATTTCTAAATTTGCCGGTGGTACCAAGCTTGGTTTTAACGTTGCAAAGGATGGAAATACTGTCCGCCTGCAAGATGATCTTCGGAACATTGGGGAGTGATCTAATACGTGTCAAAGGCCTTTCAACGTAAACAAATGCAAAGTGATGCATATCGGCCAACGAAGTCCCCAATCACCCTATATCCTTAAGGGCACTGCTCTTAAATCCACCGACACTGAGAAGGACTTGGGTGTAACTATCACCAGTGATCTCAAGTTCTTGAAACAGTGTATTGAGTTGGAGAAGAAAGCCCAAAGGATGTTAGGGTATATAAAGTGACAGTTTGGATATTAGAACAAAGAGATAGTACTTTGTCTGTTCAACTCCCTCGCCAGACCGCACCTATAGTATGCTGTACAATTTCGGAGTCATTCGTTTCGCGAGATTGGAACGCGTCCAAGCCAGGCCAAGCAAACTGATTCCATCTATCAGACATAAAAGTTATGAAGATAGATTAAGGGAATAAAATGGATAACAAAAGCTTTTAGAATTTTTGTTCTATATAAAGGAATGTAAAATCCTTGTCTAGAATTTGTGGTAATTGTAACTTTCAGCCAAGAGGCCAATGTTTAATAGGAAGATGAAATACTTCTCTAATCCTCCTAAGGTTTACTTTATGATAATCGAGGCTTGCAAGAAAAAGAGAGTGGAAATTTAGAAGTTAGTTTTCCTTGGTACCTGAGACAATTATTCTAAGTCAAAGTTATTTTTGCAATGTATAGGTAAATGCAAACAACATATACCTCAAGTTTGTGTCAACTATTTAACATATATATTTTAGAACCACACCAAAATGGCACTCCCCATTCTCTCGTCAGGGAAAGGGTGGAACGTCAGGCTCGTGCTTCTGGTTGTCTTTTGTAAATTCACTTTTTGTTTTTGACTGCCTCTAATTCTCTTTTCTTTTCTTTGTTAAAATAGAATTAAATTTTTCGTTTTATCGCTTTATTCCCGTTTCTTTCTCTTTTCTTAATCCAATGAATAAATTAAGTAATTAGTGTTTAGGACTCTTAGTATATATAACTCTTTTAATTACTACAGCTTGATCAAATCTCAATAACCTAAGGTAAAAGATTTGGATCAAGTAAAGTAAAGAGGCGTTGATTATTCCTTCCCTAAATAAACACTGATTTTAAGCGAATGGAGAATGTACCTATTTCTCGCTAAATTCTAGTGAATAAATGAATGGGCAATTTTGATAAGGTGAATAAACAGGTCTTTTCTCTATTTGTCCTATCTTTGGAGTAATTTTAAATGTTGCTCTATCATTTTTTATCTTAGGGTATAAAATATCATAATTCTCTAAAGTATGATAATTCTTCAATTAATCGACAAGTTAATTTAATCAATAATTCTTAATCATTAAAATAAGAAGGAGACCTTTGGCTTGGTCTTCAAAATTGCTAACTGAATGATCATTTTCTTAGGTGAAATTATAAGCTACCTGGATGATTAGTGCAAGATTCTGTTCAGCTCATTTTTGGGGAAAGGGGATGACCTGTTTGATTGGAACAAGGAGGCTATTTTTACGAGGATGTATCATTCATAATCAAGGAAGAATACTTCACACTAGATACGAATATCTTTTCATTGTCGCAAGTAATGTCTTAATTTTTTGACTGATCTCTAATTTTAATTATTCGTTTAGTATTAACACGTATTGAATTTATATTACTCAATAAAATTATGTGTGTCTCTATATCTATTTATTCATCGGAACAATGAAGTGAGGTCCTTCTGCTTCATCTATGGGGCTTTGTCGATTTCTCGCATTTTCAAGGCCAAGAATTTATTTGATTAGAAGATAATTAAGAACTTAGCATGAATGGATGTTCTCGCTCAGATTAGATGGAGTTTTGATGAGATTACTCGATTATTTCCTGAAGCGAGGATTATTATTTCATAATTTCCACAACACTTTATCTCGACCACATTTTCATCTGCTTCTCTTTCCGAATGGCAAATGGCGGCGCGACTCTTATTTACTTTCGCCTCGGAGAAGAATGGATTCATTATTCTCGGGAAAATGGGATCAGGAAAAGGACAGTCTTAGACTCAAAATATGCTGGAAAGAGATCGGTGGCTTTATTTTAAGTCATTTTGATCTTTTGAAATGGATGAAGAGGATTCTTCGTTCTCTAGCTAGGGGATTACATCATACCCATATTAATGTCCAAAACGAGGTGAGGACCAATGAAATACTTTCTCTATCCTTCTGGATATTGACGTTCATATACTTACAGTGATCCCTCGCTACTTCGCCGTTCAACTATCGTGGATTCACGACTTCGCGGATTTTTTAAATGTTTATATGGAAAATATATCGTGGAGTTTCTGGAAAATTCTAGGAAAATCGCGATATCTGAGCACCTAAAATTTTTCATTAAACCCAATAAAATAATAATAAATATTATTTCCTAGTCTAGGAACAACAAAACAAGCGTAAAATAGCAAAAAAGCATATACAGGGGTATTTGAACTTGTAACTCACATGACAAAAAAAAGAACCATCTAGAATGCGATGTGCATACAGTACCCGCGTATCCTGTTGTTTCCAATCGCGGCCATTTCGCTTCAAGCTTTCTCGCCGAGTGGTTTACTGTACTACTTTACGCTGTGCTTTTTTTGTTTCTTTGTGTTGAACTTTGCCCCATGCAATGGCTCCCAAGCGTGCTGCTTCTTCCAAGGCTGGTACTGAGCCTAAACGCCTTCGAAGAATGATGACGATCGCTGAAAAGGTGAAACTTCTGGATATGTTAAAGGAAGGGAGAACTTTCGCTGCCTTAGCCCGCCATTTTAGCGTGAACGAATCCACCGTTCGCTACATCAAAAAGGACGAGGCTAAGATTAGGAAGACGGCTGCCATTACCTTTAATAAGTCGGCGAAGAGAGTGGTTACGGCTCATAATAAAACTATCAGCCGTATGGAAGCTGCTTTGGTCGTATGGATAGACGACTGCCGAAAGAAGATAGCCTTGGATACGAAGAAAAAGAAACGCAGCAAGAAACGGAAGAAGTTGTCAACCAAACTGGCTTGACTTTGGAACGGCTGACCAAGCATTGCAACCTGGCTAAAGAATTGAAAGAGGCGTCACAGGAATGGGACGACGATATGGTTCGTCCTGTGCCATTTTGCAACAAGGTCGACGAAGTCATGAATCCCTACAAGATGCTCTTTGAACGGAAAAAGAAGCAGCGGCAGCCACTTCCTATCACAATGTTTGGGCAGCCCCGCAAAAAAGAGCCAGTTCCTGCTGCTACTACTACGGTTGCACCTTCGGAACAAGGGCAAGAGGTGTCCCAGGAAATCATCATTAGCTTCATCATCATCATTTCTACTGCGCAGCAAATTCATCACCATCATCATTCAACTTCTTTCGTGGTGAGGACAGTGACATTCTTTATTTATTTTAATCTAAAGTGTTATTGCTTAACAGTTGTCATTGTTATTAATAGAGTACTGTACTGTAATGGGTGGGTTGTTAACAGTACAGGGAGGGTTTTAGAAGTCCAAATACACGTTAAATAAATACTGTAAATATGGTGTCCCTACTTCGCGGAAATTCAGTTATCGCGGCCGGTCTCGGAACCAATCTACCGCAATAAACGAGGGATCTCTGTATTACTTTGCTTCGCAATAGAAAATTAATCATCTCAAACTCTGCATCAGAAGATTCATCCGCTGTGGACCGTAGACAAATTGGGACAGAAGTGGATCCCCTCCCTCTTAGTGATTTGCGTCCCCATGGATTTCTGCTTGGTCTCCTTCAGCTGTATAACTGCAAGTTTTCACTTACCTTAACTTAACCATCTAAAAAAGTTGTTTTTAAAATGTTCTGGGCAGAGATGCCACCGTATTTTTTAAACACAGATATTTTATATGCTTGCCCCATGAGAGAACAACATGAAAGGGAATGAAGTGATTGTGTGGTATGGAATAAATGGAGTAAAATTGGATTTGGATCAGAGGGATAGGGGTAAATAGGGAAGGGGCATCTATTTTTTCTGTCTACCCAATTCCTTCATATTTATAGATTTCCGTTCATTTCCGTCTTAAGTGAAAATATCCTCGCTGGTTTCGCTAGATTCCTTCAGTGAGACGTTTACTACTAATTCCCACCGTCTGATGACTATCTCAGTGGGGAACATATTTTGAAAAAAGATTCGAATCACGGCGGTTAAATGCATGCACCAGAGAGACCAAAAAATCAGCCTCCCCCATCCGATGGTTAACGCTACTTAGTGTAGCTTAACTCCTGTCACTGAGGGAAAGAGAGGTTTCCACTAGAAGCAATATCAGTTCAGACGAGATAAACAAAGAGGGAGCCAGAGGGGCCGAACCACCTTCAGAAAAGTAAGAATAAAGTTACCACCAAACTTCCCTTACTCGGTCGAGAGCCGAATTCCTTCGGTCGACAAAGGATGACCTTGAAAGAATCCGGGAGATCTTTGAAGGAAATTAAGGACTTTAGAGGACTCGTGAAGGAAATTAAATGGCTCTGAAGAACTTGAGGAGGATTTAAATGAAGTTAGAGGATAAAATCGGTAATCTAAGACCCACACGAATGGAAACGAGGGCCCTTTTGAATGAGTACATTAGAAGGGCGTTGATGATTCAATTAATGTTGCTTTATTTTATGAATAAACGATTCGATATGATGTAAGTCTTTCTTCCAAAGGGGAACCAGATGATACGAGGTGGGGGGGGCGAGGAATATTTGCCCCAAGTTTTTTAAAAGGGACAAAATGGAACTGGTGACATCGAGTTTATGGAAGAAATATGCGGACAATCCAAATCCACAGAGTAAAAGTAGTGAGTAGAAAGAGGAACCAAAGTAGACATGTTAGCTTAATCTAGGAAGGTTCATGTTGAGGAATAAATTTAAAATATGTTCGTGATAAAAGTGGAGAAAGGAATATTTGCAACCGTTACCTAAGTCATAACCCGCCATCGCCCTCATATCGGAGCCAAGAAATCAAGGCAGAAAGTAGGAAGAGGCAAATATGGAACGAAACGGAATAAGAAAAATAATAGAATCGTTCAAAAGAAAGAATAGACAATTGAAGCAAAGAATGTGAATATTATATTTATAACTCAGAGAATATGCTCCTATTAGTAATATACATAGGTAGATTTAACGAACGAATAGTTAGGAGTCATTCCCAAATGATGGGCATGGAAGAAACAGGGATAAATAATAATAAGGAGAAGTAACGAGAAATAAATATGGTTTCCATAGATCAAATTATATGCCTAAGGGGAATCCTGCCTACCTTTTCCTACGTCACATTAAACACTCTAAGTAATTAATTGGTTGTGTTTATTCGCCGTGAATTCCGATGGCGAATTCGTAACAAGAGAAGAATAAAAATTAGGAAATGCAATAATTCGAAATTGTAAAATTTCATTGTTCTAAAATGGTCTCAAACCGAGTTATTATTTCCTTTAGCAATGTTAACTGGATCTAATTCATATATTAATTAGCTTAACATTGGCTATTATTAAATTGAATGCAATAATACCGTTTATGCTTACAGTACATTTAATATCATTGGGATTTTACATCACAAAATCTCGAGAAAATTGTTCGCTTAATTTTTTGAAATTCCGACATGTGCCTACAGTGCCAAACGAGGAGTGCCATCAGTTTAAATTTAGACATAAAATGGAATATCAAATGAGGCACTTTGAAAACACTTAACATTACATTGTGTCTCGAAGAGATGAGTCTGACTGTCACACACACACATGCACACACATAGTCTCACTCTCTCTATATATAATAACTAAAAATTTCACCCTTTATATAATGCTGTAATTTTCTGGCAATTAAAGTTTGAAGGTAGAAATAAATATCTTTACAAGAAAAATATTTGAATTTTTATTAGCTACCATTTTAACATTCGAAATGACCACCACCGGACTCTAGGCACTTATTAATACAATTAACAAAATTTTTATTGGATTCTGCAAAATATTGACATTGATGGATTCAATGATCTCTTGAAACTCATTCTTCAGCTCTGCAATATTAGACGGTGCAACTCAAAATAGGCTTTCTTTTGCAAAACTCCACAGAAAGTAGTCTAAAGGTGACAAGTCAGGTGACCTGACCGGCCAGGGAAAATTTGTCCTATACCCCATTAGTCGTTGAGAAAAACGAGCCTTCAACTATGTCATGGTAGCATACGTAGTGTGTGTGGGCTGCAGCGCCAACTTGCTGAGACCATTCGTCAGGTTATGTGCTATTGGCGAAAATGCTTTTGAGCATGTCAAGATATGTTGCATCGTTGATTGAGTGAGCTTGTCCTGTTCCATGGTCCTCAAAGAAATAAGGACCATAAATCTTATTTCCACTTAGACCACACAATACTATTTTCTTTAGTGAATGCAAAATTATTTGGTTTAGTTAGTGACCACCTTCGATAATTCTGTTTATTTCGCCTGCCTTCAAGGTAAACTTGATATTAATCCCTGAAAATTACATTATTCAATACAAATTGTTTATCATCTCACATTTCCTTAACTCTGAGGCAAAATGATACATAACCTTCGTTGCTTATCCTACATTGAGATTTCTCGATGACATTAACTCTTGTATGGCTTTAAATTAAGATCTTTTTCGAGAATAGTTCGCACAACTATTCAAATGTGTCTCAGCAGCTAATTTGATCACTGACTTCGTTTCATTGGCATCAATTAAAGTCCTTCCCGTGTCACTTTTCTTTTCCGTTCTCACACTTTTCTTACGACCGCCATTTCTTTTATTTAAATTTCAAATATTGTTCTTTGTAATGATACTTAATTCTTCCTTGAAGCTTTAATGGCTAACAAATTATAGCATTATAAAAGTGGCTATTTTTAGCTGTCACCCAGTACATTTATGACCAGGGCTTTTCCTTAATGAAGGAAAATAAATACCATGTTGCCTCAGGGCTGAGAATTGCACCTTCCCGTCAAATACCTGACTTTAGTAATTGAGTGAGGAGTCATCAGAGATTGCAACCATTAAATAATGGAATATCAATAAAATATTTCAATATTAACAAAATGAGAGAAAAATCCCCCTCGTTATTAGGGATAAGAATTTGAGGTGAGGAATGTGTATTTATTTAATTTAATTTTAATTACTTTGCAATGTTATTTTGTGTTCCTAATGAATATAAACAGAAAAAGAAAATTGCCTAGGCCTATTTTAGATCAAGGTTAAAAAGAATATGACAACAAAGGTTTTAAGTTAAGTTAAGGGTAGTTATGTTACGGTTAGGTTAGGTTAGGTCGAGGTTAGTTCAGGGTCAGTTTATGTTAGGTGTAGTTATATCTGGGTTAGGTAAGATAAGGCTAGTTCAAAGTGTATGTTAAGTGAGGTAATGAAAAGAGGTAAGTTATGTTAAATCATCATTTCAAAGGAAATATGTGTACATGAGCTGAAAGGACTCAAACCTATGTGTTCCTATACGCATACAAATGTATATATGCGTATATCGAAGTACACAAACAGTCACACAGCGGTTTGGTTATAAATAGAACAAAGATGCACACAATAAATCGAATTACACAGTATAATTGGTTCCCGGTGCAAAGGATCGTACTTCGACGTGCATAAGCCTAGTTACCCAAAGGCGCACACACAACCGTCAACTGGTCCATAAACTCACATAGTGTTTATGTTCATATATAAGCTTAATATATCGGTTGGATTAGCAAAGGCTTATATTGGCTTACATAGGCAGAGGCAATCGATGGTTGCCTTGCAAATTGCTACCCTATATTTAATTCTTAGGACCTACCATGAAGAGTAGTGTTCTCGAAATTCCGCCTTTATGGAATAGTTCCAAAAGGATCGATTTACTTTCCAGGATTGGAGCACTAGACGGATGGTTTCAAGCCTCAGATTAATGGCTTGTGCGAGACTATTTGTTATGCCAGCAGAACATTCCTTCAATTGTTAATACAAACTACACAATCAAATATATTTTACTGGGAAACCACAAAGTGGTCTAACGTGCAAAGGAAGAACACCGAATATACAATTTTTTCTAATTTGAGTTATATATTAACGCCCATCTTTCACTCATTTTGCGTTAGAAATTACAATACACCGAATATACGCGACACTACCATGGTTAACAAAGAAGAAACACCGAATATGCAAAATGCTGAGGTTAACTACCGATTATACTGAATATTCGGTCTGTTTCATTTATATGTATCACGATGACCAGACGTAAAACACCGAATATAGAAGCTTTCTATCAATTTATTGCAGCTCCTCTCATGCAGCAACCTGTTTTTTTCTGAACAAATTGTGAGCTATGTGGTTGTACTGAAATGGACAAGAGAGTTTTTTTCTGCCTATCTCAAGTTTTATCAATTTTAGCTCAGTCGGAGATCATCTCGCCGTTAAGGCTGAAGGACTGGTAGCCATGGCTTGCAATTACAATACTCCATCAAATGTTTTACAATTTTTAAAAGGACAGTAAGTACCAAACATATTAAGCTTTAATTTTAATTTAGTTTTGTTTTCTATCACAAAATGCGTTTGTCTCTTTAATTTATTTTAGATTTATAATTATATGTTTTCTTTTTATTTATAATAACCGTAATTTCTTGAATAACAAGGCTTGCATTATTAATAAAATTCATAATTACGGAAATGTAAAAGAAATAGGTTTTTAGGAACAATTTACGTTCAACCACCTACAAACATAAGCGTCACTGAAATTGATTTTTTTTTAGTAGACGCCCGAATATTCGAACCCTACGCACGGCTCACTACCTACGGTTAAAGCATTTTTACTTGCTTAGTAACGGACTTTGAGCACCGCCTAACTTACAAAACTTCCTATTCTATTTTGAAAATACGGCTCAGGAGTTGGGCGCATTAAACATAGTAGGGCAGCCAGTGCAGCTCCGTGGCCATCAAATACAACAATTACCAGAAATACCAATTCAGGCCCCAGCTTTACCAGAGCTATCGGTATCCTCAACCTTCTCCTATGAGGTCTCAGACACCATGAGTGGGCCACCTGACTTCCTGGATCCTAGAAGAAGAGAAGGACAAGGTAACAAAGATCAACAAAACAATAATAATAATAAAAATAATAATCAAAATAATAACAATGGAAACAGCAACGACGGAAAGGACGTAGTATCCCCGTTGATTGATGTTCTAGAACCAAAATAACAAAAAATAACTAAAGATTTGATCCCTCAGTTAACTACCGGTAACCCAGAAACCGGAAACCTCACTAACGTTCCCAGTTGCTCTAATCTTATTAAAGCATGTAATAAACCAGATATAAAGGTGTTTTTACCTAAATGTTATTCATCATACGTATTAACAAACGAAAAAATGCAGAATATTATTAACGAAATGTTTAAAGCTGAAATACTAGAGCCATCAGCAAACATTAGATTTGTTATAAGCTTTTTGTAGTAAACAAAAATTTCCAATTATCCGACCTATTTATGATATGAGTAGCTTAACAAAGGTATTCAAACCACCCAGATTCTTGCTCCTCAATGTAGCTAAGGTGTGCAGGAGACTTGACCAAAGTGATGAGGCCGTTAAAATAGATTTAAGAAATGGTTTTACCACCCTAATTTGCACACAAATGGTCGAGTAAATTTGGGAATTAAATTAAAATATGGTAATAGTTTTAGATTTAAGAAGTTACCAATGGGTTTTTGTGGTTCCCCTTTTGGATGCAGTCTATTATGGCTAATATTTGCAACATCACATAAGTTAAAGGCTTATGTTTATTTAGACGATTTTTTTTCTTGAGGAAATAAACAATATCCTAAACGCCTCGGGAGAAGTGTTTAACTCTTAGCTACTAATTAACACGGAAAAATCGGTTATTACTCCGACTAAACAAATCACTTTTCTAGGAGTTAATATCAATATAGCAAAATACTTTGTTTAACTAACTTCTGAATTGTATAAAAAGTTAAACAAGCTTTACCTACTATTCAAAAACTTGAATTCTTTCAAATAAAACGATTATTCTGGCTTTGATTCGCTGAACTATTAAATTTCATAATACTAATTTTAAAACTTCCATTCTTTGGGGTTCAATTAGCATTCACTAACCTTTTCAATTTCAGTCGAGACCTTAGGGTTTGCTTCTTGACGCTGCTGCTCCACTGCAGGCCGGTCCCCTGGGTGCGAGCTCGAGCACACGGTATATTCGTATACAGTGACGCTTCACCTGAGGGTATCGGACTGAGGTGGGGCAGATGTGGATGGACAATACCTAATTACTTTTTAACCAATAATATTTTTCTATCAGAAACAATTGGTTTATGGATGGCATTATTATTATTCCCAAAAGGGTAATTGTATGCCAACAACATGCCAAGTATTTATAATAGGAGAAGGGGAAAGAGACCTGATGTAATGCTTCAAATACGATCGGGTTTAACTCTGGTGGGTTTCTCCGAAGCTTGTGTTGCCTCCTATGTGAACATTAGGTACCTGCGCTCTGAACATAGCGAGGCAGACCGGGTATCCAGGACCTTATTTCCAGGAATGGTGAAGGAACCTTGGGTGACATAATGCGGGTCCCTATGGGCTCCGCCTATATAAAAGAGCCGAAAGGTCGAGAAACCTGATTCGGTCGTGGTCTTTCGTAGTGTTCGCACCTAAACTACAATAATTTCTTTCACAACTCATCCCCAAAACTTTACAAACTTTTGTAAACTTGTATTTTCTTTGTTCATAATAATCTTAAATCTCGACATATCCCCTCTGTATTTTGTATTTCTCAATAGAAAATAAAGAGTGTATCTAGTCTCAAAAAGAGAGAATGCTATTTTTCACCGAAGATTCATAATTCAATGAGGCCTTAATCACCTCACTTCTCCCACCCATTACCCTGCGTGGGAACCTGGCAGGAATTCTGCCATTCATTGATTGCATTATAACTATGCTGGCCACTTGGACTGACATAATTAAGGGCTTATGTCAAAAGTGATTTGAGGACTAGCCTACCTCGGAAGCATAAGTCAGAGATTATCTCAAAATTGGGGCATAACTGCAGGTCCCGGATGGAGGGGAGATCTCCATCGCCAGGGGACCCGGCCAACATCATAGAGGGAATTACCACCCGTCTCTATGTAGTTGAATGCAGTTATGGTTAAAGTACCCGAGAGGGGGTTGTAAACTTTAGTGGCCGTTGATTCGACTGCTACTGCCTCAAATCCACCATAATTCATACCTCTTGAGGTTCCCACTCGAGATCTATTCCATCCATCCATCACCCATCATCCTGGCAGCCAGCGAGCGGGGGGACAACTGGAAAATGGGAGGGAGGGCTTTTACTGACGTTTTTTAAATTTCACAACCACTACCGCCTTTACCACTCTACTTAATTTTTTTTCTCTCACAAAATACAAAAATAATTATACATTGGTTACAGAGGAAAAAAAGAAGACATAGTACGGAACGAAGAAGACCATGAAGACCTTCACTAAGAGGGTTCTTCTCAGGATCATACAAGGAGAAAATGCCCAGGAAAAGAGGAAGCTATGCTAAACCCTCTACCTCGAACCTAAGGTGGCTCTGGTAAAATTGATTGAAGTTTCATCAGGTTTTATCGACATCTGCGCGGAGACCAAAGAAATGGACCTGCTCCTGTCTGAAGAAGGAGCTACCACATTGAAACGCATCTGACTCGAAACAATGATCCTCTCCACAAGTGGTGGCAAAACCTAGTGTCATTTGCCGCAAAGTGGAAAGTTGGGTCGGGGAAAGAGGAGATTACGAGGATCAACCAGTGGGCGAAATTACGAGATATAATCAAATTAAGATAAAAGTACCCGATGAACTAAAATAAAAGATTATTAGGAGCAACCCTAGAGCGAAAGTTCAGGAAATAATAAAATACCGAGAACACACCCACGTGTTCAAAATATCGTTCTCCACCACCGACATGCCTAGAAAAGCGACGATGGACGGGATCTTGTTCTTTAATATGAGAATCCCAAGAGAGAACATTCAGCAGGAGAGGTTTAATAGCCCACACATAACCACGGCCTTCCCGGACAAGAATAAACTGTGTTGCAGTAAATGCGCCAGAGGAGGATATCGGGTCGATAAGTGCGAGAGCACTAAGAAGAAATGTCAAATGTAAATGGGAACACAGGACCATAGCCAGAACTGCCCATAGCGACAACATATAATGGAAAGGAAGGGAGAAGAAGAGAAGAAAGCTAAGGAGATGACCTATGCGAGCGCTGCCAAGAAGAATGGGGAAGTAAAGACTACACCTGCACAGATGAACATCACAGGGGCTCTGAATGCAAAGATTATGATCGGCATTATTCAGGCAAATCTGGCTAATGCATTAAAGCCTGGCTGTTAAAACCATGTCCACAATGCTCTCTTAAAGGCAAACAATCTCCTTTCAGTGATCATGCCTGCAGACCCTGAATACTCCAAGGTATTCGAGGAACCAGTCATAAAAAATAACACTGTTAAATCTGGATTGGAGGGGATCATCGAATCTCCTTCATCGGGGAATCCAAAAAGGACGAAGAAGAAAAAGTAAAAGCTGAAAATGAGGAGGGATCCTCCTCTTTAGATAACGACGAGGGCCCCTTCACCCGTACATGAGCTACGAAGAGCAGGTCCAAAACCCCAATTCATGCTCCGAAGAAGATAAACCCTGAAAACAGTAAAGCCACCCCGCCAGCCCCCAAGAAGAAAAAGAAGAAAAAGAAGAAGCATAGCTAAAAACAATTCACCATGTTACGGGACGCACTGAAGATACTGGACATTAATACCAACGGCTGGGCGACGAAAAGGGCTCTTTAGAGAATTGTATTCAGAGAAATTGATTCAGACATCATATTAATTTCGGAACACGGGATCGAAACGCGTAGTGCAAAAATGAAAATCTGCAACTACGATGTGTTGAACACGAATTATTCGCAGAAGTGGTTCGACGGTGCCACTATTGCAATAGAAAAAGGGATGAGTACAAGCAAATAAGAAATTTAGAAGAACCATACCTCGCGATTGAAGGCGAACTTGACATAGGAAAGTTAGTCATTGCTACCGGATATCAACCGCCAAGGAGAGACCTGTTACGAATTCACACTCTCAATGGCTTATTTGGCAGAAGAGCCCCAACTATATTAATAAGGGATCTGAACGTCAGATGCCGAGAATCCGGTTACAGGACTTTCAAAAGTATAGGAAGAAGCCTGGACCTATTGCTAGACAGAAATATTGCCCAGCGAATAGGCCCCGACTTCCCCACCTTTGTCAGAGGAGGAAGTGCCACAAAATAAGACATATGTCAGGCGAATCGTCAGCTGCCGTTCAATTACGACATGGAACCAGTTCAGGTGCCATGCAGTGACCATATAGGGATCCTACTCACTATCAATATGAAACCAATACAAGTTACACCTGTACTCAGAAAGATCTACAGAAATCAGACTGGACATGGTATGCCAATCTCTTCAAAGCGTAAGATCAGACCAACTTGGCCGAGGCAATTCTTGAGGAGATTGACGAGGCACTTGACGACCTCAATAACCATCTCTTTAACGCAGATAGGACTTGTATCCCTAAATCCAAGTATAGGACCATCTCTACCTACACATGGACCGAATACATGAATGATTTATACCGTGAGATGAAATTATTGTATGAGATCAACATCAGGAATGCACCAGTTTACTCAATGCCACTATCACGAAGCAAATCCCAAGGAATTTTAGAATAAAATCAAAAGTCTCAAAGGATCGGCAGGGAAGAAGAAGATTAACCTACAAAAAGAAGAATGAACTGAAGAGCTATTCCGAAGTTATTTGGAAAATATATTCAGTATAACTGAAGAGGAAAACAAAGAATATGACCTAGAGTTTGAAGCCAACATCTTAGATCAGCTTAACGACCAAATACACAAGAAGAACCCTCACCACCAGGTGGATAGACAGTGCGACGGAGACGCCGAGATTACCAAAGAATATCTACTTGGCGCACTCCGCTGATTCCGAAAAAAAACCCAGGACAATCGGGGCTTACAAAGTTAAACTTTGAAAAGGCACAAGCCAATATCATCGAATGGATGAGAATGATATTTAACGCCTCTCTGAACATGGGATACTTTCCAGATGTTTATAAAACGGCTAAGATAATTTTCTTGCCTAAACACGGATAGAGCCGAACGTTAAAGGAGAGCTACCGACTAATTTCACTTCTGGAATTTGGCGGGAAGCTCTTCGAGAAGATCCTCAACCCAAGACTGGTGTCTTACCTTGAGGAGAACTGCCTCTTCAATTCGCATAAATTTGGGTTTAGAAGCAAGCGATGTCGGAGATGGCGATTAAGGTCCTTACAGGAAAGCTAGCCCAATCAAATCGGGTAATAAATTAAGTGGATATTATTTGTCGGGATGCATCAAAAGCTTTTGATAAGATATGGTAACGGGTAATGCAGTACAAGATCTTACAACTGGGCCTATGTGAGAACTTAGAAAGAACTTTCTGTGACTATCTCATGGAGAGAGCGGCGTATATCAGTTTAAGGTGCACGGACGGGGAACCCCTACAGGGGTAAGGGGTTGCCTGTCCCGCACTCTCTACTTGATTTACACCGCTGACGCTTCAGCCCATGTAAGCCCCACTTGCCTAAACATTCAATTTGCTGAAGATTTAACCCAGATAATCCCCTTTCCATGGAGGAATTCGCCTTGGGAAGCTAGTATGACAGCAATTGAAATTGAAATCCTCAACATCTACGAGGCCCGGTGGAAATCCGCAGGAACCAGGAAAAGTTCGAAGTAGTCACCATAGGCAGGAGACTACTTTACGATGTCACTAGGGTGGGGGATAGACGCTATCCGTAAACTAGGTAGTGCAATGTACTTGAAAGGAAGATTATTTCAACCGGGTACAAGAACCACGTTCAAAAAAGAATCAACAAGGCCACACCCGCACTCAAAACTATATACATGTTCAGAATTCTCCATGAAAGCAATAAGAAAAAAAATTGACAATGAACTTGTAAGATCGATGCTGCTATACCCCGCTTCCGCCCTTTCGTGCATCTCGAAGATACAAAAGAGGAAACTGCAAGAGGTGCAGAACACATATGTGTACCTAATTACAGGTACATAGAGGCGAGAAAGAAGACGTCAGGAAGAGCTGCACCGGGAGGCAGGGTTAAATCCCACCAACGTTGTCATAGAAGAACGGACAAGGAATATGAAGGAACTGGATAATCGAGAATTGAATGATGACATCGTTGAAATGATCAACTAGAACAAAAGAGGTATAATTTACGCCAGATTTTCCAGCTCTGCTGGGCTTTTAGTTGGCTAAGCAGAAGTGCCCTTCTATGCATGAGAATAAAAATGTTTTTACCCAAAGCATGAAAACCTAATTTCGAAACCTCATTCATTTCTACAAGTATTTACCGAATATCGACAGCAAATTCGCCGATGAAGACCTAACTATTACGAAGAAGACATCTAAAAAAAAGAAAAAGACACGATTTCAACACACTACAAGATATACAAAATAAACAAAGACACTAAGCATAATACTAAAGTGATTTAAAGTAATTTATTTCTACAACAGCAAATGTGCAAAACATATCCAAGAAGATTATTCTTTTGAAGACAAATGGCTTGAAAGCCATAATAATATATACTATCCCAAAGACAACAAAGGAACCACAAAACAAGAAAAAAATTAAAAGCAATAGGCCTAAAAACCAGGCACTTAGCATCTATTTGCACGCTACCACACTTCTTTTTCTTTTTAACACTTCTCTATTTTCAGCTATGTCCCCACACGCTTTATTTATCCCCTACCCACGCCTATCCACTTGCATCTTTCATAGTTTATAGCCCAATAATGACGGAACGTTATTCGCTGTTTACACTTCACGCGCATACGTAGAGTTTTCTCTCCCAAAAATATTCGTGCTTTTCTGAATTCTTACGTTCAAAGCAAGGACATGGTTGTCTTTGGAAAGAGTAACTACCACCTTTTTCATCTGTCACGCAAAACTGACATCCCTACATCGTTCCCCGCTGGCGGGTACGGTGCAATCGTGGACATAGACTGCTCATAACCCTCGTTCTAATCGACTGTGATATGGCATAATTGAGGGAATTGAAGGAAGCTGGTTTGAGGATTAGCCAACAGTAGAAATCAATTTCACAGGTTCCCCGGGAAAAGGGACGGACTGAATACTCCGTTGATGAAGCTTTTAGCTTTATCGATGGGGGTTTACCGCCCAGGATCATAGAGGGACAAGCAACAGACTCTATGCTATGGAGGATGCAGTTGCGAATTTAATAAAACCAAAGAGGGCGGCACCCCTGCGGGAAGGAAGTCGATTCGGCCTTCACCAATCATCAAGTCCGACATAATTCACCCCTTGGGAGGATCTCTTCCCCTGCCCATTCCTTTAACATCCATCACCTCATTAATTGCAACACTGGTTCATGGAAGCATGAAGCCGTACTACGGCGGTGGACACCCCTTTTTTTAATTTACATCTCACTCATCTAAGCACATAACATCACTAATATTAAACTCTCATTCACATAACACAATTCGAGAAAGAAGACTAGAAAAAGAAGAGTACCAACTTGGAACAAGGACGCCACTCCCCTTCAGGGAGATGGATACAACGAAGAGAGTCCCCCTCAGGGGCCTCTCTGGCCAAAGCTCAGGTGCGCCTGGTTTTATTTAAGGAACTTAAGGTTGCACTGATCTGTTTGCTCGACGTGACCAACGAAAGACATGGACGAAATACTGTCCACCCGAGGCACGGAAGCCCTAAAGAAGATCGGGCTTGAAGCAAGAATCCTTTTCTCCAGGTGGCGGTGGCGGCCGATAGGAGGTAATCTGCCGTAAGATAGAAAGCTGAATTTGGAAAATAACAACAGAGATAATCAAGAGAGAATTTGAGTCACAAAACCCATGAGAGAAGATTAAGGAATTAATCAAATTTAACAATCGCACTCATGTCTTTAAAATCACGTCCCAGACCACCGAAATGGCACATAGAACCAAAAGGGATGGGCTCTTAGCTTTCAGCATTATCGCCTCATCCAAGAACATCGAACAGGAAAAATTCAACAAAATTCAAATGTGTTTTTCCTGTTACAATTTGGAAAAACATTCGAGCAACTCCTGCCCCAACAAGGACAAAAAGGTATGTCCTGAATACGAGCAAGAAGGTCATAGATTTAAAGACAATGCCTCAAAGACCAAAAAGGGCCTAAATTGTAACGGTGACCGCCGAATTTTGGCACTAAATTGCCCCAGAAGAAAAGAGGTATTAAAAAAGAAGGAATAAGAAGCTTGAGCCCGTTGTGCCCAGAGTTACACGGCTGAAGCATCAATACCCAACCAAACTGCAACCATATACCAACCTACGATGCAACTCAGCACCGAATTGAGCTCAAAGATCCTCAAATGTGTCATCTACGCCCACATCGCTAATATGGGAAACCCAGGTAGTTACGAGAGTGAACCTAATTTAGTACTACAGGCAAACAATCTGCCTACAATTATAGTACCTAAATCCCTAAGCTCACTAAAAATACTCAGATTAATCCGAAGAAGAGTCTTCAAGCGACTCGCTTTCAGAAGAAGAAGAGAAGGAAACAGAAACAAGAACAAGATCCCAGAGGGCCTCTAGCAGTAAATCGAAGACTCCTAGACCCTCAGAAAACAATTATTAAAGAGGAACAAGGGCATGGAGGTATTCCATGAAGAAAATCCAGAAAATCTATCCCCTGATCTTCACAAGTTTCTTAACAGGAAACCCAAACCAAAGAAATTGTAGATTAGTTCTCATACTGCAAAAAGAGAGCTTAAGAATCTTGAGTATCAAAACCGACGGATGGACCAGGAAAAGAGTGCACTAGGGAAACATTTTCCAAAAAATCGAGGCTGACATAATACTCATTTCGGGACACAAAGTTAACACGGATATAGACATAATCAAGATATTGAACTATGACGTATTGACAGTAAACCATTCCCAAGAACAATACGGCGGAGCAACAATTGCGATTTAGAAGGGAATAAAATTCAAGCAACTCAGGAACTTGGAAGAATCCTACCTCACCATTGAGGTAGAAATAAGTTTGGGGAATTTGGTCGTTGCCACAGGATACCAACCTCCAAGACGCAACTATTTACCGAACCACACTATCACGACTATACTCGGGGGAAGGGTCACTACGATATTTATGGAAGACCTGAACGCACGATGTACCGAGTCCGGGTATACTCGAAGCAACGGTGTAGGCAGATGCTTAAATACTCTCCTGCAGGGAATATTGTCTAGAGACTGGGCCCAGAGTTCCCGACCTTCGTCACGAAAAGGTGCGTGACCAAGCCGGACATCTGCTTGGCCAACTTCCGCTTGCCCTTTAATTATAACATGAGCCCTGAAGTGATACCTTTTAGCGACAATATAGTGATTAATCTTGATGTCAACCTTAACCCTATATTGATACCATCACATACAAGAAAGAATATGGCAGGGAGAATTGGGCTAATTACGAGCGAATGCTAAGAAATTACATCTCATCGAACCTCGACAAAACGACGTTCGAGGAAATAGACAAAGGAATAGAGCGGCTAGTGACCCAGATGATCGAGGTTGACAGAGAGTCGATTCCTAAAAGTACATACAGAACGATCTCTGCATAAAAATTGATGGAACGTATGAAAGGTTTACACCGTGAACTAAAAGTATTGTATCAAATGAGCATCAACACGGGCACATCCCGTGATACAATGTAGCGTATGAGAGAAATAAAGGAAGAACTCAAAATTCTAATTTACAAACAACAAGACGAGAAATGAAATGAAGCTATCGAAGAAATAGATAGCGAAGCATTATCGAAAGAATTCTGAGCGAAAATTAAGAGAATGAGAGTAAAGCCCCAGAAGAAAAAGATGGAATTAGAAGACAACCAAGGTGAAATTAAATCAGAGGAGAATGAAATCGAGGAAGTTCTCAGGCAACACCAAGAACAGATTTTCAGAATCAGTGAAGAAGAAAATGAAGACTTTGACATTGATTTTGAAAATCAGATTATAAACAAGCTCAAAGAAATCATTCACAGGACGCATCCTAACCAATAAGTAAACAGGAATGCAGAAAAATAAGAAATAGTAACGCTAGAAGAACTAGAAAGCGCCCTCCACTTCTTTAAGCAAAAAGCTCCAGGACAGTCAGATTTGACAAAGTTAAAGTTAGTCAAAGCCCCGAGATGCGTGCTGAAGGTTTACACAACGTCTTTAATGCCTGCCTAAATTTAGGCTACTTTTCCGACACATACAAAACGGCAAAAATTATCCTTATTGCTAAACCTGGAATAAGGTTTGGCAATTGGGGGAAAACTCTTCGACAAAATCCTGAACAGAAGACTCGTCGAGCACTTGGAGGAAAATTCGCTCTACAACGAACAGTAATACGGCTTCAGAAAGAAGAGAATCAGCGTGATGGTAAGAAATGTCATCACGGAAAATATTGTTCAAGCTAAGAAAAACAGGAGCTATATCGACATAATATGCAGGGACGTGTCAAAGGCATTCCATAAAGTATGGCTAAGGTTGATACAATACAAGATTCTCCAGCTGGGTTTGAGCGCAAAGCTTGAAAAAATCCTTTATGAATATGTCATGGAGAGGTCGGCCTAGATCAGCATATGTCACACGGACGGTCCTACTTTTAATCTACAGGCAGGATTGCCTCAAGGCGGGTGCCTTACTCTAACCTTATAATCGATATATACAGCCGAAATTCCAGAGCCAAGCTACCCCACTAGCCTAAACATCTAATTCGCCGATGACATAAGTCAACTCATAGTTAGTAGATATAGAAACGCACCTTACAAGCTCGAATGACTGACGAGGACATAACAAAGGTCAACATATATGAATCAAATTTGAAAATCCGAACTAATGGTGACAAATTCAAGATCGTACATTAAAAAGAAGAAAAACAGGAGATATAAGAGTGGAGGATACGCGTTATCCCGACAAGAACGATTGCAATGAATTGAGGATGAAGGTCCCTTCAAAACAGGAACAGTAAAAACTTCACCGAACGGATCCAAAAGCATATTTGGCTGTCATAACCCTCTATAGCTTCCTTTTAAAAGATTAAAAGGTAACTGTATCCGAGGCTAGTCTGGCCCACTCCATATCTATCGCTCAGCGTCTCTGTTCAGCGTCTCAAAAGCACCAAAAGAAGGAATGGAGAGGATACAAAATAAGTGTATGTATATCACCAACAAAATATGAAGGAAAGATAGGAGGAAGCAAGTGGATCTGCACAGAGCGGTGAAAATACAATGAATAGCACCGAGAAAATTAGAGCACTTATCTCAGAAAACCAACGAGATCCAGGTCACGCAAGATTCCCAAGCAGCGTCAGCAAGCTTGGAAATGAAATTGTCCCATTTTTTGCATAGGAAAAAACTATCGCCTAAAACCGACGATGAAAAGCAACCGATAACAAAGAACTAAATCAAATTTTGCCTCAAAACCAAAGAAGACCACAACTTCCTAATGATAAAAAAGAAGAAGAAAAATAAAGAAAATAGGTAAGTACGAAAGACAAAACACACAAAACACGAATATAAACAACCAACGATAAATATAACAAAAGCATTTACAAAATACAAATAAGACACAAGTAAGAAATGATGTAGAAACAAAAAACACATAAAAAGAATCTAAACAACCAAATTACACGTCAAGTGTAATTTGTACACGAATCCAAATGTTTGAACGCCTTATAGTAATATATATATGCATACATACTTTTTTACATATATATATATATAAATATATATATATATATGTATATATATATATATATATATATATATATATATATATAGATAAAAAGCCAACATTATTAAAACAAGCAAAATTAACAATTTGCACCTTTGCAAATCTTGTAACACCAAGAATTCCTTATTTTTACCACTATTCTCAAATTCCAATATTCTAGTACACCAGTATCTCTCACACTCACATACTTACCACTTCCCCAATAACAATTAACCATGGCTAACCCCGTTAGATACATCAGAAATCTAAAAATCTTCTCTCTAAAGAAAAACGGTTGGAAGTCCAAAAGTAGAGCTTATAACGAAATAAAAAGAGCCGTTGATCCAGACATCGTTCTCATTTCTGAGCAGCGCTTGAATGGAGAAAACGAATTCATAAAGATATTTAACTACAAAGTGCTGATGGCAAGCAACTCGAGGAAGAAAGGTTCGATGGAGTAGTCATTGCCATTAATAAAGGGATTAAGTTCAAAGAGATACAAGGTTTAGAAGAATCTCACCTGGCAATCAAGATTCCCATGACATTCGATGACCTCGTAATCGCTGTCGAATATCAACCTCTCAGGCGCCCAAACCTTCCGATCCCTAATTTCTTACGACTGTTTAGGAGAGAATACTCGGAAATTCTTATCGGTGATTTAAATGTCCGATCTAGGAAAGCCGGCTATACAACAGCTTTCAACGGAGCCGGTAACTCACTAAGCCTTCTAATAGAGAGAGGCATAGTGCATAAAGAAGGACTTAACTTCGTCACATTCCATACAGATAGATCGTCGACCACTCCGGATATTAAGCTGACAAACCGAAACTTCTCTCTGAATCAGGCGACTCTCTCTGTTCCTTTCGATCCACCAAATCATATTATTATGATATCTCACATCTCCAACTCCCCGGTCCAGGTGAAAATCCCAAAGCGCAGATGCCTGAGAAGACCAACTTGGAAGCATACAATGAGCATCTACAGCACGTGCAGGTTGAACAATTGCATGGTGCCTCGCTATAAGAAATTGATGCAAAACTTGACCATCTCCTATCAAAGATCTTAGAGGCTGAACAGTTGACTGTCCCATGGAATGAACACAAAATACTGCCCGCTCCTAGATGAAACCACAACATTCAGGAGAAGATGGATCAACTAGAAGCAGCCATCTATTCGTAAACGTATTTGGGATCAGGGCGCGCCGACACTAAGAAATAAGAGAACTAAGGAACAACATTAGACATCTCATAATTGAAAAATCAAGAGAGTAGTGGGATGAATTCATCTTAACATTGACGCTAAAGGTGCCCCTAAAAATTATGGATCCAACTGAATAGACTGCGTGGCTCTCCGCCCAAGAATCGTATGAAAATCGAAGCGAATGGCGTCGAATACATAGAAGACCAGGATATAGAGCGCGAATTTAAAAAAATTATTGGAAAAGCCTTTTTCGCACTAGTGAAGAAGAGGACGAATTCTTCGAAGAATGACATAAAAAGCATGTTCTCACAAATCTTCGAGAACAGGGGGCTGAGCTCACACCACATCATTTCGTTGACAGAACACGACTAGCAAGGGTAGAAGGTAAATAAACCCTACTTAAACGAAGAATATGAAATAGCCCTGATGAGTTTTAACCAAAAAGCAGCAGGGATAACTGGCATCACCAAAATGCATTCACTTAACGCCTCCAATAACTTCAATTAAGCCCTTTTCGAGGTATTTAAAGCTTGCCTCAGCATTGGATACTTTCAGGACCACATGCAAAAAGCCCGGATGATATTTATATTAAAGCTTGACAAGCCGAAGAAAGAGATCAGCAGTTTGATATAATTCATGAGCAAACTTCTGGAAAAGCTTCTGAACAACAGACTTAGGACTTTTATGGAACTCAACAACCTATATAATACCCAACAACACTGCACATAATTGGCTCTGGCTCTATGGCGGAAAAGATAGCGATCTGTAAGGCCAGAAATGGCAACGTCAACCTGGTACACCGAGACGTGAGTCATCCTTTGACAAGTTTTGGCTACCGGGGCTGAAAAAAAAATAGGTGAACTGAGTATGGAACAAAACCTAACGAAGATACTCTGTGACTAACTTGAAGATCAGGATGCAGTCGTGAGAGTTAACGACATCGAAGGAAAGCCTTTCAAACTGGAGGCAGGATTGCCACAAGGGAGTCGTCTTAGCCCTTCTCTATACGCGGTATATACCAGAGACCTGCCTTACCCTGACCATGACCTCACTCGATACCTCCAGCTGGCGGATGAAATGAAACAGGTAATCACCAGCTTGTACAAAAACCGTGCGGACATCGCAAACAGGACAAGCTGGAAGATCGGAAGCATCAACAATTTTGAAAAATTGAACAAGATTAAAACTAATGTTTAAAAATTTGAGATAATACCTATGGGCCGTCGTAAAACAGCGGACGTGTTAGTGCAGGACGAGGCTTACGATTATTCGAGGGAAGGTCGGGTACTTGGCTTGAAATTGATGTAAAGTGGTTAAAACACCCATTACGGAGATAAGGTTGTCGATGCCCCAAGGAAACTACAGGTCCTCAATTGTTTCAAACGAACCTCAATAAAGCACAAGATAAAAGGGTACATGTTGTTAATAAAGCCAAACCTCCTGCATCCTGCTATTTCCCTCCATACTTTCAGCAACTAAGTCATCCGAAAAGCACAAGTTTTACAGAACAAGGCAATTCGCTTTATAACCAACATAACCCTCTGGGACCACATCCCATCAGAGGTCCTGCACGAAATGATAGGTATACACCCATCAACTTCATCCTAAACATACGTGCAAGAAACTTATGGCAGAAGATTTATCAAATCATCCCTGCTGAAGTACTAAACCCTATCAGCCTAGCAAATGAAGAA
Organism: Ceratothoa steindachneri; assembly: GCA_963969495.1. Taxonomy (NCBI): domain Eukaryota; kingdom Metazoa; phylum Arthropoda; class Malacostraca; order Isopoda; family Cymothoidae; genus Ceratothoa; species Ceratothoa steindachneri. The sequence continues at coordinate 247,577,593 of OZ018317.1, read as the reverse complement.
CTACTTAACTTGACTTTACAACGTTCCTTCAGATGGAGTCAACTGCTGGCCTTGCAGGAGACTGACCCGATTTATGGATAAACCTAACAGATTAAACACTATATTGTAAATAAAACTAAAAGACAAGCTAAAAACAAAAGATCAGAAGTAGACATAATCTACAGAAAAGAATAACTTAAAAGTCTAAAAATATTCGAAGTGGGCAACTTTAGTAAAATAAAATAAACAATCTATTAACTAAAAGATCCGAAGTGGACAAAGTTATATTAAAAGTGAACAATAAGAGTAAAGGAAAACAAGTAAATGTTTTGGCGCTTCTCGACATTTACACCAGAGCCATGTACTCCCCTGCATTAAATGGTCATAAATTATTGGACGGGTGCTTAGTCACGCCTATAAATTGCCCGTCCAAATTCTTTGCGTAGCCTCTTTTGTGTATGATAGATGAAATGTAATTTTTGTGTGTAATTGTACGTTTGAATTTGTGTATATAGCTGTGTAGGTGAGTTAAGAGGAGATGGGCACACCAGCACGCAGTTGCTAGCGAACATATAGTATACCCTGTGTGAGAGATAAGAATGACAAATAATAATAACAACAATAAATTTTTCCTAGGCTTTATCCAAATTTATGAAATGAATTTTTTTATCATTGTTGTAATTTACGCAAATTTTCTCAACAAATGAAGACATTTTTTTTCACATTAGCCTTAAAATGTTCTAAAAAATAAATGTTTGTTCAGTAAAATTCGCTGGCTGCTGAGATTAAATCCCTTGAATTCAGGCTGCTATTGCATCTACCGACAAAGGGAGGATAACAAGACAATTCTGATAGGTACCAAATAAAATAGAGGTAGGAAAGACATAAAATGATATTAGTTACGAAATAATAATTAGAAGTCAATCAAAGTGATAAATAAATTGCAGATATAGATGTAGAAACAAGTATGAAATAAAGTTTAATCATACATCAAAATATTCACAAGATTTGATTGGAACCCTTTTCATCTCAAGTCCAATTGCTGTTGTTTTCAGGTAAGGGTTTATTGACAAGAATGAACCAATATAAGCAACGACAGTAAACCAAACATAATAATTGAATAACTTGAGAGAGGAATACTTGAATTTAAAGAAGGAGGTGCTCAAGCGTATGTCACTTGAAAAACGAACTAATTGAATTATTACAAATAATCGGCAGTGATTCGCCGCTGAAGGAAACTTGTACGCAATAATGCAGGGATATTTTTCATTGACTATTTTATGAGAAAACTTGATTACAATTTTGTATCAAGCAGGTGATTCTTTTGATAGGGTTCCCCTCTTTACCAAATTAGAGCACATCACTTTTTATTCAAAAGAATTCCACCTTTCCTGTCATTCCCAGGGAACAGCTCCTATTTTATACTTCTGGAGTGACACTCGAATTGCCAGGTGAAGTAGGCTCAACGAGGAACCTCACAAATGAGCAGCCTGTTGGACCTATGAAACCATGAATTTGAGCACACATGTTAAGTAGTGAAATAATATTCAATGTAGCAGCAATGAACTAATGTAAAATAAAGCCAAATACTTATATATAATGATAAATCACAATTTTGACTGTATTAATATAAACATGAATGTAAGAAATCAAGCGAATAGTTGGAGTTTTCCACGCAAATGCACAAACATAGACACGCAAGCAAACAGCTGAGAGCCGAATGCTCTGGATAAAAGATAACGAGGCAGCCAGAACAGAGTCGTGTTTGGCCAGCTAAAGTTGACGTGGACCTGCGAAACGACAAAACCAACTTTGCTCCACCTTGCTTGCTATCTATGATAGCCCAGATTCGGCCAAATCTGTCTACATTGAAACACACACACACTTTGACTCCGCCCAGCAGTTTCAACCAAGGAAGAAAGGAAAATACTTTGACTTATGATGTTTCGTCTTACGTTCTGATTAAAGATAGCTAAGTACCGCCCCTTTAATGGAAGTTGGTATAAATAAGACAGGCAGAGAATTCACAAAAGAGTAACATCACTATTTTTAGTAGAATACATCTATCGCTCTTGATTCCGGAATCATATTAATCTTATTGGCGTAACGAGCCCATTTCTCGACCTTAAATCAGGTAGGCCATAGCCCCATCCATATCACGTAGAAGGAAACCTACAACATAGCCGCATAAGACTCTACTATTTCGCTTGCCCCAATTAGGGTAGACCTTACCCCGAAATAAAGCCTACAAAGTACAATTTTCAATTCAATTCCTTCCTTTAGCCTAGCTAGCCCTCCAACCAAGCCTATAAAAGGATTTCCTGTAAGAACTTTGGGAGACAGAGAAAACTCGACGGGGAGACCTCCATTGCCTTCGTTTGACACCTTTTTACTGGTAACCGAGGCTCACTCCCAAGTTATTCCTCCTCTAAATTGGTACTCGCCCGGCATCTCATAAACTAAGCGGCCCATTATAAAATTAGTGACACCATAAACTGCTAACCCTCACGAATACTTCTATAACTAGTAAACATATTAAAACCTCTAGCCCTATACTTCTATCATATAGCTGATTAAGATACTTTTTCAACGAGATAATAGTTTTCAGTCAAGATCTGGGTAACCTCAATTATAAGGGGATGTTGCTCCACTCACGCGCTGCTTCTCTTATCTCTTACTTTTAAATCGACACTATTATTCTCGGACTGATTAGGCTATAGCATATTGAGGAGTGACTCAACCTTGTCCTCTGTGGTTCAAAGCTTGAGAAAGTGCTTAGGAGGGTACACTCTTCTACTCCCACCATCCTAACGAATTAATATAAACAAGGGATATATTATTTGTGATTGAAGAGCAAATTGACATTTCCAACTTTGTTGAGTTTTATTAGTACACCCTGATATCAAGAGAGACAGAACAGGTACAGGACAAATGCAAACAAGATATCCGACGCCGCTTGAAATTAAACGCCATATTTGGATTAAGGTACAGTTCAACGAATCCAGAAGCATTTTTATCCACATCTTTGTCGTCGTCCATCATTTTGTACCCCATGGAGATATCGCAGGTTTGTTCTTTAATCATTCCCGATGAATTTGTCAACAATGCAGTCACAGATTAACTCTTCTCCGTATCACCAGACACCATTATGACACTTTAGCAGGCTCTACATATCTCGGTGACGGCTAATGCTTTCAGGAAATTTATTACACTCCGATTACCCGTCAAATTTTAAAATATAAACATTTTTTATTTCAGTTCCATATGAATCAGGCCGATGTTTTACCATTCCAGGCTCACCAAGTAGCGGGAACCAGTGTTGGAAGATTCAGACCCTTTTGATTAATATAGTATTCTTGTAGTGACAGGGCCTTTTTTTGCTTTGGTTCGATATTGACGGCAAATATCAATATCTTCTAGACTGGTTCTTCTTAAGTAGAGAAACAACAAAATCGGGGACATTTAATAATTCTATGAAAAGTATTTTCAACCAGCAGCATTCGGTCTCCAATCATCATTGCCATAGTTATTCTGTCAAAAAAATTTATCCTGCAATACTTAAAATTGTCTTTCCAACCAATGGAACAGACATGCTTGAAGGATTGCGTGGATCTAAGTGTAGTAGCAACATTGGCCAAATAATATAGACATGGCAGTGTATATAAGTTTGTTAACACTTTGTATGTTCCTCATTTCTTTTTAATATGGACAAAAGAGTCTTGCTTATCTTATGGGAATTTATATAAAAATTCTTTCTTGCCTTTCAATTTGAGAAGGAAAGCAGGACCGTCAAAGATCTGATATAAAGTTCAATAACAACTGGATCACCTGTTTAATTAAATTATCAACTAGGGAGAAAAACACAATGTTTTATTCTTATGAAATTTCTTAATATTTCAACAATTATATTCACCAAATCAATTTTAAGCAAGCCTGTTGTTTCTATCATGGTATCTGACTGGTATTTTCATTATTAAGTACAATAATCTTTCACTTTGCAATGATTTTCGTATATCTTTTTAAATCTTGACTTCTATAATTTAATTGAAAATTTATATATTCAGATTGTTAAGCTGTCGTCGTATAAAGATACACGCTTACTTGAGCCACTTCATTACATATATACGCTTTATGTTATAATATTTGTCCTATTATGCACTTAGTATGCTAACACTTGAACAGTACAAATGTACTTTCGTTTGCTTTGTTTGTTTGATAAGTAGAGACTTATTTTTATTAAAATATTTCATAATATTAGCTTATCTCTTCTTGCATTTATTTATTTTTTATATCCTCTAATTATATAAAAAGAAAAAGGACTGAAAATAATTTATTTCGGTAGATAAACTGACTATAAAGTTGGCCTTCACCGAGATGATCAGAAAATGGTTTCTTTTGTTTTGGGCAGCGTTCATTTTTTCTCCTAAACACTAACTCAATATTAGGTGAGCTATATTAGAAAGGAGGACTAAATTTCTGTTTATCCTAGGAAGACAGCCAATTTGAGTTATATTTCGCTGACAAAAGGAAGAATTGTTAATGAACAACAGCTTAAATTATTTTCGGTGTTTATTTTTGTTTGAATTTGATCAATATTATATTGCTTAGTTTGAAACAATGGTATACATACGATGATCATTAATAATTGACAAAATAGAACTTGAACAAAGTCATAAATCGTGTATCCATTTGAGGTCTTTGTTGCATTTAACTCCCTATATCAGATTTGAAGTTTTTATTCTATCTAGAATCCAGAATTGTGCACAGTTAATTGTTAATCCGTTAACAGTTTTCTGTTTTTTTAATATTTTTATCCTTTAGCTTTTGGGAACTTTGCATTTATAGTTAGCTTAGTTTTGAGGTGGTTTTAGAGCAAGATAAGGATCTTTTTATTTTTATAATGACAAAATAAATCAACCTTAAAATCCTTTCGTTAACTTCCGTTATATTTTAACCGATTAACGATTATCTGTGGCCACCTGTATTCAAATTTAATAGGCTAAAAAAATCAATATTCCACATTAAGTTAAGCAAAGCCACATTTCCCTATAAGTGGACAAGCTCCATCTATATATTCTAAGCTGCTGTACAATTGTATCCATCTCGGTTCGAATTCCTACATCGAAATTCCTCTTTCCACGGCTCGTTGCTTTTACGCTGCTGAGTTGCATGAAGGCAGTCATTTTAGAACTTATAGCCCCCTTTTCCTTCCTCCAGGATCATGCCTCAGGTCCTGACTAAAGGCTGAAATTTCTTTGTGTTCAGGGAAAGAGAAACAAAACTGTCTTTTATCTCTTGCAAAACCAAAGAGAAAAAAATAAAGCTTAAACTCGTTTGAAAAACTCTCAAACATTTCTTGAATAACTTAGATAACGAGAAGTGGATCATATGTACAAAGAATTCATACAAAAGTTATCTCAAATGCAGGATATAGACCACTACATTCATCTAAATGAGAATACAGAACCCAACTTCAAACTATTGGAGAGATCACGTTACAAACTTTCGTTTATTCCAGAAATGGTTCTTTTTTAAAGAAATGCGTTTAACTATTTTTTCTTCGAAAATGGTTGCCTGAATGTAAGGGAATAGTTGCTAAGGGTATTGCATAAAAGAGCAGCAACTGTACTATTATCAATGACATTAAAAGATTGGTTATACTCCTGTAAAGAAGTCTTCTAGGTGCTCAAGAGCTTTAAATGAACGCCAACATCACCCCTGGCTAAAGTCCAAGCTTAAGGATCGTGCTGCCTCCAGTACCAAGCTTATTCACGATTAAAAAGAAGCAAGTGTGAACGCTTCAGCGCGCGCAGTGAGGCAGAGAACTTTTGACAAAGGTTATATGTATGGAAGGGCTACGAAGAAGCCTCATCTCACAAAGAAGAGCCTTAAGAATAAGCTGTACTTTAGTATGAAATTTAAAGAATGGACGGTTGAAGACTTATGCAAAGGATATTCTCTGATGAAGCTCGCTTGCGCTCATTTGGAGTTTCTGGAGATCTATCGTTACATAGAAAAAAGGGAAGCGCTTTCACGAATCTTGTGCCGTGCCACCTACGTTGAAGTATTCGGACACTCTCTATGTCTAAGACTGTTTCTCATCGAAAGGAACTGCCAATAAGTTAAAAGGGTCCAAAACGTGCTTCATAATCACTTTTTCAGCATAATGGTGCACCTTGTCACAAAACAGAACTAATAGCAAAGATTTGGATAGATCTAAAATCGAGATTTTGGTACCTTGGTCTGGAATTTTACCACATTTGAACTCAAAAGGAAATTTGTAAGTGATAATCAAGCTATTGGCTGGTAAGTAGAAGCTATCTAACTCTAAGCAGCTGCTTGGAGCTTATTAAACAAAAATGGAGAAATAACACTTTAAATATCATCACATATTTAATTTCCAGCAGATTGATTTCTTAGTGAGCGTTTTCATAACAAACTTTATTAAATAATATTCAGACAAGTTTTTGTTTTAGTTTTTTAAATATCCAAAATATATTTATAGACTCTTTTTTATATATATTCATTAAGAATTTTCTTAATGTAATCTTGCGTCAAAGAAATTCAATTTATCGGAATTCTATTTAATATTTTGGTCATTTTTAAGTAATGTGATGCAAAATACGGGGGGCAGGTTCCTTTTCTTACATATTCATGTGTATGTAAACCCACCGCCATAGATTTTCATCTTTCTCCGAAATAATTAATAGAATAATTATAAAACGGAATCGAATATATCCCCCACCCCACCTGTTTGGCTATCGTTTTATTCCTTATAGTTACGGTTAGATTAGCAGGCAATTAATCAGCAGCCATAGTAATTAAATGATGATCAGTTATCACCAATTGTTACAGGACAATTAATTAAAAGAGAATTTCCAAATAAAACGCTTTTACTATGACAACAGGTTATTTGACAGGAATTTTGAGTAACTATAACGATTGATTCGCACAAAAACCTAAAATTTGTGTTTCTAAATACCAACTTTAGCATCAGGCAGAAGGTTTCTTTTGTTATCCTCAGAATGATTCAATGGTAAATATCAATTACTACAATAATCTCTACCTATTTACATAATATGACTAATTATTTATAGTAATTAAATAATTTTAAAATCCAATAAATTTGTGGGTTTTTTTGTTTAATCATTGTTTATGGCAAGATAATTTGTAAAAAATCCCTGATTTTAAATTAATACCTATTAACAAAGATAACGATAAAGGTCTGTATTGGGTAAGAATTTCAAGTTTTATTAAGGCCACAAGAATGATCACAGAAGGGTAACCAAATGTAACGGATATTTACCTTTTAAAAACAAATCATGATTAAAGTTTTTGAAACATTTGACATAATTGATCTTTGTAACCTCTTTAATCTTCCAAAACACTACGCAAATATGTAAAAGAACTTCATGGCAAGTTTTATTATAAGCCATAGCTCATGGTCCTTACCTCAGTTCCATCTTGTTATGTTGGGGGGTTTAATTGAGTTTTACTTACGAACTGTTCAATTTGTGGCACGTTTTAAATTTTGATTAAATACCTTTTTTCGGATAAATGGAAATTCCATTTTACATTCTTCGAATGATTTGGGCCATAAAACGTAAGTCCTTGTAATGGAGAAAATTTCAAGTTTTAGTTTGTCTTTTTAGCAATGGGGGGGAACAAGAACTGCCTAACATGCTACTCTACATAAAGAATAACTACATATTTACAAATAAAAACATTTAGAGTGTTGAATAGTAAAATTCGCCTAGTCACAGTCTAATTTCGCATACACGAAAGACTGTGTGTTCCAATGAGTCGTCTATGTTTCATAAAGGCTGCCATCCCCCATCCAAAGAAATGTAATTTTTCCCCAAAAGGAGCGTCCCTTTCTTCTTCTCTTAGATAATTAAATTCAAAGCGTAAGTAAAAGACTATTCAAAAATAAAATAATTGCTTCCGAGAATTCTACGATTTTTGTCTTTTATTACAAATTAAGATCCAATAAAATTGTTATTCTTCAGATAAATTCGAACGAGTGCGAAAGGGTATAGGAGCATGCATGGAACTATGTCTGCTTCCTCCATGTTAATACCAAGTGCTTTGTGAATATAAAGCCTCTCCTTACCAAAATATAAAGTCCTTTCTTTTTTCATCATCTTTCCATAATCTATTTCAACATAGCTTTGCTGGTTTTAAGATTTCTAGACTTAGCAAAAAGAACTTTGTGCTTTGAACTTCATATAACTGCAGAGACTCTGACTTGACTGAGAAGAAGAAGTGTGCCATAATAAAAGAAAAGATCAGAAAACTTTTCCTAGAACCTTGAAATAACGTCTCTTTGCCTCCTGTTTCAGGTTACCAAATTCTATGAGGAACAAACTTACATTCATAGGAACAGTGATTCTTACAGTCTTTGGTGTAATTTTTCTTTAATTCTACCGATAATTCGGTTAACTAAATGAAGTGAAATCTAATCGCGGACAAAATGTTTCTATGGAAGTTAAAATCATGGTGCAATAATGTATAATAAAAACAAAGTCAAATTTTTCGTCGTATTATGGGATATGTAGCGACAACTAATTTCAAACTTTAGATTACAAAAGTAAAGAAATTGAAAACTATTGCCCCAAAAATGGCCTTTGAATATTTATGTACAGATTTATTTTATCTAGAAAAATTATACGACATGGTTCCACGACAAGAAGTGTGAAGATGTATGAGAAGTAAAGTGTGCAGGAAAGGTATGTACGCCTGATACAGGATATGAATTTTGATGCTAGAACTCGGTTAAAAAGCAGTGTGGGCCTGACAGGATGGATTACTGTCAAAATCGGTTTACACCAAGAGTCATCCCTAAGCCCATACCTCTCTGACTGAAGAATGAATGTCATTTTTGAAGAGATAAGGGACCCTCCATCTGCTGTATGCGGCACTAGTAGATTGGAGATTAAAGGGAAGCTGGAGCTTTGGAGAGAAGCATTAGAGGGAAAGGAGTTGAAAATGAATAGGAGAAAGACGGAGTATCGGAGTTTCTTGGATGAAACCGAGGAAGAGCTTAGAATGCAGGAGGAAATCTTGAAAAGAGTGAGGAACTTTGGATATTTGGGATCCACCGTGACTAGTGATCGAGAATGGGATGCTGAAATTGCCTATAGAATCAAAGCGGGATGGAATAACTGGAAGAAGACATCTGAATAATATGTGACAAAATGATTAACATAAGGGCAAAGGAGAAAGGGTATAAGACAGTGGTTAGAGCAGCACTCATATGCGGAGCATAAACGTGGCCAATAAAGAAGACCCAAGAGAAGAAGCTGGAAGTCACAGAGATGAAAATACTGAGGTGGACACTTAGAGTGACGAGGATGGATGAGATCAGGAATTAACGAATAAGAGGAACAGAATTTTCAAAGAAAATAAAGGAAAAGCGTCTACCATGGTATGGGCTCGTGATGAGATGAGAGAATGAGTATGTAGAAAAGTAATTGATGAAGGAAGATGGAGTTAGAGAAAGGTCATAACAGTGGAAGGCCGAAAAGATGGTGGATGGAAAATATTAGGGAAGATCTGGAAAAAAGGGACTCACAAGTGAAGACACGCAGAATCGGGGCGAGTGGCTAAGGCTTGTAAGTAACGCTGACTCTTCGCAGGAATGGGTAAATATGAAGAAAAAGAAGAAGAAAAAAGAAAAATATTTATGTACAGATTTTATTAGATGTTCTTTTTATATAAATAGTTAGAAAGAACTAAATTTTTTAGCTATGTTACCATCCAATTTAGAGAGTGCAAACGACTGTAAAAAATGGCTGAAAAGAAAAAGCTGCATTCCTAAAAATAATTTTTCCCAAGCATACCATAAAGGACTCAGCGAGAAATAATTCGAGCTGGTTTCGCATTGAGAACCAATAAACCTTTCGAAATATGGAACCATTCAATTATAATATACTTTCTCCAACCGCAAGTAACAAAATCTTTCAAAATAGTGGCAGATTGGGGCCACGAACTACTTTGGGCTTCAGGCGGGAAAGTATTGTTGATAATTATATTAATTACCTTGGCTTTGGAAGAGGTCTGATATTTGTGATGTTTTCTAAGATATAAAATTTCTGTAATGAAGAATTTTTTTTAATTTGCATTATTTTATTCTCCATGCGGGGAAAAATAATACAGCAAAATGGAGTAATAGAATTCAATAGACGTAATGGTAGCATCTGAGATCATCTATGTCTTAAAAAAAATACATGCAAAGGTAAAATCAAATTGGTTGGAGAATATTTCTTTTTAAATTCAGCGTTACGTGTTTTCCAACAGCTATTAGGGCGAACGAGTTGTAGAGGATGTCCTTCAGTTGGGATCATTAGGAGATTACCAGGCCAAAGACTCGTATTTTCTATTGTGCTCTCCACGTTCTTGTCTAACTGGAAATGAATGGCATATGAACGAGTAGGAGAAACGCTTTCACAATGCCAAGACAAAATGTCAAGAGGCATGCACTACTTAATTGAGGGCCTTAAGGCGGACGCCTTGAAGAGATGCGGTGAGTGAGGATTTGGATAGAGTAATGCGAAAGGGCAAATAATTCGAGGGGTAAAATTGAAGAAAGTTTGGATCTGAACGTGTGAATTGCAGTTAAACTATTATAATTCGGAATGTTTAGAAATAAAATAAAGGGTCAGGTTTCACTTGGGAGTGGTATCAGGGGGTGTGAGGATTAAAGAAATTCCTTGATTGCTCCAGTCAATGGCAAAGTGATTGGAGGAAGGCGGTCAAACTAGAACCTTGAATACCTCGTTAATGTGTCTTTGACTTCGAGGCGTTGCGTGTCATAACTCAACAGCCGGATCATGTGGGTTTGTTGGATGTGTGAGAGAAGTTACTTGTCTGCCTTCGCTGTTCTGACAATTAGGCTGCATGTAAATAACCTTAGTTGCTTCTAAGAGGGCATAATGTTAAAGAAGTTATTAGAGAAGCCACTAGAAGAACATAGGATAATACATAATTGGAAAAATTCCCTTTCTTTTTTACATAAAGAAACACATCGTCTTCTTCTCTACTTTCCTCATTTATTTGATACAAGACTCTACCAAGACTTCAATGTCGTCCTCTTTTATTGTTTAGGAAATAAGGACTAGGGGTACATCTGATGCTTAGGGGTGAGGGCGGGTTTCCATGATTAAATGTTAAGAAGGTCTTGGTCTCCAAGTGGGACAAAATTAAAAGAACCGATGATGCTCATGGTTGAGCATCATCAATCAGGAATATTGCGAGGATGGGAGGTCTATTTAGTTTGGAAAATTTAGGGAATACAAAGAAGCGTCAGAAAACCCTGATCAATATCTATAAAAACCGAGGGAATGAATTTTTGCTCAAGGATTATAGAGAAATGGTGCATAATGAGCACTTCTCCTTAAGGATTGGAAGGTCTAATACACAAATGGGACATATCCCAGATTTTCACTTCTTTGCTAATTTACTTTTGTGTCCCCTCCATAGGAATACAAACTAAAACAAACATTTATACATACGGCTACCAGCGCCACCCTGCACATAAATACAATGCAATCCTCTCTCAGTCAGATCGCCTTCGGGTTCCCCTCTATTCAAACAGCCATCTAAGAGTGATAATAATTAAACCAATAACTTGGCTTCCAAAATCTAAAAATAAATTTTTTAACCTCTATTTTGGGTGAATCCCGAAGCTCATTTGAGTAATTTTTATCAAGGTTAAATGAGCCTCAGCAAAGCCATCGGCTGCCAGTGCGTTATTCTCTAACGACTAAATAACCCCAAGTAAGCATTAATCACTTATATTGCTATTATAGCACTAGGTCTTTTGGTCCTTTTGATATGATCTCAAACCATTGTCACTTCGTCTGTACTCTTACTGTGACAGTTATAACCCTTTCATTTCCTGGAGGGCTCATAGACAAAGCTTTTCCATAAGAAAAGGTCACTCGTAACTTGCTTGAATTTCTTACCTGACAAAAAATTGAAATTGATCTTTTCTATAGTTTAAACATTCGCTCTTAATATAAAGATATAATTGAATTTACTTACTGGCTTGGATCTTGGAAAAGTTCGAGGTTTTTTACTACGTCCATAAATGGCACTGCTCAAATGGATACTTCTCCCTCTGTGACGCTTCTCCTCATGTAGAGCTCTTCCTCGAGAAAAAGAACCCATGATGCTAATAACCGGATTGGATATGGAAGTTGGATCTTTGCCTGAATATTTTTACTAAATATGAATGTTATGTTTGTTGTTTTCTTGTTGGATTGCAATTTAAGAATCATTTGTAATTGTCTTGGTTTCTTTTTGTCTTTTATGTTCTTTTTACCTGTGGTTTTAGAATATTTTGTTTATTTAATGCGGATTTTCATTGCTACCGGTTCCCATGGTGCAGAGATTGTTACAGATTTGAGCTTATGACGGCATCGCGTTTTGATCCTTTGCTCTATCTTCTTGTTTATTTATTAATTCTACCTTTCTTTAAGTGTCTGCATTCTTTTTGATTTATCTTCTTACTTGATTTATTGTTGTTTTCAACGCATTTTACTCATTAGTTCCAGAATTGTGTCCACTAATGTATATATATATATATATATATATATATATATATATATATATATATATATATATATATATTGTATATCTATATATATACACGTGTATAATAAATTATGTTTGATTTTGATTATCATAAATCAAAGATGCAAAATTATTTGATCGTATATATGTATAAACTGAACCTGATGTAATTTGAAAGCTTGAGGCGAGGTTAAGATATAAAAAAATAATTGTAGCAATAAAAAATTAATGTTTTACTCAGGCTGAAAGGAAGTTTCTCGTCAGAATGAAACGATGAGCAGAGGGTAAATGATTGATCGGTTTTCTGATGCTTTTGCTGGTGTCCCTTTGAAAGGCTATTTAGAGGCAAATGCTCTTAGGACCATTCACGCTTAAGGCCAAGTGCTTCGTTCAGTTTGGTATGGTACATAATGTTATATTTTTTTACGTTGGGTGTAGCTAGTCGAAGAGAAAAGGCATGATATTTTGTGTCTAGCAGGAGGTGGAATTGTGTTAAAATTTACCTCTATTTGATTATTTAGCCTGGTTTTAGAATGCAATGAATACGTCAACATAGAGTGGATGTATGACATGGGAAATGAGGAACCCTATAAATATTTTCGGTCCTTTAATGCGAAAAGTCACAGTTGGGATTTCATTCCTTAGCAAATAGATTAGAGTCAAAAAATGCAATTTTAAGGTTTTAAGAGGCGAAGATGGGCGATGGCGGACGTCGAGACGAACTCGCCGACGTCGATAATCGGGATCAAAGATTCACCCAGAAGGGGATGCCCCGCGGCCATCCGTGGAGGAGGAATCACAAGGAATAGTAGTACTTAAAAGGACATTCCTGACCATGGCGATGAGATACAATTTTGAGTGGTGGAATGAGAAGGATTCGAGGATTCCTTGTACGAGGGAATGAAAGTCTCAATATATTAGTTTTAGCTAAGAAATAATGTAAAATAGAAATTCTATGTGGTTACTCTAGAGTTGCGTAACATGAGTCTGGCAGGCTGGGGAAAGCTCCCCATCTACGCCATCTATTGACAGTGCCCGATTTAGTGTGAAGGCTGCTTCCTTCTCTTGAACTATATGGTAATAATTGGTGTAAGGTTGTATGAATATGAAAGAGGAGGAAAGGTTTACAACGCAGAATTAAGTATTTTGTGTTCAAACCAACCATGTTTAGATGTGCAATGTCATAAAGGGGGAGGAATCCCTTTCCGGTTGGCTTTGAAATACAATTTTTTCCAAGAAGCCTTCGGAAAGCAGAAGAAAAACAGCTAACGTGTTAGCGTTCTTTTATACGCCTAACTGCTGCTCTCGAAGAGAAAGAAAAATATACATAATTCACTCATACTGAGCCTATTGAGTATCCTCTCGTGATTGTAAGAAGCGCTTCTTCCGGCAAAGAATAGTTAGCTCTAATATTACCATATTACCCCTTGCTCCAAGGATTAACCCCATAGTATCTATCTCCCAACTTAACCATCTTCAAGTATCCCTCATCTATTAAAAAATCATTTCGGTCAACTAAACCGGAATCGCCTAATATAGGTACAGGCATTTGCCTGATCCCATGTAAAACTCAAAATTGCCCATCCTTCTACGTGGGAGAGACCAGGAGGTCATTAAATAAACGTAGTTATGAACACAAGGGGGATATTCGTCGGTCAAGCGATGCTTCTAGTATTTTCACCCATGTGAAAAACACCAACCACCTAATTGATTTGTCTGGTAGCAATGTAATTTACCAATATAACGATTTTAATAAAAGAAAAATTATCGAATCTATATTAATGAAAGAAATCCCAAACTTTAATCTGTCAGAAGGTTAAAACAAATGTAGCCGCTATGTATCGGACCTCATTTTAAAAAATATTGTAAATCACCTAAAACGAACGCTTCCTGATTAATGTCAGTTGCCGGATTCTGTATTACGGTTTTCTTTGTCAACTTCTGTCAGTTAACGGCTGAAGATGGTATGGAAATCTTCATAGCGAAACTAGTTCCGGTTCAATAAACTTTTGTGCCAAAATGTGGTTTCATTGTACAATAATTTACTCGCTTTTGGGGAAAACAGCGTCTTTATATATATATATATATATTTATATATATATATATATATATATATATATTAATATATATTATATAAATATATATATTGTCTTCGGTACCGGTATTTACTTTGATCGGTTACTTGCAATGGCAGCTCAGCTTCCAAGTTAGCGGTGTCATGGCCACGGATTCCCTCGAAATGATGGTTAGTAGAAGAAGGGAAAACATATGCAAATCCACATTAATGGGATAGCAACACAAAGACAGCTTAAATATTTAGATTTATAATGGATTAAAGATTATTCCCCAAATTTGCAAACTTTGCCCTTTTAAACGAATCCTTTTTTCACATTTTGGAACTTCGCTCGAATTGCGTTGAAGTTAAGTATTAAATTCCTTTTGAAACGAGTGTGAATGTAAATAAACAGTTATAAACACATCTACCTGCGTTTAGAGAGACGCAAGAAATGTATACATAGCTGTGAAAGTCATGGAAAACGACGTTCTTTTCCAGGGATGGAATAGATAATGTCGTTGCCAGGCAAACCATTCCAGGGCAAGAGAGTTGTCAAATATTTTCCTATGTGCGAAGGCATTTTATCCACACAAGCACATCACCATTAAGAATCAGTTGCACACTTCCTTATTCGGGTATTTCTATCTCATTCCTAGCCTTAACGCCGCTCTTCCCTTCGTCTTTGACAAGAAATCATTGGCAACCTTAAATTTGAAAATTGAAAGTCGTACTTATTTGTATTGTCGAGTGCTACGTTCTTTAAAAAAAATTAAGTAAGCCTATTGCAAAAAAACATAATAAGTAACTATATCTACTTAATGCATAGTCATAAGTTCACTCGAGACAATACCGACAATATTGGCCACAAGGGCTAAATGAGCACCATAGGCCATTTTAACCACGTTTCCATCCTGCGTATTTTACTAAACTTGTTCGAAGAGGTTGACATACTACTCCTTTAATCCTCAGATAACCAGAATCAGTTGAATATGTTGTACCAGTCTGATAACCATGGAGACGCATTAGGCTGTAGGCCATTTGAATACCACTAACTATGATAATAATAATAATTTTAAATCCAGAATATTCGGAGATTCAGAAAGGCTTGTTCAGAAGAGAGAGAAATGCTGCCTTGTGAAAGATTTTGTACGCTAAATAATTATGTAGTTTTGGAATCAAGAAATTTTACTAATCAAGATTCCAGGATTTAAATGATTCGAAAAAAATAATATTCTGAATAGTCAATAATTCTGAAAATGATTTTAAACTATGTTCACTGAATCAATTCAGAGGAATTCTGAATTGAGGAATTCTGTGAATATATATATATATATATATATATATATATATATATATATATATATATATATATATACACACACATTTAGCTTAAGATACTTTTTTTTTTATTCTGAGAAAAAATCGCGTTTAATATGTTTGTTTTGGTGTAAGATTTAGGAAAATAAAGCAGTTCACCTATATAATAATCTCATGAGTCCGTTTTAACATGGTTTGCATTGGATATTTAATGGCACTGAAATCACGAAGGAATATTTCGAGACACTGAAAAACCTTCAAACAATTAAGTCTATTGATTATTTTTTAAAATTAAATTATTTTTTAATGATTCCTTTCTTATTCTTTGGCATTAATGCAGATTTACACCAAAGGTTTGGGCATCACTAGGAAGAAGGTGATGAAGAAGAGGAGGTGCAGGAGGAAGAAGAAATTAGATGTATTATCCATTGTACAAGTGACAGTGGTGTCTCTTCAATTTAATTCCAAGGGCTATTGAGATAAAACTGGTACCATGGCAGATAATTCAATGGGGCTGTAAGGAAATCGTCACCCCCTCTCCCTGTTTACTCTTGGTGCTGTCACAAGGCGGTTACCGCAAAGACATCCGGCCAAGGCATCGGCGAGTCAAAAGCGTAACTGCAGCGTGGCACAACTCGGTGCCATGCAAGACCCTAAAGGTCAAAATGTAAGATCACCCCCAGGAGAGTGAGATCCAGTTTCACGTCAAATAAGAAATTGGAGACGTGTTTCTCCCAATCTCGAAGGCTAACGAGGAGCCGATGTTTGACTTCGTGGGAAAAACCGTTGGCCAAAAGAACTCTCCTGGGGCCGTCCTCAAGCCCCTTCCCCCCTTAACACTCCCCCAGTGGGGTGACGAGGTATAAAAGAAGAACTCTGAGGTAAATCGTGGTAGTATACGTCAGTCTCTAGGTGACGAAGTCTTCGGATCAAACCGAACTACCGAGACTGGACAGGTTGATTACTTGGCTCGCCAGACCAAGAAGTACCCTGCAAGAGAGGCAGGGCTACCTACCTTAAGGGGCTAAGAAGAAGCTCATCTTCGAGCTAGTCCCGGGTTATCAAACCAAACGATAAGTTAGCTTTGTTAAGTTCAACTTACTCTCGCCAGAGAGACTCCTCATATCCTGGTACACCCTAAACACCAAGGGTATTTCTCGTCCTTTAGGAAAGAAGAAAAGAAGAAGGAAAAGGCTCCCCCTCGAGCCCGTTACTCGGTGGCCACACCGAACTTCTAAGTTAACTTTGTAAGGAACCAAGTTTCACTTGTTCTCGCCAGAGAAACCCCCCTACGTTATCCTCGCCCTTGAAGAAGACCCTCCCCGAGTTCAGTCCTCGTCCATGAGGAAATAAGTAACGAAGGAGAAAAGCTCCTCCTCGAGCTCGTTACTCGGTGGTCACACCGCACGCGAGGTTAACTTGATTTAAGAACCAAGTTAGACTCACTCTCGCCAGAAGAGACCACGACTACCTAGGTGTTGCATAAAGCACCGGATTTGTTCTCGTCCTTTGAAGAACTCCCCCGCTGAAAGAACGTGTGGACCCCCCCAGCTGCCACCCTCGCCAAAACGACCGTGTGATATCGCGCAGCTACATCTTGCAAGACGACACGCGTCGTGAGTCAATAACATTTCTGAGGCCCTTTAAACTCCAGATGAGTCCCTAAGCCTAATTCTTATATTATTTTTGTGTGGAGAGAAATTAACTAATTTTTGTGGGTAAACTAATTTAATTAATTCTTGTTTATGATAATATTTAGAGTATTACTGTAGTTAATGTTTAGCTGTTTTGTATTCAATGGTTAAAGTTAAAATATAAGTTTATGTTGTGAATTAGTGGGCGTTTCTCTTATATCCTTACGTGTTTCGGAACGGCTCTGTTCTTTAAGATATTCAGATATCAATATATATTAGACACTCTTAGCACTCTTAGAATAGGTCAAAGAGGGGGGGCATTCTACGACAGGGGCTCTTTTGGTATCTGCCTAAAACAGACGCATTAATACAACATTCCGGAAGGATTACTGTCTTAGAATGACCCACCGACATATACGTCACATCTACCCAAGATGCGTGAACCCTCAAGTCAAACGAGTGACCTTGACCCAATTCTGGTCACGACAGAGATGGTGGATAGAAATTCGGAAGTTGGGGACCAACTTCACTGAAGGAGTGCGAGGGATTTAAATACGAACGATAGAGTGCAGTTTGCCGTTATTTAACTAATGATGGCTGCGGGCTATGAGGCTTGTGAAAAAGTCGGAAAAAAAATAAACTTTAATGTTTATACATTATACACAATAAATGCTTTAAAATAGAATAATAGCAAGGGATACTCGATGTTTAAAATAATCGCAGCGAACTCTAGGGGAGTGGTGGAGAGGCTATACGAGCCTTTGTACGTACTCACAGCAGGATGACTGGGAACGAAGCGACAGTTCATTCGTCTCAGCCTAGCTTTGGTGCGAGGGTTTAAGAGATGAAACGGAGATCGGATGTTTATTCGAGGGACTTTAACCACCGGAAGCTTAATATCTAGTAGTAACACTAACTGAAGGAAGTATTCGTGCTAAACGAAATGTACCGAAACCAAGGATGGGCCAATTGAATGGGGCTGAGATCCCTCGGTAGAAGTCTAGCCTTCGGGCTCTTAGGGAAATGAAGCACGATCGAGACTGAGGGATATTTCGTTGTAAAAGGCAGGTGTAATGCTGTCGATGCCCAATTTGGTCCAACAATATATAGTGACCAGCAATAACTGCTTTACCAAGGGGGGTGGGAGTAAGCCTCTATTTGAACCAACACGGCGCTTGAGGGATGAGAAAAACTCCGGCAGGTGTTTCTTGATACGGCCCTGGGAGGCGACAGAGGCACGCGTTTAAGATTTCAATCCCTCGCTTATCCCCACGTTCTTCACTCATGTTGACTGTCCTCGTTGTTTAGACGGGGCACATGGTGGTAAGGAGCCTCTATTCTGGACAATTAATATGGTGATCTGCTTACCACACGGCACTTTACTACCCATAAAATGATCATTTCGCGATTGAGCAGAATTAAAAATTAAAGACGTGCTAGAATGGACGTCTCCTTTATAATGATATATATATATATATATATATATATATATATATATATATATATATATATATATATATATATATACTAGCAGAGTGAGAGAAATAGAGTTTTAATGAGACATATGACCCGGAGTCAGGCAAAAAATGGATCAGACTCGCCCCTCCTTACTCGCCTATAAATACTGGTCATATTTGTCTTGTATTGATGCATAAATAACTACAAATTTGACCTCATCTACTTGCATAATTTAGCTTAATATAAGAATGAAATTTAGAGGCTGACTAAGTAACTTAATGAAGCGGTTTGGGCGACGGTGCAAAGAGAAATAGATAAACCTATATACGCAAAAGCAAATGCATGTCATTAGGTCGTATTCAATCCTAAATTGAGTTTAGATGACGGAAGAAATTAATATAATTTAATCTGCATCAAAGTTACATCATCCTAAAAACACAAGATAAGGTGGTTTAAGGAATGCAAGTAATACACTTGCAATGGAGTAGCAATTAACCAATTTTTGACGACTATATAATCTTTGTTAATTTACCTTTTGACTTTTAAAATGGTTATCACACATAACAAAATGCATCTTTCCAAAGAACAAGGCATTATGTGTTAATGCTCAAAATAGGCCTAAAGGGAGAAAGAGACAATAAGAGAAAGAGTGATATCGACATCGATCTTGAAAGAGATTTAGAAAGAAAGTGAAAGCGATAGAGAGAGTGAGAAAAGTTATAGAGATATGAGAGAGTGATAGCAAGAGGGATATATAAAAGTTTTATAGATATATGTATAGAGAAAGATAGAAGGAGAAATAGAGAGATTTAGATAGTGAGATAGACTGAAAAAAAAGAGATAAAGAGATATACCTATCAAGACATAGAAATAGATAAAGAGATAAGATATAGTGAGAGATTTAGAGACTTAGAGAGAAAGCGAGAGAGAGAGAGAAATTTCTAAAGATAAAGAAAGACGCTAAGGAGATAAAGTAAGAGTAATAGGAATATAGAGATAGATGGATAGAAATGCTGAGCGTGAGATACAGAGATAAAAATTACGAGATGATAGAGAGCTGGGGAGAGATAAAGTAAGATAAATTTAAGTAAAAAGCGAGATTGGTAAGAGAGATATGTGTCATAGAATGCACCCCTTTTTGTTCTAAGAGTGCTAAGAGTGCTAATATATTGATATCTTAATATCTTAAAGAATAGAGCCGTTGGAAACAGGTAAGGATATAGAGAAACGCACAATAATTCCCCAAATAAACTTATATTTTAACTTCAACAAATAAATACTCAAAATTTAAACATAAACTACTGCAGTACTCTAAATATTATCATAAACAAGAATTAATTAAATTAGTTTGACCCTCTAAAATTGGTTAATTCCGCTACACACATCAATATATAAGATTTAGGCTTGCGGCCTCTACTGGAGTTTAAATCCCTCAGGAATGTTATTGTCTCACGACGCGTGCTGCCTGGCCAGATGTAGGTGGGCAGGATCACGATGTCCTTTTAGCGAGGGTAGCGCTGGGAGGTCCACATGGTATTCCGGGGGGAACTTCTTCAAGGACGAGAACAATTATGGTGCTTTCTGCGGCACCAAGGTAGTCAGGGTCTCTCTGGCGAGAGGGAGTCGAACTTGGCTCTTAAACCAAGTTTACTTGGAGTGCGGTGTGACCACCGAGTTCACTAGCTCGAGGGGGAGCTTTTCTCTTTCGTTAATTAATTCCTCATGGGCGAGGACTGAACTCGGGGAGGGTCTTCTTCAAGGGCGAGAATCGATGAAGGGGGGTTTCTCTGACGAGAATAAGTTACATAAAGTTCGGTTTGGTAACTAGGAACTAGCTCGAGGATGAGCTTCTTCTTAGTTCCAGTCTTCTTCAATGGTGAGCATAACGAAGGGGATTTCTCTGACGAGAACAAGTTGAACTTGGTTCCTCAACCAAGTTAATATATGAGTTCGGTGTGGCCACCGAGCAACGGGCTCGAGGGGGAGCCTTTTCCTTCTTCTTTTCTTAATTCCTTAAGTATGAGGAATACCCCTGGTGTTTAAGGTGCACCAGGATATGAGGAGTCTCCCTGGCGAAAACAAGTTGAAATTAATAAAGTTAACTTAACGTTTGGTTTGATAACCAGGGACTAGTTCGAGGATGAGCTGCTTCTTAGCCCCTTAAGGTAGGTAGCCCTGCCTATCTTCTTGGTCTGGCGAGCCAAGTAATCAACCTGTCCAGTCTCGGTAGCCCAATCTTAATTTGGGGAACTCGTCACCTGGAGACTGACGTATACTACCGCGATTTTTCTCAGTGTTCCTTATTTATACATTCTCACCTCACTGGGGGAGTGCTAAGAGGGGGAAAGGCTTGATGGCTGGCCCAGGAGGGTTCTTATGCCAAACGGTTTTTTTCACAAAATCTTACATCGGCTCCTCGTTAGCCTTCGAGCTTTGGAGAAACACGTCTCCAATTTCTTATTTGACGTGAAATTGAATCTCACTCTCCTGGGGGAGATCTTGCATTCTAACCTTCAGGTCTTTTATAGCGCCGAGTGGTGCGGCGCTGCGGTTACGCGCTTGACCCGACGATGCCTGGAGCCAGATGTCCTTGCGGTAATCGCTTCGTGACTCCACCACGAGAGCTAATCTGGGGGGGGGGGATAGGCCTAAACATATTGAAGGGCTGGCATTTTACTATTTTGATTATTTGCGATCTTATTACAGGATTAAAAGAAAATTGACCCTCATATAGATTTAAATTAGGAACTGACGATATCAAGCTCGATTCTACTTTTCTTCTCTTAACATAGTTAGCCGATTTAAATAACATTTTACTTCCATTGAAATCGATCGTATGATTCTTGTCTAAAACATGGCAAAATATTCCACTACTTTCGCTGCCCACTCTAATATCTCTTTTGTGTTTATACAATCTCTTGTCTAGATTTGTCCCCGTTTCCCCTATATAAACTTTATGGCAATCGTTGCATGGTACTGCATATACTCCTATGTTATGATGTTCTTTGGGTTAAATGTATATAGGCATTCGAGTGGGTTGGTTTCCTATACACGTCAAGTTCTAATTCATGGTGATCTTTATTAATGAGGACATCTAAAAAGGGTAATCTATTATCATATTTCCATTCATATATAAATTTGATGGAGACATGCAAATTATTCAAATTATCAAAAAAGGTATCAAAATCATGGCCATTAGGCCATACAGAAAATACATCGTCAATGTACCTTAACCATATAAAGTTAGGGGGAGAAATTTTGGGAAGGAGTTCAGTCTCAAAATATTCCATGAAGAGACATGCCAATATCGGAGATAAACTATTTCCCATGCTAAGGCCAAATATTTGTCTATAAAACTCATTATTTACTCGAAACACATTGTTAGAGAGACATAATTCAACTACTTCGATAAATTTACTCGTAGAAATGGGAAGAGCCACATTAAGTCTAGGCATGATTTGCCGCAGAAGGTTTATGGTATGGTCAACCGGAACTTTGGTAAACAAAGAGTTTACATCAAAGCTCAAAAGTTTTCCATTCGCTAATTGCTACAAACTGCCACGCCTCTTTAAAATGGCGCTTCCAATTTTCCACCATAAATGAATTAGTAATATCATTAATACATTTCGGTACGAAAGAAAAATACTCAAATCTCCTTATCCTATCACACTCTTATCCTATCTTTTCTGTTGTCTACTCTTTTCTATTCGTATATCCATCGTCAGTCGCCAAATTTTCAAATTTATATTTTTATCGATATCGACATTTTTTTCTCCCAAAATTGTGACAAACTCAAGAAAGAGAAAAATTACTGTTGTGATAAATTTATTTTTTAATTTTGGATAATTTTTACCTTACTTACTTAAATTAGTCTATGATTTTAACTAATTTATTGAATTTAGGTATTTATATCAAATAAGCATGAGTTAACTTAATTCAAAGGAGTTTTAATATTCAAACCAGTGGAGAAGTTATCTAAAATTAGAACTTATCAAGTTGTTCTGAGTTTATTACATTTTATTTAAGAAAAATGACAAACAACCACAAACATTTGTAACTATTATAAACATAGGGGTAATAACAGAAAAAAAGGGCGAATAAATTGAAAGAAATAATAAAAAAGATCGATGGTAGGCAATAAATAGTTACTCTGTGTATTCAACTTGTATTAAGCTACAAATCCACAACAATATGGCTGTCAACGGGTGAGGTAAACCAAGGAAAACAAGCTCAAACGAAAAGGACGGACGTGCTCGAATAGAGACTTGTATTGTTCAGAGACAATTTGCAGGTCAGTTTTCTCTCAGCTAACTTGGATCGAGGTTGAGATGGAGATGATTACTCTCTAATGAGCGATCCCAAACGATCATCATTTTCTCGTAGATCATAGGCCCTTTGAAACCTGACATAAGGTTAAAGCTTAAAATTTTTCCTGCAATTATTATACAAAGGCGACTTTCAACTATTGCTTCTTTGCCTTAAATAGAATAAGAAATGGAAAAGGATTTACAGGAGAAAAGATGAAATAAAACAATAGTGGTAACAAATGGAGTAGACTTTTTAATATATCCATTTTATTTAATTATTTAAACTAACAACTGCGGAATATTCGAACTACATCGATTTAAATTTCGGCACTTGGAAATTAACAAAGATTTTGCTTAGGTGATTTGCATTTCCCATAAAATGCTTTCACAACTGAGCTCACTTTTACACTTTGGACGGTGTATCAGCGTAGCAGCAAATCAAAAACTGGTAAATGAGGAAATGCCCGCCATGGAATTTGTAGGAAAGTATTTAGGTCATCCGGAAATTTCACACCATTTTGGGAAAATAAACAATACATATATTTTTAATAAGCCTCAATTAATAAAATAAATACTACTCTATTTAACAATTTCTAACCTTTTAGTTCGAGTCAAAATTTGCTTTCAGCTCTTTCACATTTCCACTTCTTGATAAACCTGAAAATTTTATATTAACCAGGAGAAAAGTTATTTAATAACTTAATTCAACAAGAAAACGGAACATTTATACAGTTTACAATTTAGACGCTGTAGTTCTAAGAATGTTGAGAAGGAAGGGTAAATAGAAGGCAGGTTCGAGTAAAAGCTAAAAATGTACCTTTTTTTATATTTTTTTCTTCAGGAAGTGAAATATTGTTACTGTCTCACCTCTAAATTATTCGGTTTTATTTTTTAACTTTTATTTATACATGTTTACATCTATTTGTATGTAGTATTTGTGTCTGTGTCATTTGTATTTGTCTGTGGATTTGTATCAGTTTTGTATTTAGATGAATAATTCATTTTTATATTTATTAATAACTCATTAACCAATAAAGAGTCTTTTGTTTTCTAAGATAGCGAGAGTCATTTGAAGTTAATACCAAGTCGGCGATTGTCTTTTGTTTGGAACACTGCCGCATTTTTTCTCTCTACCTCTTATCGTTCTCCTGCTCGCCCCTTGATTTTTTTCTCTTTCCCTATTATCGTTCTCCTGCTCGCACCTTGTTCATATTGTGAAATAAATAGATAAAAAGCCCATGACCACTATCATTTCTTGAAAATTCCCCTGATTCATCCTTGAGTCTCAGCAATTAAGTAAAAAAACCGCAAATATTTCGCCAGAACCAATTAAGATATATGCAATTTAAAGACAAAAAAGCCCGGCCAGGTCTTTACTCAATACCCGGAGTGAAATCTCTCTTAACTTCATGGAAAGGAGATATTAAGATAATGACGGAATAGGATAAGCTTGAGATAAATAACCGCGAATATTAATTTAAACATAATAAGCAAGAGCTTTTTGGA
This sequence comes from Ceratothoa steindachneri, assembly GCA_963969495.1. Taxonomy (NCBI): domain Eukaryota; kingdom Metazoa; phylum Arthropoda; class Malacostraca; order Isopoda; family Cymothoidae; genus Ceratothoa; species Ceratothoa steindachneri. The sequence continues at coordinate 247,552,760 of OZ018317.1, read as the reverse complement.
GTCATCTGATTGCCAGGGAAAGGAGAACAAAACGGATGCCGTCACCCTTTTGATTTCCACCCTGATGAAAGAAGAGTTAACTTCAATTTAGTGATCACTAAAATAACTATCTTTACAGAGATGGACACAGTAATTCCTGAAGTCTCTCCTCATAGGATTCTTAATTTCTGTCAGCCCTCATCTCGGTGCCACGGCTAAGCACCTTTTACTAAATACTTGATAATAATCATAAGGAAATCTTTTCCTAGAGATGAAAAGGAAAATTGGGTTGCACATTTCAAATGAGAACGAACGAGAACCTTCAGCACGCTTCTAACTCTTCCAGTCAAAATGTCTAACTGTGATAATTATATTGTAATTTCTTACATCCAATTTAGTACAATGAATCTTTAAGATGAAGCACAAGTTTTGCTTTAACTAACCAGTCAAGATGCTAACGATGTCGGTTAGTACCTTTATTCTTCCTCCATCACTGCTCACTCTTCCTTGAATATGAGATCTCTTAAAGGTGATGATCTCAAGGCCATATACAATAAAAAGAATTGGTCCCAAAAGGGATCCATGCAAAAGATTAATTATCTCTATCCTATTGAAACTCCATTTACAATAAATATTTGATTTAGCTCAGCTCATCTTCAACCTATTTTAGATATATCTTTCGAATATTATAGCAATTATTTATGCCGCGGCAACGGCGTTTTGGGAATTGAGGTAGAATGAGTAAACTGATTTTCAAAATGATGTTCAGGAATTCTTAATTCAAAGAACTGGAGGAGTATCTTCACACCTGATCTGTGCTTCCGTACACCATTTAGCAAAAACGAATTAAATCGTTGTCGTGTAAGTTTCTTATAGTTTTGCATTTCATTTGGTGCTCATTTGTGCAAATAGGAATGGTCTAATAAAAATGAACCAGTAAAAGTCGCTTTAAAAAATGATGACGTTACTTTGCCGTAGGTGAGCTGTTATACCAAAAGTTGAGCACGTTTCCAAACCAGCAATAAATCACAAGCTTTCTCCTATTTTCACAAATTCTCTTTAATATATAATAGGAGAACACAACATCGACATTCTCTGTCGTTTCTTCAATTTGAGTAACCTAGACTATCTTACCTTTCTAATCTTAGCTAGTACCAAAAAGTTGTAATATATATAATATGGTTTTACGACTGAAATATAGACTTAGCTTCTTTGAGGATCATGGGAACGTCCTGTTTAATAGAATGCTCTCGTGATGTTGCATTTAGAGACACTATACAAATAAGTTTGTTTGGACCAGCTTTAGATTAGTTTAACATAATGTTTATATAGTGTTGTTTCCTAACATCGGTAAATAATACCATTCTCTAAAATTAAACAAAACAAGTGACAGAATCAAGAAGCGTGCCTCAGAACAGAAGTCAATGTTATATGAGTGTTAATTCTTTCTTTATTGTTTGTCGCTCTAAAATGAACAGAAAGTTAAACGAACACAGAGTTAGAAGCCATAAGACTAGATAGATCACGAGAAGATTTTATGGAAGGCAAACAATGAAGTGTCTCTTACGTGGATTTTCCTGTCTGTATCAATGGCGGGACTAATTTAACTTCATTGTTAGGATCTGGTTACAGCAATCTTGTTAATCTCGGTCTCTTAACTATTGGATTGATATAGTCAGATGTACCTACACTAGATTTGATACTATTATCTCTCACGACATGAGACGGTCAATTACATCTGCTCCAGGTGGACACTGAGTAGCCATTTCTTCGCATCGACCGAAGATTGCTTCCCTAGCTGGCGACTTCATAAAGGACAGGCTTAGACCTCTTTTTTATCTTCAGTCTTTCCTTTACATTCCTGTCTCACAGTTTATGTTTAAGTGTATACTGAGCAGCCATGAGCCTTTAGTTATTTGTTCTTCCTATCCGATTCTTTCTAACATTTTATCAACTTGAGTCCCCCACGCATTCATAAAGAAAAACTTAAAATACCAGTATATAGAGAGAAAATGTATGGAATAAATAATACATAAAAAGACCAGGCAATGGCTTCGATTCTAAGATTAAAATTTAAAATCTATATAAAAGCAGCCATGGTTAAATTTGTATAAATTTTCTGAACTTCGCCAATTATAATAATTTTAAAAAGGATGTTCTGAACTAAATTTCAAGCTTTCAAAATAACACGTTTCTAAAATATAGTTATAGAAAAAGATAAATAAAAATAAATTTTCTAAACTTCACCATTTGTAATTCTTTGGGTTTTAAAAAAATCACAAAATTTCGAAACTTTTTTTTCTGAACTCCGCCATTTTGTTTTTTGATATCATAAAAGTGTTATTAGAAATAACTTTGATAAAACAATATAAGATTTTCAAATTTCGTTAGAATCAGCACAATAGTTAGGATCTTATTGCCTCTTCCCAAATAATTCCCGGGTTGATTTTTAATGGAATTTGAAGATGGTGTTGGTATTTTTAATGTCACTTCATAAATTCAATCCTTTCAATCTTTAGCATCAGCTATTTTTCCTTAATTGTTTTCAGGAAATAAAATTATTTCATTTAATGATATTGTAACATTGTCCTACTTATAGTAAACAACTCTTCTTCCTTCACCTTCTTGTCGCTTTTACATATTCATTTGACTATTTTCCTCAAGTTAATCTAGAAAACAAACCTGATGTGGTCCAAAAGAAGTATTCATTTTTCTCTGACCTTTAATGGAGGCAAGTTCCTTCATAGGGGATTTAAATTAATTTAAGTTTCATTTTTTCTCTTTGCCGCACACATAATTACATAGAACGCCTGGTAGCACCCGACGGACTGAAGGTGCTGAAGAAAATTGGATTTCCACGCAGGAGGAACAAAAAACACAAAAAAGCCGAAAAAAGAGAAAAAGGGCGCAAAAAACGAGAAAGAGAACGCGAAGAAAAAGAGAGGATTGGTTCCTACGAATTAAAGATGTGCAGGGCTAGGAACCAGACGTCTTCCATAAATTCCGCAAACTCAAGACCAGACGCACCGCAGACAGCGACCATAAAACTCCCAGTATTTAAATAAGTAGAAGACTTAGGGTCTTATCTCAACCACTTCGAAAAGATCCTTGAGGTGAATCATTGGGACATCGAAATGGAAGGCGTAGCAGAATTATTTATCCTGCTGAGGTCCCAAGTCAGGGTTTTTTTTCATGTCCTTTCCTTTAGAAGCAACGATTCATTATAGTTCATTAAAAACGGAGCGGCTCGCCGGCTATAATAAGACCTCAGAATTCTACCGAGCTGTATTTAGATATTGTCGCATTAAAAAAAACAGACCTTTCATCAGTTGGGCCACTTCCTTCAGCGTCACTTTAATCTTTGGATTGATGCGTACAAATTGCCTCATAAATACGACGCTATGGTCGATTTATTCCTTAAGGAACAATTTTTTGCGTCGCTCCTTTCGGTAATCAGTTCCTTCGTCAAGTACCGGAAGTGCTATAAACTCAAGGAATGTATCAATGAGTCAGACGTCTACGCGGCTAGCCACAACTGCTATCCGAAAGTAGGAAAGAAGTCAGTATCCCCATTTCCCAAGTCGAAAGCAAGTAAGAAAAAATTGAATCCTAACAGTGGAAACAAGTTATTCAAGGTGACTGGTCCCGCCAAATCCAAATCCGTCTTCTCTTCGGACCACCGTGATGTCAAACCCTTTGCTCTCAAACCCCCTGCTTTCTGTGCACCTCGTCATATGGCTGTCTAAACTCCTCGGACCAGCTATACTTATAAATGGGTCTATCTGATCCAAGGTTTTAACCTCAAGGCTGCCACATTTAAGAATTATTCACAAACATTCTCCAGGCATCCCTCTCTTGGCATACGAGTTTAGCACGATCCATACTGATTCTTCTCTTTTGTACAGCATCCTTCACCCTATTTAGCCATCCAATAGGAGATCTACCCCGTCCTTGAACACCACTCACACTTGATTCATACAGTCGTTTCACCAACCTTTCGTTTTTCATTCTTTCTGTATGACCATACCATCTCAACACTCTTTTATCGACTCTCTCATCTAATTTTACATTTAATCCCATTCTCGCTCGAAGGCCCTCATTCCTAATTCAATCCCATCTAGTTACACCACACATACCTCTTAGACACTTCATTTACATTACATTCAATTTATGACGATCACTTCCTTTGAGTCCCCAACACTCACTACCATACAAAACAGTCGGAACAATTATACTCTCATACAGTGTTCAATAAAAATGGGATAAATAACAGCTTTTCTCTCTATAAAGAAACTCCATTTATTACACGATATACAAACCATATTCCCGCAATATTCAAGCTATCTTTAGCGACTCTTAATCTTGTACTGCTATCTTTGAGTACTGCCCAGTTGTCTGATTTTTTATTTATCTGATCATCAAAATGAGCTACAAGTCATATTTTCTCTAGTTAAAATATGGTTACAGGGTTTTTACGCCAAGGAGGTTCACGAAGTAGTAAATATAATTATTTTTTTGTGTGTTGTTATTTCTATGTGAGTGACAGTGATAGAGACAGAACAAAATAGGTAGAAAAAGAGACAAACATAGTCGGAGATCTAACGGCTGTTAGCTCTTGACAAGAAAAGCCACTTCTATCGGCATGACATCACTGAAGGAAGTTTTTTTACATTCTTTCTTCGTTTATTCATTTCTTCACTTTCCAAGATCAGACAATGGCTCTATCTCAGATCTTATTTACTTAAGTAATATTTCAACTTTCTTTCTCTGGTGCTGGTCTTTACTTCACTCTCAATCTAACGTTCCCTCTCCGTAACAACTTTAATTCCACAATTCTTTTAAATATGTAGCGAATTCCTACATAATCTAAATTGAAGAGCTGCGTCCAATCCTAGATCGCCACAGGGCACCAGACTGAGCTGCATTGACTAGTTATATTCTCCTTTACAATTGACGGTTCTTATCTTTTCTCATCCTCTTCTTCCTTTCTCTATTTTTATTCCTAATCTATATTTCTGATTTCCAAATTTCCCTATTGAGTTAAATCGATTTTATTCCTTCTAAAAATTGAAGCGGCTTTTCCATTTAGTTATCCTTAGATAATTTCATATTTTTATTGTGATTTATAGTCATTTGTTTCTATATGGGATATATTTGGTTATATTTATATATTTTCGTTAATTTTAGTTTTAATTTTTAAATAAAATTTGTTTATTATAATTTATTTATATTTACATTAATAGAAGGATCCAAATGACTGGTGGCTTTTATGCAAAAGAAACTAAGTAAAAAAATTGGATAAAATAAAAGAAATGCGAAACAAGAAAAAGAATATTATAAAAAAATGCCATCTCTTGCAAAACACCTCTGTCCACCTTTTTGACAATGATTAATTAACGCTTTCCGGACCAAAAGTGACGTTTACCTCACTTTCGGTAGGGCGATTAATAAAAATTAATAACTTAATCCCGAAATAAAGACTAGGTAAATTTGGATATTTCTCAAATTCAAAGAGTTAACAGTGAAGATCAAAATGTTGCTTCAATATCTTCTCTTTCTCACTTCCCTACACTCGCTAGAGACCAACTACACTGTCTCTGCCATAATTTTTGTCCTTTTACTTAACATTTGATTGATACTAGCTGTCAGAATACCGATTACCACGGCTAAAGAAGTCGATTTGCCGAGCGGGAATTATGGCTCACAAAACCTCGTTCTCTGTCTATAACAAGATTTGGTCCGCTGTGTGGTATGTTTAATTTGTTTATGTATCTATGTCTTTGCTGTATTATTTGTTTAACTATATGAGCTTAATATCTTGTTCCTTTATCTCTTTGTTTTTACTGCGATATTCATTCATGTGCAGCTTTCTACCTATCGTAAATTCTTTCGTTATTTCGTGTATTTGTATGAGTGAGATGTAGCTGGGATGCCTCTCTGTTAGATACTTGTGTTTTTCACGAAGAAATATAAGCAAGTTTAATATTCCTTAAATACTTTATCATATTGGTTGCTAGAGTGTGTATTTAGGTATTCAAATTTACTCGTCTGCCATGGCTTTATTTACCACTAAATTTTGGATTGCCTTTTGCCGTGCTTTTAATAGATTTCATCTAAGTTTTTTATTACAACTCTGTCTATTAGAAATGTCGTTTTTTTAAAGGAATGTAAAATTATATTTAATACTAAACGTACATTGATTCAGTAAGCAGTTCCATTATTAATGGCAATGCGTTGCCATCGTTTAACTAAGTAATGGATTTTTTCTTTAAAAAATTCGCTTCTAATAGAGGAAATAATTGTATATCCTTACCTATCTCTTTCATATCAGAGTAATTTTTGCCATTTAGATGATGGCTTAAATAAATGGCATCAAGATTAAATGCAATTCGGACAACTTAATCATCGAAAGATTTAGTTCAAAATCACATGAACGAATGTGTTTTTTTTTTAATTATGGCTGACATTAAGGAATAATAAAACAAATTTCCAAACACTTTTGAATTTTTCTTACTCAAAATGCAGTGCCATTCCCTTATTGTATTCATTAATCATGAGTTGTTTATTTCGGTTAAGCTTTGGAATAATCTCAACAAATATTAGACATTTTTTTCTGTCTACGAAGATTTACAGTAAATTCTTGGCAACCTAATTGATTCTTCTACCAGAAAATGGCTACATGAATGCATATCATTGTGCTACTTTAATCATTTACATAATTATGAATGTATATATGAGTATACGATTATCTGCTTTGGTTCTCTTGATGAGCACATATCCATATCGTGATGCGTATGTGAATATGTTTGTTAATTGTTGTGTATTAACTCCACTTCAGAATGCTTCTGTGTCTTATTAACTAAGAGAATGTTTGGAGGTTTCTTAAGGATGTTTAGGTGTTAAGTGAAGTGTAAATGTCATTTAAATAAATGTCAGCAGTAGTTAAATAAAAAGAGTATTAATAAAAAGTAAATAAAAGTCACGTAATTCTCCTGATCTGCTCCGTCCAACAACTACGTCAAACCCAATTACGGGAATCTTTAGCTTTGCACCGGGATGCTGAATTCTTCCAAAGCAATTCAGGGTCTTCATTAAAGAAAGTGCTACTACAGGTGCGAGATTATCTGGCTCGTTCGCAAGGGGAAGTCAAATATATGAAATAAAAAAATATTCATTTAAAATTCCTTTAGACCACACCAGATAATTACTGATAATTGGAGTAGAATTAAATCAATTTTGCCCTAGTTAAAAAAGTCCAATTTTTAAACTCCTCATCAATTATATTTAGAAAATTGCTTTATGACCCAAATTAAGTGATAATAGAAATAATTCAAATGAAGAATTTCATTTTGTTAGGGGGGTTGTAAGATGTGAAAGGAGTTATCCATTATGAACTCCTCAATTATAAACTAAGAGTTAACTCAAACCAAAATGTTCAAATGAAACTCTTGGAATAAATCGTCCTTCTCTACTCAAATAAATGGGTGTCTCTCCTCATCCTTCATGACAATACACGTCCACACCCGGAATATTTCACCCAAGAAATCAATATTGCGTTAGGTTGGAAATCTCTTTCTCCTTCTCTGATTACTATATTATATTCTCCATTAAATGGGAAAGAGCAGCGTCAATAATGTTGGTAACTGCATGGCAGAATAAATGTAATTATATACTATTTTAAATTTCTTTTAAAGGACGACATTAATTTCTTGACCTCGAATTATTATCATAAAGATCAAAGAACTTTAAAGATAAGAAAAGAATGGGTGTATCTTAGTCGGAGAGTGTATAGGTAGAAAAGAGTGTTATTTTAGTAGAAGAGTGTATGAGCCAGTATGTCTGGCATTGACTTTATTCTTTAAGTCAATGCTATTACGTTTTATTTAGTTTTCTTTTTCCACTAGACATCTTTTTCTTATTCTTGTCTACTTTGGATATTTTATTAATTTGTATATTATTCATTTTAGATTAATTTTCTTATATTCCCTTTATCTATTTTATCCATTTCGAATTTATTTCCTCGGATTAATTTATGTGTGAATATAGATGGATATATGCATACAGTTATATACCTATATTCTTTTGTTTGCAATTATGTTTTGCCGTTGTGTATTTATCTAAATATTGGTTCAACATCCTCCTACGCACCCAGTTTGCTTCTGTAAAATCCTCTTCAGTAGTGTCTGTTTTGGAGTTCGAAATCTGGTATTCTAATATCTTGCAGTATTCGATTTGAGACATATAAATTAATTTTTCCTTATATTACTTTTGCTTTCTCGTGTAGTCTCAAGTTCATTGGGTCAAGTTCTGCAAGATTGTGCAGTACTCTTGATTGAATGCAGTCCCAGCGAGTGACATTCGAAATAAGTCGCAACGATTGATTCTATACTAATTGTGCCTTCTTTAGTTGAGTTTTACTTGCTATGTATAGTGGAATGAGAGGGTGGAGTAGAGTAGGTCTTACCAAGACCATGTACAATATCCTTTTATTTCTTGGAGAGAGTGCCTTGAATCGGTATAGCTAGCCTAAATTCCTCTTGGCTTTCATAATTTCTTATTAATATGTACTCTGTATCATCCTATCTGATTTTTAGTACGAGGCCACGAAGGTCTGGGGAGTACAGGTAGTATTCTCCCAGTACCAGTACGTTTAGGGTCTTTTTCCCTAATGGGTAAGACTTTGAAGCTTTCCTCATTTTTTTGTATTTTGTTTCTCCTTTCATAGTTGTTAAGGTTAGTAATTTTACCAGCCGTTCTGGTTGCTTTGTCGATTGTATTACGAGCTGAACTTGGGGAGCGTAATTGTGGGTAGGGGTAGGGATGTCACCTGTGTAGATTGTGTACATAGTTGGGCTCAAACATCCCTCTTGAGGTGCATTAGCTCTCATAGTAAATGGCTGCACTTTGTAATCATTGATCTCTAATATTGTCTCGCGGTCTTCTAAGTAATCACCGAGGAGTTTGTTTATAGTTTCCTGCATTCTCAAATCACTTATTTTCTCTTTTAGACCTGGTGTCAATACCTTGTCGAAAGCTGACTTGACGTCTCTAAGTACGACACCCACGTTTTTATTTTCAGCCTTTGCACTGGCAATATGCTCAGTAATCAAGGCCAGGGTTGTTTCTGTACCCAGATTCCTGGGAAGACCAAGTTTTTTTGCATTATATTTGTTTTCTGCATCTAGATAGTACCTTAGTCTGTTATTAAGCATTTTTATATTATAAATAATATTATTAATTAATTGTACTTGCATTACACCCTCGAGAAGGGGTGTCAGATAAACTTGCTGCGGTTGACATCTGGCGTTTATGCCTTTCCTACATTCTCACTTTCTCTAAAGTCGCCATTTTCTTGCAGATTTCTCCTTATTCAATTTCTGAGAGATTTTCGTTGCTTAGTATTTCTCCTTTAACTCGAGGATGCAAGATCGTGTATCACTTCTGTACACTTTACTAATC